>OY744524.1:43511417-43548917 GCA_963556195.1 Sepiola atlantica
CGGTTTGCAATACCGTCGCACGCTAAACTATCTCCAACTTCATAAATTTCCCCTTTATTTCCCCCAACCTCTATATACGTACGCATAAACACATTCAACCTTTCGCACACACGTATGTCATGTATGTTTCTATACATTAAGAGGAAACCTCGATGAAAAGCAAAGAAATTATTTTATTTCTTTGCTCATATTAAGGTTGCGACGTCTTACCCTGAGATGCGTAATCATCCCCGCTCCCTATCATATGATGCGAAATGACATCTGATTGGCCTTTACCGGAAAAATAAACTCGATACCGATTAGTGACCTCTGCCAAAAATGCCTTTTGACCTGTGTGGGCCACTGTGGATTTCCTTCGATTGACAATGGTTACCGAGGAAAGGGGCGCGAGGAAGGAGGTATGACGGGTCAACGAAGAAAAGAAGCGAAGACGGAAAAAAGGAGAAAAAAGATTTATAGAACGGGGGGGGGGGGGGCGGTAGAGAAAAGAGAATCGTTAAGAAAAAAAGAGAAGAATTGAAATAGGATTGAATGATAATTATATTGGCAACAGACAAAAATAAAAGGCTTACTTCTTTTATGAATACGAATATGCAAACAGTGTCAGAAAGGTTCAAAGATTCCGTGTGCCATTTTTCCCCTCGTGGGAAAGAGGTTCTTCCTTGAAAATCAGAATTCAAAATGATCTAGCGTCATGTGGTCTTTAAAAAGAGAGAAATAAAGAAAATATTAAGAAGATGACCCGAAAGAAAGGTAAGATCTGAAATGATGTAGATGGAACTAGATTCTCTGGTTTGGTTTGTATGTTTAAAGGCAATCACCCCCTCCCCCTTTAGCGTTATTTCATGCCGAAGTACAATATCTATTGTAAACGATTTAGTAAAAACAATGGATTTAGTACAAGTTGCTATTTTACAAAACAACTATGAGAGGGATCAGTATCAGTGCGTAAATTACCATCATAGGCCCCAAAGGATTTGAACTGATTCCATAGTTCACGATGCATTGATTGAGTGTTGAATTTTACGGCATGCTAGCCATCGTTGCGTCATTTTATGCCGAAACCATATTGTATACGGTTGATTTTGTAGATTAATGTGAATAGATGTGTGTTATATACAGCAGGTGATCTTCCGAACTAGTCAAGCATTTAGTACTGGCCGGGATAAATGTCACTTGAATTCAATGATCTTACTGGAACTGGTGTGTCAGCGTGATAATACCGTAGATCTATTACTAATGGAGATTTGGTATCTGCCTGTCTGAAGACAAAACTATATTATTACTATTTTAATGCTCAATTCAGTTTACTATATTATTTCATACTAATGTACGATATGTCAATTCTCAATTCAGGGGGAGTTAATGTAGTATCAACTTTGCCATGACAACATCCTTGCAAGCATTACATTCTCTTTTAGAGGGGGGGGAGGAAGTAATAGAGTATATGTTCTGTTGTCATGAGCCCATTCTTCCAGGCATTACCTCTTCTTTTTGAGGGCAGTGTAGTATATGTTCGTTTGTCTTGATACCATTCTTCCAGGCATTAACTCTAATTTTGGGGGTGGGGGTAGTGTAGTATCTGGTCTGTGATCATTATACTATCTTCATAGGGATTACATCTTCTATTTGTAGGGTGTAATGTAGCATCTTTTCTGTTTTCATGAAACTATTATCCGAGGTATTACCTCCTCATTTCGCAGGCAGTGTAGTATATGTTTCTTTGTCATGTACACTAGAACAATATCCTCCCTCTGGTCGCATAATTTTGATAGTCTAGATAATGCGTAATCAAATAGTCTCTATAATGCGTGATTTATTGTTTGATGGTTTTTGATGGCATGCCAACTATGTTTGGCTCATTTTATGCCGTAATCTTAAATGTTTATAGCTACATTTGAATTTGATTTGTCACCCATTGAATCCTGGTCATGCGCACAATCACTTCACTTGGGTGATCTTACAAAAACCGTTATATCAACGTGATTATACCATATAAATCCGAAGTTGTATGTATTAAGCCAATTACAAACCTCATAATATAAAGTAATTATCTACTTTCTCAAGAGATATAGTATGGTTTGGTGTGTCTACGGCATATCAACCTTTTCCGGGTCATTTAATACCGAAGCAAAATACTTATTGTCAACAATAAAATGTATACGATTAGTTTAATGCAAGTCATTAGTTTACACACAACTGGGAAGTGCTGGTTAGTACATTTTCTCCTATTACTAGTGTATAAATAAAAAAAAAAGATAACTATGTTCACTAGACAGCGATGGCACCCATTAAGTCAATCATGCGCCCTCTACGATAAAAGAAGGGGGTGAACGTAGTAACTAGAAATGGAAAGAAGAAAAAAGGAAGAATGTACAATAGACTGGGAAGTGAAAGAAAACTCGATAGAAAGAAAAAAAGAATGAAAGGCTTATAATGAGTAACAGAAAAAACTAAAATAAAGAATGCCACTCAATAATGTACCTACCCCTGCCAGAGATCAGCAGTAAGAATTAAAATGTATTAATTAAAAAAATAAAATTGAATTAAATTAAAATTAACAAATAAAAATGAAATAAACAATAATTTAAACATGGGGGAATAATCTAAAATTTTCGAAGTTCCCTGGTCAGTTTTGAACTTTGAACGACGAACTATGTACCCACCCCCAACAACAGTTGTTTTACTGCCCCTATTTACTTGCCTCTCCGCGAGGGCAGAATACGAAACACAAGATCAGTTTTGAATGTGGAAAAATTCCAGCTACCCGAAATGGGGCAGTCTGGATTATAAAAAAAATTACAATTGTCTAATTCTAGACAGAAGGATGTCTCTTTCACTGTCTGAGGACAGAAAAGATGAAGTGAAGTATCTGTTCTGATATTACACTTTACTCCTAGACAACAGGGGAAGAACTGTCATTGATAGATGATTGATAAAAAGCCAAAGTAGAAATTAAATAACTTTTTTTCGATCTTTTAGTTTAAAAAAAAAACATACCCCCCCAAACAAAGCAGGCCGCCACTGTAGACATAAGGGACTACTGAGAATTAGGTGTAGGTTTTGGGTGGCATCCTAAGTTGGGAGCAGTGTAGCGAAATGTCTGTTTACATTAGTTTTACACCTCTGCATGTCGATACAGTCGGGTAAACAGGGAGCAGGGATGAAGTTCCAGAGTCCGGCAGCACAAGGAAACAAAACTATTGGAGTAGAAGCTTCTCCGGTATCTGGGGACCTCCACAGTGAATGGATGGGATTTAGCTGATTGTCGAGTTGGTCTAGTGTATTTACGTCGAGGGGGCACCAGAGTAGCCAGTTCATCAGACCACAATCGATTTAAGTATTTGTAAAACAAGCACCAGGATGCAACATTGCGGTGATGAGACAGGGGCTGGAGCCTGGGTGATAGTGAGGGACCTGTTAAGTTGGCGACTCTTTTTTTGACCTTGTCTAAGAGGGAGAGACTAGTGGATGATGCACCAGCCCAGATGTGGCAACAATACTCCATGCATGGGCGGATGGTGGCTTTGTAGAGATATAGGATAATGTCAGGTGTGATAAATTTACTAGCATGCTAGAAGGATCCCACTTTCTTCTCTGCAGCCTTGGCAATGTCTTCAATGTATTTGTTCCAATTTATGTTACCTGTGAAGGTTAGGCCGAGGAGTTTGAATGTTGAAATCTCAGGTAGGGTGTTATTTGCCATGACAATTGGTGGTTGGAAAGGTTTCTTGTAGTTAAATTTTGTGGTAAAAATGATGACCTACTTTTGTTTATCGACACTAAAATGTCTTTTAAAACACAAATTATTTTAAAAAATGCTAACAGGATTTATTTCTCTCCGCACGTTTCTTTATCCATAACAATGTATAAGCAAATTCTTATCACACGTTGTCGTCATTATAATAATAATAATAATAATAATAATAATAATAATGATAATAATAATAAAAATAATAATAATCATTATCATTTATTTTTATATTATATTTTGTCTTATTAATACTCAATGTTTGTTTTGCCTAAAGTCTGGTAATTGTATTAATATTCCTAATGACCTGCTTGTCTCTTCCTTTTTACTGCCATTTAATTATTTTAATTTTATTTTATACACATACACGCACACAATATATATATATATATATATATATATATATATATATATATATATATATATTTGCGCATTTGCACCGTTAAGTCCACACAACATCGGGCGTGACTTCTAGCAGACCTGGAAGGATTATTACGAAAAAAAATAAGGTTACTACCTTTTATTTGTCTAAAACTCTGACGAGGCTTGTTATATCAAGCGAAATATTAGATAAAAAAGTCAAGATGAAGAAGAAAAAAAAAGAATATTGTTTTGATTTTTGATTTTGATTTTAATAAAAAATATCTCATCTGACACATGGTTTTTATGAAGGCATTTTGACTCTTTGTTTATGTATATATATATATATATGAAATGAATAATTAAGTATGAATAACAAACTAGTTAAAAATATTTACGCAGAAACATGTTTAATTGTTTTTCTCCTCATTTCTATTTAAACATATCTACTATAATCGCAAACATAATGGCCGCCAACTCCTCTCATACCGCTTTCTTCGCCTACCTCCTCTCCTTTCGTATATAACCTACTTTCGCCTCCTCAATTTCTCACCACGTGGCTGATAAAACCACTAAACACCACGCCGTCTACTCTTCTTCCTCAATTTTCTTACTTTATTTTCCTCCTAGTTTCCATGTATATATGTCCACTTCACCCAAATCAAATGCTCTCGCCATTATGCAGATTTGGGTATACAAATTTAATTGCCGGGGCTTATGAACGTTTTAAACATCTTTCTGTGTCAATGTTTCGAACTAGTTTCTTTTATATGCTTATCATCTCATTCAATATACTCTAACCATTATATTTTTGTAGGAAATTTAATTTTATTTATCCATATACATATATATATATATATATATATATATATATATATATATATATATATATATATATGCGTGTGTATAGTATATACACAAAATGGTGATTATACACGTTGTTACGGTAATATTAACATACGACTCAATCTACAACAGAATGGAGCTAGTTATCAAATCAAATAAATTGTGAAACAACCAGCGTTACACTAGAATAATTGATGCGTTTATTGCGCATAGATTCATAATACGTAAATAATTGGTATATGTAAGTATGTGCTCTTTAGCGTGGCAGCATATATATATATATAATATATATATATATATATAATATATGTATGTGTGTGTGTGTATAAGAGAGAGAGAGAGGTAATATATATATATATAATATATATATGTGTGTGTGTGTGTGTGTGTGTATAAGGGAGAGAGAGAAGTAATATATATATATATATATATATATATATATATATATATATATATATATATATAATTACCTATCTTTCTATTTATATATCCTGGTCTCTCTCTCTCTCTTATACACACACATACACACATATATACATATATGTATATATATATATATATATATATATATATATATATATATATATATATATGCAAGAACAATTATATTAAGTACGTTTGCAAATATACGTTCGAAGCCAAAGTTTCATTGTGTTATTTTTTATTTAAATAATTATGATGTGAATTTTTTTTCTCATTTATAAATCTATCGCCCGTCGTTTAAAGCTTTCCGTATTTAATGTTAGACATTGGAAAATCTTCCCGGTGAGGCCCAGGCTTCTGATTTCAAAATAGAAAGATTACAAAATTAAAGTAAAGAAATCGCTTAATATTTTAATTTTAAATGACTAGTTCAATTTTCCGGCGTTGCCCAGGAGATTTCTTACTGTAGTTTTTGTTGCGAATTTTTAAGCTATTTTCTCTTTTTAGATTACGGTATGAATTGGTCGGTAATGTATTCATTAATACTGAATTGTAATAAAATTATAAGTGATTATGTCACGGTAATGTTGTAATTTGTCTATATCAAAGTGTTCACAAAGAAATATGTATATTATTCTATAAACAAAATACGCAATTGCATTTGTGTATGACTATGGATACGCTTAGTGTTTTATTCCCATTCATAATGGGCGTTGGAATTCTTTTTAATTTGAAAACAAAATCCTGTTTCCCGTTGCCTTGTGTAACTATATATGTATTTAAAACAAGAAATAGATTTCTAAACGACACTTTGATGAATGACATCGCATTTCGTTTGTTATCTAATGTCATATTGGGCGTTGTAATTTGTTAATTTGAAAAACAAATTCCTGCGTTCCTTTGCCCTGTGAAACTAAGTATTCATTTCAATTCAGAAAATGACTTCCAAATGACAGTTTAATGAATGACAGAGTGTTTTTTTTATTTTTTATTAAATCCCAATTCGTATTGGGCGTTAGAATTTTTCTTTACTTTGGAAACAATTCTTTTTGTTTTCGGTTCCTCTTTGAAACTAAATATTTATTTCGAGTCATAAATTGATTTTCAAACGACAGTTTAAAACTTACAAAATGACCTTCGAATTGCGAGCGGTGTCAAGTAAAAACATAACAAAACGTATAAAAATAAAAAATAACTGTCACTGTATGACTGTAATTATAACGCATCTGTCTAGTATCTGTAAGTAGTAAACACGTACACAAATAAAGACTACTCTTCCATTTAGCATCATTCGTAAACACGTTTGGAATGCGAACAGTCATAATAATAAATACATATGACTGTTCGCAATCCACATCCATTATTTATGTGTGGTGTGTACGTTTCTACGATTCCGAGCAGAGAATAGTCAGGAAATTGTGAATAAGTAATCACATATGTAATAAGTGTTTGAATCTAATCCTTAAATGGTAGTCTTAATGTAAATAAAATAGAAACTTTGAATTATTACTTGCCCAACGATTATAGATGCTATTTTGGATTTCCTATTTGTAACAAACGCATTGAATTCATCTCTGCTAATTATTAAATAGCAATAAACGGTGAGTATCTGTAAAGGTCGGTCATCAAAACGAAATTCGATCAGATATAATAGGTAATTTTGTTTTAGAAGAACACAGACGGTAAACCAACATAATTGACTGGCTATTCAAAATCAAATATCGATTTGTCAGATTTAAGGCGATTTCTATCTTGATTTTATATATTAAACATATGTCTCTCTCTCTCTCACCTCTCTCTCTCTCTCTCTCTCTCTATATATATATATATATATATGCACATACACATCTATATACCTATCTATATACCTATCTATATAAATATATCTAGTTGCGTAACTACATATCGGTATATCTCTCTATATATGTATATCTATATGTGTATAACACGTATACACATATTTATGTTTATATGTACAATATATATATATATACATCCGTATCTCTCTCTTTCATATATATATATATATATATAATTAATTATTGAAGACAATATATGTATACTCATATATCATCAGATCCTTTTTGTTTGTAGTCTCCTTAGAAGATTCAGCTCAATGTTTGTCAATTATTGATAACAGAGCAAAATATAGAACAGATATTTATTATATTCCAATAACCATGGTTAGTTTTATTATTTTTATTTTTGTTTTTATTTTTTCCACATTTCCAAAAATTCCAAATTTCTGTGAGATATATTTAACGGTCCGTTTCATTTGTTTTGTGCCAAACAACATTTGTATGTCAATATCGTCTCTGCAACACTACAAAATCATCAGAAAAAGTTCACAAATAATAAGAGTTCTTAGAATTAGAGTGTCTTGAAAAAACACCCACATCATACATCAGTTTCATTTTAAGGTGAAAACAAACAAAAGAACAAACGAAAACTACAGAGCAGTCACTCACGTGTGTACTATCAAGTTAATCGGCCATTAACTTGATAGTACACACGTGAGTGACTGCTCTGTAGTTTTCGTTTGTTCTTTTGTTTGTTTTCACCTTAAAATGAAACTGATGTATGATGTGGGTGTTTTTTCAAGACACTCTAATTCTAAGAACTCTTATTATTTGTGAACTTTTTCTGATGATTTTGTAGTGTTGCAGAGACGATATTGACATACAAATGTTGTTTGGCACAAAACAAATGAAACGGACCGTTAAATATATCTCACAGAAATTTGGAATTTTTGGAAATGTGGAAAAAATAAAAACAAAAATAAAAATAATAAAACTAACCATGGTTATTGGAATATAATAAATATCTGTTCTATATATATATATATATATATATATATACATCTAATATATAAAGTACTGTTATGTTGTGTGGGTCTGTAAACGAATTAGACCCTACCCGTTACAACCTAAAAAATGAATTCTATTTCGCTATAATACACAGGTGCAAATCCGACCATCTTTTCAGAAATGTAATTCAGAACAATTTTATCGAAAATATATTTATTCCGGATCGATATTCTATTTTTCTTGGTAGAATTAAGACGAAGTATCTGTTTATATTCTCCTACATAAATATCAAATACATTTTTACATTGACGTCATCTTCGTTCTCCGCAGTAAATCGAAATAATAACATCAAAATGCAAAACTATATTGTAGAATTATTTAAAAAATATAATCCATTATTGTGTCTATAGAATCAAATACAACAATTGAATAACATGATTTAAAAATATATTTTCTTTTTAAGTTATAAGCACACGCAATGCTTTATTACAAGAATATAATACTGATACAACGAACACGCAAAAATAGTGTAAAGAGTATAACATAATTACATTAATAAAAAACAGTGGTTAACCGCATGCAGACGCCATTTGGGTAAATGTATTTGTTTTTATATTTGTTTTATATTTAACACATTAATTTAGACTAATGAATACATTTATGACGTATTGTAAACTACCCTTTCTAATAATAGACAAAAGTAATTTAATTTTCTTTTTAAACTCTACAAACAGGCAATGCTCGATCACGAGAATAGAAGATTGAAATAACGAACACGTGAGAATAGTGTAAAGAGAATACCATTAACGAACGCAAACATTCATTATTTGCTACTTATACAAATGGTTCATCGAATGATACAGAATGAAGGTGACATTTAAGTAAATATATTTGTGTATATGTTAGTTTTATATTTAAAAGATTAATATACAGACTAATGAATACATTCATGCCGTATTGTCAGTGATTATTTCAAGCATCTTGCGTTACTTCGAAATCAGTTACAACAAAATCTTTCTTTTTCGAAGAAAAAGATTGCAATTTTTAAGACAATTTATTACAGTGATTTTATTTTTGTATATATTTATTTATTACCATCACTCAAAGTTAAACCAAAAACGATTTTCAATGTTTTACTTCTAATTTGAAAGGATAAAAAAATCATTTACTTGAAATTTCGTAAATTCTAGCTTTTGTATTAATAAAATTATCAGTTGTGTAAGTATCACAAAGGTTACCAGTGACGAATGCCATTTACTTACAGGACGTGACCAACGCTCAAACGACTGCAATCAAAGAGAAGCGGTTTCAGTAATGTCCAACCCCTAACAACATTTCAGGAAGTGACCAGGTTAAAGCTGCGAACCAGAGGACTAGAGAATGCTCCCTACCGACATATGAATGCTCCCTTCTGAAGCCGTCCCTCCTTGTTAAGAAACACCCTGGGTCCAGTACAGGACACTCAATCGCCTGAGAATTGGAAGTTGCTGAAGCCAAATGAGGGCTACAAAACCGACTCAACTATTTGCGATGCAGTATGACCTTGTCTGTCCTCTACTGTCCAACAAGTGCAGCGTGAAAGATCTTGCAAAGTACAATAATAATGTTAAGAACTGCGTAAAGAGTGAAAACTATTGTATTATCACACACACACGTTATATATATATATATATATATATATATATACGGAGTCGGTCTGAAAAGTAATGGGGCTCGTTATATTGTGTGTTGTCTAAGTAATGGAAGATGAAATGGATAATAGAATTGTGCTATTATCTAACATCATTTTACTGAAGTAAACTTCGGCTTCACTTCATCTTTATTCGTGTGAGCTTTTTCTGCTTTCCCGAAGTTCGAAGGTTTCATAAAGGAGACCTGTTTCAAAAGTATGGACACCATCACGAGGGCCGTAACGGCGGAGCTTAGGTGCATCATAGAATAATCGTTCCATCAATGCATAACAGAAAATGGTGAGGAAGTGCGTGAGACTCGAGGGGTTTACTTTGAAAGGGAAACCATGTCGTTTATTATTGGGAATGTTAATAAAGAATCAGTCCCGTTACTTCTTAGATGCACCTCCAAAAAAGGCGCTTTACTTTTTCAAACAGGATGTTTAAAAAAATTGTTTTAGTTTTCCCTTATTTTATTTTCAATTTCAATAAATATTGGATTAATAGTAAAATAATCAATACAGAGATAAGATATATATTAGAATGAGCAATAATAATAATTTGTAGTTCGAAACACTTTATACTTTTATTACTCTGGTTTTGCAAATTCGTCTGTTTAACAAATTGCACCATTGAATTTTACTTACTCCGAAGTTAGGATACAAATACTAGGTTTCCGTTTAGATAATTCTTTTTCGCCAATCCTCAATTTCCACATGGAAAAAAGAGGATTAGCTAGCAAAACAGGAATAAAAACGAAAAGATGCATTTTTATATAAAAAAACAGAAAGAAATTATGTTAAATATTTGGAACACGTCAAAGCAAAATCTCTCATTGTCAACTAAACAGAAAATCAGTAACGTAAGACAACTTGTTTTGTATCGTAAACGACGCATGCGCAATAAAACGTTTGCCATGGATTAACTGGGAATCAAATTGGGTTTATCACACCGATCAACAAAAGTCTCGTGTAAGATGATCCTAGCTCAAACAGAACCCCCAAAATCAATAGAGTAATGGAGCCCCTTCCATATATATATATATATATATATATATATATATATGGCTTTCGGTCATTTAATTCGATTTACGATGCAACAAAGAGTAGCGTGATTGTCACAGACCACATAACTTTGAAAGTTAGGATCAATTGCCGCAACATCTGTGTTATCAATACGATTAATCAAGCTAATCTTGATAGAGACAAAAATGCAAGCCAAAAATACAGATAAGATTAATCCAGGCATGACATGAAAAATATCAACAGGAATTATTAATTTGAAAAGAAAAAAATGACTATTGTTTTTATTTTTTATGTCGATGTTCACGCGATTAAAGAAATGGTCAGAGGATGATTTTGTTGCTATATTCTTAAAAAGGGATTTCCATCGGCCACCGAAGCGTTGAGTAATGCAAGTCGAGTTAGATTAATAATAAGGTCCAGGTTTGTGAGCATAACGGATCAAGAGGGGGCTTATTTGTTATATAATAAATGGGTGGTTGAATAATCAAAACAAAGGGGTATTTGATCCGATACGCGTTTTCTAACAGTCCATCTGTTCGCTATAATATGATACGAACGATGGGAAACCGATATCTTGTTCAGACAAATATAGTTTTGCTTCTTTCTTTTCGGTGAACGATTCCCTTGTTATACAATAGTAAGTTTTAGGCACAACGCAAAAACATTGACTTGCATATATGTACGTGTCTGAAGAGAACATACATACATACATATGGAGTTTCGTTATTTGCTTCATGGATTCCGTCGCAGACTATGGAATCCAGCATGCAGGGTTAAAATTCTATCGAATCCATTGTGGCAATTTACACACTAATTCCGTTGAAACTTCAACCCCTTAAGTCACGTGTAAGATAGTAACTTGTATTCAAATAATGGTAAATCGTTACCAATACCAGTGTGTTTGGCCATCAGAAAATCTCTAAAAGATAAATATACTGTTAAACAAACAGAACAAAGACACGCACAGAAACGCGCACATGTCTGTATGTACATGTGTTCGCGTGTGTATGTGTATTCGCAAACACACACACACACACATATATATATATATAACATTTTTAATTAATATTAGGGAATGTTATTTATTGCCGGTCAGAGGGCACGAACCCAGTTTCAAAGTAACAACTGACTCGTAGTTCGGTATTCTACCCCTCGGCCACCACGGAAATTATGAGAAATTAAACTCGAAGGCACATAGTAAACAGTTGAACAGTGCCCAACAAAAACAACAAATGGTTGGAACATCATATAACGAAAGACGTGTGCATTGGCAAGTTATATTGAAGTACTTGCTAAATGTATCATCAGGGCTGTATTTTGGGGGAAGAGTGATTTCATCTTCCTCCAGCATACAGCGCCTGATATTCCCAGATAGGTACTTATTTGGTATTGGTCAGGCTCCACAGAACGAATCATGGGAGCAAAAAAAATATAATCTATCCTATAATATAAAAGACAAAATCTCTTGTTTCCATTTCCCAGGGTAATTTTTAAAGAGTTGAATAAGAAGCTATGAAACACCAAATAATCAGTTTTTTTTTTGCTTTTCGGCTTTCTGCACGTCGAGACACCGACCTAGTTCGAATCGTTTCTAATCTAGTCGCGAATATTTTACATTTATCGCAAATTTCTCATAATTAAAATTCAGAATATATCGCGCAGGTGAAGATTTCTCAAGTACACACACATATATATATATATATATATATATATATATATATATATATATATGTATATATATATATATATATATATATATATATTACATTTTTTGCATCCATATTAAATGGTGGCCCGAGGAAGTAAAGAAGTTTTCCAGCGAAAACTGAACATGTCTGCAAATGTGTAACCAAAAATGTTTTTATATATAATATGCATATGAACAATGAATATATATGTGAATAGTATATATATAATATATGTGCATAATATATATATAATATATAACATATTTAATATATATCTAATTTAATCCATTTATTTCAACTTTTTATATCGAAACAACTGAGGCTCATTTAATTCAATTATACATAAAAATATTTTCACATACCATATATATATACTGCCCGGGACACTCAAAACACTTTTCCAGATGGTTCATTTGCATAATAATTTTATAAAAAGTTTCGAATAAATTAATATTCTGTACGATTTATTTCTAATTTTTATCTCCTATTACTTAAATATAGGCAATTGTTTTGTTTATATAAATATCAGTAATATTAATAATATTAATTAATCGGATTTAATGAAAAATGTTAATATTCAATATGATTATTTTTAAATACAAATGAAACTTCCGGTTATGTTTACGCACGCGTACGTTTACACGCACCAACAACTTAGATTACTTTGGAATAATTTCTTTAAAAAAATTAATTCCACATTGAACGAAATTGTCATCATTATTCCAGAATCGATCGACACACTGCACCACTTGTACAACTGGGGCTGCATCACCATTCAAGCAAATAGTCTCGGCCCATGACCACCCGCCATCGATCTTCTTTACCACCACGCTCCCCGGCAAGTCAGCTGTCTATTTACAATCAACATGTAACCCCTCACAAACCCTAGTTCTTTATCCTCATCACCATCACCGGGGCTGCTTCTAAAGTTTCCATCTGAATCATCAGAATCAGCTCTGGAATTGCTGGAGAGAGATGATAAACAGTAAACTCTCGAGGAAGAACTTGGTAACACCATTGATGAAGTTCAGATGATGAGGCTGGATAAAAAAACAACCCATCTCCCTAAAATCCAAGCCTCAAGAGCTACCAAGATAGTAATAAAACGAACAAACACCGCTCTCCATAGACGTGTGCCAGTCAACACATCATTCACAGAACTGAACAAATTTACTTATGCTGCATGAGTATACATTGTTAGGAAAACACTCCATCCATTCAAAAAAAACAATGGCGGTCAAAAGCACCAAAACCAACTTCAAGAACAGCAACACCTTGGAAACTGAAGTTGCAAAAGCAAATTTACTTATGCAGAATAGACTTGTCCAAGACCAAACAATTCATTGCAGCCTCCGCAGTTCAATATCAGCTGAGTAACACCATCTGCATCCTCAGTTCTAAATATCAGACCAATATAGAAAGAATCAAACATTGCGAAAAAGCTGGAAGAAAAGATACCAACACTTGCCAAAAGTATAAAAAACAAGATAATAAAAACAAAGCAAAAATGGAGAATAAACAATTTAAAACAAATGGGAAAATA
Organism: Sepiola atlantica; assembly: GCA_963556195.1. Taxonomy (NCBI): domain Eukaryota; kingdom Metazoa; phylum Mollusca; class Cephalopoda; order Sepiida; family Sepiolidae; genus Sepiola; species Sepiola atlantica. Next base: position 43,525,531 of record OY744524.1, read on the forward strand.
TTCTACACGAACCTTATAAATAAAACAACAACTGTATAACAGCTACCCTAAAAACGAGAACTAGATGGCTACTAGAGGCATCTGTTTGAGAACGAAGGGCCATGTAATTAAGAGGTACACTGTATTTGGAATATAGTTCAAAGTACTCAGATCGAGCCTGAAATGCCAGATATAGAAATGATAACGGAAAAGCTGGAACGATTCCAGAATTGTAAAAAACGGTATAGACAACCTATCCAATTTCTGGCTAAAACCACTAACAACTTTTCATAGCCACTACAATGACTGATTCACCAGACTGTTGATGGGTGAGGAAGCCACACCAGCATTGGACGACAAATTCCTCATACCGAATACGAGAGAAATGTAACACCCTAATAAATACATACAAAGCTGCTGTCTCACCCCAACCGATACGCTTTTAACTGACCTGGTTGCAGACTCCTTCGAACAGACCTCTCGTCTGAAGCATACCTCGTGAGAAAACAAGCAGTGTGCAATGGGGGAGTGTTTTACTACCATTGGCCAGTTGTTAATCAACAATACATTCCTTTAAGACTGTAAAAAGAGGCAGAAAAATCCTAGCATAGCTTCGATCGATTACCTAAAGACATATGATAGTGTACCTCGCTCATGGCTATTTGAATTATACAAGATTCATCTGGTAATCAAAAAACCATGGCTGCCCATATAAAGATGTGACAAACAATCATGCAATTAAGCCACATCAATGCGGCAATAACAATCTTTGATGTCAAGATCCAAAGAGGAATCTTCCAAAAGGACAGCTTATCTCATTTACTATGTTGCCTAGCAAGATCCACTAAGTATAGTCAAACTAAAGAGTATTCCACCTGTTCTTCATGCATGATCTCAAGCTGCATGCCAGCACAGACAGTGATTTCAGTTAACTCTCGCAAGATGTAGATAATTTTTCAAAAGATATTGGAACGAAGTTTGGCCTGGATAAATTTGTCATGAGTTCCCTCGGAACTGGGAAGCAATCTAAGCGGAAAACTTACAGCGTGATGTAGGAACTGACATCGAAGATCGAGAAGAGCAGGAACAATACAAATACCTTGGAATAGATGAAAATGATTCAATTCAAAACATAAAAATGAGAGAAGAAATTGGCATAGAATACGTACACCGTGTAAGAAAAATCTGTAAAACGCAGCTCACAAAGAAAAACAAAATGACTGCCAGTAACCAACTAGCCATGTCAGTGATAACATACAGTTTGTGCATTATAGACTGGTCACATAAGTACATTAATATACTAGACAAAAAATTAAAATGTAAACACTCTAGAGAATAATTTATAGAAACCAGTATCTACCAAGACTGTATCTGACCGGAGAAGTAGAAGGTATGCGTCTCTCAGAAATTAACCATCAGCATCGAGTCACTATGGTGAGTACTGGACAATATCTGATGAGCTCTAAGAACCCGGAACTTATGATATATAAATATCAAGAAACATGAGGCAGTAAAACAACTTCCATCACAAAACTGTCCAAAAAATTTGGACGCTTCACAAATGAGACAGAAACACCAAACAAGCATGCCACGTAAATATCCCAAAAGAGTCGCCATAAATAGTTAAACGCGTGTCAATGACGTCTCTTTGTGGGTTATTATTTTTCTATGTTTTTACCTTTATTGATAAATTTAAAAAAATAGAACTAACACTCGCTTTCTTTCTCTCTCTAACACACACACATATATATATATATATGCCTGTAAAAAATGTGTACCTAATGAATTATATTATTTCAGTATAAATTCTCACTTAAATAAAGAATAAACCAACAACCAAGTTTTAAACATAAAATTTAACGCATACCCTATATTTGTTTCGGCTGTATTGTTGAACCCGACTTACAAGAAACACTGCATTTCTGCATAAATTTAACGATACAAAAGTTACTATTGAACACTATCAAATAGCATATATACCATCTTTATTGCTGCGTAATAACTTACAATTTATCTCTATGTAATAAAATTGTCAAACATATTATTGTCTGTCTGTAGCACTTCACCGTTAAACGTAACTTTTAAGATTAACTTTTTTAAGTATGTTATAATTTTAAATAGATTTATCCAATCATTATAATGAGTAAAATATGTCATAAGTAATTCAATTAAACTCAATAAAAAAACAATTTAAAAAAAGAAAAAAATGATCGGCATGCATCATCATCATCGGCCTGACCACAAAATTACACACAGAAATGACTACATACATTTTATTAACACCATAATAATAAAATCAAAACAGGCCTGAACTCTTGCGTGCATTCAGAATTTGTAGCCCACAATATCTACAAGAAGAATTCAAATACATTAAAAGTTCGCTCAAAACTTTGCAATACCCTATTCATATAAAAAGGCTCGAAAGTATTTATGGGATTTTAATTTCTACATTTCGTACGACGTTATCGGTTTTATTTTTTAATAGCATTCATTCCTTCAAGTTCCCCAAAATGTACATATTTTATCATTTTAGATTAATTAAAAGAAAAGACAAAAGTTGTGTGTGTGAGAGGGGGGATCAATAAGTTGAACAAAAATGAAAGTAAAAAGACGGTACGCATTTAATCGACACGAATTCATATAAAATCCACAAGGACAACCATTTGTCTCATGCAATGAAAATAACATGTTTGGACACACAATTCTCTGGTTGTATAGATAACAAGAAACATACCCACACCAGGACGAGTAAAATATTGTACCACTTCATATCCCCTTACGAAGATAAAAATCAACATATAATGTTACTGAACCCTATGTTTAGAATCCCTATTCTCATTTTGATCAAATTCAATTACATAATTTTGATTCTAGAAAATGTTTAAAATGTAAAGCGTCTTACAAAGAAATTTAAATTAGGGAATCTTTCTTAATTCGTGTCTGATGGTTAAGGATCAAATTCAGTGTTAATCTAAAATATTTAAATTTTTAATTATGCCCCCCTAAAATCCCATCAATATACAACAAAGAAACTGAAATATAAGGAATATTTATTAATTGATGTGTAATACCTATTGTTTAAATGTCACAAAATCAAAGGCATCTAAATTTTCACAAAGGGTTTCCACACCTAGTTTCGGAATGCATCTTGTATATACAGAAATATACAAATACACACACACCTTAGTTTATACACATAGAGCTAGGGAAATATTGTTATATTAAGAAAATCCAAAAAGTCAAAAAATGTTGACCATTAAAATGAACTTTTATTATAATTTTGAGTATCTTTTCATCAAGTCTTGCGTTGTCAGCCATTTCAGAAAAGTGTCCTAATTTACTGAAATAGAGGCAATGTTAGTTATAATCAAATGTTATAATCTATACGTTTTCTAATAGTTTTCATTGGCTCTACATTTATCACAGTTGAAGAAGTGTACAAGCTTGGATTTAGAAGGAGGTAAATTCTTCAGAATTAGATGTCCGGGAATGTCTGTGTGCGAAAGAAGAGAGAGAGAGAGACAGACAGACAGATAGGGGAGAAAGAGAGAGAAGGAGAGAGATAGGGAGAAAGAGAGGGCTAAGCTCGGTATCAAAATAATGTGAAATATATAGAGAAGTGGACGTACACTTTTTATGATTGTGTCACTTTTGCTCGTATGTATTTTATAATACAAGTCTATTTATATATCAAGCTACACATGCATAGACATTTTTAAACGCATATCTATCAATCGCATACTTACACTGTAAGCCGACGAAGACATGGTCATATAAGAAACAAATATGCAAAAATATAATGCAGTCATTTATATATATATATATATATATATATATATATATATATATATATATATATATATATATGGGGTGGGTGGATGTCTGTGTATTTTGTTGGCAAAGTTTTGAAGAATCTTCAATCATTCCACCGGCTATAAAAGCATTACATTCGTGTCTCGTCGTCTTGGCGCTCATGAGTCGCCTTTTCGACAATTAGATTCTGGTTCGTCATGTTGGACACACGTCAAACTGGCGCATATATCAGTGGCGCCCTGTAAACATTGGAAAAGCTAGGTAAATAAAGGTTGAAGGGTAAATAACAACAACAACAACAACAACAACAACAGCAACTGCAACAGGCGTCGTCGTCGTCGTCGTCGTCAACTGACCACAAGTGAAACTGAAATAGTGAAAAGCTACTTAAATATCTTCGTAGAATTAACAACAGCAAAAAAAATTACTGCGGAATATAAGTAGATCAACTGTTTTCCATAATCGAAAAGTTTAGATCGATAAAGACGACACTTGAAAAAAAAATAATGTCGCGTTCCTGAAAGATTGAGATAGTATAGACCAGGGGTTTCAACCTTATTTTGCTTGTCGATCCCCTGAGTGATATTTCATCATATGTAGACCCATATATTCATATATGATTTATTTTCCAATCAAATATAAATAACGAACTCTTATCAATATATGCTTAATGTGGTCATAGACATAAAAATACACTTACAGCGGATTCGAATGTTATAAATTACACACATTGCATGAAAACCGATATGAAATAGTTGCTTACAATTTTTTTTCGTTGGCTCCTTAAAGCGTCTGTGGACCTGTGGTGGTCTATCTAGCCCCGGTTAGGATTCCCTGGTGTAAACGATGCCACTGCTGAGATCTAAAAGAATATATTAAAGAAACATTGTTTTTATATTAGTAGCATTTACTCTCCATAGACAAACATCAAAACTTGTTACACGAATACCAGCATAGAACGTCTGAAATAATAATAATACTGCTGGGACCTTGGGGAGGCTTATCCCAGAGAAGACAAATGGTCCTTACCAGCGAGAAATCAATGGTAAACGGTTGTTGTGATACTGCAAGTTTATTTGCGGTCGCTATCGAAAAGAGGTGGAGAATACTGGAAATCTGGGGAGACTTGTTGTCACTCAGTCTCCAGGGAATACCACCGGTTGTCGGTGAGAAATCACTGATGATCTGTGTGATAACTCCTAGTAAGTACATAATAATAATAATAATAATAATAATAATAATAATAATTTATAAGAAACACAATAAGCTCCTTCCTCTGCCCCCCCCCAAAAAAAAATTAAAAAGAATTAAAAATTATTTTTTTATTTTTAAATAAGGAAAGAGAAAATGGAAAAAAAATAAGGAATTGAAAGGGAAAAAAAAAAAAAAAACCCAAATCCCAGAGAAGACCGATTGTCCTTACCAGCGAGAAATCAATGGTAAGAGGCTGTTGCGATACCGCATCGTTATCGAAAAGAGGTGAAGAATACTGGAAGTCTGGGGAGACTTGTTGTCACTCAGACTCCAGGAAATACGACTGGTTATTGTCGGTGAGCAATCACTGACGATGATCTGTGTGAGAACTCCTAGTGAGTACAAATAATAATAATAATCATCATCATCATCATCATGAAGACACAATAAGATTGAAACAATCTTGTAGAATTATAATGTACGGATAAAACGAGTGATGATAGAGGGTCGCTATTTACTTGCCTCCTCACGAGGGTATAGTTAGTCACAAAGTCGGTTTTTAATGTGGGGAAAATTCAGCTTCCCAAAAGGGGATACTCTAGATTAGGGCAAAGATAAAAATTGCCTTAGTCTAGAAAGATTTCTCCGTCATTGACAGAGGACAATAAAGATGAAGTGTAGTATCAGAACAGATACTGCACTTTGTTACGAGATAAAGGGCCAAGGAGCATCGACAATGTTGTTTCTGTTGATCATCATGTGGCGAAGGATGCAAAAAATCAACAATTATTCCGAACTCAAAGTAGAATTAGCCAGAGTTTAGACAAACGTGATGCCAACTGGAATCGGACCTCAAGAAGCTTGATAAATAAATAACATTGGAATACTATAAAGAACTATAACGGTGCCAACACCCGCTTTGTCTCAAAGAGCTAGTATTCTGCGAAAGGTGTTTCTAGACTTAGCTTGTAACAACTTGATCGAGAGTACATAAATAACTGTAAATCGGTACTTTAAGATAATAATAATGATAAACAGATTATGATGTGAACATTCCGTAGTTATTAAACTCGATGTTAATGTAATTATAAGCTCTACCTACTCGCCGGGAGTGTTTTTCTTTCATATTTGTTTTTTCCTCACCCCAGTCCCTTACATTTTCTCTTAATAAGATTCTCGCTCGAAAATATTTACATGTTTTGAAAGGTAATTCTATAAAAGAATATGTCATAAAATCGGTTTTCCAATAAATTGCCAAATTTAAAAATTTGTAATTCCATAACTATTTTTAATTTATTTTTTTTCTTTGAACACCGAAAGAGACATGGTACAAAATAATACTTATGTTTTTAAAGCAGCTATTGTATGTCGGTCCTTTTTCCTATTTTAAATCGCATTTTTGTGAAGGGTAATTTAATTGCTTACGGTATCGTTTGGTTATTAGATTAAATGATTGTTCAAATTCATGGCATGCATTTGAAAAGTTAATGTAAAAATTTACTTTTCAACGTGAATTGCTACAGACGAATGATACGTTCTCTAAAAATGTTATTATATATAAAATATCCAAGTAGTTTTATTTATATGAATGTACATTCATTGAAAAATCTGTTTGATTTCTAAATATTAAGTAAATACACGCGTTATAAACATTGAGCATTTTAAAATATGTTTATGTTAAAAAAACATGACATAAGAAAACGCCAGTATCTATGTTTTTCTAAATCAATCTCTTTTATAGTAAATATAATTTACTTTTAGCTTTAGATATTCAAAAAGATTTACTTTTGAAATAATTACAGATCAAAATTATAATTTAATCAAAACTAAAGTCAACTAAAGAAAATAGAAAAGTAAAAAACATACGTATTTCATCTCTTTAGATTTGGTAGCGTCCACATCCTACATTTCCAGATATGTATTGTTATTGTACCATAATCACTTTTAGATTAGGCTGTTCCATGCTATTCATAGTTTAGAGATTTCCCTTCTTCATCTCGTAGTTCACATTTTTCCATTTCTAATAAATATTCTTATATTCTGACTAAATATTTTAGCTATATGTATTAGTGTTTCTAACTTCTCTTTTTCTTTTCGCAGTGATTTCCGACTATCCATATACGTGAGGCGATTTATATTATTTCTTTTTTTATCTTACATTGCCTCGTCTGTGTATTTTGGTGAGTTGCATCATAGTTATAATCAGGAGTAGTGGAAATAGAGGGTCCCTCGGGAGAAGCTTCTTTGTATTCTTATGTTTAACAGATGTTGTCAAACCAGCTAGCAGTTTCAGTCTTCATTTTTATCGCACAGTTTTTATTATTATTATTTAATTACTAAGAGTATTCACACGAGTCATTATCAGTGATTGCTCTTTGGCAACAGTAAGTGAAGTTCCATGGAGTCTGAGTGAAAACAAGTCTCCCCAGGTTTCCAAAACTATTTGATAACGCTTAAAAAACATTGACTGTTTTCGCAAAAGCCGCCTATGATTGATTCATCACTAATAACAATCGTTGGGTTTCGTCTTGAATTTGAGTGAGAATTACCCCCCCCCAAAAAAAAAAGTTTCCCGTACTCTGCTCTGAACCCTCGCAGTGGTAGTGCTCACCCTCTGCGGCCTTTACATTCTCTTTAACCTTCCACGATCATTTTGTGTAGTACCAGGCGAGAGTTCTTCTTCTTCTTCTTATTATTATTATTGTTATTGTTATTGTTATTGTTATTATTATCAAACCACAATCACAACCGAATTAAGTAGTTCGTTTGATATTTAGATTTTATCAACATCCGGTGGAAAGCTGCGCCTCATCTCCAGATATTCCATTAAAATAACTGTTCCATTTTGGTAAATGTTGAACTCTCGCAGTATTTTTGTCATTGCTTTTGAGTATTTTGCATTTATGAGAAGATCTAAACGTATCTCAGGATTATGGATCTGTGCTGAAACAGCCACATCTGCTCGTAATATAATATTATCGAGGCTAAAAGTAATGAGAGTTCTGCAGGTGCGCTTTGTTTTTCATCCTGGATAATTGAAAGTTCTGCAGTTTACTATAACTCTTTATTAAAAGTAAATAGCTGATTGGTTACTTTTACCACGTGAAATAAGAGAGATTTGAGGATGTTTACCATATACCTTGATTAGTCAAACTACCAACTATATCAGTTACGAGAAGGCATTGTATTCAGGCATAGCCTTTACAAAAGTAGTGACATTCGATGAAAAATGCCAGTATACTGAAATCATATGCCCTTAATAGGGTTAAGATGAAAATTCATATACACTAAATGTACGAAAGCAAGGAAATTCCCAAAGTGTTACACTTTTATTGTCATTATAGGTATGCGAGCACAACAGGGCTATGTATTTTACTGGTAGGAATTTTTCTTCAGCGCACCTCACACACTTCATCCACTCATGCATAGAGATTTATACCGTAGTGATGTGATAATGAAATGGTTTGGTTGATATGTAGGCATACCCTTAATAGCAATTAAAGTGTAAAAATTTGGGGATTTCCTTGCTTTTGTACATTTACTGTATATGAATTTTAAGCTTAACCCATTCAAGGGCATATAATTTCAGTATACTGGCAGTTTTCATGGAATATTATTATAATTTACACTTAAAAGAATATGATACAATGTGTTTGATTTATTCGTAAAATATACATTTCTATGTTGCAGCGACAAGGATATAAAGAGATAGATAGAAAGATAGAGATGAATTTAGATATATATAGAGACAGAAAGAGTGAGAGTGCTTAAATTTGACGTTGCAATAGTTTCGTTTCATTGATTTCAAGCAGTGAATATAAATTTAATTCCGAGGCGATAACAAGCAGGTGAAGCCAACCTGTTTGTAATAAATATCACATGACATAGCAAGTTAGTTGTATATTCTTGTTTCTAAGAACACTTACCAAATAAATTCGAGTTATTTATTTTTTATTTCTATGATTTCATTCCTTATTTTATTTTATTTCTGTCTTTTTTTATTTTATACATGTTGAAATTTTTTATACTATTTTCATTTTTCAACAATTCGATAAAAAGGTGAAGTGTATTTATTTATCTCCGGAACACTTTGAAACCATCTTAAGAGAAAAATAATATTTTTTTGGCATTTTTATTTGAATTTCTTTCAGTGGTATTTAAGTTTGACATTTTCTTGTCAATCATACAACATTAAAAGATGCGTCAGTTGTGAAATGTTTGCACAGCAAATGGCTGCTCTGCTGTGAGCGGACGATATTCGACTCAGTAAGAAATGGTGGCGTTTCCAGATTCCATTTGTTTTTCATTCCTATTTTTACATATGCTCTTTTTAATGTTTTGCATTCTTTTGGCTTAAATTGCTTTCATCAGAGAATCTGATTTTATATTTAGTTTCGGGGAAGGTCACCAATCATAACGGGTCAGATACAAAGAACACAGATGAGAAATTGTAAGACAAGACATCAGATGAAAAGGAGGCGAAAACAGATAAAAAACAGAAGAAATAATGGGAGCGAAGAGAAAAGATATTTAGATTAAGGTATTCTGTGTAAAAGAAAATAAATGTTTTCACAAAATAAATCGTTCCCCACAAAACATCTGAAAAAAAAACAAAGCTCCACAAAACTGCTAAAATTAACAAAAACTTGCATATATATATATATATATATATATATATATATATATATATATATATATATATATATATATATATATATATATATATATATATATATATATTATTTAATATTTAATGATAAATATCTTTCATTTATATATATATATATATATAAATATATATTTATAAATTTAACGTGTATATCTTTATATATTTCTATGTATATGATTCACTCCTAAGCTAAATAACTGATCGCAAAGAGATTCTAAGCGTAATTTTGGGTAATGTAAGCTATATACTTTTTTTTAAAAAATTAGTTTAATGCAAAATGAGCAAAGATGGAGTTAAAACCCTTCGTGAAAATTCACATACCCCGATTTTTGTGAAATTTTACCAAAAGCAATTAGACATCAATTAATAAACATTTCCGTTTACAGTTTATTTTGAATATTTTAAAGAGGTTTAAGGGGCATAATATGGGGACAACCTCACATTTGAAAATTAAAATATTTCAGATTCGTATTGAATATGATCCATATTCATTAGACACTAATAAAGCAAGATTCCATGAATTTCAATTTTTTCTTAAGACCCCTTAAGCTTTAAATTTTAGACACTTTCTAGAATATAAAGCATGTAATGGATTTTGATCAAAATTAGAATAAAGATTTTTGACATAAAGTTTAGTATCATTACATCTTGATTTTAATTTTCTTAGAGGGGCACAGAAGTAGTAGTAAAAACTGTTCAGCTAATAGAATTGTCTTTTTATATCTAAGCAGTGTTTAGTCTAGCCAACTAAGCAATCAATTCGTTGCTATTTCTTCCTCACGGGTTAATGTTTTCATTAGCAAATGACAGAGCTTCTCTCAAACAAAGACCAACTTTAAATGTATTTCATTTTTGAGTGTTGTTTGTAAGTTTGTAAAATGAGCAGGTAAACATATTTTAGCACGTGCGAGATTAAAATAATTTATTTTCTATTCATTTTGATATTCGTTCAGTCTTCAGATGTTGATTTAGTTTAGTTTTGTATTTATTCTATTTATTTATTTTTCATGCATATGGTAATGCTAAAGTGAAGTTTATTCTATGTTTACAGTAGTTTGCTATTTCACTTTTACAGTTTAGCAAGTTTTGTTGATCTTCAAAATTTAAAGGTTCTTAGTCAAACATAATCCACACAAGTCGTCTAAATATCTATATGTACTGGCCTATCGAACTATTTTCCACTCAATTATTGGCGGGTGTCCGCTAATTGAAGCTACTAGTAATAATACGCTGATCATGTTGTGAATTGTTTTTAGTCCTTATAAGATGTGGTTCTATGATTGTTATACGTAATTAAAAAATATGGAAGGTTTCTCCAGCGTAGTATTATTTCTTTTATACGATGTTATATATATATATAATTTATTTAGATACTGTATATTACATATTTCAGCAATGTACCGCGGTTTCATCCAAAAGGGCAGATTTAGACACTTTAGTAGATCTCCGTGCCCAGTGAGATCACCGGCAAGCTGTTGACGCCATTCCCTGTCGTGCGTGACTACAATCGTTTCAGCTTGCTGATGATGTCTAAAAATGTCTAAATCTGCCCTTTTGGATGAAACCGCGATACATTGCTGAAATATGTAATATACAGTATCTAAATGAATTATATTAGCTCTCTTATATGATCGAGCACTTTATTTGATTTCTTTTCATATACAACCTGACACACACACATATATATATACATATTGTTTCTTTCTCTTTCTTATATATATATATATATATATATATATATATATATATATATATATATATATATAGATATATATTGTTTCTTTCTCTCTTTTCCATATATATATATATATATATATATACATATATATATATATATTGTGTATATTTAGGCAGCATATTTTCATTTAGGCAAACATTATTAAATAACACGGAGTGGTTTTGTTTGATGCGACTTTTTTTATGTTTTCAATTTTCCGAATTGTCCATCTAATGTCTCGGTCAAATTGATGTAAATATGATCCATGCGTTTCTTGTTCCATTCTTTTTTCTTTTTTGCAAGTACTTTCGATTTGAATCGTCAAATCATCTTCAGGCGGTATTAGTTTTAGTGTCTTTACAAATTATAACTTTACTGTTATGCTCATTTTTGAATTATAACGGTAAGTAATTTATAACTTGAAAAAGCGTCTGTAAAGTAGAAATGTACATGAGAGCGTGATGGCGTTCTACACATATGAGAGATTTAAAAGTTTGACTGTTTAAACCGTTAAGAAATTGATGACGTTAAAGAAAGTGCATACAATTCAAACTACCTAAGGGCTAAGAATGTGGTAATGTTAATTATTATGCTAGACACTTTAAAATGCTGCGACTAGTTTCATAATTGACATTATTAATTGTGGGATGCTCAGTTTTTATGTAGAGGGCTTCATCAATTTCTCTCCACATACACATATATAATATTATTTCTCTCAATATATATATATATATATATATATATATATATATATATAAAAATAGAAAGAATAATGTATGTATATATGGAGAAAAAAGTATATATATATATATAGAGAGAGAAAGAATAATATATATGTATACATATACTAATATATCAATATATGTATATATATACTAATATATAATAATATATATATACATATCTATATATATATATTTTAATATATGGAGAGAAAGAATATTATATATATGCATATGGAGTAAAAACATAATATATATATATATATATATGAGAAAAAAGAAACAATGCTTCAGACAATATGTAAAAATAAAAATGTATATATATATATATATATATATATATATATATATATATATATATATATTATTCTCTCTTTTAACCTATATATATATATATATCTATATCATTCTTTCTCTCCCTCTATGATATATATATATATATATATATATATATATATATCAGTCTACCTCTGCCTCTATGATATATATATATATTTCATTTTTTCTCTCCCTCTATTATATATATATATATATATATATATATAATTCTTTCCTTTCCTCTATGATATATGATATATATATATATATATATATATAATTCTTTCTCTTCCTCTATTATATATATATATATATATATAATTCTTTCTCTTCCTCTATGATATATATATATATATATATATATATATAATTCTTTCTCTTCCTCTCTCTCTATATATATCATTCTATATATTCATACATATATATATATATCAATATATATCATTCTTTCTTTCCACATATATATATCATTCTATATATTCAGACATATATATATATATCATTCTATATATTCAGACATATATATATATATATCATTCTTTCTTTCTTTCCACATATATATATATATACCATTTAATATATTCAGACATATATATAAATATCATTCGTTTCTTTCCACATATATATATCATTTTATATATTCAGACATATATATATATATATATATATATATATATATATATAGAGAGAGAGAGAGAGAGAGAGAGAGAGAAAGAGGCAGCATCTTCTCTTACAGGCGAGTATGATTTAAAATAAGAGACAACTTATCTGTTTTTGTTCATGTATAATTATCGAATAAAAAATTAAGAAGTTTCGTTACGAATAAAAGTGGAAAAAAAACTCAACTCAAGGTACCTTTCGTCCGACATATATTATCAAGGGGGAACGTCGATGGAATATCGTTTTAAAGTAATAAAAATAAAAATAAAAATAAAAAGATGGTTTTTACAAGGGGAAAGAGAGAGAAAAAAATTTTTTTCATAAAGAACCATGGAGACAAAAGAAAAAAAAAACATATATATATATATATATATATATATATATATATATATAGTTATATATATATATATATATATATGTATATATATATGTATATATATATATATATGTATATATTATATTGTCATTTTCTCTCCCTCTCTCTCTCTATATATTTATATATATACATATATTATATTGCCTTCTCTCTTTCTCTCTCTCTCTATATATATAAATATATATTATATTTTTTCTATGTATATATACATATATATATATATATATACATATATGTATTCATATTATTATAAATATATATAATAAATATATGCATATTATCTTGTCTTCCACCTCTCTTTCTATATATATAGATATATAAATATAAATATATATTATATTCTTTTCTCTCTCTCTCTCTCATATATATATATATATATATATATATATATATATATATAATCTTTTTCGTAATCTTTATATATACAGAGTCAGCCAAAAGGAGGTGGGCAGTAAAAAACATTTTCCATTCTTTATTTACACAGCTTTGAATTCTGCCTCTTACGGTTCGACAAACAAATGTTTTTTATTGTCCACCTACTTTTGGCTCACCCTGTATATATATATATATATATATATATATATATATATATATATATACCTTTTTCGTCCTCTTTATATATATATATATATATATATATATATATATATAGATATATGTATGTATATATTACTCTCCATATATATAAATATTCATTTGTCGTCATGTTTATATAAATATATATTAAAATATTTTCATGTATATATAAAAAATGTTTTTCATGTATATATATATTTCTCTTCATGTATATATATATATATTTCCATCTTACAATATACATATATATGTATATATCTTTTTCTTACCACATATTTGTTCCTTCATTTTAAGTTATATATATATATATATATATATATTTATATGTATATATATATCCTTTTCTATTTCTCCATATATATATATTATTCTTTTTATATATATATATATATATATATATATCCTTTTCTATTTCTCCATATATATATATATATATATATATATATATATATATTATTCTTTTTTTCCATACATATATATGTATATATATATATATATATATATATATATATATATATATATATATATATATATATATGTATCTTGGTACAACTAGTGTTCGCAGACTTATTCTCTTGAACGGCATATCAACCATTGTTGCTATTTAATTCGTAAGAAGAACAGTAGTTGTACTTTGTTATACGGAAATAGACGGAATAGCGGAATGTCTTTCTTTCTCAAGTGTTCAACATATTTGATACCTATGCAACGTTGGGTGAATCTACGAGTATATACGTACTGTATAAATACGATAATTATCACATAACCGCCAATATCAAAATCATAGAAAAATGTCGGCTACCATAGAATAAAGGAGGCAACATTAATAGCGAAACTCACCTCACAAATCAATAACAGATTGGAACTTATATAGCTATATAATTCAGTCTGTGATTCGGTTCGTGATCAATATTCCTCACACAAGCAATATAGGTGAGAGCATCGATATAAAATATAGATCCAGTGTTCTTTCCTGCTGCACGATTAAGGTACAGCCTTACTAGAACAGTAATGAGTGTTTGGTCGTTGATTTTATCACACACTAAAATTAGCACAAATTGTTACCAGTGATCGCTCACTGACAAAAAAGGTATTGTTCCCTAAAGTGTGAGTGACAATAAGCTTTACCAGATTTTCTGTACCACCCGCTTCTTTTGATACTCCAGCAAATCTTAGCGATCTTGCAACAGCCGTTTACCATCGATTTCTCACTAATGGCAGCTATTTTATTTCTAGTGAATTGTTGTTGCAACAAGCTTCATCAGCGTACCAGTACTCTCCGTGCCCTTCGAGTGGCGGTATGGATAATGTTCTCTCTCCTCACTTACCATTATACTAGACTTTTCACTACCAACCGAGAGAGTTGATTGTGACGTGCGATAGATTTGAGGATAAAAAATGAATTAATTTATCGATGAGAAAAGTCGAGATATAGAAGTTTACTTGATCCATCCCGATCGTTTCTATGTGTCGTTGTCTCTCATTCTGCTCGTTTCTAGCTATCAATCTTCATGTATCCTTATGATCGTTTATATATTCTTTTATATCTACTTACATATCGTTTTTATCTATGTACCTATATCTTTCTGCCTATGCAAGTCTTCTGCTCTATATTAGTCTAAGTCAATATCTGTCCATTTGACTGTATAAGTATAGATGTATATATTATCTTTATATAATGTCAAATAAAGATGTATATATATATTTATATATATATATATTTATATATATATATCTTTATATATATATATCTTTATATATATATATATCTTTATATATATATATATCTTTATATATATATATATATATATCTTTATATATATATATATATCTTTATATATATATATATATCTTTATATATATATATATATATCTATCTATCTTTATATATATATATATATATATATCTTTATATATATATATATATATATATATATATATCTATATATATATATCTATATCTATATATATATATCTATATCTATATATATATATATATCTATATCTATATATATATATCTATATATATATATATATCCTTATATATATCTTTATATATATATATATATATATATATATATATATATATATATATATCTTTATATACATATCTATATATATCCTTATTTATATATATCTTCATATATATATCTATATATATATATATATATATCTATATATATATATCTTTATATATATATCTATATATATATATCTTTATATATATATCTTTATATATATATCTTTATATATATATATCTTTATATATATATACCTTTATATATACATATCTTTATATATATATCTATATATCTTTATATATATATATATCTATATCTTTATATATATATATCTATATCTTTATATATATATATTTATATCTATATATATCTATATCTTTATATATATATTTATATCTTTATATATATATATATATATCTTTATATATATATATATCTATATATCTTTATATATATATATCTATATCTTTATATATATATATTTATATCTATATATATCTATATCTTTATATATATATTTATATCTTTATATATATATATATCTATATCTTTATATATATATATATCTATATATATATATATCTTTATATATATATATATATATATCTATATCTTTATATATATATATCTATATCTATATCTTTATATATATATAAATCTATCTATATCTTTATATATATATATCTCTATCTATATCTTTATATATATATATCTCTATCTATATCTTTATATATATATATATCTATATCTTTATATATATATATATCTTTATATATATATATATCTATATCTTTATATATATATATATATATATCTTTATATATATATATCTATATCTTTATATATATATATCTATATCTTTATATATATATCTCTCTATATATATCTATATCTTTATATATATATCTCTCTATATATATCTATATCTTTATATATATATATATATCTATATCTTTATATATATATATATATCTTTATATATATATATATATCTTTATATATATATATATATCTTTATATATATATATCTTTATATATATACATATCTATCTATATCTTTATATATATACATATCTATCTATATCTTTATATATATATATATATATCTTTATATATATATATATCTTTATATATATATATATATATCTTTATATATATATATATATCTTTATATATATATATATTTTTATATATATATATATATATCTTTATATATATATATATATATATATATATATATATATGCAATCACCAATAAAATAATTACATAAAAATACATTCAATATTAAGGTGATAAAAGTCGTACATATTTATAGACAAGCGTCTAGTGGTATAGACGCTGGAGTATAGACATCAATATCGAAGGATCGATCCTTGTCTAAGTTAGCCATGCTGATGACGGCTGTGAGCCAGCAACACGTGAACATGGATTACTTTTATGTACGTATAGAAATTATTATATATATATATATATATATATATATATATTTGTTCGTGTATAAGATATATATATATATATATATATATATATTCGTGTATAAGATATATATATATATATATATATATATATTCGTGTATAAGATATATATATATATATATATATATATATATTCGTGTATAAGATATATATATATATTCGTGTATAAGATATATATATATATATATATATATATATATATATATATATATACATTCGTGTATAAGATATATATATATATATATATATATATATTGGTGTATAAGATATATATATATATATATATATTCGTGTATAAGATATATATATATATATATATATTCGTGTATAAGATATATATATATATATATATATATACATTCGTGTATAAAAAATATATATATATATATATATATACATTCGTGTATAAGATATATATATATATATATATATTCGTGTATAAGATATATATATATGATCGTGTATAAGATATATTTATATATATTCGTGTATAAGATATATATATATATATATTCGTTTATAAGATATATATATATATATATATTCGTGTATAAGATATATATATATATATATATATATTCGTGTATAAGATATATATATATATATATATATATATATATATATATATATATTCGTGTATAAGATATATATATATATTCGTGTTTAAGAGATATATATATATATATATATTTGTGTATAAGATATATATATATATATATATATATATTCGTGTATAAGATATATATATATATATTCGTGTATATTATATATATATATATATATATATATATATACATACATATATAGTCATCCACATTTCGCTGTATTACAGCTCTCTAGTGCGGTTAGACAAGCTAGTGCCATCAAACGAGACTGACTGAATGTAAGTGATATCTCAATGTAAACATTGTCAAGTGCCGAGAGCTCGAATTAGTTTCACCCAAAAGCTAATGGCAGCTGGCGATATCCTTACAAATAAGCTCTACTCAAGAAAGGGAGCTTTATATAGTCATCCACATACAGACTGTTTCCCTGTATCACAGCTCTTCAGTGCGGCTATATAAAGCCTTTTCCCCCTAGACGTAGAAAGCTTATTCACCAATGCACCTGTAAAGGAAACAATAGACATAATCATCAATAATATATACAATAAACTGTACCTCCCTCCACTTGAAATTAATTTAAAAAATACTAAAAAAGTTACGATTAATCTGCACCATCGAAGTACCTTTTTATGACTTTAAATGGAAACATTTACACTCAAATTGACGGAGTTTCAATGGGTTCAGTTCTAGGCAGAATTCTTAGCGAATTCTATAGGCCAAATGTCGAAAACAAAATATTTATTAACATTTAAAAACTTCTATTTGCGTACGTTATGTCGACGATATTCTTGTTCTAGCGGATACCAATGAACAAATACACAAACTTCAAGACCTTTTCCCAAAAAACTATGTTCTTAAATTCACCATAGAACTGAACGTAAATAATAAAATTCCATTTCTAGATGGTCTTATTGACGCGTGTCATAAATCGTTTAACACTTCCACTTATAAAAAACAACAAGCTTAAATGCTAGTCTTTTAAATTTCAAGAACGAGTATCCCTATTGCTACAAAATAGCTATTGTTAAAAATCTATTAAACCGTGCCAAACAAATCTTCTTCTTTAAAAATATAAAACAAGTACTTATTAACAACGAATTCCCTAATTATATTGTTGATGAACAAATAAAATTAATGATTAGAAATTTAAAAAAACACCAGCCCTAATAATAATATTCAACATCACAACTCAAACAATATTAACATATACTATTGTAATCAAATGCAACCAAACTCCAGATTATAAGAAAAAGCCATGAACAATATTATACACACATACATATCCCCAATTGACAACAACAATAAGATTAGACTCATTATTTACTATAAGAAATTTAAAACCCAAAATATTGTAGTAAAAAACAACTCCTCCCCAACACAAAAAAGAACCAATGTTATTTACAAGTTTAAATGCACGTTTGGAAAATGTAACTCTCATAATAATAATAAAGCTTATAGCTAAATTAGTTTACAAGACCTACCGTATCTCGCCGCCTCACCATGCATTTAGCAACATATATAAAAACATAACTATCCTCCGTCTGGTTTAAGCTCAATTCTTGTTAATAGCACTAAAATTAAACATTCCGAAACCAATTTTAAAAAAATAAAAAAAATACTGGAAGCTATCTACATTCTAAAAGCTATACAACATTCTAAAATTAATAACATGACATATGAAACCAGTGGTAACATTTTAAAATGCTTAACGTTATGCAATTTTGTTCTGTGGTGCTATCCAGCGATGCTGAATTTAAATCGTTAACGACTTCCTGGAACAACGCGAAAAAGTTCTTTGCGCGTTTCTCAACCGTCTTTTAAAAATTCTATTCTTTCCCCAGCTTTTTTGTTCATTTGCTTTTGACACATGAGGATGATTCGACGAAGAATCAAAAACGGTCTTGAAACCTATGGAACATTAATTCTTTTATTATTTAAATATAAAAATGACATAAGAAAAAATGGAAAAAAATAAAAAAGGCATAATTAAACAGCCGGATTGCGTTATTTTTAACAATGTTAGCATAATATATATATATATATATATTACATGATGACTGTACCGTCTTGTCAGACGAGTGCCACTCCTACATTCAGAAAAGTGTCATTGTCTGAAGGAGTATCTGCACTTGAGATTTTTAATATAGAGATATAGCTTTGTACGACAGCTAGACCTCTCTCGCTTCAAAATGTTTAAAACCAGCAACAAGCGTAAGCAAGATAGCTAGTAACATGTTGAAACTGCAGACCAACATTATGTGAAGAGTGTTCTTCCACTTTTTAAAATTAATTTGCATTGGAAACGCGTTGCTCCAATGGTATTAATATGCGTTCAATGCAGGGTTCCATTCCATCGAAAATTCAAACATTTACTGTTCATTATAGTTTGAATTTTCGATGGAATGGAACCCTGATTGTTTATTTAATTATATATATATATATATATATATATATATATATATATATATATATATATATGTACTTACATATTGGATTAGATATATAGACCTGCACATGTGTTTTATATACATTGCTAAAACGTATTGGAAGAAATGATAAAACTGATGCAGAAGTACAGAACTCACAATAGCATTATAAAAATAAGTTTATTATTTTTTTTAAATAAGTAAATTATAAAAAAATAATATATCATAAAAAAATAAGTATATTGTTAAGAAAAAGATTCAAATGAAACATGTCAACGCTTTTTTCCTTGTTTTCGTTATTGTTGCAAGGCAGATAAGAATATGCACACATTTTCGACTGATGGTTCAATTTTCCCTTCAAGATGGAAAGTCCTTGGAGGCATCTTTGACTTGGACGCGTTCCTTTCTTTTCAGCCATCTTCTTGATGTCGGCAATTATAAACAAGATAGGAACCACGAAAACCAACAGCGAAAAACAGAAAAGAAAGATTGTACAAAAAAATAAACGTAACATGAAACCAAAAATAATACAACGCACCGAATAGAAAATTAAAATGGAGATACAAAAATAATTAATATGTATTAAATTAGGAAAATCCTTTTAATATCATGTAAATGTGTCTGTGTGGGCATCCGTGTATACGGACGTATATTCAGACATATATTTGTGGTTATAATATGTATATATTTAAATATAAATACATATATATATATATGTATACATGTGTGTAAAAATGTATTTATAAGCATATATGAACATGATATTAACACGATACTTGTATAAATGTATACACGTATATCCGACTATAGATATACAAACATGTATATCCAGATATACATCTACACTTATATATGAATTCTAGAAAGATATCCGTCTCAAAACGGGTAAAATGAATTTCCCGAACAGAACAATTTTGCACAATTTAATGTTCCCTTACGAAGATTAAAATAAAAATATAATACTAAACCTTATGACTAGAATCCTCATTCTAATGTTGATCAAACTCTACTACATGCTTTGATTCTAGAAAATGTTTAAAATTAAAGGCTGAAGGGATCTTAAGAAGAAATTGAAATTCAAGGAATATTGCTAAATTGGTGTCTAATTACTATGGATCAGATTTGATGCAAATTTGAAATATTTCAAGTTGTGTTCTTATATCACTTCTAAATTTTAACTTAAATATAACTCCAACGAAACTGAAATTTACCGAATATTTATTAAGTGATGTCTTATACCTTTTGATTAAATTTGGCCACAATATCTACATTTTCAATAAAGGCTTTCACCCCTCTGTGTTCCCTTTAAACTAAATTACACTAAATATAGTCCACATTACACACCCTTACCCCAAGTATTTTTGAATATTCATAATGATCGGTAAATTAGTTTAAGAGTGAATCCTATTCATACAAATACACATATACACATAACTAATGTAATATAAATATATATATATATATACATATATATATATATATATATATATATACATATATATATATATATATATATACATATATATATATATATATATATATATATATATATATATATACAGGGTGACTAAAAAAAACGGGCACCAACTCTAATTAGGCTTCGTCCGAATGAAATAAATTTTGGGGCATAACTAGTTTATTATATTCACAACATCATATCAAAACACTAGGGTATTTAGCCTTTTCTTCTCCATTATATAGCATGTGTTTTAGATGGACTCCTTTTAGCTCCGTGCATTTCTTGAGGCGCAGAAAAAAGTTATCCATGACGTTCTTACAGACTGAATTGGGAATGGCTCTCATCTCCTCCCTGATGGCTTCCTTGAGTTCCGTGATGGTTCTGGGTTTCCCTGCGTACATTTTGTCCTTAAGATAGCCCCAAAGGAAATAATCTGGGGGGCTTAGGTCCGGGCTATGGGGTGGCCACTCAAAATTAGTATTGAGACTGATCACTCGGCCTCCGAAGTTCTCTTTCAGCCAATCTCGGGACAGGTTTTAGGTGTGAGAACTTGGTCCGTCTTGCTGGAACCAGAACTTGCTCATGAGCGACGGGTAGAGGGTCTGGAGCTCACTCTTGAAGGTTTTGAGGACCTCCACATACCGCTCCTTGGTGACTGTCACTGCTGCGCAAGATTCTTCGATGAAGATTGGTCCGATGATGCCTCTGACCGAGATTGCAGCCCACACCGTGCAATTAAGAGAGTGCAGGGGCTTGGTGGCTACTTCATTGAGTCTGGAGGACCCCCAGAAGACATTTGTCTTGGAGTTTGCCTTTCCGTCAAGATGGAAATGGGCTTAATCTGAGGTCCAAAGGAGGTTAAGGAAACCTGGTGTCTCCTCGATCTTATCGAGCATCTTGACTGCCATAGCGCTCCTCTGCTTCTTGTATGAGGCTGTAAGGGTCTGCAGCGTCTGTATTCTTTATGGGTAAGCCCTGATATCGTTCACCAGCACTATCCTGCAAGTCTCACGGGAGATACCGAGGGACTGACTTCGCTTTCGCACAGAGCGTTTCAGACTTTCCTGGAGAGACTCTCTCACACTTTCGACCAGCTCGGCTGTCCGCTTCTTGGGACGTGCCGAGTGGCCTGGACGGTTCTCACTGGCAGCGTTGAAGTTCTCCACGGTCCCATACTTCTCGAAGTGGTCCAGCCAGTTCTGAATTCTGCTTTTGGGTGGAGCCTTTTCACAATTGATGCATGAAACTGTCCTGGGTTTTCTTAAACGAGCCTGTCTTGTAGTACAATTTAACACAGTGTATTCTTTGTTCCACTGAGGTATTGGTGTACTCACGGTCGTTGATTCTGCCATGTCCTGTAAAATAAGGGGAATCG
>OY744524.1:43563917-43573917 GCA_963556195.1 Sepiola atlantica
ACCCTTCCGACATTTTTTGAAATAAACAAAATAAATTTTAGCCGAAAAACACTTCTTAAAACTTACAAAAACTAAAGTATTGTTTTTTACACTGTTTTGAGTTTTTTAAGCAAAAATAATGTTTTCTAAATGAGGGTACGTTCCTTAGGGCTAATACGGCTCATGCTTGCTTCGGAAGGGGTCCTTTACTTATTCTAAAAATAAAATTTTAAAAAATCAATAAATAAAAAAGTTATGAATTTTTAAAAATAGGACCCTTATTTTTGCCCACCCTGTATATATATATATATATATATATAGATATATACACAATTATTATTTACTCACTCACAGTTATAACACAAGTCATTATCGGCTCATTGGCAATAACAAGTGGTGTTCCTTGGAGTCCGAGTGAAATCAAGTCTCCCAACAATAACACAAAATACATGCTGAAATATTATTTTATTTAAGGATTGAGTTAGGTTCGATAGCAATCTATTTGAATTATTCTAATTAGCCTTAATTTGCAATTTCCCTGCTTCCTTTGTTCCAGCTCGTTTGACTCGTTGGTCTACTTATTTTCACAAACTCGCTGTTTTTTTTACCTCGTTATAATACAGCTTCTTATTCCAGTAGATTCTCTTCCTGCTGATTGTTTGCCTCCTATTAATAACCTTAGTCTTGAAAAGACTAAGGTCAATAGGCATCTCATGTCTTAGCGATAATCATCTTTTGTTCTTTGTTAGCTTCTTACATCAAGTGATTTCGCGTCTTGTCTCGAACGATTTCATGAACATAATATTAAGTTTCTGTCTGTCACTCTATTCTTCTCACTATAGGTTGTATTTCTATCACTCTCGAATTTGTTACTCTTTTTTTCTATTAAGAATCGAATATAATCAAGAAAGAACAGATTTGAAAGTTCATTATAAACAAAACATAATAACATTACAAGTAGTAAAAACATTTAACCTGTAGCCGATATTTAGAGAAATAGATAATGTGACTAATTTAGGATTATATAAATAATTATATTTCGCTGGCATTGCAAACTCAGTTTATTCTGATCCAAACTATTTAACCCCAGATAAATAGGTGAACTATAATCAAATATTTCTAATGTATATATATATATATATATATATATATATATATATATATATATATATATATATATATTTATTTATTCATGAAATAATAATTATATATGTAACTATAAATTGTGTTAATAAATAAACACTGACATTATCCAAAAGAAATCAGAGAGAACAAAATATGCCAGCTGAAAATCAACCTCAATAAACATGTCATATATTCTTCCTACGAGTGGACACCCCTTATCACCTACCCCAACATGTTTGACAGGCGCATGTACACTTAACCTTACTCTTTCGTCCCTCCCCCGAACTTCAACCGCCCAGACAATACGTATACTCAAATCTACCGCAAGCAATTCAAACCAACTTAAGAGTTATGCACACTCATCATCCAGAAACAAGTAAAACCACCGATTTACCGTACATTAAATATTTACATAAACATATTATAGGGGACAGTTTGCAATATAAAACACACATTCATTAATTCATTACTCTGCATTCATATTACTGTGTCAAAAAATCGATTCGGAATTTATTTTACAACTATTTTAATACTTAGACCAGATAATTAGAGTTGATAAGTGTTTACTACATTTATTAATTTATACTAGGACACATTTTCAATTTATAAAGTTATAAAATCATAATTTTATCAAATAAAAGTTTAATAACACTAATATGTAATAGTTACATTCGTCAAATTATATATCTGCTAAATATTAATGTGATAACACAATTATGCAAATTAGCAAGAATCAAAATTTATAAAAAAATAACACAGTAATAAGTTTGTAATCAGATCTAAGGAGAAATCTATCCGAAATCGCATTTTCACCAATATTTGATTGGGGTTTAAGAGATAGCTTCATTCGTAAACCTGTAAATCAAAAGACGTAATCTGTATTTATACTAAGAGGAATGAATTAAAAAATTCCAAATCCACTTTTTTCCGAAAAAATAAAATCTCCAAGATCTAATCTTACCTAACAAAAGTCTGTGAAAAACAACACTTACATGTGACAAAGGGTACATCAACAAAACCACATCATGATTACGCAGGTATTCAAGATGATGTTACAATTTGAAATCTAAATTTTTTAAAATTCATCCGCGTAGTAAAATATTACATGGAAGCACATTATAGTTTCCTTATAACATGTTATGGTAAATTCACTAGGTTATTACTATATTTATCCAGGGTGACCGTTTGAAGTGCCTACAGTTAATACCTATTTCATCCCTTTGATTCAGTAGTTCATCTTTATCCGGAAATGTAATAAAAGCCAGCTTTTCATTAAGACGACTAATAATAGGTGGGGTTGTGTAGCGTCGGGATTGAATCTTTCTTCAAGGCGCTCGTTCTCGGTATAGGTACTATAGTTTTGCCTTAAGAGACAATGTTTTTAGATAGTAGGGTTCCCCCGCTCTTATCTGGGTTATTAAATGATATTTTATGGTTACATATATATATATATCATGATTGAGGGGGGTACAGCATTTTATTATGGTAAGCTGGAAGAAAATACATGTTTTATCTTTCATGATTAAAAGTTTACAAAGCTAGTTAACCGGTTTCGCCTCCACTCAACAGGAGTTGTATCGAGTGATTTTTCAATAGGGAGATGAGAGAGGAAACACACAGAAAAACACTTTATATATTTAAAATAAAAACAGCGTTATGGTATATGTACGATGGGGTGTGTTTCTTAGAGACTGATCATGTCTAATCCTAATATACACTCCCTATGTTTACAAAGGGAAGGACGATTTAAACGAACGTAAATCGTCTCCAATATTTTCAAGTGATATAACGAGTGAGCATGATTCAAGATGGTAAATGAGTCAATGCTGAAATTATTTGACCACGGCAGATTATAAAGCAAATGGTCCGTGATTGAAGAAACGTATATATTATTTAGAACGTCCGTTGAACGGAAAATTACATTCGTAATTTTTTTGTTGAACTCTATTGCCCAATCTTAACGTAGTCGGCAATCACATTTAAAATAATGAATCAGATAATACCTATGGCTAATAAAGGCTTTGTAGAGAACACAACAGACATATTCAAAGCAAAATTGCAATTTTCAACTGTTGAGCTGATTTGCTTTGCGAATTGTTTACTTACTGTACCTAACCAATGTAAAGAAATGTAAATCGGACATTTAGTCCCTGCATTTACTTTTATTTCGGAAAAATTAGGTTTTTTTCCTTTTTATGACTGACCTAATCACATCAAGACGCTAGCTATTATTGGACAAAGTGTTCTTAATAGTTTTTATTTCTTCGTCCAATTTTGATTGTGAGCAAATCATAAGTCTGTGTGTGTGTGTGTGTGTGTGTGTGTGTGTGTGTGTGTGTGTGTGTGTTAGGGTCCAAATTAAGTTTGCTTTCATTTGTTAGGACAAAACGAATCCCAGCGAGTATATAGTCCTATAAACGTAGGTTTACGGTAGATTGCTGTAAGCTAACTCGATGGGGGTTCGTTACCAATGCATTGAAGAAAACTATTGTGAAATTGCGCTCTCCTTCGTAAGTATATTTTAATGTGGATGCATGCTATTGCGTAAGGAGAATAATTTATTTGCCCCCGTTTGATTATTTAACAGGCAACATGTGTCATCTATATATCGAAAGTAGACTAAAGAGGTTTAATGGGTCTAGATAATAATTCCTTCTCATTGAACCCCACAAAAATATTCGCCATGGTCGGCCCCAAGAGTGAGCTTATGGATACACCGTCTATTGACCTATAAATTATATTGTTAAAACTGAATTCAACGGATGTTGTAGAAAAATTCATCAATTGCACGAATATGCTTTCAGGAATGAAAGTAGCGATGACACGCTACGATATAAAAATCAGCACATATATCTATTGTTTCCAAAATAGGGGCACAAGTGAATATGTTGCTAAAATCGTAGGAGCAAATACATTTATTAGCAACCTTAGACTTTTGAAAATAATTTGCAAAATAAAATTAATCTATTAAGCAGTATTAACGATAGTGCTCTAATCCTGTCTTTAAGATATTAAAGATCCATGTTGCTACCTTGTGTTGTGGTGACCCTACAAGAGAGAGAATGGGCTTCATTGGGATATCCGCTTTATGAGTTTTGGGTAATCCATATAAACGTGGGCGGATAGAGCCCGAGGGTCTGATCTCACTGGCTATATCGGTATGGAGTAGACCGCTTTGCACCCACTTAATTAATTATTTTTGGAATTTTGTATCTAAGAAAGCTGTTTAATTTCTGGGGTACCAACAGGGCCCAATTTGACAAACTTTTCAGTTATGTTTAATATCACTATCGTTGTGTCGACGTAATCTAGATTATTTAGTACAACAACCACCGAACCTTTATCCGATCTGGTTATTACTAATGGCTTATTTTGTCGTAGAGTTTGAATGACAGTAAAATGTTATTTCCGCCATCTAATTTCTGATTAGGATACTAGTGTTTTTGTATAGCTGTAAGCAAACTCATTAATCTAGCCTTTAGGACCCTTACCTTACGGAAAGAACATTTGGCTGTCATTAAAATTTTACGACGAAATAAGTTCTTAGTAATAACCAGATTGGATAAATGTTCAGGTTTTTTTGTACTAAATGTTGTCGGGATAAATTCTCACTCATGACGTAGTATTTGTTAGAGAAAGAAAGTCAAGTCTCCATTATGATGTTTTTTTTATATAAATTATTTTTGGAAGCAGTTTCAGCATTTAGGAAAAAATCGACATTATTGACATGACAGTAATGTATACAGATGCACATGATGCGTATTATTATAATTGATATTTCTAAAGCAAAACAAAACCGAACAACTTTCAAATGAAAAGGCAACATTCAACATTCAAAAAGGGTAAATTGATAAAAATAAATTATGAAATCAGCGTTTTGCTAGAATTAACCCAAATAAACGAAAAAAAGAAAGGAAATTGGAACACCATGGTGGGCAACACGTGCTCGCCTTACGGATGAGTTTTCGACGAAAAATTTAAATTGTCTGAGCTGCAGAAGAAGCGGATGAATGAATTGATTATAATTGACTTTGTGCAATAATTCTATTTGTTGCCTACGAAACGGCGGCTGGCAATCAGCTCTAAGGTTTGTCAAAAACAGCTGCCGGCCACCAGTGAAAACGAACGGCGATGCGGCGAAAATTCAACTGGAAAAATAAACCGATGCCCATTCTATTTTGTTAGACTCTTGTGTGGTTGTGATTTTCCCCTACCCCTGAAATATTCAGATTCTATTAATTGCATCCCCATTTTAGATTGTTTCATTTTCTTCAGTTCTAACTTATTTGTAAATATCTCATTAAATTCCTCTAGCAACGTCATTAATGTTATAATCATCCCTCCTTTCTCCAGCTCG
The DNA here is from genome assembly GCA_963556195.1 of Sepiola atlantica. Lineage (NCBI taxonomy): Eukaryota > Metazoa > Mollusca > Cephalopoda > Sepiida > Sepiolidae > Sepiola > Sepiola atlantica. The sequence goes on from OY744524.1 coordinate 43,569,379, forward strand.
TCGTCTCCAGTCTTTTTAATTTCCTATATTTCTCTGTATGATAACATTTAAAAGCTTTTGTTCTGTTTTTCACTTTCATTTATGTTCTTTACCTTGTTAGAATTATCACTTTTCGCACTTGTGGTGAGTTTCCTTCATTTTAACAAAGAAATTTTTATTTTTTATTTTTATTCGCTTTTCTCATCATTCTTTTCTTTTCTAGTTTGCTACATTTAATAAAATAAAAATCCCCTTTTAAGTTGCATTTTTTTACTGTCAAAATGTTGTTTCATTTATTTAGCATATTTTTATCATCCTTTATTGCTTCTTCTTTAATCTTTTCTTATATTCTCATCATTTCGTTAAATTGCCTTATTAAAATTATTTAAAAATGTTTTTCCCCTGCCAAACAATCATGTTTATGCCTTAAAATGCTCATGTTTGCATGACGGTCATTTTGATTTCCCATTTTAAACTGCTAACTTTTTATTAGGTTTAATTTTCACTTAATTTTTATCAGATTTTCTCCATTTAAATGTTATTTGGTCAAGATGTTTCTTTCTTTCAATTTTATTTGTACCCACTCGTCATTTTCTCCTCTTGTTTTCTTTTCTTTATGATTCAATATTTTTCGTTTCTTTCATTTTCGGGCAAAGAGATTTCTTTACCTGGAAGTTAACACCAGACAATAGCCAGCGAAAATGGCGGCGGCGGCGGTGGCGGCGGCGGCAACCGAGCAATCTGAATTAATACATTAAATTTCCAAGTTTTATATCGGCTTTCCTTTTGAGAAACTGTTTTTTTTTAGCCTTTTGTTGACATACGTGATTGTGTTGCAGATAGAGCGCCACAACTATTAACAGGTCAAGGAAAATAAACGAACGAATGAATGAATAAATTGAAAGAGAAAAGAAACCAAACAAATCGAATTTAAACCAAATCAGTGTTCGGAATCTTTCCCTTTTTCTCTTACAAAATAATGTAACGAAACGATTTAAATGACAAAAAGGAAATCTAAGAATGGCGAGAAAAGAGAAGGAAATTGAATGCCAATGAATTAAAGACAGCCAAAGAAGACGGTCACAGGGAAAAGAATGGTAATGTAATAAGAAAGAATAATTTGTCAAACAACCAAAAAGATAGACAAATTTGATGAAAAGAACTAAAAATAAGTTGACAAACATCTAATGATACAACATAAGAATTATAGAAAGAATGCATGAAGAAACTTCGAAAAGAGAAAAGCAAAACAAAATAACGCGTGATTGAAATATAAAGAAAGATGGATAAAGTTTAGAAACACATTTTTAGAATATAAAAATGAAGAATATTGAATGAAGGTTGTAAAAGCAAAACTGGAAAAATTAAACGAAAACTAACGAAAGTTAATAGTAACAATTTAGCAAAGACACAAACTCCAAACTAATCTAAAAGCATGAATAGTCGAATATTACTGTAAAATGTCTATCTGTAATGTAAACAACTTATAAATTATAAAAAATAGGTCAGAATTACTAACTACTTCACTTAATGTAGCCTTCAAAATATGTAATGGGATTTTTTACTCAATATCTCTCTTCGTATTGGAAATTTATTGACAACAAATGTTTCTTCAAAGACAACAATCTACCATTACATTTTTTCGAAACATTAAATATATTCTATTACATAAGTGTCAAAAATTACAGATTACAGATGATGGTTTGAGAAATAATAGTAAAAGAACCAAAATCATTGGTAGGGGCTATTCGATAAAATATTTCAGAGAAATTGATATGTATATTCCTATTATATATTATGTTGCATTGTAGATATTTCTGGTTGAAGATAAGTATATAACGCAACAATAATAAAACCACATTAAGCACATTCATTATAGTAGATTAAAGCCTTTAAACTAAAGGAAACCATGTGAAAACGAATAAAATACATTTCAAAATTCTTATGGAAAGTTTTATTAAAAAAACTAATGTACAAAATGTCATTGTTATACATTACACATGCAATGTCGTTTTATTTGTTAACTTGCAATCACAGTGACTACGTCGAAGTGATTTTCTAGATACAAATGAATAAATATTCTGATTATTTAAATATATTAATACATTGCAATTAAAGTAAATATATATGATAATATTTCAAAAAATAAATAGCTTGTTATTATTTATTGATACAGAAAGAAAAGAATCTGTTTTTACGAATTTATGTCTCATGCAATGTCAGTTATTTTTGTTTTTATTTAATGTTTATTGATTAAATATAACAATTATTTAAACTATGCATATATCGAATATATAAAGTTATCATGTTGAATTTGTTTGTCATCGATAGTAATTAATCCGATAAATCAATATTTGGTTCTGAATGTTTTCTAACAAATAGCGTAAGAAAATATTACATACAGTAGCTTCTATATGCGTATTATTTATTTTTCATTGTTGATTTTGATGTTCAGCTTGGTTGCTAAAAAGATTATTTTCATCAATTATTTGTTTAAATATATATTTCCGAGATAACATTGAATTAAATTCTAATATAAATCCCCCACTAAGCTAATTATATTTCCGCCCACCCAAAACAAAAAATGCTTAGCAATTTTATATATATATATATATAAACAAAACTAGTAATATGATGTTCAGGGTTGGACGCAGTAGTTTCTTGGTTTAGTCAATTCTCTTCCGCAACGCTTGTATTATATAATTATTAGATATAAAAATGTATGTATTATTTAAAAAAAAAAACTAGTTATGTTTGTTTTACTGATTTCATTCTAAGTAATAGAACTGACAGTTATTTTTGTTTTTATTTTTCTATAACTCAATTAACAGCTAAGAAATGCTGTTTTTTCAAAAAATATGGCTCAGAAGATATTAGACAATGAGAAAATATATCCCAAATGATATTTTCGCTACTGTAAACGCTTTCGCTCATTTTATACATTAATTTTACATTTGTCTGTCACAAAAAAAGATATTCAATTTACACAAGCAAAACATTTATATACGAGACGACCCGTGACCCGTTTTGTCAACGTTTATACATTGTATAATTTTTCTCATTTTTTGCAGAATCCCTTTGAAAATTGCCATGTCCTCATTGTATGTTCTAAAATACCGGTCTGTCGAGTATATTCGAGCCACCATTAAATGGTACTACATAATTACATTCATGACTTATGTCGGCGCCATTTAAAATTTGGATTCCAATGAATTATGATTTCAAAGACATTCAACCGGACATACTTTTTGCTATAATAGATCCCATACACACACATATATATATATATATATATATATATATATGAATTTAAATTCCGAAACAGTTTCTCATGGTAAACAACTGATGCTCCCTTAAATAATGTTTAGACTAGCGTAAATTCTTAGAAAGCAAACTAATATAGTGACTGCAGAAAGTAAATTGACTTACAAAAAAGTCATTTTCCACCGAATGACTTATATATATATATATATATATATATATATATATATATATATGTATATATGTATATATATATATATATATATATATATATATGTGTGTGTGTATATATTTATTTTGTCACTACCGCTCCATAACATGATTCTGCGTTGAAAGATAAAAAAACAGCAATCATTTTTCTGCTGAAAACGCTTTGTAACGTCATTTTTTGAAAGATCAAGAGAAATGCAGATGAGTTCAGAATGCAAATATTCGGTGCAAATTTAAACGTAATCTTTTCAAAGTTCTACACCATCTCATGCTCACATATTATCAACACAAATAGTGCGTAGAAAAGAAAACGGAAAAAGTAAATCATTTACTGTCAAATCAAAGATTGACCTCTATTAAACAATCAACACTAAAACATACATTTACTTGTTTATAGAAAGAAAAAAATCACAGGGGTGAATTTTTTTTAAAGAATAGAAACACATAGAAGACAAAATCTTGCACTTATTGATAGTAATATCTGATAACGGTTATAGCAACGACATACTTATATGTCAGCTAACTTCGAATCAGTTATCGCATTTAAGCGAAAGTTTGAATAGTTCAACTAATCCACCGTTCTATCTGTTCATTAAGATGCTACCATTAAATATTTTGGAAACCCCAAAGACTGACACATAAAACATCTGATAAAAAACTAGAAAATATTTTTTGACAATCTATATTTAAATTGATATGAGAGATGCATAAAGTTCGACTTTAAAACGGTTTTATTGATTGTAATTGTTAAATAATAAACTTGCCTTAACGCCCGCGGTGAAAATCACAACAAACGACAAAATTATGAAAACGATTTAAATCCTTTAACAACTCGAAAAGACTCCAGAAACAGCATCGACCTCCTAAGGAAACGAACAAACGTAAAAGTATTTGTAGTTGATTTTTATATTTGGTAGTTGTTAAGATAATTACGTTTGTTCTAATCTAATTTTGAAATTAAATGTTGAGAATATAAAGTTATTTTTACGCATGCTTTATGAAAGGAAGAATCTATCAGTCCTGTCTTTAGCTATTGAGCCAATAGTAGGGGACACGAAATACGGAGAATGACGACTTTGAAATATAATC
>OY744524.1:43578917-43586417 GCA_963556195.1 Sepiola atlantica
ACTAGTATCATTTACGTGATGCGTGCGGCGTCGAAAGAGGGGTGTAATTGTATGGCCAATATAAGTACTGTGTTTGTCTGTTTGGGTCTTGGGGAAACATTCCTCAAATGGGCATTGGAACACATACATTACGTTTGTTCGGTTTAGGGGGGGGGGATAGTAGTGTTATTACTTTTGATTATTAAGTTTTTAGTTTTTTTTTGTGTTGTTGGTCGGTGGATTTAGTGTGTCTGTTTATTATGTTAGTTATAGCTTTTTCGCTGTAGGGGGGGGGGGGAGATATAGTTGTATTTGTTGGTCGACGATTCTGTTGGGGAAATTGTTATTTACTAGGGTTTGTTTGATGTTGGTTAGTTCATTGTAGAATATTTCTTTGGATGAAGATATCGTGTGTGGGCGGTGGCCGAGGTGTTTTATTAAGACAGTTGTATATTTTTGGGGGCATTCGCTATGGTAGTTGAGCAAATTAGGGTTATTGTTCGTGGGTTTTTTATATGTGGATGTCGTGTATTCGGCATGGTTGTTATAGTCAGTAATTGCGTCGAGGAGGGGGATTTTGTTGTTAGTATTTAGTACATGTGTGAAGGTGAGTACTGAGTGGGTTTCTACGGTAGGTTTGAGTTTGTCTATATTATCTAGGGATTCAGTAGCGATGAGGATGTCGTCAACGTATGTAGTGTATATATACATACATACATATATATATATATACATTTATATACATACATCCATATGCATACATATATATATATACACATATACATTTATATATTATATATATCATATATATATACATATTATATTATAAATATTATATTATATATAAATATATATAAATATATATATATATATATATATATATATATATAAATATTATATATTATATATACATATATATTGCTTATACGGCCGTTGACTTTGCTATTAAGACGTTCATTGACTCTCCCGTTTCTAGACAATGCGTGGTGAGTACATCGGTACGCGCTCCGACTACTGAGTTCAATATGACTTGGGCATGTGTATATGGGTTAATTTGAAAAATATTATTTATAAATAAGTATATATATATATATATATATATATATATATATATATATATATATATATATATATTCGCGTGTCTGTGGATAACTAATATATATATATATATATATACGGACACGAAGGGTGAGAATAATAGATCGAGAGATAGGAGGGTGTCGTTTGTTCGCTATAGGAAAACGTAAATGTTTAAATTAACTTCATTGTCGGGCTTTTAAATGACTTTTACATATAAATGTTATTTTGAGCCGTTTACAATACTATTATGTTTCAGCATAACACAACCCAAAAAGGTTGATATGCCGTAAAACTGATAAAACACACGGCACGAAAGAACAACTTTCTTGAAGTTTAAACTCTAAAAGCATCCATGAAAAACCCATGAAAAACAGAGACTATACAAGTCCAAGCTAATTTTAAACATGTAAATCTACTTATAAGTAAAATTGATTTACCCAAACGTGTCCTATTTATCCGAGTAACAGCCCGTCGACAATCATTGCTGGATGTCACTTCATTTGTGATCTATTGAAAAAGCAATTTAGGCGCCACTATATTTATTGGACGAAATAAATGAAACGGTCGCCATATTTGGATGAATCAGACGATGACATCTTGACAGTATTGGAATTTCAGGCAAAATGACCCATTGAAATTTTGCGCCATCTAGCGAGCGGCGAGTCCGTGCAATGTTTTATTAAATAATAATAGACAGCTAATTAAGGTAGACTCGTTGCCTAAACCCTGCAGTTCATGATAGATATATAATCTGACTTTGGCGTTTATAGGGTTGGGCCTATATACTAGACATCTGAAGACAGGCAGACAAGAGATTTAGTGAATAAGGAGATTTTTAAAATTATATACGATTATTGGATGCCAGTTACACCTGAGAAAAGTCGGAGAGTGTATCGGCTGAAACATTTTGGTTGTAAAAACAGAGTTTGCTTGAACGGTTTTACCGTATTTACTCGAGTCAAGCCACAAATTATGGTGAATTAAACACGATGCCATAATTGAAGTCGTCAATGATGCATATTTAATTAAATCTATTAGTACTTAATAGACTTGTTTTCGCTTGCAGGTTACTTTCGGATATTTCTCGGCGGAACTATTTTTGCTTTTAAGAGTCTAACAAGATGTTTTTTCTTTCGAATACAGAACACTCTCTTACAACTGCTCCGTTACCATTTAACTCAATAAGCAGTACCAAGTAAATTACCGCAATAAATCTAATTCTATAGTCTACGATGCTATCTATTAGACCAATCATTCACCCCTGCTTCCGGAGGTACAGATGTATGTCTATCTAACATCTAAAGTTATCTTAAATAGCATTAAATCTGACAAATAAAACTTGGTACTTCGCTACAATTTAATTTAAAGAACACTTAGTCCAGCTCACACGACTGATTCTATACAACATTTTTAAATAATCACCAACAAATTAAAATTACCAAAGATAATAACTCATAATTTATATTGAAGAATATAGTACGAGTTGTTTTCCTTATGTGCAAACAAATATAACTTAAAAACTAAAATCACTTCCCTGCATCCCAGGCAACGTCGTGTAGATACAGCTAGTAATTGCGGATATTGATTATATAAGAATCAAAATCGCTTTGAAAATCATACTTTAAACATCATGGGAAGTTCAAAATGTTACTTATGTAGTTTAATATATTCAATTTAAACCTGAATATTTATAGGTTGTTCGTATATGTGGTGTTTAAACTTGATGAAAGTGCCCCCTTAAGTAGAGATGTTTTTATTTTATTTAAATAGAAGTTAAATAATATATGAATCACAACTATTTGTGAAATTGTTTTTCTGTCAGAATTTGTATCGGTTTCGATGTGTCGTCCTTGCTAGTCCGTGGGCGTGACAAGTATTTCACAAAGTTTTTTCATTCGATTTCTTCTTAAAAGTGCATTTGATATTTATCTAACTCCCACAACGGTCAGATTTGACACAAGGTCGGGAAACTTTGATTGAAAAGCTAGCGCCCTAGAAGAGCACTCTGTCCGTAAAAAATGCCATGGCAACCCAGTCGGCATTCCCCGGTAAATGGCGCCCCAAGCGATTAGCAAAAAAAACTAACACCATCTCAAAGTGTGAAAAGACAAAGCCTAGGACGGTGGACCTCCTAAATCTGCACAAGACAATACCTCAGACCAGCGGAAGCAAGGCCCAAAGGCCAAGACGGTACTAGTCTACAGAGTGTAGCATCCATCGGAACAGATACTACACTCTGATCTTTGTATTTATCTTCCTTCCACAGCCGTAATATGTGACAAAAGGTCGGAAAAGTGGGACTTGAATAGCCATGGTCCAAGAGAAAGAGCACTCTGGCCTACAAAAATGCCTGGACAACCCCATCGGCATTCCCCGGCAGAGGCGCCTCAGGTGATTAGCAATAAACAAATACCTTCTCAAAGAGTGAGAAGACAAAGCCTTGGAAGGTGGACCTCGTAGAACTGCATAGGACAGTACCTCAGACCGGCGTAATCAAGATCCGAAGGCGAAGACAATACTGGTCTACATAGTGTAGCATCCATGGAAGCAAATACTACACTCTGATCTTGGTATTTGTCTACCTCCCACAGTGGTAAGATTTGGCACAAGGTCTGGAAAGTCGGATTTGATAAGTCAGAGCATTAGAGGAAGAAGAGCACTCTGACCGTCAAAAATGCCTGAACAACCCCGTCGGCATTACCCCGTATGGGCGCCTCAGGCGAGTAGCAATATACTAACCTCTTCTCAAAAATTGAGAAGGCAAAGCCTGGGAAGGGAGATCTTGCACAAGATAGTACCTCCGACCGGCGGAATCAAGGCCCGAAAGCCAAGACACTACCGGTCTACAGAGTGGGCATCCATCGGAACAGATACTACATTTGGACTTTGGTATTTATTTTCCTCCCATAGCAATAAGATGTGACACAATATCGGGGAAGTAGGATTTTAAAAGCCAGCGTCCTAGAGAAATAAGAGCGCTCTGGCCGTCAAAAAACTCTTGGGCAGCCTCATCGGCATTCCTTGATGGGGCGCCTCAGGCGATTAGCAACAAACAAATCACTTCGCATAAGGTGAGAAGGCAAATCCTGGGAGGGCTGACCTCCTAGAATTGAACAAAACAGATACTCAAACCGGCGGAATCAACACTCGAAGGCCAAGACGGGACCGGTCTTCAGAGTGAGCATCCATCGCAACAGATACTACATACTGATCTTAGTATTTATCTACCTCCCACAACCTTAAGATGTGACACAAGGTCGGGAAAGTGGGATTTGAATAGCCAGTGCCCTAGAGAAAGAAAAGCGCTCTGACCGTCAAAAAATGCCTGGACAGCCCCGTCGGCATTCCCCGGAACAGATACTACACTCTGATCTTGGTATTTATCTACCTCTCACAGCGGTAAGATGTGACACAAGGTCAGGAAAGTGGGATTTGATAAGTCATCGACCTAGACGAGGAAGAAGAGCAATACGAACATTAAAAAATGCCTGTGCAGCCCTGTTGGCATTCGCCAGTTGGCGCGTCAGACGATAAGCAATAAATTAACCTTTTCTCAAAGAGTGAGAATGCAAAGCCTGGGATGGTGGACCTCCTACAAGCACAGAGCAGTACCTAAAACCGTCGGAATCAAGGTCCGAAGGCTTTGACGTTACCGGTCTACAGAGTGAGCATCCATCGGAACAGATATTACACTCTGATCTTAGCCAAACAGCAAACGAGGGTTTTTAAAGACCTTTCAGTCTTCAATATGCATTTAAATGTTGATATTCGAAACTGACTTGGTATTTATCTACCTCCCACGGCGGTAAGATGTGACACAAGGTCGAGAAAGTTGGATTTGAAAAGCCAGCGCCATAGAGAAAGAAGAGCGTTCTGGTCGTCAAAAAATACCTGGGCTGCCCTGTCGGCATTCCCCGGTAGGGGCGCCTCAGGTAATTAGCAATAATCTAATCCCTTCTCAAAGGGTGAGAAGGCAAAGCCAGGGAGGGTGAACCTCCTAAAATTGCACAGGACAGTACCTCAGACAGGCGGAATCAAGACCCGAAGGCCAAGACAATACCGGTCTACAGAGTGAGCATCCATCGGAACATATACTACACTCTGATCTTAGCCAAAAGGCCAACGAGTGGTTTTTAAGACCTTTCAGTCTTCGGAGTGGATTTAAATGTTGATATTCGAAGCTGACCTTACAATATAGTAAAGGAAAAACATCTCATGTATACATGCACAATAACTCACAAAACACTTGGACTAATATCATTATGAGAGTTTGAACAAGCATTTTATGTATCAGCAGTGATTTTGTTTGGTGTGTATGCTTAACGGCAAATCAACACTTTTGTTTTTTTTTATGTGCTACAACAATGCAATTAATTGGACAAAATTGCTATTTTACCCATAGTCGAAAGAGGAACTACGGGTCTATACCTTTGCCAACAGTATTAATGCATACATGATCACGATAGATTCGACGAGATAAGAACTCGGCATAACTTATTTGATGGATTGCAATATTATCGATTAAGCCAAGCACGCACTCTCATCAGCAAGAGTAACATGGCCGATATAGATATATTAACTCACTTTTTAAACGGCCTAGATAGGGAAGTTAAAGCCATGGAAATAATGTTTTAATTCAAAATGTTACATGTAAACTATCAACAATTTACATTACATTCAGAAAAATTACCTAATAAGCATTTAATCCGACATGAAATATTTTCGTGCTTTTTTACATTAGGAACCGAGCTAACTTTGAACCGTCGTTAGGGTTATAGTTAGGGTGAAAGTGGGGGTTAGGTTTAGGATTAGGGTTTAGGGTTTTGGGTGTAGGGTTAGCGTTAGAGTTTGAGTTACGTTTCGTGTTAGGGGCATGGCCAAAGTTAACGTAGACCCTAATGTAACTAAGTACCAATATCTTATAACACCACCACTTCAGTCGTGTGAACTTTTGTTTCACAATTACTTTTTACCAAATTAATATGTTTTTATAGCAATTATCCAAGGGTCAAATTCATAATAATTTTGGGTAATACCGGAATACGTAAAAGGGGTACTTAGAATAAAAGTGAAAATAAGATGGAATTTGTAAAAATATATATCTCCTGAACTCTTTTTAAACACTAAAAAAGGACGCAGATGTGTGACCTGTGGCATACGCTAATGATATGTATATAGTAGTATAGAGAGTACAGACCGATTGGAATATGCGGTCGAGAAATAACAGCCGGTCATAGGCCGACATATCTCTCGTCGGAAAAGGGGATGACGAAAGGGATATTGTTGTGACACTTTATCCAGGTTGATTGAGGACTCAACTAGAAACACCCGTATAGCAAACGTATAGGTAGTTGTTTCGTTTGTTTGACCACGTGATGTGGGAAAGGTTTGACGTTTTATCCTATTACGGCAATATTTAGTTATGAGTATGTTAAATCGTAATTATTAACACGAATTAAGATGAAATAGTAAAGCGGAAAATCCCATAAGAAGTTAACGATTAGAATTACAGTTATTTCCCAGGATATGACGTCATTTAGTTCAAAATGACAGACAGCGTAGAAGATAGTAAAATATTTCTCTTTGGCTGGTGAGCTGATCGGATTCAGACGTCTTTTTTTAACCTTTATTTCGCCCACTCCCAAAGAGCATGCATGGCAAAGCTTATGTGATATGCGTCTAACATTACAGTGCTGTAAAATAATGCAACAAGAGCACATGCTTACATAGAGCAATGATGTTGTTGTTGTCGTTGTAATTTAATTGTTACTCTATTACAATACGGAAAAAAAGAGAAAGGCAGAAAAAATCTGCTGCTATATTTCCACTACAACTATGTCATCGGTTGTTAAAAACACCGAAAATGTGAAACAGAGACGTCGCACCTTATTTAGCCACCTACTTACAACGTGTAAACAAGGCTTAGCTGTTTACGTGATGAGCCGCTGCCGTTCCAGATAATCCACTGGAGTCAGTAAAAACTGGTCAACTATAACACTAGATTGTCTATAAATGGTGACAGTGAGACCTCTTGCTCCTCCTATAAAGTTAATGAAGAAGCAATCACGTGTTAAAGATAATGAAGACCCATTTGTCAATAAACTCATAGTTTAACGCTAAAACTATTATCAACAACATTATTCAAAAATATATAACCACAGAACACAATTAACTTAACACCTTCAGCCTCTTGCTATGTAATTAAAAACAAAATGTAATAAACATGTTAAACACAGGATAAAGAACAGTAAATAAGGTATTGACCGGTTTCGTTCGGATACATGAACGTCTTCAGAAAGAAAGTCTTATGAAGCCGAACGAAATCGACCAATCTCTTGTTTGTTTTCCTTTCTCCTGTGTTCAACTTATTTATTCTATTTTATTTCCCCTATATTTTGTCTCCACGACATTTATCCTTATGGATACCTAATGGAAAATAAG
>OY744524.1:43591417-43596417 GCA_963556195.1 Sepiola atlantica
CCGAAATAAAGCAAGAAACTACTTAATGGGCACGGAGTTATAACTTAAACATACATATAAGCTTACATGATAGATCTTCCATTGACAATATATATGTCAAGTGCCTAACCAAGGCCAACGAATCTATTTCTCTAAAGTAATTTTATGTAATGGACGAATTTCCGGTTGGATATTAGCTCTTAGATTTTTGCCAGGTTTAATATCACATTTATCTGTAGATGATAGATGTTGTACTCGTTGAATTAACAATATGAAATTGAATATACATCACATACTCACACTTATATATACATATATATACATATATATATATATATATATATATATATATATATATATATATATATATATATATATTAATACGTGTGTACGCATCAGAGCGTTAATGTATTTGTGTCTTTGGTACATGTCAAAAATAGATAAGAACATGTTCGTATACACGTTGATCGCAAAGAAAATTTGGCAGCACTTATGATCTGGACGAATCTATTTCATAGGCTCAATGACAGCAGTGTGGCTGTCATTCATTCCTGCACGGGCCGATATTCGAACTGAACGGTGATCTTTTGGTGTCCTATTGAAATCGCGTTCAACTCGCGCCACAGCTGAACGTATGTCTCATCCGGAAGTATTGCTCGACCAATGGGATTGTTGGATCATTATGGGCAGCAGCCAAATATGCTGTCACGTGTTACAATGGTCGTTCATAATGTCATAGTCTGTGAATGATTGTGCGGACAATGTCTGTCATTCAAAGCCGATGGCAAAGAGCAGACTGGGAAGAGGTTTGTCAAAATATGCGAGTCGGTACGAGCAGGTCGAGCTGTGCAAAACGCGTATATATGTACGTTAACACACACAAGTATATATATATATATATATATATATATATATATATATATATATATATATATATATATATATATATATATATATATATATATATGTATGCATGTGAGCGCACAAGTGTTTATTGCTTGATTGCTTACTGGGGGTTGAATAAATAGAAACTTTAATAAAATATTTAGAGAATTTAGTGATACTTATATAAAAATAACTTTGAAAAATCTCTATAAAGAATTGTGTACACATATGCATAAACGAATCAACGAGCTACTTATAAACCACGACATCCAATGTATCAAAGGTAAAATACATACATACATACACAGAACCACCCACAGCTGTATCGCCGTATTACGAATCTTCAAGATTACAAGATGTAGCGTGTGTGCATCATAATGACATTCGAAACCCAATCGCCAGATTACTTGAAACTGTTATCAGCAGTCTGGAAGTTAGCTTCTACCCTATTACACTCACCCCAATAGAAATTACAGCTCTTACACTTTAGATAACATTCGCTCTACTGGTTACCGAGAGAACTCTATTCTAATTACGAAAATAACTACAAATATTAATCAGAAAATAATCAACTTCTAAGATATAACATTAGACCTTAATACCGGCAACTAATACCCATTCCACATAGCCAGTCAAACATTATCATTTGAATCATCTTTACTATTATATAATCCATTATCCTAACATTTCTAATGGAATTTCCAAACTTTCGGCTAATAAGCTTATTGTCAAACAACATGCTACTTACTACAATTCAGGGTATAGGGATAAAAAAAAGTTGATAATGTCGAAACGCCCATAAAAAATAACATATTCAATCATAATATAGTTATGAACAATAAAGTGAAGAAAGCACAGACTAGCAATGACAATCGCAATGGACGGAAAACCATTATTACTAACAGGAACTTTAATTCTACTCGTAAGAATGTCCCTCCCCCAAATAAAGGCGTTAAGAGCCACTTAGTTAATAATTTGAAAAAAAGAATAGTAGAAGAGATTCTATTTGGTTCAACCTAAATACTCTGTAAATGTTCAAACTAATATCTCCAGGGAGATCTATAAAATAATCCTTAAGAATTTTTAAGCCCCATATAGATATATGAAGTTTTAAATAAAAATACAATAGCAATTTCCTATGAACTGTCCATAATATAAACCAAAATATAATTACATCTCAACACAACATTTAATAAGTGTAACCGTATAAATAATAGCCTATGCCTTTTAGGTAATGACTGTGTAAACAATAATGTACTTTCCTGGTGTATAATTTAATCTAATATCATAAATAATAGTAATAATTAAAATATCAATACAAATAGAAATAATGGTTCTAATAGATGCAATAGCAATGATAACCACATTAGTTTTTATAGGGAATAATAATACTGCATTATCCTATATAGGCTTCAGTTCAAATTGAATTAAAGATAGAATATCCATGCATAATAATTCTTCAACTAATGAAATACACGCAAAAGAATCTTTGATTAAACAATTTTGGAATTTTAAACGTAGAAATATCCCATGTACTATATTATTGCCCATTATTAGAAAGATATGATTATCTCAGTGTGACCCGAGATTTTGTAATCTTTTAATTGTCGAGGGTTTGACCATTATGCACTCCAATAAGAACCTTTATTCAAAACCCGAACTTATTTCACCTTGCCTCCAAATACGAGAATCAAAATACGACAAACTTAAAATGATTTAATTAATCCTTACTTGAATATGGGCTTCATAGTAATTTCATATGTATCAATAGTACCATTGATGTATGTTAGCGACAATCATTGTAATATGTTTTAATGTGCCCATGTATGTATGTATGAATGAATGATAATACGTGTTCTATTGTTTGGTTATGCAGTTTCCATCGTCTTATATTGTTCATTTTGAAAGATGATAGCAGCAGGTTTCCTCAGGAAACATAGACATATTACAATAGATTACAATGATTGTCTCTAACCTTCATCAGTGGTCATATTGATCCTTATCTAGTATCGCACCCCTATAAATAAATGAATAGATAAGTTTCCCTTAAAAATCACCAGACATTTCTTCTATAAGAATAAGAATAATTATTATTATCAATTTAATAATAATAATAATAATAATAATAATTATAATAATAAAATAGTAGTTAGTATAAACGAATACATATACTAATATCAGTGTGTAGATCTTACAATAAAATAGAATATATAGCAAAATAATATCTTATCTGATGCTATTGATTGTCTGTATATGTTGATCTTTAGTGTGTTAATGGTTTGGCTTAATTATTTTTAGTTTTAATTTATATTTACTGTGATATATATATATAAATTTTTATATTTGTAAGATTATATAGAATCATATATGTATATATGAGTATCTGTGTTGGCATATAAATATGTATATATATATATATATATATATGTATATATATGTATATATATATGTATCGACATGTATAAATATATATATATATAAATATATATATATATATATATATATATATATATATATGTATATATAGGTGGGTTTTTATGTATGTGTACATATGTCTATACATATGCAAGTATGTCTATGTATGTGCGTGGTTATATGCATGTGCTTATACGAAATGTGAGCATAGAGATGCATGTCGGTATGTGTATATATATGTATATGAGTATCTGCATAAGTGGTTATATATGCATGTGTGTTTAACTATATATATGGGTATGTGTATCGGTAAGTGCATATATGTGAGGATATATGGGTATATGTATATAAATATATATATTAATATATATGTATATCTGTGTATGTATATATATGTATATATATATATGTATATATATATATATGGGTATATAGTGTATATGAATATGTATATGTAACCTTGTGTGTATGTGAACGTTCAGGTGATACATTTTATGATAGATCGCGGTATTTGATTCCGTCCTACATTTGCTGTGAACATAAAGAATTAATCCCTAAAGCCCACAATAACAAAATATTAAATAATAGTATAATTTAAGTATATAAAATGAAGTATGTAAGTATGTAAAATTAGGTGTGTAAAATTTGAACAAGAATAAAAATAACAAAATAGACAATAATAATAATCATATCGTCACAAGAAATAGCAATGACTCAGAGAGTCATAGTAATAGTATTAGTAGTTACCTAAATAGAAAAATCGTTAATAATGACGACAAAAACTCTTACTTCCAAATCGCTCACATTGCCTTGTATACAATAAATGCTTAACTAAATATATCATTTATCAACTCACTTATGAAAACCTGAATGCAAAACATACTATATAGAAAGAAACGCAATTGGATTAAAAAAAGGTTATTAGAACAAAAAGCACATTTCATAACAAAACACATCATGTACATCGTTATAAAACTAATATGAAATCTTAAGGAAAACGCACGGTCGCTTATAGCCAACTGGAAAATATAAAGATTGCACAGAACATGTAGATAGACGATCCATGTAGAGTATGCTTGATCGAGAAACTAGACTATTTGACGATATCAAAAACTATATAAATCGTAGTAGCGAAATATGAACTAACTTTACTTTGGAATAACTAATTACATTTGAAAAAGTAAAATAAAATATAAAATCAATAAATGCAAACATTATGACTTGGAAATACATCTAAGATGGAAATAGGTAACACAATTAAGACAGATAAAGTATTGTAGTTGCCATACGTTAGAGTAGGGTAACTTATTGTTAATTTAACTTATTTAAAAGTGTGGAGTTTCTAAACTCCTCTCAAACAAAAGTGTAGACATCAATTAGCTCATGGAAATAAAATGATGGGAAATAATGTAATGAATCCAATGAATTCGTTTGGTAAGATATGAAGGCACATGTTAAACATTAATCAACGCAATTAGCCTGATGATATCTCCAGAGAATGGAACGTTTCTGTATAGCTTACTTATGTAGGTAAACATAATTTAATATTATTTACTTAAAATTAATATTGTTATAAGCCCCTTTATTAAGATTAAAGTTGAGCCTTGTTCGGGGAAGTTTAAAATAGACTGACACGTAGCTATAAGGCATATTCCGACGAAGTTCGTTAAATACGCTAGTAAGTCTTTCTATATATGTCTCTTTTCGCATAAATAGAACAT
>OY744524.1:43598917-43621417 GCA_963556195.1 Sepiola atlantica
GCGAACTCTTAAAAACAACTAATTCTTGGAATTCAGCATAATTGCATCTAAATAACACTAATATTAATTACGCAGATACATTTATCTACAGAAAGTGTAGAGAAAGTAGACATATTTATTCGAAAATTTAAAATATTTAGGGAACTTAAAGAGTGTTATTCTCTGCTATTTATGTTCAAAATTCTATACAAGTGTATAGATTAAATTGATTTCATAGGTCGGAATCTTTTGCTTTAAAAAATGCGTGCTGGTCTAACCACACTGACGAGCTGTGACACAGCGAAACACTCTGCCTATAGATGACTATATAAGACCTTGTCTCGGGTTGAGCTTTGTTGTTAATGATATCGCCTGCTACTACTTTATCGTAATGCAAGGTTCTTTGTAAATAAATAGAGCACTGTAAAATGGCGGTCGATGTTTATATAAAACATTGTAGATATCATTTAATAATAGCACCTGTCCTGTGTCCTGGTGGTGATTGTTACTATCGAATAGATGGTTGTTGGTTCGATCCCTAGCTTGGGATGGTTGCTAGTGAAGAGCTGTGATACAGCGAAATAGTCCGTCTTTGGATGACTATAATATGTTTATACAGAAGTGAAATGTTGGAACAATTAGATAAAGTTTTTTTTTATGTGTATCAGCTACAAAAATACTATAATCGTTGGTGACTTAAGGATTGGGTTAATTCTATCATAAAATCCACTCCAAATTCAATTGGTCATTGCTTTGTAATGCAGAGCTCATTTAGAGATTATTTATAACTCGGGAGTTGCATTGCTTTATAGAATAAAATAAAACTAGTGTAAAATAAATTGCAAACAGTTTTATTACATCGTGTATTTTTTTTTCAAATAATGAAAATATAATAGTTGTCACTTCATTAACTGTTACGAAAATCCGACCATGTCAAATATGTCAAATTGGAACCGGATGTTGAACATACCACCGGACTAATGATTTTGCTAATTCTAGGCAAGGGAGATAATATTATATAATTATAATTCTCAGAATCTACCCGAGAAATAATATGTGGAACGAATTAAATATTAAACTACAATCGATCATAGGTGTTGTGCCGGAAATGATAATATTTTCTAGAACAGGGAATCCATTAGAAAAATAGCCTATTAGAAAACAGTAATAAATTAACGTGGAAAAGAAAAGGAAAGATAAAATTTAAATGTTTTTAGATAAAAAATGTATTGAAAACGAAATATGATGAAAAAGTTGATTTTCAAAAGAATAAACAAATAATCACTGTAAAATAACATTGTAGATATTATTTAGATATCATCTCATTTTGGAAACGATCACCTTACTCTATAAAGTACTTTATTTTGGAAACGAAGCACCTTACACTATACACTACTTTATTTTGGAAACGAAGCACCTTACTCTATAAAGTACTTTATTTTGGAAACGAAGCACCTTACTCTATACAATACTTTATTTTGGAAACGAAGCACCTTACTCTATGAAGTACTTTATTTTGGAAACGAAGCACCTTACTCTATACAATACTTTATTTTGGAAACGAAGCACCTTACTCTATAAATTACTTTATTTTGGAAACGAAGCACCTTACTCTATAAAGTACTTTATTTTGGAAACGAAGCACCTTACTCTATAAAGTACTTTATTTTGGAAACGAAGCACCTTACTCTATAAAGTACTTTATTTTGGAAACGAAGCACCTTACACTATACACTACTTTATTTTGGAAACGAAGCACCTTACTCTATAAAGTACTTTATTTTGGAAACGAAGCACCTTACACTATACACTACTTTATTTTGGAAACGAAGCACCTTACTCTATAAAGTACTTTATTTTGGAAACGAAGCACCTTACTCTATACAATACTTTATTTTGGAAACGAAGCACCTTACTCTATGAAGTACTTTATTTTGGAAACGAAGCACCTTACTCTATACAATACTTTATTTTGGAAACGAAGCACCTTACTCTATAAATTACTTTATTTTGGAAACGAAGCACCTTACTCTATAAAGTACTTTATTTTGGAAACGAAGCACCTTACTCTATACAATACTTTATTTTGGAAACGAAGCACCTTACTCTATGAAGTACTTTATTTTGGAAACGAAGCACCTTACTCTATACAATACTTTATTTTGGAAACGAAGCACCTTACTCTATAAATTACTTTATTTTGGAAACGAAGCACCTTACTCTATAAAGTACTTTATTTTGGAAACGAAGCACCTTACTCTATACAATACTTTATTTTGGAAACGAAGCACCTTACTCTATGAAGTACTTTATTTTGGAAACGAAGCACCTTACTCTATACAATACTTTATTTTGGAAACGAAGCACCTTACTCTATAAATTACTTTATTTTGGAAACGAAGCACCTTACTCTATAAAGTACTTTATTTTGGAAACGAAGCACCTTACTCTATACAATACTTTATTTTGGAAACGAAGCACCTTACTCTATAAAGTACTTTATTTTGGAAACGAAGCACCTTACTCTATACAATACTTTATTTTGGAAACGAAGCACCTTACTCTATACAATACTTTATTTTGGAAACGAAGCACCTTACTCTATAAAGTACTTTATTTTGGAAACGAAGCACCTTACTCTATACAATACTTTATTTTGGAAACGAAGCACCTTACTCTATAAAGTACTTTATTTTGGAAACGAAGCACCTTACACTATACACTACTTTATTTTGGAAACGAAGCACCTTACTCTATAAAGTACTTTATTTTGGAAACGAAGCACCTTACACTATACACTACTTTATTTTGGAAACGAAGCACCTTACTCTATAAAGTACTTTATTTTGGAAACGAAGCACCTTACTCTATACAATACTTTATTTTGGAAACGAAGCACCTTACTCTATGAAGTACTTTATTTTGGAAACGAAGCACCTTACTCTATACAATACTTTATTTTGGAAACGAAGCACCTTACTCTATAAATTACTTTATTTTGGAAACGAAGCACCTTACTCTATAAAGTACTTTATTTTGGAAACGAAGCACCTTACTCTATACAATACTTTATTTTGGAAACGAAGCACCTTACTCTATGAAGTACTTTATTTTGGAAACGAAGCACCTTACTCTATACAATACTTTATTTTGGAAACGAAGCACCTTACTCTATAAATTACTTTATTTTGGAAACGAAGCACCTTACTCTATAAAGTACTTTATTTTGGAAACGAAGCACCTTACTCTATACAATACTTTATTTTGGAAACGAAGCACCTTACTCTATGAAGTACTTTATTTTGGAAACGAAGCACCTTACTCTATACAATACTTTATTTTGGAAACGAAGCACCTTACTCTATAAATTACTTTATTTTGGAAACGAAGCACCTTACTCTATAAAGTACTTTATTTTGGAAACGAAGCACCTTACTCTATACAATACTTTATTTTGGAAACGAAGCACCTTACTCTATAAAGTACTTTATTTTGGAAACGAAGCACCTTACTCTATACAATACTTTATTTTGGAAGCGAAGCACCTTACTCTATAAATTACTTTATTTTGGAAACGAAGCACCTTACTCTATAAAGTACTTTATTTTGGAAACGAAGCACCTTACTCTATACAATACTTTATTTTGGAAACGAAGCACCTTACTCTATGAAGTACTTTATTTTGGAAACGAAGCACCTTACTCTATACAATACTTTATTTTGGAAACGAAGCACCTTACTCTATAAATTACTTTATTTTGGAAACGAAGCACCTTACTCTATGAAGTACTTTATTTTGGAAACGAAGCACCTTACTCTATACAATACTTTATTTTGGAAACGAAGCACCTTACTCTATAAAGTACTTTATTTTGGAAACGAAGCACCTTACTCTATAAAGTACTTTATTTTGGAGACGAAGCACCTTACTCTATAAATTACTTTATTTTGGAAACGAAGCACCTTACTCTATAAAGTACTTTATTTTGGAAACGAAGCACCTTACTCTATAAATTACTTTATTTTGGAAACGAAGCACCTTACTCTATGAAGTACTTTATTTTGGAAACGAAGCACCTTACTCTATAAAGTACTTTATTTTTGGAAATAAAATCTGATCATGAAACAGACAAAAAACTAAAAAAATAATTTAATTAAAAATAAATAAACGAATTAAATTTTATAATTTTTTTAAAATAAATTATTTCAAGCATTCTCATTTGTTAGTGATCGCAATGTTTGCAATGTATACGGACGCATACTGTATGCCCTTATTTATTTGCCTCCCCACAAGGGCACATTAAGAAAAAAGGTTTTTAATATGGGAAAAATTTCGCTCCCATAAAGAGGCACTCTGGATTGAGATAACAATTAAAATTGCCCCAGTCTAGAATGATTGCATTTACATTGGTCAAGGACAGAACAGATGAAGTTTAATAGCAGAACGGATACTACACTTTACTCTTAGCCAAAAGGCTAAGGAATATACACATCATCTATGTCTGATACCTTAATGTTGTAAATAACAATTAAAATAATGAAAACACTTGCTTGTGATGAAAATGGAGAGATTTGTTAGGGTGCAAGTCTATTGGAGAACCAACGCAAAACATAGAATGAAAAAATTATAATAAAGTGGTGTTCTTTTCATAGCGGAATTATTACAAAGAAACGCTTATTAGTATTATTATTATTATTATTATTATTGTTATTGTTATTGTTATTATTATTATTATTATTATTATTATTATTATTATTATTACAAATTTACAAACAGAGGACGCATGTACCTCCTTGTTATAATTATGGGCCAAGAAAAACGATTGATGTAGTGGATACCGATGTGACCTATAGAATTAGTTAGTTCAAATCTTATCGTTTCTGTCGTCCTAACTGTCGCAGTAAAACCATTATCAAAATAGATATTCGTCTATAATGCATCATTTACTTTCGGTATTGTATCTCGGCATTAATATAGTGCGATATTGGACTTGAGTGTGCAAAGAAATTAGTGTTGAAAACCGAAACATACACGTAAGGTTCGAGCCATGTGTACAGGAAGTTGCGTCATAGCAGGAAGTTGCGTCAGGACAAGATCGGTTTTGCCTTTGGAATTCAGCGTCAAAGTGGAGTCACCTCTAGTTCCGAGGTTGCCACAACCTCTACGAGGGTTGGCCGAGTGGATAGTTAATCTAGATGTACTTACTTCAAATTGCTTTAAAACGTAAAGCAAATTCAAAAGCAATTAACGGAGTTCTTGGTCGATATTTTTAATTGCTTCTATTATTCCAACTACAACAAGAAAGAGAAAGAAAATATCAGCGACCGCGACTGTCACCACTGCTGAGAGTCGTCAGTATCCAACGTGCGAAGAGAGAGAGAGAGAGAGAGAGAGAGAGAGAGAGAGAGAGAGAGAGAGAGTTAATTGTTTTCTGCCAAAGAGACGACAACGGTTCATCTGGTAGGGGTATAAGAACTTTCTATGCTATGTTACAAAAAGCTTGAAAACGGTTAATATCATAAAACAATCGAACAAAATGTAATCAATTTCGGCATATGAAACCCATTACTAAAACAATTAACATATTTTCAACGATATACAGATTATGTTTTCTTTCGTTAAACATTGCTTTAATAATTAAAATTACAAGTAAAGTTATATACTTGTCAGATTTTTATATTCTATCAAATAAATAGTTAGAAAATTCCAAATATTAATATAATTCCATATCGGATATATTAATGATTCCACGGATAGCTGAACGAGATTTATAATTTATGCTTATGTCTTTCACTTAAAATAGCACCAACAATGACTAAATAAGATCATTTGCTTAAGGTCATTTATATCCTTCACCTAGGTTTTGTACGCAGTATATTTAATATAACCTCATTAGATAGATATCAATATGCCCATTGATGTATGTTAGTGGCAACCATTATAATCTGTTGTCATATGTCTATGTACCTGTATGTACGAATGAATGAGTAAGCTGTGCCATATTTGTATAATTTCCTTAGGTAGCCTGCTTCCATCATTTTTAGGGATACTGAATAACAGATGAAGAAACTCCACCTGCTATGATGGAAGCCGGTTTCCTGTTATGAAGTAGGAAGTATAAAAGCAGCTCCCACAGAGGAGAGTTGTCAAAACAAAAACAAATGCAACCTCCTTCAAAACATTTCCAATGGTCCAGTTTCAAAGATTTCTTAGTTCAATTTTAAGCCTTACATATTATTCTCTCCAATTCCCTTAACTGTTGATTCAGCAAAATATGCCTTTGCTACAACATTTTAATCTTTTGACTCAATCATATTTTTCTCTCAGAAGCATAATTTTTTCCTTCTAATTACAACTTATTAATGCGCAAATTTTTTTACAGAATACTCTCCTTGTAAGGTGCTTTATTTATCTCCAAAACCTTAAGGAAACAATCCTATAATATGGGAAAGAACTGGAACAGTGGTTGAAATCAAACGATTTAAGCACTATAAAATCAAAAGTGATGCCACAGAACAAATCGCTCTAAGAAATAGGAGGTCCTCCGAAAATTACCCCCATTTTATAACAAAAAAAACAATATGCCACTAGTAGTGATCAGAGAAAAGAAATAGGAGGTCCTCCGAAAATTCACCCCATTTTATAACAAAATAAACAATATGCCACTAGTAGTGATCAGAGAAAAGAAATAGGAGGTCCTCTGAAAATTCACTCCATTTTATAACAAAAGAAACAATATGCCACTAGTAGTGATCAGAGAAAAGAAATAGGAGGTCCTCTGAAAATTCACCCCATTTTATAACAAAATATACAATATGCCACTAGTAGTGATCAGAGAAAAGAAATACGAGGTCCTCTGAAAATTCACCCCATTTTATAACAAAAGAAACAATATGCCACTAGTAGTGATCAGAGAAAAGAAATAGGAGGTCCTCTGAAAATTCACCCCATTTTATAACAAAATATACAATATGCCACTAGTAGTGATCAGAGAAAAGAAATACGAGGTCCTCCGAAAATTCACCCCATTTTATAACAAAATAAACAATATGCCACTAGTAGTGATCAGAGAAAAGAAATAGGAGGTCCTCTGAAAATTCACTCTATTTTATAACAAAAGAAACAATATGCCACTAGTAGTGATCAGAGAAAAGAAATAGGAGGTCCTCTGAAAATTCACTCCATTTTATAACAAAATAAACAATATGCCACTAGTAGTGATCAGAGAAAAGAAATAGGAGGTCCTCTGAAAATTCACTCCATTTTATAACAAAAGAAACAATATCCCACTAGTAGTGATAAGAGAAAAGAAATAGGAGGTCCTCTGAAAATTCGCTCCATTTTATAACAAAAGAAACAATATCCCACTAGTAGTGATAAGAGAAAAGAAATAGGAGGTCCTCTGAAAATTCGCTCCATTTTATAACAAAAGAAACATTATGCCACTAGTAGTGATCAGAGAAAAGAAATAGGAGGTCCTCTGAAAATTCACCCCATTTTATAACTAAAGAAACAATATGCCACTAGTAGTGATCAGAGAAAAGAAATAGGAGGCCCTCTAAAAATTCACCCCATTTTATAACAAAATAAACAATATGCCGCTAGTAGTGATCAGAGAAAAGAAATAGGAGGTCCTCTGAAAATTCACCCCATTTTATAACAAAAGAAACAATATGCCACTAGTAGTGATCAGAGAAAAGAAATAGGAGGTCCTCTAAAAATTCACCCCATTTTATAACAAAATAAACAATATGCCGCTAGTAGTGATCAGAGAAAAGAAATAGGAGGTCCTCTGAAAATTCACCCCATTTTATAACAAAATAAACAATATGCCGCTAGTAGTGATCAGAGAAAAGAAATAGGAGGTCCTCTGAAAATTCACTCCATTTTATAACAAAATAAACAATATGCCACTAGTAGTTATCAGAGAAAAAACTAGGAGGTTTCTTAAAATTCACCCCATTTTATAACACAAGAAACAATAGGCCACTAGTAGTGATCAAAGAAAAGAAATAGGTGGTCCTCTGAAAATTCACTACATTTTATAACAAAATAAACAATAGGCCACTAGTAGTGATAAAAGAAAAGAAATATGAGGTCCTCTGAAAATTCACTCCATTTTATAACAAAATAAACATTAGGCCACAAGTAGGGATAAAAGAAAAGAAATAGGAGGTCCTCTGAAAATTCACTCCATTTTATAACAAAAGAAACAATAAGCGACTAGTAGTGATCAAAGAAAAGAAATAGGAGGTCCTCTTAAAATTAACTCCATTTTATAACAAAAGAAACAATAAGCGACTAGTAGTGATCAAAGAAAAGAAATAGGAGGTCCTCTTAAAATTCACCCCATTTTATAACAAACTAAATAATATACCACTAGTAGTGATCAGAGAAAAGAAATAGGAGGTCCTCTGAAAATTCACCCCATTTTATAAAAAAATAAATAATATGCCACTAGTAGTGATCAGAGAAAAGAAATAGGTGGTCCTCTAAAAATTCACCCCATTTTATAACAAAAGAAACAATATGCCACTAGTAGTGATCAGAGAAAAGAAATAAGAGGTCCTCTGAAAATTCACCCCATTTTATGACAAAATAAATAATATGCCACTAATAGTGATCAGAGAAAAGAAATAGGTGGTCCTCTGAAAATTCACCCCATTTTATAACAAAATAAATAATATGCCACTAGTAGTGATCAGAGAAAAGAAATATGAGGTCCTCTGAAAATTCACCCCATTTTATAACAAAATAAATATAATGCCACTAATAGTGATCAGAGAAAAGAAATAGGAGGTCCTCTGAAAATTCACCCCATTTTATAACAAAATAAATAATATGCCACTAGTAGTGATCAGAGAAAAGAAATAGGAGGTCCTCTGAAAATTCACCCCATTTTATAACAAAATAAATAATATGCCACTAGTAGTGATCAGAGAAAAGAAATAGGAGGTCCTCTGAAAATTAACTCCATTTTATAACAAAATAAACAATATGCCGCTAGTAGTGATCAGAGAAAAGAAATAGGAGGTCCTCTGAAAATTCACCTCATTTTATAACAAAATAAACAATATGCCACTAGTAGTGATCAGAGAAAAGAAATAGGAGGTCCTCTGAAAATTCACCCTATTTTATAACAAAAAAAACAATAGGCCACTAGTAGTGATCAGAGAAAAGAAATAGGAGGTCCTCTGAAAATTCACCCCATTTTATAACAAAATAAACAATAGGCCACTAGTAGTGATCAAAGAAAAGAAATACGAGGTCCTCTGAAAATTCACTCCATTTTATAACAAAATAAACAATATGTTACTAGTAGTGATCAGAGAAACGCAATAGGAGGTCCTCTGAAAATTCACCCCATTTTATAACAAAATATACAATATGCCACTAGTAGTGATCAGAGAAAAGAAATACGAGGTCCTCCGAAAATTCACCCCATTTTATAACAAAATAAACAATATGCCACTAGTAGTGATCAGAGAAAAGAAATAGGAGGTCCTCTGAAAATTCACTCCATTTTATAACAAAAGAAACAATATGCCACTAGTAGTGATCAGAGAAAACAAATAGGAGGTCCTCTGAAAATTCGCTCCATTTTATAACAAAATAAACAATATGCCACTAGTAGTTATCAGAGAAAAAACTAGGAGGTTTCTTAAAATTCACCCCATTTTATAACAAAAGAAACAATAGGCCACTAGTAGTGATCAAAGAAAAGAAATAGGTGGTCCTCTGAAAATTCACTACATTTTATAACAAAATAAACAATAGGCCACTAGTAGTGATAAAAGAAAAGAAATATGAGGTCCTCTGAAAATTCACTCCATTTTATAACAAAATAAACATTAGGCCACAAGTAGGGATAAAAGAAAAGAAATACGAGGTCCTCTGAAAATTCACTCCATTTTATAACAAAAGAAACAATAAGCGACTAGTAGTGATCAAAGAAAAGAAATACGAGGTCCTCTTAAAATTAACTCCATTTTATAACAAAAGAAACAATAAGCGACTAGTAGTGATCAAAGAAAAGAAATAGGAGGCCATCTTAAAATTCACCCCATTTTATAACAAACTAAATAATATACCACTAGTAGTGATCAGAGAAAAGAAATAGGAGGTCCTCTGAAAATTCACCCCATTTTATAACAAAATAAATAATATGCCACTAGTAGTGATCAGAGAAAAGAAATAGGTGGTCCTCTAAAAATTCACCCCATTTTATAACAAAAGAAACAATATGCCACTAGTAGTGATCAGAGAAAAGAAATAAGAGGTCCTCTGAAAATTCACCCCATTTTATGACAAAATAAATAATATGCCACTAATAGTGATCAGAGAAAAGAAATAGGTGGTCCTCTGAAAATTCACCCCATTTTATAACAAAATAAATAATATGCCACTAGTAGTGATCAGAGAAAAGAAATATGAGGTCCTCTGAAAATTCACCCCATTTTATAACAAAATAAATATAATGCCACTAATAGTGATCAGAGAAAAGAAATAGGAGGTCCTCTGAAAATTCACCCCATTTTATAACAAAATAAATAATATGCCACTAGTAGTGATCAGAGAAAAGAAATAGGAGGTCCTCTGAAAATTCACCCCATTTCATAACAAAATAAATAATATTCCACTAGTAGTGATCAGAGAAAAGAAATAGGAGGTCCTCTGAAAATTCACCTCATTTTATAACAAAATAAACAATATGCCACTAGTAGTGATCAGAGAAAAGAAATAGGAGGTCCTCTGAAAATTCACCCCATTTTATAACAAAAAAAACAATAGGCCACTAGTAGTGATCAGAGAAAAGAAATAGGAGGTCCTCTGAAAATTCACCCCATTTTATAACAAAATAAACAATAGGCCACTAGTAGTGATCAAAGAAAAGAAATACGAGGTCCTCTGAAAATTCACTCCATTTTATAACAAAATAAACAATATGTTACTAGTAGTGATCAGAGAAACGCAATAGGAGGTCCTCTGAAAATTCACCCCATTTTATAACAAAATAAACAATATGCCACTAGTAGTGATCAGAGAAAAGAAATAGGAGGTCCTCTGAAAATTCACCTCATTTTATAACAAAATAAATAATATGCCACTAGTAGTGATCAGAGAAAAGTAATAGGAGGTCCTCTGAAAATTCACCCCATTTTATAACAAAATAAATAATATGCCACTAGTAGTGATCAGAGAAAAGAAATAGGTGGTCCTCTGAAAATTCACCCCATTTTATAACAAAATATACAATATGCCACTAGTAGTGATTAGAGAAAAGAAATAGGTGGTCCTCTGAAAATTAACCCCATTTTATAAAAAAATATATAATATGCTACTAGTAGTGATCAGAGAAAAGAAATAGGAGGTCCTCTGAAAATTTACCCCATTTTATAACAAAATAAATAATATGCCACTAGTAGTGATCAGAGAAAAGAAATAGGAGGTCCTCTGAAAATTCACCCCATTTTATAACAAAATATACAATATGCCACTAGTAGTGATTAGAGAAAAGAAATAGGAGGTCCTCTTAAAATTCACCCCATTTTATAACAAAATAAACAATATGCCGCTAGTAGTGATCAGAGAAAAGAAATAGGAGGTCCTCTGAAAATTCACCCCATTTTATAACAAAATATACAATATGCCACTAGTAGTGATTAGAGAAAAGAAATAGGAGGTCCTCTGAAAATTCACCCCATTTTATAACAAAATAAACAATATGCCACTAGTAGTGATTAGAGAAAAGAAATAGGAGGTCCTCTTAAAATTCACCCCATTTTATAACAAAATATACAATATGCCACTAGTGGTGATTAGAGAAAAGAAATAGGAGGTCCTCTAAAAATTCACCCCATTTTATAACAAAATAAACAATATGCCACTAGTAGTGATTAGAGAAAAGAAATAGGAGGTCCTCTGAAAATCACCCCATTTTATAACAAAATATACAATATGCCACTAGTAGTGATTAGAGAAAAGAAATAGGAGGTCCTCTGAAAATTCACCCCATTTTATAACAAAATAAACAATATGCCACTAGTAGTGATTAAGGAAAAGGAATAGGAGGTCCTCTTAAAATTCACCCCATTTTATAACAAAATATATAATATGCTACTAGTAGTGATCAGAGAAAAGAAATAGGAGGTCCTCTGAAAATTCACTCTATTTTATAACAAAATAAACAATATGCCGCTAGTAGTGATCAGAAAAAAGAAATAGGTGGTCCTCTGAAAATTCACCCCATTTCATAACAAAATAAATAATATGCCACTAGTAGTGATCAGAGAAAAGAAATAGGAGGTCCTCTGAAAATTCACCCCATTTTATAAAAAAATAAATAATATGCCACTAGTAGTGATCAGAGAAAAGAAATAGGAGGTCCTCTGAAAATTAACTCCATTTTATAACAAAATAAACAATATGCCGCTAGTAGTGATCAGAGAAAAGAAATAGGAGGTCCTCTGAAAATTCACCTCATTTTATAATAAAATAAACAATATGCCACTAGTAGTGATCAGAGAAAAGAAATAGGAGGTCTTCTGAAAATTCACCCCATTTTATAACAAAAGAAACAATAGGCCACTAGTAGTGATCAAAGAAAAGAAATAGGAGGTCCTCTGAAAATTCACCCCATTTTATAACAAAATATACAATAGGCCACTAGTAGTGATCAAAGAAAAGAAATACGAGGTCCTCTGAAAATTCACTCCATTTTATAACAAAATAAACAATATGCCACTAGTAGTGATCAGAGAAAACAAATAGGAGGTCCTCCGAAAATTCACCCCATTTTATAACAAAATAAACAATATGCCGCTAGTAGTGATCAGAGAAAAGAAATAGGAGGTCCTCTGAAAATTCACCTCATTTTATAACAAAATAAACAATATGCCGCTAGTAGTGATCAGAGAAAAGAAATAGGAGGTCCTCTGAAAATTCACCCCATTTTATAACAAAATAAACAATATGCCACTAGTAGTGATCAGAGAAAAGAAATAAGAGGTCCTCTGAAAATTCACCTCATTTTATAATAAAATAAATAATATGGCACTAGTAGTGATCAGAGAAAAGAAATAGGAGGTCCTCTGAAAATTCACCCCATTTTATAACAAAATAAATAATATGCCACTAGTAGTGATCAGAGAAAAGAAATAGGTGGTCCTCTGAAAATTAACCCCATTTTATAAAAAAATATATAATATGCCGCTAGTAGTGATCAGAGAAAAGAAATAGGAGGTCCTCTGAAAATTCACCCCATTTTATAACAAAATAAATAATATGCCACTAGTAGTGATCAGAGAAAAGAAATAGGAGGTCCTCTGAAAATTCACCCCATTTTATAACAAAATAAACAATATGCCACTAGTAGTGATCAGAGAAAAGAAATAGGAGGTCCTCTGAAAATTAACTCCATTTTATAACAAAATAAACAATATGCCGCTAATAGTGATCAGAGAAAAGAAATAGGAGGTCCTCTGAAAATTCACCTCATTTTATAACAAAATAAATAATATGCCACTAGTAGTGATCAGAGAAAAGTAATAGGAGGTCCTCTGAAAATTCACCCCATTTTATAACAAAATAAATAATATGCCACTAGTAGTGATCAGAGAAAAGAAATAGGTGGTCCTCTGAAAATTCACCCCATTTTATAACAAAATATACAATATGCCACTAGTAGTGATTAGAGAAAAGAAATAGGTGGTCCTCTGAAAATTAACCCCATTTTATAAAAAAATATATAATATGCTACTAGTAGTGATCAGAGAATAGAAATAGGAGGTCCTCTGAAAATTTACCCCATTTTATAACAAAATAAATAATATGCCACTAGTAGTGATCAGAGAAAAGAAATAGGAGGTCCTCTGAAAATTCACCCCATTTTATAACAAAATATACAATATGCCACTAGTAGTGATTAGAGAAAAGAAATAGGAGGTCCTCTTAAAATTAACTCCATTTTATAACAAAATAAACAATATGCCGCTAGTAGTGATCAGAGAAAAGAAATAGGAGGTCCTCTTAAAATTCACCCCATTTTATAACAAAATATACAATATGCCACTAGTAGTGATTAGAGAAAAGAAATAGGAGGTCCTCTGAAAATTCACCCCATTTTATAACAAAATAAACAATATGCCACTAGTAGTGATTAGAGAAAAGAAATAGGAGGTCCTCTTAAAATTCACCCCATTTTATAACAAAATATACAATATGCCACTAGTGGTGATTAGAGAAAAGAAATAGGAGGTCCTCTAAAAATTCACCCCATTTTATAACAAAATAAACAATATGCCACTAGTAGTGATTAGAGAAAAGAAATAGGAGGTCCTCTGAAAATCAC
This sequence comes from Sepiola atlantica, assembly GCA_963556195.1. Classification (NCBI taxonomy): domain Eukaryota; kingdom Metazoa; phylum Mollusca; class Cephalopoda; order Sepiida; family Sepiolidae; genus Sepiola; species Sepiola atlantica. Next base: position 43,613,248 of record OY744524.1, read on the forward strand.
CCCATTTTATAACAAAATATACAATATGCCACTAGTAGTGATTAGAGAAAAGAAATAGGAGGTCCTCTGAAAATTCACCCCATTTTATAACAAAATAAACAATATGCCACTAGTAGTGATTAAGGAAAAGGAATAGGAGGTCCTCTTAAAATTCACCCCATTTTATAACAAAATATATAATATGCTACTAGTAGTGATCAGAGAAAAGAAATAGGAGGTCCTCTGAAAATTCACTCTATTTTATAACAAAATAAACAATATGCCGCTAGTAGTGATCAGAAAAAAGAAATAGGTGGTCCTCTGAAAATTCACCCCATTTTATAACAAAATAAATAATATGCCACTAGTAGTGATCAGAGAAAAGAAATAGGAGGTCCTCTGAAAATTCACCCCATTTTATAAAAAAATAAATAATATGCCACTAGTAGTGATCAGAGAAAAGAAATAGGAGGTCCTCTGAAAATTAACTCCATTTTATAACAAAATAAACAATATGCCGCTAGTAGTGATCAGAGAAAAGAAATAGGAGGTCCTCTGAAAATTCACCTCATTTTATAATAAAATAAACAATATGCCACTAGTAGTGATCAGAGAAAAGAAATAGGAGGTCTTCTGAAAATTCACCCCATTTTATAACAAAAGAAACAATAGGCCACTAGTAGTGATCAAAGAAAAGAAATAGGAGGTCCTCTGAAAATTCACCCCATTTTATAACAAAATATACAATAGGCCACTAGTAGTGATCAAAGAAAAGAAATACGAGGTCCTCTGAAAATTCACTCCATTTTATAACAAAATAAACAATATGCCACTAGTAGTGATCAGAGAAAACAAATAGGAGGTCCTCCGAAAATTCACCCCATTTTATAACAAAATAAACAATATGCCACTAGTAGTGATCAGAGAAAAGAAATAAGAGGTCCTCTGAAAATTCACCTCATTTTATAATAAAATAAATAATATGGCACTAGTAGTGATCAGAGAAAAGAAATAGGAGGTCCTCTGAGAATTCACCCCATTTTATAACAAAATAAATAATATGCCACTAGTAGTGATCAGAGAAAAGAAATAGGTGGTCCTCTGAAAATTAACCCCATTTTATAAAAAAATATATAATATGCCGCTAGTAGTGATCAGAGAAAAGAAATAGGAGGTCCTCTGAAAATTCACCCCATTTTATAACAAAATAAATAATATGCCACTAGTAGTGATCAGAGAAAAGAAATAGGAGGTCCTCTGAAAATTCACCCCATTTTATAACAAAATAAACAATATGCCACTAGTAGTGATCAGAGAAAAGAAATAGGAGGTCCTCTGAAAATTAACTCCATTTTATAACAAAATAAACAATATGCCGCTAATAGTGATCAGAGAAAAGAAATAGGAGGTCCTCTGAAAATTCCCCCCATTTTATAAAAAAATAAACAATATGCCGCTAGTAGTGATCAGAGAAAAGAAATAGGAGGTCCTCTGAAAATTCAGCTCATTTTATAACAAAATAAACAATATGCCACTAGTAGTGATCAGAGAAAAGAAATAGGAGGTCCTCTGAAAATTCACCCCATTTTATAACAAAATAAATAATATGCCACTAGTAGTGATCAGAGAAAAGAAATAGGTGGTCCTCTGAAAATTAACCCCATTTTATAAAAAAATATATAATATGCCACTAGTAGTGATCAGAGAAAAGAAATAGGAGGTCCTCTGAAAATTCACCCCATTTTATAACAAAATAAATAATATGCCACTAGTAGTGATCAGAGAAAAGAAATAGGAGGTCCTCTGAAAATTCACCCCATTTTATAACAAAATAAACAATATGCCACTAGTAGTGATCAGAGAAAAGAAATAGGAGGTCCTCTGAAAATTAACTCCATTTTATAACAAATTAAACAATATGCCGCTAGTAGTGATCAGAGAAAAGAAATAGGAGGTCCTCTGAAAATTCACCCCATTTTATAACAAAATAAACAATATGCCGCTAGTAGTGATCAGAGAAAAGAAATAGGAGGTCCTCTGAAAATTCACCCCATTTTATAACAAAAGAAACAATATGCCACTAGTAGTGATCAGAGAAAAGAAATAGGAGGTCCTCTGAAAATTCACCCCATTTTATAACAAAATAAACAATATGCCGCTAGTAGTGATCAGAGAAAAGAAATAGGAGGTCCTCTGAAAATTCACCCCATTTTATAACAAAAGAAACAATATGCCACTAGTAGTGATCAGAGAAAAGAAATAGGAGGTCCTCTGAAAATTCACCCCATTTTATAACAAAATAAACAATATGCCACTAGTAGTGATCAGAGAAAAGAAATAGGAGGTCCTCTGAAAATTCACCCCATTTTATAACAAAATAAACAATATGCCGCTAGTAGTGATCAGAGAAAAGAAATAGGAGGTCCTCTGAAAATTCACCCCATTTTATAACAAAAGAAACAATATGCCACTAGTAGTGATCAGAGAAAAGAAATAGGAGGTCCTCTGAAAATTCACCCCATTTTATAACAAAATAAACAATATGCCGCTAGTAGTGATCAGAGAAAAGAAATAGGAGGTCCTCTGAAAATTCACCCCATTTTATAACAAAAGAAACAATATGCCACTAGTAGTGATCAGAGAAAAGAAATAGGAGGTCCTCTGAAAATTCACCCCATTTTATAACAAAATAAACAATATGCCGCTAGTAGTGATCAGAGAAAAGAAATAGGAGGTCCTCTGAAAATTCACCCCATTTTATAACAAAAGAAACAATATGCCACTAGTAGTGATCAGAGAAAAGAAATAGGAGGTCCTCTGAAAATTAACCCCATTTTATAACAAAATAAACAATATGCCGCTAATAGTGATCAGAGAAAAGAAATAGGAGGTCCTCTGAAAATTCCCCCCATTTTATAAAAAAATAAACAATATGCCGCTAGTAGTGATCAGAGAAAAGAAATAGGAGGTCCTCTGAAAATTCACCCCATTTTATAACAAAATAAACAATATGCCGCTAGTAGTGATCAGAGAAAAGATCAACACAAGAACACCTGCGCTGATTAACCCTCTTATGGACACATACATTCAAGAAAAGTCTACCAATGAAAGGGAAATTGAACTTATCACAATACGAGAACCTAGAATAGAAACCGATTCCACTGCGCTTGAATAACAAACAGAAATGAACAACACAGAAACAAGAATTCAAACAGAATTATAACCCCATAAGACAGCATCTCCAAACAAAACTAAATAACTGACGCAACTACCAGTAAACGGTTACTTCTGGCATTAAGAAGACTGATCGCAACAAAAAAGCAAGGAAGATTTGAGTCTCAGAATGGTTTACACTCTTAAACTATTCATTTGATACAAAAAATACCAATTGAACCCAGTTTTTTTCCACCGCCTAAAAAACTCCCTAGGGAAGGTGAGATTGATAGTTATCAATATGTCCATTGATGTATGTTAGGGACAACCATTGTAATCTGTTGTTATATGTCCGTGTATGAGCATGTATAAATGGATAGTAATATGTGTCCTATTTGTATTATCTCTTTATGAAGCTTGCTTCCACTATCATTAAGGATGAGGAATAACATATGAAGAAACTACACCTGCCTTACGTTATCATTCCGGAGAAGTTATTGTACATAACTACGAATAAGCAAAAACCCATGTTTTTTCCAAACAGGGGAGAAGTGGACCAGGAATCAGGTCGCCTCTTACTATCAAACGATCTAGAAATATTTATGTATGCAATCGCAGACATTTAGCTACCAATGAGATAGTTATTTATTTTTTGCCATGTTGACATTTGGGTGGAGTTTTTTTTAGAGTAAAGTAGCCCATTAGAATATTAAGGTACGTATCAGATGGAACTATTTTTTTCTGAAAAGACTTCATGCACTTTGTTGTTATGTGGTCATTTTTAAAATTTCCCTTTTTAAGTCTTGTATTTTCTAATTGATCTAGGAAACGAAATATGCACAACATTAAAAAGTAACCTTAAAAACAATCTATTAAAATGCAAAACGACTTAATTTGTTGCACTACATTTAAGTTTGTAGACTTTTTGTGATTGGACTACTGGATAACGCAAAGGACTGTGTTGCGTATGAATCAAACCGGATCTATTGTGCGTACATGCTCGGAATTTTCTGTGGTAAAGATATAAAACTACAATTGTTCTACAGATATGATAATAGTTACTTGTGTTCAACTAATGATACACAAGTGATAGTTGATAATGGGTATTCTGTTTTGAAATTAAATGACACAGAAGTTGTTTACATGTCGTAAAAAAACTAGCAATTGAACATTGGAATACAAAATCTAACTTAGATCTACAACGTATATACAGAACTTTTGAATATGTGTTAAGTGTCTTGCCAAATACTTGCTCTCCAATAAAATACGTTAATCTTTCCGACTGAATATTAAAATGCCACTTTTATTTAAATAAAGTAGAATAAGAAATATTTAAATGTCACTTTTCGATTACAAAGTCATGTAACATAAGATTGTCTCATACTGTAGGAAATAGTTAATATCTCATTAAATAGTTTCTGTACTCGGTTAATTAATTTCCTGTAATATAACCTACTTGATAAAAATGACATTTTTAATGTATTTCTTTCTTTATTTTCTTTCATAATATTATTGTGAAAAGTATGCTTACACTTATATACAAATATAATTTGGGAGATTAAAAAAACTAATACTATAATCTAATTGGATATGTGTACGTTTAAAATGTTCAATTTTTGTATAATTTAACATTTTTAGAATTTCTGCGAAAAGTAGAATTGCATTCAGAATAGATATTTCAGTTATAATACCTTTCCTTTTTCTTGCAAGGTTTCGTATCCAACTAGAATTCATTGTAAAATGAGTCTTTTTGTATATATTGGCACATAATATTAACCTAAACAAAACTTGTTAAAAGTAACAAACAATGCGTATCCACGAAATAATGAATTATGTATTCTTACTGTATTCATTAACCCAATCAATTAGAAAGATAGTAAAATGTATTTAACAGATGATTATAAAACGCAACCGATATAAGTTATCAGTTACTGTCAACAAAGTTTGTTTTCATACATGTTACATGTTTAATATGGAGTTTCATGCTTCATCGTTCGATTGCTTTAAATGTAGAATATCATTCCTAACATATCTTAACCTTGTAGATTCAGCAAGCGTATATAGTAATCGGACAGACAGCAGAATACCGATTTTTTTGCGGAAATTACACCATAATTATACATATTGAATATCTATATATTTTTACATTCATATATTCAGCATTCCGTACTCGTAACGAATCATTCTGTCAAATACATATAATGCGCGAACAAAGCCACGTGATTTTGTCTTTTTTGTCTTTGTCCAGATAAAAATCACACACCTACTTCTGAACTCCAGGATTATTTGGGTATTATTTCAGACCTTACTGACATTCAAGGTTCAAAATCTACAGTTGCAATGATATATCGGGGAAGCCAAGCTGGGCATTGTTGAAAAGTATGAAGCTAAATATCGGGAGGAGAAACAGACTCTAAAATAACCGAAAAAAAAGGTTGTTTTTTTTCAACCATCTGAAGTACATTTGTATGGAGATTTAATAGAGCTTAGGTACCATCCAGTTCTGCAAAACGGGATTATATCGAGATGAGATCGGATAATCTAGTTGGAGGCCAAGGAGAAAAAAATGCGATCTCTATCAACGCTTCCGTTGCTTTGTCATTTCCAATGTGCAGTTCTTAAAAATGCCTTTTCTTTCTCTGGTGCCGAACACCAGCAATGTATGGATTCGTCATTAGCTACTAACAGAAGAACAAAATGATATATTAATGGACCTTACGGTATAATTCGTATTTCTGAGCGCGTTATTACATATGCATTGCTTTGTGTCATGGCATTCCCGCGACATTCGATAACCCTGTATTTAATTTGTTCCTTTTTTTGAAGGGAAGGTCAATTTTATGTTTTCTTTTGAACGATATTTACATCACTTATCATTTGGAGAATTAGGTCTAATTTTAGAATTTCTGCAAACTACAAAAGAGTGTGTCGTTATTGGCCAAATAGATAACATCGCTGACCATGGGATCAACTATTCTTAGTTGAAATCCTAGCGGGTTTACATCGAACTTGGGGATCCTTATCCCGAATATGGTAAATTATATTCGACATAAAGAGTTTTAAGTTCGAAAAAAGTCGCCTGAAGCAAGCCAGAGGTTACAACGGCAGAACATTGTGTGAAAATCACAACCAATATAAGAATTGAAGTTCAAATAACCCACGTAATATATTGGAAAAAGCCTGAACCCACAACCTCCAATTATTGATCAAATAGCAACCGGTATTCAACAGAGAGTAGCAATGAATTGCTTGGAATTAGTATCATGTTTCAGCATTAAATAGCCGCAAAAAAGGTTGATATGTCGTAAAAGATAAAAAGCAAAACTACTTATTCATTAGGTATTAAATTCCTAATCATCTTCGCTGTTCCGGTATCCACTTCCATCTAAAGATATTCAATGATGGATAATATAATTACTCGTTACTATATCCGATGTCAAGTCTTTTGAAAATCTTGATTACAACTGTCGTAAAATTAAAAAGAACAATCTTTAATATTCGACGGGTGAGACTTTCATCATTCTGTTTTACACATGTGAAAATTAAATTCTCATCACGTATAAACATTACTGATTTAATAAAAAAAAATTAACATTATGACACTTTTATCAATACGTTGTTGCTGATTTATTCTTTATATTGTTTGGTCATTCGGGGTACTCATCTTGGTTGTTATTTTCACAACGCGTCGGTCGATGGAACCACCAACCTGCTTAAGGTGCATCGTTTCGAATTTGGGAATCTTTATGTCGAACTCGGGAACCTATATTTGACGTAAAGATTATCAAATTCGAAAAGATGCTGGTGAAGAAAACCAGAGGTTACAACGGTAGAAACGTTCTGAAAATAACGATCAATAAAACAATTGGACTTCGAATAATCCGAATAATACAAATTATCATTCGTCATCTACAAAAATTCCCTAAACATGCTTATCTTTATTAATCTGATTCCTACTTTTTCCTCTGTATTTGTTAGTATCTACTTCCGGCAAGAAATACCAGCGTACGGTTAAGATAATAGACATTGGTTACTTCAACCATTGTCAATTTTGAGAGATGTAGACAACTTTGCATCATCTTGTTTAGGTTAGTGGATTTGATTTTCGACAGATCAACAATTTTGGGAGACATGTAATGCCAAAATACAATTTGCATTTTGAACGATTCAATCATTAACATGGTGTATTTGTTTTTACGGCATATAATCCTCTCCAGGGTATTTAATGGCAAAACACAATTCCCGTTGTAAAATAATTCCTTACTTGCTTTGATTCCTCCGAATTACGGTATAGCGATCATTTTGGCTTATTGAATACCACACAATTCTTATTGTAAACGATTCAATAATTGGCAACAATGTATCTGTATTAGGAATATCGATCCTATTCGAATGGTGAAAAATAATAGCTATTCTAAACGATTCTGTGATTGGCTTGGTTTGACTGTTTTATGGCACATACACCATTTTTGGATTATGTAATATTGTAACACAATACATATTAGCAATGATTCAATATTTACGATTAATTAAACAAGTTGCCGAGAGGTGGCTGTGATGAAGTGGGCACTCACTGGAGCAGACTGACGACTCAACTTGCTTTGTTCGTAATCCTGTCAGATAAACGCACAACTTTTATGTTGGCAACCTTAATGGAGTAGGCCCGAATATGAGTACCTGATTCGAAAACTAATCAAGCCCGCACAAAAAGTCCTAAAATACTGACTCATAAGAATTACGTTAATTTTATGCAACTCTTACAGCTGGAAGTCGTGGGTTAATACCTTTCCCAGCAATATTTGTATTATTTAGATTATTCGAACTACCGTTCTGATTTTTTATGTTAGTCTCACCATATATGATTTGAACTCGACATCATCACTGGCATAAGCTCCGATGTGATCGATTAGGCCCATCTCGCACCTCACAGTGCTTGTTTATATTATATTGATATATATCGTTGTGTGTTATTGTGTGTGTTTTTTATTCGTTCAGACAGAAAGGCCTGGTGCACTTGTCTCTTCTCTATTTCTCCGTT
>OY744524.1:43633917-43673917 GCA_963556195.1 Sepiola atlantica
ATCTGGCACGTTAAACATGTAAACAACAACGCTGGCAAACACCGTGCTCAGTTTTCCATTTTTAAAACCGTCCTAAGTTTGTTTATTCTTAGCCATTATGTTTTAAAACACAAATTTATTAAATCAAATTGTTTAATTAAAATAATAATTGATTTTTAAATTACTGTATAAAAACGCGCGTGCGCACGCACACACCCACACACAGTTCAGGTAAACTTTTTCTTTCCGAGAATTAAAATTTTTTTCGTGTTTACTGTATTTGATTTCTTAATACTTTCATATCCAATATTATCATTTTTTCACGACCTCAACAGAATTTATGATTCCATGTTTTATTTATTAAAAAAAAAGATGTGATTTTTTTTCTTTAATGTCAACAAAATAAACTAACACATTGTACTGGAAAACTATAACACTGATTGTAGAATCAAATTGTTTAATTAAAGTAAGGTACACACACACGCACACGCACACGCACACGCACGCGCGCGCGCGTTCACTGTATTTGATTTTTTGGTGCCTTACAGTTAGGGTTAGGTTTTTTTTTTTTCCTTTTTAATTAAAAAAATTTACATGTATAGGGGGGGAGATAAAAAAATTGGGGGAAGGCGGTCAAAAAATTTTTTTTTTTTCTTAACTAAAAATATTTCAATGACTGGTAATATAAAAAAATTGAGGGGGGTACAAAAAAAATTTTTCTTTCTTTTTAAACTACAGGTCTTTCTATTTATGGGCGAGGGTACAACAAAAATCGGGGTAGGGTCGAATTTTTTTTTTCTTTATTTTCAACTAAAAATATTCTTGGTCATAAACACAGAAAATCAATGTCTAACCACCACAGAAATATGACTGGGGCTTCATTGGCTTACGCGTGAGCCTTCATTTCTGATGCGGCAGCCTAGCAAAAATATGCGACCGGAGGGAGCATATATTTGCTAATATACATAATTATTTGTTTGTATCTACTTTCTATTATACAACTGCATATAAATATTACACTCTTTTTAATGCAGACATCGCCTCTTTGTTAAGGTTTCATTTAACCTTGTCTATAACGTTGCTATTGAACGTCGATGAGATCGGTTCAGCTGCTAATACCTGCTTTTTTCTTATAGTACGAACGGGTACGATTGAATTTAGAAAAAAGTAGAGGTATTCTGTTTTAGCTTTTGAAAAAGAGATGTTTGTGTTCACCAATCTTATATATAAAGTTTACTACTTTATTAACTTTATTGCATAATCATTAAAAGATTGTCGCACACTTTCTGCATACACAATCTTTTCTATTTTCCTCGGTGTTTATCTAATTGTTGTTTACGCTTATCAAAGGAAGCTGAAGATCGCCGCGGGTCATATTAGTCCACCGCTTTGGAGTCTTACAACAAGGTATTTTAGTAGGACATTTTTTTATTTAAAGAAAAAAATGGTAACATTTGTTTCACCATATTTTTAAAAAAATGAAAGAAATTCGGTAATAAATAAATTATTTTATTAATTTTGACGACTTTATAAATATTTAATTTATAGACGGAGTTTTCTGTAAAAAAAAATAACATAAATTGACACTTACTATTCCTTTGTCAAGTTTTTGAATGAAATTAATTTTATCAATTAAAGTAAGTTATACTATTACTAATTTATAAATTTAATTATATTTTTAATCATACTTTCCATTTAACTTTCTAATTGAATGGAACATTATTAATGTGTAGACCTTTTTATTTTACTGCAGTAAACGTTTAAATAAGAGACTAGAAATGCTTCTGTATTGTATATGATGCCAGAGATTAATTTCGTTATTTACTTTTAGTAGTTTAAGATTGTGCAGTTAATGTTTAATGTAAGTAATGATGGCTTACAACAACTTCGCATTTAAGATCTCAACTTACTTCATTTCTTCATACTTTCATTACGTTCAGTTTTTTGTTCTTTCTCATATCCTTCATCTATATTTTTTCTTTAATGTTTTTATGTAATTATTTTTCTTTCCTATTTCTGTTATTTTTTCATCTTTTGATTTTCTGTGCTTCTTATTCCATTCTTTTTTTACCTCTGCCTTCTCTTTTTCGTGTCATCGTTTTCATAATTTTTCTGGCTTGCAATTTATACATTTGTCTATAATCCCCAGATCGTTTTCAGTCGCTCCAAGAGAGATTGGGTAACAGAAGAAACCAGGGTTATACAACAACAACAACAACGATGAATATAAAAAATGGCGTATAAATCTATATACGATTATTAAAAAAGAGCATCTCTTGTTCTCCCGACTTTTTGTTTGCTTTCATTTTTTTTTCGACTGTTCACGCGATCATTGTATTTAAAGTCGCAAACCAGCGGCGACATGCGATTCAACAAAGTCAACTGGACAGCGATACAAATATCTATGTAAGAAAAAAGTGCGTGTATATACAAACATATATTAGTCTTCTTCGAAACTTCCCTTACAAAATAAACTATATACATATATATGAATATAAATATAGGCCAAGAACGTTATGTAGCAAATGGGAATCGTTTCCCCTCATGACAAGTTCAAATATGTCAGGTCAGTTTTTTCTCAATTCGGCTGGTATTACACATATCCACCGTAAGTTAATGGAGAATATTTGGTTAAGTTAAATGTTTGTGTGATTTACTTACTTTTTTGTGCTGTACAGGTTAATAGTTGACGCTTCTGTTCGTATTTCCAGTTCGCTTTAAGCGCTTAGATATTTGGAGAACAAAATTGTCTAACAAGAACTCGAAGGTCGAGGTAGAATTCAAGGGCAATAACCCAACGACTGATGCTATGACTTATCGGGAAATACGTATTTAGTATCATTGAAATATAATATGTCCAGCTAGAATAATTTCAAGACGATTTCTCTACTCTTTGTTATCGTAAAGATATCCGTTTCTTTTATTTATCCTTTTCTACATCTCTCTTTTATTTCTTTTCTTCTTTGAGGATTACATTTTTGGTTCATACATTAATTATTACGTTTCTGGGTAAAGTACAAAAAAGTTAACTGTCGAGAACTTGTAAACAAAAAAAAAACGACAAATACTTCATAGCAAACGCAGTAGAATTAAATTATCTACTAAACCGTATACTTGTAACGTGTGGAAAGTGTCGTTATTTCATTTAAAAATATTAGTTCGATAAAAGCTGTCTTATCAACACACGAAAAAAAATAATGACCGCTGAAGCGATTACGTGTGGTTGTACTAGGGTTTTATTTTTTGTAGGGGGGGGGCTTGCCAGTCGGAATTAGGATCAGTGATAACAGTATTTTTTACTATCTTTTCAGCATGATTTAAGCGATCAGCTAGGCCGCCATTTGGGTTTTAATATGCTGATAAACTAGCTTTCATCGAAAAAAAATTCTGAAATAAAAATTCTTACAGTTTTCACGAGTTTGAAGTATACGGGTCAGTAGAGAATTTAATTCTGCGTTTTCTATAAATTATTTGTTGTTTTTTATTTTTTGTTTACAACTTCTCAACTCTTTACTATTTTTGACTTTTACCAGCTTTTTTTTGCCTATCTCTTTTGTATTGTTTTACTTTCTGTTTGTCTTTCTTTCTTTCCCTTTCTTTTATCTACCCCCATTCCCCCTCTTTCTTTCATTTTATTTTTCTTAATTATTTTAAATAATTTTGCTCTTTTCCATTTTAATTCCACAATATTTTCAATGAGTCAAGTTGTGTCGCATATTTCAATTTCTTTGATTCATGCCCGCTCTTGTACACAGACACACACACAAAGATGGAAAATATACGACAGTATGGTATAAAGATGACAAGAAAATCGATATATTATATACCTTCCTCAGATATGCAAAAGCAAAAAATCGGGGAAAGTGTCACAAATCTATATATTAATACGCTAAGGTGTACGTACGTGTGTCACGCCCCTAAAGAAATTCAATAAATAAACAACAAATAAATTGGACGGAAGGGTTTGGAATCGAAACCGTAAAATCTAGCTGAAAAGCGGTGACTTTAACACTGAGCTAACTAAATGAAGTCGTTAAAAAAATCAAAATTAACTTAATTAAACCATTAACTGTCCCCGCTCGCTACTGTCGCTTAAGCGTGGAAGGAGGAGGACATCGTGGAAGGAGGAGGAGACGCGGAAACGCTTACCAAATGGGCCGGTTTCAGGCTTACAATATTTATTTATTATTATTTTTTTTAATATTTAAAATGTCTTCTACTTGTTCTTTTTCTTCTTCTTCTTCTTATTAGTATTATTATTATTTATATATTAATACGATAGAGTGTGTGTTATTTATTTTATGTGTCACGATCTGACACTCCTATTTTATATTTGCCCCTGACAACGTGGGTGGGTGTGTTAGGGAGAGGGGAGGGAGGGTGCGAGTTAGAGGGGCGTCGCAGTCGATGGTGACTGCTGAAGAGACAGCTTTTGCCCCGGCAACCGAGTAATATAAATATATATATATACTTTCATCCCGTCAAGCAAAATTTTGGTGAGTAAAATATGTGCATATTTCTAACCACCGTGTAATATTATTAACAGTAAATTATACAGATTTATGTAGAAAACACTGTGGAATTTCCACAGGGCCCCGCTAGTATATACTATTTCTGTTAAAAGCTTGACGAGAAAATTTGTTAAATAAACAATAAATTGCGAATTAAATTAATTACTTTCCAATCACACGGATATGACACGTTATAAATTAACAAAAAGAAAAAAAACATTCAAATTAATAAAGAAGATAAAAGTTAGAATGAATTATTTTCAGTGTTACGGACAAAAACATTTTTCTAGAGAGACACACGATAAGACGCTGACGAAGACGCGTTTTGGTATCATCATTATAAATAATTAACAATAAAATATTTCCAAAAAGTCTTGGAAACGATCGTACACCGAATAGTAGTTGGTTTTAAATTCTTGGAACAATGTTAACATTATTTTGACCTCAACAAAGAGTATATATATATATATATATATATATATATATATATATATATATATATATATATATACACTATGATAATACCCGACCCATAATGAGTAAAATTAATTCCCGGAAAAAAATGTTTTATACCAATTTTATGTCCCTTTACGAAGATTCAAATCAATATATAATAATACTACACCTTATATATAGAATCCTTATTATTATTATGATTCTAGAAAATGTCTAAAATTTAAGGAAGCTTAATAAGAAATTCAAATCTAGGAAATGTTGGTTAATTTTTGTGATGACTATGGATCACATTTAATGAAAATCTAGAGGAAAGGTTGAAATGAGAGGTTCTGCTCATATTATGCCTTCTAAAACCCCTTTAAAATGCTCCATATATATACATTATATATATATATATATATATATATATATATATATATATATATATATATATATATAATATTTATCATTTGGTTGTTTAGTAAAAATGTTTTCATCCGTAACATTACAAATATTACATACATACATATCATCCACAGACAGCTTTTCGCCGTATCGCGTCTCTTCAATAGCGACTGTTTTTTTGGTGAGTTTCGAAACCCTGTTGCTTGATCAGCAAACTTTAATCAGCAGTCGGGCATTTTTTGTCTCCTACGTTATTAAGCTCGCCGCGAGAATAAAAGAAATTACAATGATATATATATATATACATATATATATATATATATATATATATATATATATATATATATATATATATATATATATAAATGCATTTAAAAAGGATGGGGTGAAATCTCTCAAAGGCCCTTTCGACTATCATCTCGTCAGGCGAGAATCGATAGTTCTTTTTACCCCCTCCCTTCTTTTCCCCCTAACGGAGTGCCTTTTAATCGGTTTTTAACGAAATCATTAAATTCACTTCTTTTAATCGCTCCATCGTTAATTTTGGCACATTCAATTCCCCGTTTGCTCTTTGTTTTGACTATATTATTGATTAAAACAAAAAAAACAAAAAAACTATCGATTTTCTCCTGACGAGGTGATAGTCGAAAGGCCCTTTGAGAGATTTCGGCGCATCCTTTTTAAATGCATTTATAAGTTTTGCACCTCAAAACATATATATATATATATATATACTTGAGTGTAAGAAAATATAAAGACAAATGTAAATTTAACAGTCACTCAAGGCAATGTGAATATATTTAGTGTATTTATTTTGTTACACAACAGAACAGAAAACGAGTTCTCATAGGAGAACATATATATATATATATATATATATATATTACTAGCGGGACTCGTGTCCAGGCGTTGCCCATTAAAGTATATTAACTAAAGAAATTCTCGTCCCCAACGTTGAACTATTGAATTATTGTCTACTTATGGTTGTCCGGTGCGAAGTTAATGAAAAACATGTTGTTTTGTCTGTTTGAAAAAGACGTGGGTCCGTTTAAAGTCTATCTCATTCAATTAAAAATAGGAAAACGTGAAATATATTGATAACAATCAAGTTATTTGATTTTTTTTCTTTATGGTTTTCTGCCGCGAACGCAGCCCCACAAGCCCTTTTTCGCGGGTGGGGAGGGAGACTTATGTACTAAGTTTAATTGACAACCCGTTTTCTTTGTTTTTGCTTTAAAAAGAAGTGTGTCAGCGAAAAAAAAGTAAAAACAAAGGAAAAAGGAAGACATGTAAAAAGTCATAATTGGAGACAGGAGTGATTCTATTAAAATACTGTTAAAGAAAACGCTAAAGGCGAAAAAGAAACGAATAAATTAAATTGATACTTGCTGACGAAATGATAAATCGGCCAGATTTTTCTTTGTTGGAAAAGTTTATCTCAAAGCAGAAGCTATGAAATAGATATTTTAAAGAAAAAGAAAAAATAACGAAAAGTAGGAATTAGGAATCAAATTAAAATGATATTACCAGACATTTAGCATAGACGCGTTTTATTTAGTTATATATTCGTAAATTACAAATAACTTACGACGACAGTGTTAATTGTTATTTTATCCATCTAAATTATTAAGACTGGAATAACACTCCCAATTTTTGTTGCCGCTGATTTTTTTTTGTTTTTTTTCATCAGCTATTTTTTAATATTTTTGAATAAGATCTGACTTTATATCGGGAGAATAGTAGTAAAAATAAGTCAAACCCAAGAAATTATCAACAGGTATGAAACACTTTCAAATAGACAGTTGTTAAATGTAATTGTCATTTAAATAATACGTTATTTTTTCAACGTCAATAACTACTAACGTGAAATCGAGAAATGAAGTAATGTAGACGTCACGAAAAAATTCGCTATTTTGAATATCCTCGATGTAGTCTGCAAGCTCTTCGTTAATAGCTATTCCAACCTTTATTCTTCTAATATGGAATGTGTAAAAACGTATATGGAATAGATGGTCAGAACATCCGGAAGAATGAAAGCGTATTTGTAGAGAAATTTCGTTGTTTAGGTTGAAAATGCATAGTAGGTTACAGAGAAAAAGCGTGAAACATGAAACACTAACGGTGCTTTGCTCAAAAACATAATCCCATGAACAACAGTCATCGGTGATTCTGGGAGCTGTGAGAGTACATATCAACGTGAGAGGGAAAAAAACTGCGACCTCCTCTGTAAATGACTGTGTTGGGAACTTACCCGAAACAAATTTTGAAAAATGCATCAGGGATTGGTCTAAATTGCCGGCGGAACGTATTGGAATATGAAGGTTTGGGTTTTAAAGAAATGCATAAAGTGTCAATAAAATATGGGGAAATTGATTTGTATGTTTACCTATGACAACTTGTTTTCTGTTCTGTAACAAAATATAATTAAACAAAATATACGCACATTGCCTTGCGTGAATATTAAATTTACATTGGCTTGTATATTTTCTCACACTCAAGCAAATATATACATACATATATATACATACATATACATACATAAATATATATATATATATATTATTGTTAATGAATATTTTTAATATCCACAGGCAAAGCTCGTTTTGTCTTCATTAAGACTGATCAATGCGGCTATATAGGTATGTCACGTCGGCCACCGAATACGAACACTGGACCTTAGTCACCACTGACTTATCATAAGGTTCAACGCCCATTACACACACTCTCGCCGAAAGTACCGTAAGAATGAGAAAGGAAATATTCCACATATTAATTTAATGATACACTGTAGTTTACAAAGATGATTCAATCTCGAAAGAGGGAATTATGCATTTTCTATAGACGTATGTTAATAATATAATATAATTTTGTGCGGACTAGACATCCGTACCGACAGTTCCTGGAGAAGTCGGCTTTTCTAAACTACTACATCATTGGCGGAAATTAATAATAGGACAACTACCGGCCAAATTTGTAGAACGATCCTTAGATACTTAAACATTACAGCTAATATTTAAAAAGTAATGGTTTATGACAATGGAAACAGTTCAGAGATTGTATAGGTGTATCCTCCGATGACGTAGTTTCCGTTTTCTACCGGGTTGTGACAACTAGATTTTTATTTAATTAAAGTAAAACGATAAGGCGTGGCATCTATACTAGAGCAGAATAGCAAAACATAGCGGACAGGCGTAAAACGGATACTAATGATTCAGTTCGAACATCTGTGATTAGACAAGCTAGGAATGATTGACAACTGTGTAGTCAAAACGTGACCTTAAGGAATAAAGGGAAGTATAAAATCAGAAGTCATTTACTATTTATTATGGTCTCTTCCTTGACAGATCTCAAGTCGAGGGTCCCCTTGATGTTTGAGCACTTCGACTGAAGTAAAATGAAACACAAAAAATGAGGATTTATTAGCTTGAGGAACACATTGATATAATTACAGAAATCCGAGATATATATAAAAGTATTCACTAGACTGAGAAAGAGAAAGAGAGGCATTAGTCCACCTCGTGCTTAGGCTATCACATTGTTCGTTCGCCCCATCACTATTAGGTTTTTCAGGCAAGCACCCTTTTCGGATTTCTGTTTTTGTGTTCTTCATGCAAATGACTCCTCCCATTTTTTGTTTCATTTTACTTCAGTCGAAGTGCTCAGAAATCAAGGGGCCCCTTCCTGGGGCTAACACTTGATCTCTATATGAGATACATAGATATTCGCATGTTCCATTAAAATATTTCTCAAGCGTTGAGTTAATAAAGAAGTTGAAAACATTAATTTTCCTCTCCCGAATTGACCAGTTGATTATGCTATAGTATATCTTTCTGTTAGTCTCTTGGTCTTACAAGAATTCATCTATTCTGGTGGAGTATTCAGCTAAATGCTGTTACTTGAAGTAACATCACTAGGATAATGTGCACCATTCCTCGTATAAGCTGGTGTATAGCCAAAGCGAGTAGATCTTATTTAAGCTTCGAATACAGTGTTTTTTTGCATATTTGGTCAGAGTTTACTTGTAGGGTGAAGTATCTTCATGCCAGGTTACCCTGACAAAACCCTTTTACAGAGAGACCGAAAGAAGTCCTGTGTGTCTTGTGAATTAATCGGGAACGAAACTACACGTGAATCACAGTTGCAATGGTGTATAATGAGTTATAGACGCATCAGAGATGAGCCAGTATATAACAAATCCTGCATAGACCCGTTTTTTTCGTTTAAAAAGATATTTTTTCGTGTTTTAACACGTTTATCGACTGGAAGTCTAGTCGAATTTATCAACAGAATAAAAAATTGAACGCCCCAAAAAGACGAACGCATGTTGCTTTCTCCCGAACATGGTTGCTGCCCTTAGTAAAGATAAATTAACACAAAACTATAAGATTCACGATGAACAGGTTGGCCATCAAATATTTATGAAACACATGGAAACCACGACAATATTACTGAATGAATATTTATAGCGGAAAGATATTTTAGCACTGCGCCCTTCAGATCTACTATAGCGTTGAGCTGTGTTTTTTTTCTCTCTTCTACTGCAAATCGATAGGGAGTCAAGAGTATTTCGTTAACTTTTTAACTATGGTAAAAGTGTAGTATCTGTTCTAATACAATACTTCATCTTTTCTCTCCTCGGTAAGTGAAGGAGATCCTTCTCGACTGAGGCATTTTTTTATGTTTCTCCCAATCTAAAGTATCCCTTTTTCTAGATTTTCCCCACATTAAAAACGACCTTGTGTCTAAGTCTGCCCTCCTGGAGAGGCACATAAATAGGGACTCTTTTTCTATTATTAAATGCAGAAATGTAATGGCTATTGTGAAAAATTCACTTATAAGATTAATTGAATACAAATTGTGACTTTACCTCTAACTAAGAGGATGCGGGTTCATACCTTTCTCAACGTTATTAATGCGTAAATAAGCACAACTAACTGAGTTTAAGCTCGGCATAAAGATTATAGATCTTAATCACGCAACATGCAAAGTTTGATAGTGGGTGAATAATTTCAGTAGCACTCTGGAGGCCTCTTTAATTCTACTTTCTCAACTAAAAATGGTGAAAAATAACATTAAAATGTTAGTGGTAAATGATGTATACGTCCGCCGCACAAACCTTAAAGATTATACAAACAAATTAAAAGATTATTTGCTCAATTCCAAACAGTTCGTTCACTGCTATGTACACAAAACGCTTTCCAAAATTTTGAGACGTAGAAATCATGTTATTATATAAACTGCCATAGCAAATTAAAAACTCTAAAAATTTAACAATAAGCTTTAAAATGTTTTTTTTAATAATCTGAGGATTCGCTGTTCAATCGGTATTGGAATTCGAGGTTATTTTTCAAAATGATTACGTAACACAGATTTTCAAAGGGGCTGAAGAAATACTCGGAAAATTATAATATCATCATGGCGATCATTTTGCGCTAAACTTATATAGAAATTCCGTCAGTCATTTCATTTTGATTTAAATCACAGATATTTAATGAAATTATTTAATTCAAGCACATGATAGCTTATCATCTCATGGAGATTTTTTTCAGCATTTTCAATTTTCTAGAAATAAATCTATATTTAGTGACAGTTTATATAAAAATAATAAGTATAAATTAATTTAATGTATCCTCAAATGTTATTAAGTGTCCTCAACTTCTTTTATAACAACTTATACAATACGATTATCGAATCTTGATTTTATTGTTCCCTTTTATGATTCTGGCGATTTAATTCATGTAAAAAGTTTAGTTGGTCTGAAAACAATATTTGGCGGGCGTGTAAGACTCATACACTAGAATACACTTGGGAAATATCAAACATGGAAGGGTCAGTTAACGTTAAACTTACATAACAAACTGAGCTAAGTGCTCAAAATTGAACAAGTAATATAAACATGTGTTCTAAGTTGTAATCGACCGTAGCCCAAAGAATAAGAAAATATCATCCACAAAATATTCTATTTTTGAGATGTTTGTTCTCCTTCATTTTCTTAATTTCATGAATTTAAATCTATTTATCATTTAATTCATTCAATTTATTTAGATTAGAAGTAATTTTAACATTTGCTAGCGACCTAATGAGCATATATTTCTTAGTATATGTAATAAACAGTATATGGTAACAATAAACCGGCCTATTTGGCACAACGATTAAAGTGTTGGAAGACCGGGGTTTCATTTTCGGTCGATTCATATCAAAGACAAAAAAAAACGGTATTTGAACGTAAACAGCAGCATTTTAAGGTGAGGTCAGTAGAATAATCCAGGGATAAGAGTTGCGTCATCCTATACACCTTACTGTAGTAGCGCATGGGAATAGGCTTTAGGTCGATCTATTTATTTCTATATGTCAATAACATACATTGATGAAAGAACCCGTTTTATATATTGATATCAGTAGTAACTATAAAATAAGAACGGAACACTCCATTTAAGATATTTTTAAAACCCTTTGGATATCATGCAATAGCATTGACACTAAAATCTATTCCCTGTTACATACTTAAACTCGTCATTATAAAAATATATGTAAAATCTGTACTGAAAAAGAAATGAGAATTATTTTAGTTAAATACGCGTGTCAGATAATGTAAAAAATACATAATTAAGATTGAAAAAGTAAATTCAAAAAGAATTTCCACTGATACGAAATTTAGCCTCGCTACAAACGTTTCGGTATATATAAGAAACCACTAGAATCAATCAGAATCGGCAGCATTTTTTATAGATACATACGTATGTAAATATATGTATGTCTCTGTTTTATTTATTGTGCATACATTTATCTCTGGCTTCCTTTTTCAAGACCAGTTTTGTAATTTCTGCCCATATAGCAAGATTATATGTGGATGGGTGAGTGAGCATGATGGTATAAAATTGTATTTTCCACGTAAGGTTAAAATTAAGCAGTGGGAAACTTTGTTAGAAATCAAGTCATGGGTCAGGAGTACGTGTCAAGATATTACATCAGGGACAGAAAATCCTAAATGAGACGTGGCGAAGAAAAGAGAAATAGCTGTTTCTTTTGGCTCGTGTGTTGACTGTGTTCGGACGTTTTTGTAAGCTTTGTTTTTGCTCCCCCCTCTCCGATAGCAGGCGATGGAAAGTTCACGGAATTCGGTAGTCATGTAGAACAATAAATCAGCAACGAACATTCTTTTTAGAACTTTGAGGATTTTCTTATATCTGTCGTTTTTCAGAACAACTTTCAGCTTCCAAATTCTTCAGAAATTACAATTCTACTTTTTCTTTCTTATCACTGTTTTAACTTAAGTACTGGAAACCGATACGTTTCACCTCTAGCAAGTCCCTTATCGACCAATGTAAATTATGGGGAAAAGTAGTTTTCAATATTAGTGTATCAATTTTTAAAAAAATGCTCAGCTGTTCTGCATGCCCAATATAATGTTGATCAGATCTTTACAACTGTTCGTCTACTTTCCTTGAGAAACTTTCGATTTTTTTAAGTATGGTATTTTGAAATTGACTTCTATCACACGTTTGGAATATCGATTGAGATCCCAACGTCTTTATTCCAAAAGGCAACAATAGAAAAGCTGGTTTTCTTGAAACATTGGATTAAATGTAATATCATATTTATTATTGTATTGTGTTATTTGTCACAAAGTAAAAACCAAATGGTGTTTTATTTGCTTTTTTACATTCATTTTTGGTTTATTCGTTCAAAACCTTAAAAACTTTTTCGAATTGGCAGTTAAGCATCGATAAAGACGAGAGAATGTTTTTCAAAAAAGGAAAAAGCAGTCTAAAAGTTGATTGCTATCAGAACTACAAGAAAGCAGACACCAAAAATGTTGATCGAATGTGTTAGACAGAAAACACACAGTAATCGCCTCTACTCTGAGCATCGCCTCCCCTCTTTGGGGAGGAGTAAGTTTATTGCTTACTGCCTGAGGCGCCCCTACCGGGGAATGCCGACGGGGCTGCCCAGGCAATTTTAAAATGGCCAGAGTGCTCACCTTTCGAGCGCTGGCTTATCTAATCCCACTTTCTCGACCTTCTGTCACATCTTACCTTGTGGGAGGTAGATAAATAACATATATATATATATATATATACGTAAGGAAATTGACAACATCTTTGAAGCACGGATTGAAATAATACAATTTAATCCGTGCTTCAAAGATGTTTTCAATTTACTTACTTAAAAAAAGCGCCAATCTGCGCATAATATCGCCAGGACTACACTTATCCTAACGTCTTAAGAACTTGACGTCTCTTTCTGCTCATATCGTGATACGACCCCTCGGGGTTAATACCATCAAAATGAGGAGGAAGATAAGAAAAAAAAACTATAAGACAGTCTCGCCTGACAAAGTTGTTCTACAACGGAAGCTTGCAAAACAATATTAAATAAATGAATTTTTCATTTAAATTGCACGATAGTTTATTTTCAAAATATTTCACTTTAACTAATATATATATATATATATATATACATATATATATATATATATATATATATATATATATGTATCCCATGTGTAGTTTTGTTCATTGTGATTAGATAAACAATCATATTAATCTTACTGTGTTTATATTATATAGAGCGGTATATTTATTTAATATACATTTTTAGTTATACACACATTTCTGGCTAGATATGTGCATATACTATATATTACAGGTGAAACCTGAGACAGGGTCAAGCTTCCCCAAGTCAAATATTAGAGAAAAATTTAATGTTGGAAGAAAATTATATTCTCAAGCAGAGGAACTCATGTGACCAGAATTTACGTTGCCTTACACGAAATTAATTAAAATTCCATGTGAAAGCTGTTATTAAAAATATGTGTTATTTTATGGGATCTACATACATCTTATGGCTTTACACTTCTGATCTTAAAGAAGAACTTTCTTGGGACGTTATTTTCTTCCAACGTTTATTTTCCACGAATAATTTGGGCTGACAAAACATAGCATGTCATAGGCCGGAGTCGAAATTCGTATGCATATATGTAGCTGAAAAGTTTGTATGAATAAACATTTATAATCAACAAACACACACACACACACACATATATATATATATATATATATATATATATATATATATATATATATATATATATATATATACGTGTGCGGTCGTGTATTATTACGTGTAAATTTTTGTGTGGGCGAGTAAATATATGCTTCTGATTATATGAGCATGTATAAATGTATGTGAGTTCATGTATAATATATATATATATATATATATATATATATATATATAGGTCTGTGCGCGCGTACGTGCGTGCTTGCTCGCGAAGTGCCGGTTTGTGGAGTGAAGCATATTATCTTCTTTGGAGGGATTTAATTCGCTTGGCGATCCCATATATGTAAGTAAAAGGTATTTTTTATATGAATTTTATTTTCTTATTTGTTTTGCTATTATCATTCAGAAACCTTGCCTTTTCTTATCAACTTTTATTCTGATCTCCGATTCTTCACATATTTGTCACGTTTTGCAACACTATTCTTCGCTCTCATAAAATTTTAGAAATTTTAAAGCGGCACTCAAAATGGCTATAGCTCAATTTTTAGATACACGTGAACTGTATAAACCTATACAGAGAGAGATAGGGAGAGAGAGAGAGAGAGAGAGAGAGAGAGAGAGAGAGGGAGAGAGAGAGAGAGAGAGAAAGAAAGATCAGGCCTTTCTTGTACAACTAGTTATGGAGAAGAAAACATTCCGTATATAACACCAGTCTTTCTCTTCTCATACCGGCATTTTTCAGCCATTTTAGATTTCTTCTTGCAACTGGACTCAGAAAAATGCTGGCTAAAGAGAAGTTCAGTTAGTTATAGTACAACCATTGCTTCACTAATGACTCCCCGCACAGGCATAATTACAGGGAGTTTCCACTGTTTCACGAGGTTGACAGAAGCTCTTTATTAATGTTACAAAGTATCTACTTTCATCTCTCTCTCTCGTGTGTGTGTGTGTGTGTGTGTGTGTGTGTGTGTGTGTGTGTGTGTGTGTGTGTGTGAATGAGTGAAAACGAAAGAGCTACAAAGTTCGTTTGAGCGTGTAAATGTAGACTTAAAATTCTTCTTGTTATTTGTAAATTTCCCAAGAGCGGGTATCAATTCGATTTGGAAAGATCAAAAATTCTTAGGAGTTTCGATATTTAATGTGAAATATTTCTTCACATGACTTCCTTTATATTTACAAACCGACTTGAATCGCAAAATGTATTGTCTTTCTTTCTAAACGTCCACCTCATTTTTAAGCCTTTCTATTGTGTTTAGGTTTTATCATTCAAGTGAGTTTATCATGCATAAAACACGTCGTTTTTTCTCTTCTATTTCTTCATTTCTCTTTTTTCTTTTATTTTAGTTTTATATTCTTGAAATTTGTTTTTATATTGTTTTATTACGTCTTTTTTAGTCATTCATCTCTTTTCTTTTGTTCCGCACTTATCAAAATACTACCATAACTTTTATTCTTCTCTCTATCTTTTCTGTTTGTTAAATACATACAATGAGCTTTCTTTAATGAATTAAATTTTATTTTTACCTTTTCTTTTACCTTTTCTTTTCCCTTTTCTCGTCTCTTTACCTTTTCGTTTTCAATTAATAATTTTTGATTTGCCTCCGTGTTACTCTTTTCATTTTTTTTTTACTTTCTGTATTTCAGAATGTCGGAGGTTACAGCGGTCGAAACTACATGAAAACAACAACCAAAATGAAACTTATAGTCCGAATTATTAAGATACTCCATTTTACTCCATTTTCTGTTTTTGTTATTCGCTGCCCTACGATGTGGGTTAGTAACATACACACAATCAAATAATCTTGTGATATTTAATTGTGTTTAAATAAATTCAGCGTTTCCTTATTTAAATAATTTATTACAATTGTAATTGTTTTATTTTAATTCCGTACAGCTTTATTTCATTATGTTCGAATAATAATTCGTAGTAGGAAAACATAAGACTACGATCGAGATATAAATAAATCGTTGCTAATACGATCGTGTTTTAAAAATGTATATTATAAAATATGTTGAAAAAACCTTCGACTTTGAGGGAAAATAATTATTGATAGAGGTCAGTGGAAGTGGTTACCAGGTGTTAGCTCTTTTGTGAAACAACGCACAGTTCCATGCTCATGCCTCCTCTATGGATCGATCACCAATAGCTATCATAGCTTCCAGTATAACAGACCGATGATACAAGGTGACCGGTCTTGGTAACGGTATTGATCAGTTAATTCTGATCCATGGCGGTAGATGTTGCATTTCTCTCAACCTGAAAGTATTTATATATATATATATATATATATATATATATATATATATATATAAGATGCAAGTTAAAGGATGAGAATGAAAGTTGTAAAGAAATACATCTATTACACCTCCAGTTATTCAGCCACATATCCTCTTTTAGAAGTAGTAACGACCATATTACACGGAATTTCATAACTAATTTAATGAAAAAAACTTTAAAAGTAAAAACATTCCTCACCTCTTGCATTGGTTTATTTTGAAAACATCTAAATCTTATACACCAGGTTCAAGATTCTGCCAATTATGTACCTTGGAGACGGTCATGATAATTACTGCTAGGGGGGAGTAGAAACTTTATACATTCTTAAAAAGGAATTTCTATCAGCTTGCAGGCATGGACGAAAATTTAAATATATCAACTACATAGCCCCTGAATCCACAAATCTTAACTTCGAGTGCCCATGGAAGGTTTTAAATTGCCTTGAATAACTTTTTTAAAACTTCCTGACACGCAACTGTCAAACAACGAGATTTTTAGTGTTGGTGATTCGATTTCTTCAACCCCATAGGTTATGCGATTACTTTTGGATGTACTACCATTGAACCTGCTGCCATTTTTTTCCAGGAATGCTCTTTACAGTACACTTTTTCTCATATGCACTCAAGTCATTTACTTTGCATTGAACTATCTCAACATATTTCCACTTTAAAAATATATTTCTCTAATTTTTACCTTTTATTCTTTTAAAACATCGACCCTGGTAATTCTTCTTAGCAGATTATCCATCAGTATTCCTCTGATAATAAGAATTCAATTCTTTGAAAAGCCATGGTTTTGTTGGATAATGGCCTTGTGGGAACGGACGCATCTGTAGGTGGACGTATCGGTGGGAAATCGTTTGGCTTGGCTCGCACGATTTAGTGCGGGTGGACCCGTACAGTCGAGTTCAGAATTGGGCTGTTCTCACGGTTGGAGCTCACAGACGTGACAGGCAACCATTTTGATGAGACCTTTTAGGTCGGGAGTTCAAAGGAGTCAGGCTGTGACGAATGCACCTGCGCATGGGGATTCTGTGACGTCACGGACTTTTGCGTGGGAAGCTGTGTTTGTAGTCTGGGTTTTGGAGGCGAGCCGAACGGACGTGTTTCACTATGTAGTATTCAACATGATTAGAGGATTTAAATTCCATAAGAGAATACAGGCGTGAGATCAGGGGGTCCTTGAATGGCTAAGGACTTAACATACGAATTAACTACGATAGAGTAGTAATTTGGTCTCTCCCTCGACGTTAGTGAATATCTCCAAGCCGACGGAAATCTAACGCCTGAAATAAAACAGAATTGAGTCGGCCATGAAACTTTTTGTTGTAGTGGCGAGGTTCACGGCAGAAAGAAAGAAGAAAGAATTCAACCGCTAGACGACACACCCTTCCATGCGACGAGGAAAGAGAGAAGGTACGAGAAAATTAAAAGGTATGCAACATATACATATTTGGTGTTTAACATTACCAGTTGTTTAAACGAGAACTGCCACGGCCCATTCCCGGGACGGGTATACACACCGAGAACTGCCACAGTCCATTCCGGGACGGGTATACAGAACGAGAACTGCCACAGCTCATTCCCGACACGGTATGCAACAGTTTGAGTAAAAAAATAAAATCCTTGTTTTGAACTGAAGATGTAATAGATTTTGTATTTTTTTACAACTGTTATTCTCATCCTTTAACTTGACTATATAATTGCTCTATCCCGTATATTGAGAATTAAATCTTTTACATTATAGGTTCTATTTTAAAGATATAAATCATATCTTTATCTTTTTGTATATATATATATATATATATATATATATATATATATATATATATATATATATATATATATATACAGGGTGACCCAGATTAAATGCTAACCACCCATGTAATTGTTTAAAAAATCGAGATCCTTTCTACAATCCAACCTTATTTGGTACAAATAAACTTCAGTCTATGTCTGACTTGTTCACCATGTTTCAGTCATGAATGTCCAACAGTCTCTGTTATTTCCCATTCAATAATATGCTCCATATGTACACGTTTGTTACAAACACACTTGAATACGATTTATTTTGTCTGTAACGACTTTAGTTCAGGAATAGTCTGTTGATTTGTTTAGAAATTATCTTTGCAATAACTTCACATAAAAATATCGGGGGGGGGGGATAAGACCTAGTTAGTGTGACGCTGATTCAGGGTCACACCTGCTACTTAATGAGACGATCACCAAAGTGTACCCACATGTCATTCAATGCCGTCCACGTAAGTAGGGGCCATCTATCGAAAGTTACATTTCTATTCATTCACTTAATGAGTGCTAAATCGATCTTTAATTTGTTTTCTTTTAATTTAAACACATTAATTATTTTTATTTCGTTAAATTACAAATACGACTAAATTTTAAGAATACAGAATTAAATTATTTTTGTATAAACACTAAGATTTTTTAAAAATAATTATCTTCTTAGGAAGGCATAGCTTATACATAAATAATAACCATAAATAAATATAGACAGAATACAAATTAAAAATAAATAAAAGAGCAGAAACATGTATTAAATAAAGGAGGTGAATATTTATATAATAGATGGACATATATTTATTGAATAATTATGTGTGAAGCACGATAATAGAAGGAACACCTTAAGCGAGGTAAATTACGCTGTATATTGCGGAAGTGGGGGTGAACCGTTCAAGAAAAAGTCTAGCAAGTGGTTGTCTGTCGAGGTCAGAAGGTCAGGTTTAAGCGGAAGTAGAGTGCCGTAATCGACGAAGTTAATGTCAAACTGAGGTTTTCTCTCTTTCACCCCCACCATGCCATGACAATGACAGAGATTAAGTAAAAGAACCTTTTATCGTAATCATTTGTCGTTGTTAGTTTATTAAGATTAACAAAAACTGGAAATGTGTCCGTTCAACGCCAACAAGTTCAAGGCAAGACAAAAAATTATTATGATTATGATTAGTATTATTATGATGATGAAGAAGAAGAAGAAAAAACTGCTCTACCGAAGAAGTGACACACAAAGCACAGTCCTTTAGTGATATACAACCATTTCATTTTCTGTGCAAGTGTTAGGTAATATTTATATATATATATATATATATATATATATATATATATATATATATATATATATATATATATATTATAGAAAAATATCCGCCCAGAACGGCTAAAATGAATTTCCTGAAAAGAACAGTTTTACGTTACTTATATTTCCTCACGAAAATTAACGTCAAAATATAATGCTATAAAACCTGATGTTTATAATCTTTATTCTGATCTCGATCAAAATCCATTACATGATATTGATTCTACAAATATTCTAAAATTGATGGCTTAAGCTGAAGGGAGTCTTAAGAAGAAATTGGAATTCAGTAAATCTTGCTTAATTGGTGTCTAATGGCTATGGATTATATTGTATATTGCGGGGGTAGGATTTCACCCGTCCAAGAACAACTTTAAAAAGTGGTTGTTTGTCAAAGTCAGGTTAAGGTTACGTTTGGTAAACCCATGAACGGTTAATGCAAATCTGAAATATTTTCTTTTTCAGATAGGAGGTTTCGCCCATATTATGCCACCTAAAACCCTTTCAAAGACTCAAAAGTAACTGAAATTAGGGGAATATTTATTAATTCACGTGTAATATCTAATGTTAAAATTAAAAATCGGAAGTACCTACATTTTCACGTAGGGCTTCCAGACCCTCTTTGCCCTCTTCGCATAAAACTAAATTAAACTAAATATAACACACATAATCCAGCCATACAGCAAGAAGCTGTGTTCCAGAATTTATAATAATCAGTTAAATAGTTTAGGAGTGAATCCTGTACCTACAAATATATAAACATATACCCATACCTAACTTTATATAAATTGACGTAAAGACGATTACATCTAACGTTGTGATTAATAGATTTCGTCACTAACAGCACATAAAATCTGCTTCGTCAGTGTTTTCTGATAAATATTGAGTCATTGTTAGAAAGTTAATGTCACTTTCGATCGATTTCATCGATTTTCATCTTTACTCCTGTTCAGTATTTAATTTTTTTAGTCATATTTAGAGGAAGGTCGCGGATTATTACTCACTAACTTAGTCGCCTAATCGATACCGGCAAAACGATTTAGTAAGATACATTTCTGTATGCACTGCTCTCAAATTAAGTTTTGGCTTCGGAAACTATGGATCTAATTGTGCAATCTCTTTCTAGGAGGTCGGAATTTGCAACAGTGTTGTTTTTAAACTACGTAAGACTAACATGAATAACTCGTTTTGACCGTATTCCATTGAAGCTCACCTCCGTAATTAGTAATATTAAATTACAGTTAAATAATACTAAGTTGTAATTACAATTTTGAAGCCCAAATAATAAATATAGACATCCACCATGAACACGGATCTTGTATAAAAAGAGACGACTTAAAAAAACACACCGGACGTCCAAAAGCGGTGACCGCCGCCGTCCGTTTTATTTTTTTCGACTGTCATTGTTTAGGCTGACTCTAAGAACCTTTTCTAAATAGTAAAGTTTCATCCGTGTCAATGAACCAATGGTTTATCTTTAGAAACTGTAATGAATAGTTTTAAAATAAATCATTTGTATTTTAGTTCTCTCATTTCTACGATTGAGCACTTTATTGAATTCTTTATAACATAATCTGACGACCAGACACATATATTAGTTCATTCATAAGAATCGATATTCCTTTTTATAGATTTTCTTACATTACGTGTATGTAAAATTTGATTAAATCAATTAAATCCTCGATTACAACCACTAACGTGGTAAATAATTATAGACAGATAATAGACATGATGATAAAGCTAGTTAAATTAAAACGATGCGAAATTAATATGATAAAGGGCATGTATATATATATATATATATATATATATATATTATATATATATATATATATATATACATAATATATATATAATATATATATATATATATATATAATATATATATAATATATATATATATATATATATATATAATATATATATAATATATATATATATATATATATTATATATATATATATATATATATATATATATATATATATATATATAATAATGGTAATAATCCAGGTAAAAAATATCCACAGGGTGGTAATCCAGAGAATTTTAACCGGGTTTATAAAAAGTGCTCAATATCAAAATAGAGCTTTATATATGATAATTTTATTTACACAGACATGTACAAAATCTGCGACACTGGCATGTCGATGTTATCGATCAACAATTACTATAAACTGAGATCTCATCAGGCAGAGTTAGAATCCGATCTTAACCTCAGATCATATTTGGAGAGAACGATATGATCTGAAATCGGGAATGAGAAAAGATGGGGGGGGGGTAGACAGAGTGCGGTAGAGTAGAAACCGAAAAATAGATCACTAGCCATGCTTATAAATATCATCGTAAGCTGTTTGCCTTCTAAAAACGATGATTTCTAATATTCGTAGTCGATTTTCACAATAAATATTACATACTTATTTGTATTTCTAACGAGAATTTGTCGAATTTGGTAGAAATGGCTGCAATATGGTTTCATCGTGTCGGTTTTTTATGTGATTTGAATCGGTTCACATTTGATATGAGATAACGGACACTCGAGGAT
Source organism: Sepiola atlantica (assembly GCA_963556195.1). Classification (NCBI taxonomy): domain Eukaryota; kingdom Metazoa; phylum Mollusca; class Cephalopoda; order Sepiida; family Sepiolidae; genus Sepiola; species Sepiola atlantica. The sequence goes on from OY744524.1 coordinate 43,656,164, forward strand.
AGAATAGATGTTGCGTAACCGATATATTTATAGAATTTCTTAATAATATCGGAGACAATATTATTCCACATAAACACACGTACGTCGATATACACGGTGCGCCTAATTAGACTAATGTATAGTGTTGCGACCTATGAAAATTACTATACTGAGCTCAACTCAAAGCAAATCCATGCGATCACGCAGTAGTGCTATTGCGAAGGTTATGTGTCACTAGCTATAGTTAAAATAGCATACTTACTTAAGTTAATCAAATGTAATTAGTACTTCATAATAAGGATTGTGGTTCAGCATGAATTAAACAAAAAAACAGAAAATTTAAACAAAACGAAATGCACACTAGATCTAAAGTCTCTGCCGTCTATCATGTTTCAACGACGTCTTCGATGGTTTTGGCATGCAGCTCGTCGCTCAGATTGAGAACTAATTTCGATGTAATCTCTCCTACATGTCTACCTGGGTGGGGCAAGCGGGTCAGTTTAAAGTTGAGAACCTGGATAAAAACAATCTAGACAGGTGGTCGCGATTGGTTAGCCATTTCGTCATGCGACTTTGCTCAGAACCGGCGTGCATCGGCCGCCATGATTCAGAATGTAATGCAGACCAGAAAAGATGCCGGCTTAACCTCATCAGGGTGAACACTATTGCAACATCACCAAATAAATATGTGTTCCACGGGACGTAGACCTACTCGATAATATATATAGATGTCCCTCGTTCTAGACTAGGTTACTGATTTACTTGGCCTAAATACGCTCGTCTCTTCTATTATTTTACCCATAGCTGAGGAAGAAGGGGTCTTATTGTCTCCACCGGCATTAGTTTAAATGTTTTTATCACCCCGCTGAAAATTACACTTTATATTACCTTTTTGTATCATTTTATTATGAATGATTCAGAGTGTGTGTGTGTGTGTGTGTGTGTGTGTGTGTGTGTGTGTGTGCTTGCGTTGGCAGTCCATTCCTTACAATAAATTGTGGAAAAAGTAAAATCGGGGAAGCAAGATATGTTAAACATAAAAGTTTCATTATCTGAAAGCTGTGAGTTCAATTTCTGCATAGGGCAGTATATTTTAACTTTCTCTTCAATCACAACAAAATACATTTCACTGAACAATATCAGGAAACAAACTGATGATATAAATATAGGGACGATGAATAAAAATGAAATTAATTTAGTTTTGAACAAAAAAATGAATGTCCGTGATTGAAAAAAATCCACGAAAAATAAGAGAATTATACCATCTTAATGAAATTTTCAGTATTATTTGATAAATGAATGTTAATATCATATATTTATTTTAATGTTTAAAAATGTATAGCTTGTTTAGGTCATTGATATCACTGTGCCTTCTAAATTGCAAATATTAGACTTACCGGAAGTAAGTGACCACCTTTACAAAGAGATAACATCCGGAAGGTGGGAATGAACAAAATATAATAGCAGATCTCAGTAGAAAATGATATTATGAAATCGGAAATTTAAATATAAAAGAAGATCAAATTCTGGAGAGCTTTCAATACTTAAAAAGAATTTTCATTCGAACTTTCAGGGTCTTATCTAGTTGTAAAGATGGTCACTGAGTTTCGACTATGGGTATATTAAAGTGAAATGAAGTAATATAAGTGACTTAAAATCTATAAGTTTCTTTTTAATAAAATAAATACTTTAAATTCACATGTACTTATTAATTAAATATACTGAACATTTAATAAGGATCGGATCTTTCTAATTATTTATAGATTTTTTTTAATTGATTTTTTTGTTAAAAAACATTACTATCACTTTCATTGTCCGTCCTTATATAATGTTATCTCTATTTATATAAAGTTAGGTTGCGTATATTTTTATATATCTCTATGTAGAGGATTCACTCATAAACCAATCATTATGAATTTGTGTACACAGCTTCTAGGCGTAAGGGATAATAATGTGAGATATATTTAGTTTAATTTAGTTTCATGAAAAGATGATAAAAAGAGGAGGAAATATTTTATAAAAAATCATATATCTCCGAATTTGTTAACAATTTATAATAGGTATCATCTAATAAATATTTCCAAAATTTCAGTTTGGTGTTTTTAAAAGGGGTTTTAGGGGCATAATAAGGACACAACCTCCAAATTGAAGATTCAAAATTTTCAGATTTGCATTGAATTTGATCCAGAACCATTAAACACCAATTAAGTAAGATTCTCTGAATTTCAATTTCTTCTTAAGCGTAAACCTTACATGATAGGCATTTTCTAGAATCAAAATGATATAATAGACTTTAATCAAAATTAGAAATAAAAATTCTAGACATAAGGTTTAGTATTATTATATATTGATTTGATTTCCGAAAGGGGGCATAAAATTGGTGCAAAACTGTTCTGTTCTGGAAATGAATTTTACCCGCCCTGGAACATGTATTCTTCTAGTTATAATATATAAATATTGCCTATTTGTTATTGCTTGATTGATTGGTTCGAAATATGCAACACTTTTGTTTGTCACTGTTGACGGAACGATCACTCTAGTTTTATTATAATAGATAGTATAACATTCATGGCCGTCTAATTTAATTTGTTATAAGAACGCCGCCATGATCGGCCAAAATGTACCATCCATAAACCTGTCAGCTTATCACTTCCATTTAATTCGGCCGAACATAATCGACACTTCGATTCAGGTTCATTGTTTACCTTATTGAGGTAACGTTAGCGGCTGCTGGCGCTCTTGTACGGAACTGGCGTTTCCTTTCTCATCTGTTTATTATGATGGCGAAATCACGTCGAGCCAGTTTTGTAATTTGTAGAAGCGCCATAAAATCGCATTTCAATTGAACATTAAAAGAAGAAAGTTTATTCGACGAAATATAAAAATCGGTCGTAGTAAATGCAATACGTGGTAAGGAATAGAATCGAAGAGATTTCAGGATGGCCCTGAGGTTGATGTTATACCTCTGGCTGAAGTTTGGTGGCAAGTTGTTAAATATAACAAACGAGACGTGGACGGCTTTTGGCAAGGAGCGGCGTAAATTACCCAACAGCGACACAGATTTTTTTTCAAAGCCGGTAAATATAGTGGCCAGTCTCTTACTTGATATTTTAATGTAACTTTCGTATGAAAGAAAAATTAGGAAATATAAAATACTAGCGATATTTACCCGGCGTTGCCCGTGTGGAGATATATTATTGGTTGGATATAATTTAAAATATAGACATGTTAACGATTGCGGACTTGAGAAAAATGTACAACAATACATTTTGCAATATGAGGTCAGTAATAAAAAAACTGTTAGCGTGATGATGTTTTCTTAAAAACTTCTTGTTGACGCTGCGTCTCATACAGATAGCTGTAAAACGACAAATGGATTTAACGAAGCGAAAAGGATCCGCTTATATTTAATTTATTTAAATCTTTAAAATACCGATGAAAAATAATGTGTATATGTTTAAGCTTTTTTAAAAATACATTCTTCAATTAAATATTGTTTTCAATTTTATTTTTGTTTTATGTCACGAAGAAAAAAATGTAAACAGTTATTTTATGGATCTAACGGAAAATCACCCCTAGTAATCACAGATATCATCAAAAGAAAATCTCAATGGTGCCTTTAGATTCTGTGAAAAATCTAACCTTATTGGAACTTATTTAAATGTTCTACCTGTTACCATATCGATTTCTATTATACACCATCTGATATGTTTATAAAAAGGAGTCGCTGTAAACAATAGTCTGAAGCACGTACTATCAACACCTTAATGATCAATTCCGGGTCCAACCCTCTTCCTGATTTCATCAACGATCTCCCAAATAAGATTTTAAGATTATTCGTCGCCATTTATGCAGATGACACAACCATCTATGGCAACACTTCGAAAAGCATTAATGAATCAAGATCTTTCTGATTCTCTCTCTTCTGCCATGGAGCACCTGGGGCAATGGGGGAAAAGGTGGCTGGTTACTTTTAATACGTCTCAAACCAAGCTTCTTATACCACCAACGCTCGGATCCTCACTGTGCCCGAATTGAAATTAATGGCTCTCCCCTTGAAGAGGGACCTATTTTGATAAGCTGTTGGGACTGAACTTCACTTCAGACTTGAAATGGAAGACTTACATAGAATCCGTTGCTACGGTCTCTAGAAATAGGGTTGGATCATTCTACCGCTCCAAAAATATATCACGCCTGACACAATCCTTTATCTATATAAGAGTCAAATACGTCCTTAGATGGAATACTGTTGCCACATCTGGGGAGGTTCAACCCAGAGCATCCTTTCCTGCCTTGACAGAATACAAAACTGATTTCAAAATCTAGTAGGGTGTCCTCTTCTATTTTGTACAGACACTTTCTCACAGAATAGATGTTGCTCTATCGTTATTTTCATGGTAATTACTCAACTAAGCCCTAATCTCTGGTTGCCCCTGTCAGACATTCACAACAAAAACTCGTCTAGCTACAACCATTATCAATCAGTTATCTTTCTCTCTTTGTGTACCTAAAACTAAACGAAGCTTCCATAAGCAAATTTTCTTTCCTAGAACTACCCGTCTGTGGAACACAATACCGTGGTGTTGCTTCTCAGCTGACTGCAACATAGTTATTTTCCAGTCGAATGTAATTTTATTTTAGTTAAGCCGTCCTCTTAAGTAATCAAATTTTAACCAGTTTCAACCATCAGTGTGGTCTTACCGTCCACCTGACAAACTTGTGAACTTTTATCATCGAGTAGTTTTTGGACCTTGACTCATTTGTAAAAAATACCACGGACCAACAAACATTAACTTATATATTGTGAATGGGATAATATATTGAAGATAATATTCTATTGAATATTTTTACTTTGTATCAAATAATTCTTCCGCAGTAATAAAGGTTTTATTCATGTCACACTGAAATTAAAATCGACATCAAAAATTAAATGATAACGATAACTTCAGAATTTTATTAAAATCACCGACGTTAAAATCATGCAAAAAATCCTCAGTATAATGGCGATTTCGTGTTGTAATTTTGCACCCACGCTTGGAATATGATTCCACGGTAATATGATTTAAATACCAGCAGTCATTTTATTAAACTCCGTCGGCACAAATAATAATAATGGCGTTTCAATGTAATTATAATACAGACACAAAGTCTCTGTTATAGCAAACATATTGAAATTTAAAGCATATACACAATCGATTACATATATTTTAAAGTTATGGCCCTCAAAATGGTTATAAAAACACTCTTATAGAAGGTCGCTCACAGGATTAAACGTGGAGAAAGTTCTGATGTATTGCTTTTCTTTGGTGATTTGTTTTCTGTTTTTGATTCGACTTCGAAAAAAAAAAATTAAGTACTTTCATTCTAAGTGATATGTTCTTGATCACCTGCTTCAATTTTCTTAATTGTTTTGTATTTCTGTTTCTTTTCTAAATTGCTTGGTTAGTTTAGTTAACGAGGATTAGAAGTTCAAGAAAAATGACAACATTTTTGGGGACTCGTGCAGGAGAGAATAAGATAAATGTTTTATCCAAAAGACGAAGGGGACACCTGGCAGCGAAGAACTAAAACTCGATCACTTTGCAGATTTTTAACAAGTTGGAGTTCATCGTCATCTCATTCAAAATCACCTGCCCCCGGTCGGCAATTTTATAAAAATTGTTGTCATTTCGATGTGATTTACACCTTTTTTTTTAAAGCGAGGAAAGAGAAAAAACATTTTGGCAGATTGCTTACTTCTACAGTTTATCTCTCATTTTTTTCTCTTTCACATTTGCTCTTTATATATATATATATATATATATATATATATATATATATATATATATATATATATTAGTACTTAATGTATGCACATAAAATATTATAAGGAGATATAATTTTTTATGTGTCAGTTTTCAGTATTTACTTCAACAGTGCTCGATAGGTAAGTAGAGCTAGGTAGTAAGCAATGAAAATATATATGGCAATCAAGCTACACAGAGGCTCCCGTGTTTCATCCGCGGGGGGAATCGTCAGGCTAAATGCATTTAGCCTGACGATTCCCCCCGGGGATGAAACACGGGAGCCTCTGTGTAGCTTGATTGCCATATATATTTTCATTGCTTACTATATATATATATATATATATATATATATATATATATATATATATTTATCGGTTGTTTTGCTTAGATCGACAAGTCGAGGATTCAGTCTTTCAGAACCAATACCCTCTTCAAGCGATACAATATTTACTATCTGAGGCAGCTATATTCATGTATGTCTGTTTTTAGTGAGTGTGTGTAAAACGAGTTGTTATGAGTCTATGTTCATGATGCAATACATTCACACATACGTAAAAATAAATGCGCACACACACGCATATATATATATATATATATATATATATATATATATATATATATATACATATATATATATGGATAACACTTACAAATTAAATGATTTATTAAAACAAATAAACCAAATTAAATTCAATTAATTTATTTACGTCTTTGAAATGTATTCATGTTTTAAAAGTGGTATTTATTAAATATTTATCTTAATCGATTCAGCTTTTTGTTGTAAAGTTCCTTCGCATTATTTTAGAGACTTCATTTCGACTTTGATTGTTCAGTTAATTGAACGATTTTGCCTATACATACATACATACATACATATATCCTTAATATATAAAGTAAAATCATTTTTTTGTGTGTTTGTGAACTATTAAATAGAGCATACAATAAACTATGTTTCGCCATAATAAGAAAGGCACAGCTTGGGCCATGTTCTTAAAAATGCATTTCGAATATATTTTATCAAATATATACTCAATCCTTGTCGATTTTTTTTTCATTTGCGATATTACGAGGAAGTGGGGGAATATTTATTCAATAAAAATCAGTACCCCTACCGTCACTGAACTCAGTTTTGTATGCATACTTATTAATTCATATTTCGAGCAAGATTGAAATACGAAGTGCAAATTATATCCTATATATAAATAACATTGTGTGACCAATTCTATCACTTCCTGCAACTGTGAACACATAAAACGTTATTAATCGTCTATAAAAAATTGTTATATTCCATTTGTATCAATTTCGTTCATATGAAACACGATCCGCTCACTGTGAAAATCCTGTGCATGTGTCGTCGCCTGTTATGAAGTAAATTTGCAACGCCGAAACGATACACAACGCACACAAACAAACTATCGGACATGTTTACGTTTATATACGAAAATCGAATATTATTATTAATTTGTGCTCTTAAACAAAATATAATAGGGCCAGGCTTTATGAAACTTGCAGATTAAAAATATTTATAAAATTAACTATGACATAATTTAAATTTATACAGAGATTTAATTAACGATAAGATCTAAACGGTCGAATTGAAAGTGTTGGGATGGTATTTACATAAAATAATTTCATATATAGAGATTTAAACAACATTACCTTAATAAAATTAGAAATAGTTTTTTTACAATTTTTCAAAATTAATAATTTAATAAAAACACCAATACGGTGATATTGAAATGTAATTTCGAAAATACTATTTAAAAATAAATATCATCTTACAAAAAATGTATAGTTTACTAAAAGCGTAACAAAAATGAAATTAGGAGAATACCAGATGCGGAACCAGTTTAACAAAGAAGCAGTGAGTTGCAGTTTTCTGAAATTATTCATTCTATATATATATATATATATATATATATATATATATATATATATATATATATATATATATATATATTTTAAAAAAATATTTTGATCATTTTTATACAAATAAAGGGGATACGGACAGCGAGCGATAGAGAGTGGGGAGCAAGCAGGCGTGTAAGAGGACGTACGAGAAAGCAGTGAGCAGGAGAACAAGCTAGTTAGCGAGCAAATCTCTCCCTCACCTCTTTTCTCTTCACGCTTATGCCTCGTGCAGGGCGATGTGAGTTTCATTTAAAAAGGGTTTTTCGTAATCTATACGTTTTTTTATAAAATCACTTTAATTAATTACTCTTAATATCGCCGAAACTACTGCATATATATAATACAAATAAAACAGAAAAATTACAATTTAATAACACCAAACATTAGTTTATTATAGCTTTTGTAAAAAATAGTTATTCAAATTAGGTATTCAAAAATTGTCTTTGATTCGTATATCTGTATTATATCTATAGTACTTTAAAATATGTCGTATCATCGATCGACCTTTGTTCCGATGGATACTGCACCCCATAGACTGGTATCGTCTTGGCTTTCGGGTCTTGATTCCGCCGGTCTGTGGGTTGTCCTGTGCAGTTCTAGGAGGTCCACCCTCCCAGGCTTTGCCTCCCCTCTTTGGGGAGGAGTAAGTTTATTGCTTACTGTCTGAGGCGCCCCTACCGGGGAATGCCGACGGGGCTGCCCAGGCAATTTTTAATGGCCAGAGTGCTCACCTTCTCGGGCGCTGGCTTTAAAAGTCCCACTTTCCCGACCCGAGCTTGGGTCACATCTTACCTTGTGGGAGTAAGATAACACTGGCTTTGTGCCTAACCTCCTGGGGAGGTAAATAAAATGTCGTATCATCGATACGCGCCATAAACTGGTATCGTCTTGGCCTTCGGGGCTTGATTTACGCCGGTCTATGCGTCTGTCCTGTGCAGTTCTAGGAGGTCCACCCTCCAAGGCTTTGTTTCCCCTCTTTGGGGAGGAGTAAGTTTATTGCTTACTGCCTGAGGCGCCCCTACCGGGGAATGCCGACAGGGCTGCCCAGGCAATTTTTAATGGCCAGAGTGCTCACCTACTCGGGCGCTGGCTTTTAAAACCCCACTTTCCCGACCCGAGCTTGGGTCACATCTTACTTGTGGGAGTAAGATAAAACTGGCCTTGTGCCTAACCTCCTGGGGAGGCAAATAAAATGTCGTATCATTGATTGATACGCACCATAAACTGGTATCCTCTTGGCTTTCGGGGCTTGATTTACGCCGGTCTATGGGTCTGTCCTGTGCAGTTCTAGGAGTTCTACCCTCCCAGGCTTTGCCTCCCCTCTTTGGGGAGGAGTAAGTTTATTGCTTACTGCCTGAGGCGCCCCTACCGGGGAATGCCGACGGGGCTGCCCAGGCAATTTTTAAATGGCCACAGTGCTCACCTCTCGGGCGCTGGCTTTTCAAGTCCCACTTTCCCGACCCGAGCTTGGGTCACATCTTACTTGTGGGAGTAAGATAAAACTGGCCTTGTGCCTAACCTCCTGGGGAGGTAAATAAAATGTCGTATCATTGATTGATACACGCCATAAACTGGTATCGTCTTGGCCTTCGGGGCTTGATTTACGCCGGTCTATGGGTCTGTCCTGTGCAGTTCTAGGAGGTCCACCCTCCCAGGCTTTGCCTCCCCTCTTTGGGGAGGAGTAAGTTTATTGCTTACCGCCTGAGGCGCCCCTACCGGGAATGCCGACGCGGCTGCCCAGGCAAGTTGTAATGGCCAGAGTGCTCACCTTCTCGGGCGCTGGCTTTTAAAGTCCCACTTTCCCGACCCGACTTTGGGTCACATCTTACTTGTGGGAGTAAGATAAACCTGGCTTTGTGCCTAACCTCCTGGGGAGGTAAATAAAATGTTGTATCATTGATACACGCCATAAACTGGTATCGTCTTGGCCTTCGGGGCTTGATTTACGCCGGTCTATGGGTTTGTCCTGTGCAGTTCTAGGAGGTCCACCCTCCCAGGCTTTGCCTCCTCTCTTTGGGGAGGAGTAAGTTTATTGCTTACTGCCTGAGGCGCCCCTACCGGGGAATGCCGACGGGGCTGCTCAGGCAATTTTTTTAATGGCCAGAGTGCTCACCTTCTCGGGCGCTGGCTTTTCAAACCCCACTTTCCCGACCCGAGCTTGGGTCACATCTTACTTGTGGGCGTAAGATAAAACTGGCCTTGTGCCTAACCTTCTGGGGAGGTAAATAAAATGTTGTATAATTGATTTAAATAACAGTATCATGTTTACATGGTAATATATAAGTGATAAATGAAATAACTTTGGTGTTTATTCATTTATATATATATATATATATATATATATATACAGAGTGAGCCAAAAGTAGGTGGACAGTAAAAACATATTCCTTCTTGATTTACACAGCTTTGAAGCCTGCCTCTTACGCTTCGACAAAAAAAAATGTGTTTTACTGGTCACCTACTTTTGACTCACCCTGTATATATATATGTATATATATATATATATATATATATATATATATATATATATATATATATATATATATATATGTGTATTAAGATTCTGATTCGGACAATGGAAAGGATCTACGAAAGGATATCTAGACATAAGTTGTCTGTTATATTTAACAATACATGCCTTCAAGAAAAGATGCTGCCTTGATATATATATATATATATATATATATATATATATATATATATATATATATAGTTATTGTGTTGGATCAGTGAAGGATAGAGAAATTGCTTTAGGAAATCCTTAGTTGGAGATCTCAATGCACAGAGTACAACTTCCCATTGAAAAACTTAAATACATCAGATTTGCATTAAATGTGTTCAATAGTCATTAGATACTAATTAGGTAAGGTTCCATGAATTTCAATTCCTGCTTAAGACCCCTTTAGCTTAAACCTTAGATTTTAGACATTTTCTGGAATGAAAATCATGTAATGCATTTTGATAAAAATTGGAATAAGAATTCTCTAGATAAGGTTTAATATCATTATATCTTGTTTTTTAATGTTCATAAGAGGACATAACATTGATGCAAAACTGTTCGGGGAATTAATTTTTCTAGTTTATATACATTTTAATTATTAATTATTATTATTATTAATAATATTATTAGTTTCTTTTATTTTTGTAAAGTTCTTATTCAGTTTGTTTACCCTGCCTTGTTTAGTTAATGCGTGTGTGATGTTACCCTATCAATTTATAGATTATGACTCTGTATAGACTCTGTAATCGGTATAATTGTTATCTTTTTGGGTGTTGTATAACAGTTTTAGCTATTTGTTTTCAGAGGCAATTTAATAATAGAAAGAACTAAGTCTCATTTTGATACAGCTTCATCGTAGCTCGAACTTTTGCTTTCAGATGTTCAATCCTTCTAACCTCACTACAATGTTTCTCTATATGTGTATTACCTGTTTCTACCACTTTACTTGTGTGTTTGTTTGTTTGTTATGTATCTTTTAGCATTAAAAGGTATTTTGTATCAGTATTGAAAAGCCTATTTATATGCCCATCTACTTTCACCTGCAATTCCTTCTTGTTCTCGTGAAATATCCATGCAGCTTGTTTTTCTTATTAATCTTCTCTTCAATTTAGATATATTGTATAGTGTATGTGTCGCGGCTGTTTGCAAACTTTTGATTGCCTTATTCTTATAACTTGTATATTTTTAGTTATAGATATCAGTAGTTTTTTAGTAGTTGAAATAAAAGTCCGTCTAAAAGAGTCAACGTTTCACCACATTTTTATATAAATCAACTATATTACCGTAACGTATTCGACAAATGCTGTTACCGGTTGGTTACCGGTAGCACACCAAAATATGCAACATATGTGGTCATTTTTTTTGTTTGATTTATTCTTCTACATCTTTGAACTTCACAATAAATGTTATCTACAAGTTTGGGCTGCTTATATCATTGACCAATCGATACTAATACAGTATATAGGAATAATAACTTGTTTCTTATTATTTTAGCCTGGCTTCTAAGTCCTAGAAATAGGGAAGCAAGGGGGAAGTTTAGAAAAGCGCTTCGATTCGAGAGTAAAGCTAGGACTGGAAAAAGTTGATTTTAAATATTGTAACTTAATCAATTTAGCGAATATTTATACTAAATATAGCCTATGTTACTATCCCTTAAGCCTAGTAACGGTGTTCGAAAATTCGTAATTATCGGTTAATTAGTTTAGGAGTAAATCTTATAAATACAAATATATAAACATGCACACACCTAACTTTATATAGATAGAGATAATACAAAATGCATTTTAAAATATACCTTAGTTCTGGATTGAGGATGTTTGAAACAAATTGTTGTATTTGTTCTTTTACTTATATTAACCCCAAACAAGGCACGGAGTCACTGATACGTAGAGGGCTACTGTGAATTATTGATAGGGGCACCTTAAGTTGGGAGTTGTGCAGCAAGATGATTGTCTACATTATATTAAAGTTTCTGCATGTTTGTACAGCCGGAGAAACAGGGTGCAGGGAGAGAATTCCAAAGGCTAGCAATTCGAAGAAAGAAACTTAAAAAGGTAAAAAGCTTACCGGTCTCTGACGACCTCCGAAGTGAAGAGGTGGAACTTTGTTAATTATCGGATTGATCAGGGATATTAATGTCGAGGGTAACAAGTGCAGCAAGTTTGTCGGAGCACATTCCATTGAAGTACTTGCCGTAATGGAACAGAGTCTGTGCTTTGTAGATAGTGTGGGACCTATTAGATTAGAGGCTCTTTTTGCACTCTGTTTTAGAGGGAGAGGCTATTGGTTGGTGCACCAGCCCAGATATGACAACAATACTCCATGCATGGACGGGTGATGGCCTTATAGAAATATAGGATACTAGCAGGCGTGATAAGTTTTCTAGCCCAGTAGAGGGATCCGTCCTTTATTGCAGCAGACTTGACAGTATCTTCTATATATTTGTTTCAATTAATGTTACGTGTAAATGTTAGGCCGAGAAGTCTGACTGTTCAACTCTCGTGGAGGGTGCGATCAGCCATGTCAATCGGTTGTATGAAAGATGTCTTATAATTGTTCAAGGAAAGGGGCTTTGTCTTAGTAGCATTAAATGTAACTATCTATTTGTGGCGCCATTCCACTACAGACTGGAGGTCATTTTCTAAGAATTCGGCCATTACCTTAAATACCTGTGCTTTCGTTTTGCTCACATATTGAGAATAAAGTGCGGTGTCTTCAGCAAATATACCCATCTCGGATACAATTGCATCAGGGAGGTAATTTATTAAATTTAATTAAGGTCTAAGGATAGACCCCTGGTGCACAACCACATTAATGCCATGTTGTTTAGATGTACGCCCATCGAGGACGACCTATATCTTTTGTTTGACTAAGAAGGATATGCTTATCATAAATATTTGTTAAATAATACCGTACGAATTAATTTTCATGTGAAGAACTTCATGCCAGACCTTGTCAAATGATTTGGATATATCAAGCGCTACCGCCCTAGCGTCACCTGCCGTATGGTATATGCGTTCAGAGATTACCGTTAGAATATCCGCAGTATAACTGGCTTTCTTAAATCCATACTGCTGGCCAGAAAGAAGTTTACCATTAACGAAGTGGTGGACTATCGTTAAATTGGTTAATGATTCAAAGATTTCAGCGAAGAGTGGGATAATTCGAATAGGGTGATACATTTTCGGGTCAGTTCTTTCACCAGTAGTAAGTTATAATTAACTAAGCAAATCACCCATCTCTCCCTGTCTTTGCTATCTATAAATTTATCTCACCCATATCAATCTATATTCATTCAACCACTCTCTAATATTTCGTAATATCTCTGTGAGTTACCCTCCATTTTAGCGTCCTCATCTAATTTACATACCTGTGCCTGTATCCACAACAAAGACGTATGTAAATTATATGGCAAGATAATAAGTCTCTATATATCTATATAATAATAGCGAATAATAATACCTCTATATACTACTACTATTACTACTAATAATAATAATACTATTGATATAAAGAAACTTATTATTTTTAGTTATTTAAGAATAGTGTCTTAAAAGATATGAATAGTTTATGAATTTCCGAATGGAAACAAAGTATTATAATTAGTTGTAGCAGTGGTGACCCAACGGGCCAGGTGTACGCCAAGTATACTTGTATAGTTAAGTATAGCGATAGACACATGGTACGTGATATTTGAGAAGTGAGGAGTTTAGAGTCATCTGAACAGTAAATGTTTGATTGGTGATCTTAACCATGTAATATAGTTGCGATTTTAAATTAGATTCAGTAGCTGACATTTAGTGAAGCTAGAAGGCTATATAATGTGCTGAGAATTAGAAGCGCTTCAACCTTTCACCCCCTCTCTGAGATAATCCAGAAGCAACCCATACTTAAGGAATTGGAGGGTCATTAGTTAAGTTATATCAAATTTACGTTAAGTTGAATTGGTCGTCGACTTATTCAAAAAAATCGAAAAGGATCAATCCAACATCTTCACTCCTGACCATGCAAAAATATATAAATATTTGAATATTCTTTGAATTATTTTGTATCTTGTTTTATTTATTTTAGAGCGGGGGCCCAAATGGGAGGGCACTATCCTACATTATATCACTTAAAAATAGTAGATTTTATCTCATGATCGCCTGATGCCAGCTAGGAGACACAATCACTTCCATGGATGCAAAACATTAAAACAGAAAAAAAATAATATCCCAATCCTACACCAATAAATATAACCCCATGTTCTCAAAAATACATTCATACGTAAAAGTGTTTACTTACAACTTATTTTATTTTATTTATTGCCATATTTACTTGGCCGTTTGTCTTTTCTGCCGTCTGAGTCTTATTTTTTATCCTTTTTCCATTGTTTATCAGCAATAAAATATACTTGATATGATTTTATTCTTGCTCATCCCCTCGTATTTGTCATTGGTCGACGAACGCTGAGTTGCCGATTCTCAACCGAGATATATTCGTTAGCCTCGTCCGATATCTTTAAATGCAATCACGAACTGGTCACTATTATCCGACAGACGTACATTCATACGTATAATAGAGATATTTATTATGCTTGTTCTAGTCAGGTAAAAGACAACAATCACCGAGCGCTCACTAACAATCAAACACATTCGCCATAATCCACTGGTTTATTAGATACCCCCTTCGATAAGATTCCGTTTCCTTCGCCAAACGAAAGCATTTATACTAATCAAAAACGCTGTTAAAAATATGGAAGCCTAGTAGAAGAACAAGTACAGTATTATTTATTTGATATCGAGTTTTATGCATAAACTATTTTTATTTTTATTTACATATCGAAAGGAGTTTATTTTCATTTCTTAGATTCATTAAATAAACACAAACATTCACAAAAATGCTTCATCAGTGCATAACAAACCACACTTATGAAGCATTTCTGTGAATGTTTGGTAAAGTCGGTATACCATAAAAGTGTATATTTACAAAAATAGCTGAAACAATTGTTTATATACATTATATATATATATATATATATATATATATATATATATATATATATATATATATATATATATATATATTAGTTATGAAATACAAACTAAGAGAAAAGCAATTGGCGAGAGTGAAGAGGACATTACATATTTCTTAGCTGCAGCAGATCAAGTGAACTACCTTCTATCTTCTATCACTAACGTTTATATTACTAGAATATGACTTTGTAAGCGTCGGGTAAATAACTTCTTTAAGGTTATAGGACGTTAGAATTTCAAACTTGGTAGAAACCATCCCTTACCTTTTCAGTGTGTCCTAAATGCGCAATAGTATGCCATTTCACACTTAAAAATGCGTTACACATGATTTTAATATGATTTTAACCATAGTTGAATTCCAAAAATTCTTTGTATATTTCGATCTTTTTCATAGTGTCTAATTCGGTGTTGGGACCGAATTAGAGACTATCAAAATGAACAACACTAGAAACTTTAGTCGTGTAATCAATATTTTAACATATACTATTATTGAAAATAAACTCATTTTACATTGCATTTTATTACATGTAGGTTTGATCTATTATAATTGTTATGAGTCTTTGAAGAATTTTGTATCTGTAATTTTAAACAATGTAAACTATATGTAACAGGCACAATGATATCGCTTGTTAACATTCGAACACATTTTACTTATCCTAATTCTGACCTCGTAATGACAACTTAACTAAAAAAATGAAAACGTATTTAAGTCCATAACTGCATTCATGTAATCCATATGCTCACGTACTTTTTAACATATCAATATGTTTTTGATTGTTTTGAAGTGTTCTTATCTCTTGGAGATGTTAAACATGCTAAGTGTGTCTAATTCTCTTCCATGTTCGAGTAATACAAATAGATACAAATATAAAAGAATTTAACAATTCGAATTCAAACGTTCTTTCATTTCATCTATTTATGTTTGCCATTTTCTTACAGTTTTCTCTTCTTAAAGTATCAGAGTAACAGGATAAAAAAAGAAGACATTTCTTCTAATTAAAAAGGATTTTTGACAAATCCCTTTTCTAATTCTTTTCTCCATCCTTCTCTCTTTATTTATTATTTCTTTGAACGTTTTCTTTCCTTTCTCAGAGTTGTTTATCCAATTGATTTGTTCTCTCTTTTTACCTTTTAAAGCTTAACGTTTTCTTATTTTACATATCCTTTAAAAATATGTTTATTTTCTGATATTTTTAATTTTCCTCTTTCAGTCTCTAGTCTCTTATACATATAAAGGGGAACGGGTGTTGGACCAATGTTACAATTGGCAAAACAGAGGCCAAAGTCGTCATAAGCTATATGCAAAAGAACATCCTTGATGAAATGGTATGCTTACTGAGAAATGCCCTTCATGTGCAACTGTGAAGTAGTGAGCTACTAAATTGAAGAAGAGCAGTACAGGTCGTGAAAAGTTACCGAATTGTTTTGGATGATAGGCGTCTTACCTTCAGCAGTTACGTCCAGAGGCATTGATTTTTGTTGTCCACGCTATGTGAAATTAAATCTTGTGAACCGAAATCTTGTGAACGACAAATCTGTCTATAAGATGGTTATAAAAATGCTGAAAGCAAACCACATATCGAAAATAGTTTACATTTCCAGGACACTTCTGAGTAGTTTCAAAGATAACTATAAGAATTTTTACCACTGATTGGTGGCTCAAGATTAAACCACTTGGCCTTTTGGTGAGAAGCTAACACTTCATATTTCTGCTTTCGGTCAATGAAAAGGGTAATCCTTCTATATTGGGAACATTTTTATTTTTGTCCCAATTCAGAGTTCCCCTTCATGTAGAGCTGAGTTTTCCCCATATTAAAAACCGATCTAGTGTCTAACTCTGTCCTCGTAGGGAGGCAAGTAAGTAGAAATCACTTCGTACCCAAATCAAAGATTCAAAACAAATAATCGAAACGCCATGGAAGAATTTTAAACAGCCAACAACCGTTGGCCAGTTGATGGTTTCTTTTTATTTGTATTCTGAAGGTTTCAGCATGCTAGACTACCTGAAAATGGGATGATACATTAATCAAACAAACTATGCATGAGAATAAAGACAACTAAAGGAAGCAGTCCAGTTGAAAAAGAGAATCAGCTGCGGGTAGGGAGTGCTTGCTCTAAGATAACGGGCCGATTAATACCGTTCTACTTGTAGTAGCTGAGGCAGCCAAAAGTGGTTTGACTTATTACCTCACCCCTTAATCACGAGATTAGCTTGATATGATTCTTTCTTTTTACCCAAACAAAATCCCACCTGCGTGATCGACCATTTAGAAACCATAATAAACGTATGTTCTGTAGATCAACTTTCGGATGACTAGAGTGCAATCTTACTTTATAAATGCAATGCTGGGGGATCGTTGAACAAGATGCATCGATGTCAGGAGGTTTATTGAAAAATAGTGAATAACTGTGTTGTTTCTACGGCTGGGAAAGGCTTACACAACTTTGAACAATGCTAACGTAAATATATGCACATATACATATCTATGCATATATATATATATATATATGCATATATATATATATATATATATATATATATATGCATATATATATATATATA
>OY744524.1:43683917-43693917 GCA_963556195.1 Sepiola atlantica
GTTTATACATACATGCGTATATATATATCAATATGTGTACACACACATACATGCGTATATATACATGTATAAATATGTATATATATGCGTATATATACGTATATCAATATGCATATATATACATATATCAATATGCATATATATGCGTATATATACATATATCAATATGCATATATATACATATATCAATATGCATATATATGCGTATATATACATATATCAATATGCATATATATACATATATCAATATGCATATATATGCGTCTATATACATATATCAATATGCATATATATATATATATCAATATGCATATAAATGCGTATTTGTACATATATCAATATACATATATCAATATGGATGTATATGCGTATATATATACATATATCAATATGTATATATACCTATGTATATATACATATGTATATATACATATGTATATGTATATGTACATATGTATATTTATATATGTATATATACATATGTATAAGCATTGATATATATATAAATATGTATATGTATTGATATATATATACCTATATATGTATATATATACCTATGTATATGTATATGTATATATATTCCTATGTATATGTATATATACCTATGTATATGTATATATACATATGTATATGTATATATACATATGTATATGTATATATATACATATGTATATATATACATATGTATATGTATATATATTTACATATGTATATATATACATATGTATATGTATATATATTTACATATGTATATATACATATGTATATGTATATATAAATACATATGTATCTGTATATATACATATGTATAGGCATATATATGTACAGATGTATATGCCTATATATACATATGTATATGCATATATATACATATGTATATGCATATATATACATATGTATATGCATATATATATATATATACACATGTGTATACATATATATATACATGTATATATGTATATATACAGATGTATACATAAGCATGTATATATATACATGTGTATATATGTATATAGATATATACATATGACAAACTTATGTCAAGAAGAAGTAATCGTCATATATACACATACAAAAAAAAATATATATATCTATACATGTATATATATCCATGTATATATGTATATGTATACATGTATATATGTATATATATACTGTATATATATACATGTATATATGTATATATATAGATGTATATATATACATGTATATAAGTAAATATATATATATACATGTATATATGTATACATATACATGTATATATATATATATATATATATATACATATATATATATATGTTTATATGTGACGATTACTTCTTCTTGACATACGTTTGTCATCTATCAAATAATTTTCCGTGTGTCTGTGCGCATGTATATGTTTTTTTTACTGAGTTTCAGTCTTACATTGACGTTCACAGATGTGACAAAAATATTTCCGTTATGCATGTATGCACGTTAGCTTTTTATTTTAATTGTTTTACTAGCGATGAGGCATCTTGTCGGATGCCAGACATTCACCGGCTATTTCAGATACTTTAGCCTAGAGATCTTTTTTAAGATTCTAACCGTCTCTCTAAGTATAATTATTTCATTATGAATCTTCGTATATTCGAATCTTTTTCAGGATACTTATAGATTTGCAGACTAATCCACCTACATATATATATATATATATATATATATATATATGATAACTTAGCACTGGAGGCCGTTATGGTATAGTTTCCTAATAGAACTGTTGATCTTAGATAATTTACAAGTCCATCGTTGCACAGAAACCCATCATGTGCAGTGCACTTTACTTCCTGTTGTATGTTCTCTCACACTATACATTCATTTTGCTTTCTTAAAACAAACTTGCAGACAGCATCGTCTACACGTCGTTCTTCAAAATCTTTAGATTTTTCTCTAATGTTATCTACATCCATCTCAAGTAGTTTCAAGTTGTTTTTCAGGGCATGTTGAAACTTTTTTCGTGGTGTAGTCTAATCTCTCTCATCTAATTTGCCGTTTAGATATGCGGTACTCTACTGGCTAAACAAATGAAACGACTATTTAAAGTCTACACCCCTCCACCCCCTTCCCTATACGCACATATATACAGGATGATTCACTTCACTTAGCTATTGAAAATGATTACCATATGAAGCACAAACATACTATGAACTTTTGATAATTGTTATCTTACTCTCTAATTACTGCTATTTGTTATTTTTAATTTGTTCGTTTATATATTTGTTTCTATATGTATTTATTTCATAATCAATCAAATATGCTACAAAGAGTCGTACATTTCTTTGCAAAAAAGAAGGGAGCTATGCATGCAGAACGAATGTGGAAATTTTGAAAATCTGCTGTAATTTAAACCTTCAATAAGTGAATTTGTTGAATTAATTTTCTGTTTGGTATTACCGTATTTTTTAACTTTAGAATTTCAAAAACAAATAGCTAAGTGACTTATGAATCACCTTGAATATATATATATATATATATATATATATATATATATATATATATATATATATATTTATATATATATGAATAATGAAAAAATGATAGCCGAAATATGTTTCTATATTCATCGACGTTTCGTCTTTATTTAAAGACTTTCTCAAGACGAGACGTTGATGAACATATAAACAATTTTCGGTGTTCTTTTTTAATTTAGTTTTATTATTAATTCCATAACTGTTATATACATATACAAACAAAGAACTACCCGCTTCCCTGCGGCTATTATGCCACTTCTAACTATTTCATTTTACGTATATAATTTAAATTACATATATTTAATATAAATTTATTGCAATCTTAAAACAAATAGTTTTCATTTTAATTACATCTCTTGAAAATTAATAAACATAATATTTTAAGAAATGTATTAATTTATTAAATAAATTACTGTTAAATTACTGTTAATGACGACAAAACGATTGCATATATTTATAAGACAAAAGGGTAATAAAATTACGAATGATTCACATCAAACATTATTTTTTATAAACTTAAAATAACAGTTATTCCAATTTAGTATAGAAATAGTGGTGTTTGCTCTATGGGGTATTTGTTTTCTACTATAAATACATTATGTTGTATTGTTGATATAAATAGCAGTGAGCTGGTTTTATTATAATATAGGCGTGATAGATAAATACAAACTTTCGTATTTAACCATTTATATATATATATATATATATATATATATATATATATATATATATATGTATGTATGTATGTATGTATGTATGTATGTGTGCGCGTACGAACGTTTTTTCTCAATTTCATTTATGCTTTAGTTTCAACGGCCATTTGATTTATCGTCACACACATCTTGTTTTACCCAACGATTTTTGTTGTTCAACTTTTAGTTTAAGCGCATAATTTATTTTGACCATTTTTCTAACTGTTGAATTCTGTTATTCATTACTCTGAGAAATATTTTCTTCGAATTATTCGCTGCTTATTTTCCATATTCAATTTTAAAATGATGGACTCTAGCTGTTACTTCACTTAATTTTTGTTAAATCTTCGTTGTTTTCTCTCATGTTTCTTCAAATTCTCTCTCTCTCTCTTTCTCTCATCCACTTTATCCCCTTATCTCTATTAATTTTTCGTTTTTTTTAATCTTCTGTTCGTATCAGCCACCTTTTGTGAGCGACTTTCTCATTTTAAAAAGGCGTTTATTTCTTGATTTTTTTTCTGTACGTTTCATTTTAAATTTTTATTCGTATCAATGTTTCCGTAATATCATTCTTTTAATTCTCATTCCTTCGTTTATTTATTCGATTGATCTAATTCTTGCATTTATCAATCAGTTTATTCTTATTATTCTGTGTATTCATTTGTTTAATCTCATTCTTTCATTCATTAATTAGTTTATTCTAGATACATGCAAAATCAATGGCCGATTCCCAAGATGTAAAACATTTTGACCCCTTCCTTCACTTAAAATTCATTAAAATTCAGGAAATCAACCAATTTTAATGAAATTTTCAGTATTTATTAAACAACGATTACGGAATATAATTAAACCACTTTTGTTAATGTTTAGTGAACATGTATTATTTATTAAAAACAAAATACACCTTTACTAAACTTATATTTTTAAGTATTAATAAAAAAAACGCATGCATTTTTTAAATTTTTTAATGAAAATAAAGCACTGTGGATGAAAACAATTTTTTTGAATATTTCGTTTATATCACGAAAGAAACTAAATTCCGTGTTAATAAAATAACTATAACTTGAAGCAAAATTAATTTCTTGATTAGTGAAGTTATCATTGAATAAAGCATTGTTTAATCAATATTTTCACCACAAAAATAAAATAATTTCAAAAAATATTTTATTTGATTTTAATGATTAGATGTTCTAGGAAAATTTTAAATGCTATCTAATTATATTTCTTCTTCCGACATAAACATGTCATCATCATCGTAAGAAATATGTTTATCTGTATAATAAACACAACATTTTAAAAATTGAACATCAGGATCATAACGAAAATTTTAAAAATATGGATAATTTCTACTAACAATAGACTTGGAGAGGTATGGATGCCCTGTTATATAATAACAAGCGGAATTAGCTCTCCACTAACCACTTACTACCCTACTGTCCTCCAAATTTTATTTTCAGAGATTCGAGAATTTCGGTAATTTCACAATTCATCGTCAATTATTTGGAAAGAAAAAGCGTAAGTTTGTATTCGTTTTTGTCATTTTTCATTGATAAATATTATTTAAAATGTTTAAAACAATCATCTATAAATAAATAGAACTCAAATATGACATTTTCTTTCCAAATTGAATTCTATTTATTTATTAACAAACAACTGCTTCAACTTTTTTTCAATTAAAAAATTGTCAGTGTGTTCATAGACTTTAATTTACTTTTTCATACTTAAAATAAAAAAATACACTTTTACGCTTTATTTTAAAAAGAATTAATGTGTAATAATTTTTACATTTCTATAAACTATTACAAAACTATTTTTATGTATAATGCTAAAAATTATAAACAGATATATTATGACATGTTTGTATTCCATATATTCTGCATAGTGGTAGCGACTTGGTTTACTACTTGACTGAATGCCGGATTTCACACAACTATGACATTTTGGGGAGATAATTTAGCAAATTTTTAGTAAAGCGTAAGGCACTTTTGATTTGATTCAGTATCTAATGACTTTAATTTAATATTTATCTTTTAAATAGTTCTAGAAAACTTATATTTATCTTTCAAGGGATTTTTACAAGTAATTTCTTTACTGAATTTTAGTTTTTTTAGCCGTCGTGATGACATTTTTAGTTATAATTGTATGTTCACACGTAAATATACATTTCTATCCTTTTAGAGATTTACTTTAGACTTATATCTTTCAAACACAATCAAAGTTTACACGAAAACTAATTAAACAATTAATGATAAGCGCTTTTCCATAATCATCGTTTGTACAAGACATGCCCATTTTTGTGCATATCTAGTTTAGTCTCTTTCTTTCGTTAATTCATTAGTGTATCTTTATTCTTTCGCTTACTCATTCCTTTAATCTAAATCGTTCGTTTTTTAATTAGTTTATTCTCATTCATTCCTTTAATCTCAATCGTTCGTTTATTAATTAGTTTATTCTCATTCATTCCTTTAATCTCAATCGTTCGTTCATTAATTCGTTTATTCTCATTCATTCTTTCATTAATTCGATTTTTTGTGTCATTTTTTGTTTGACTTTATCTCAATTTATTTTGTTGTTATTCGTGTTATCTTTCTTTCTGATTGTGTTCGTTTAATTTAAAAAGATATTCATTCCTTTAATCTCAATCGTTCGTTCATTAATTCGTTTATTCTCATTCATTCTTTCATTCATTCGATTTTTTTGTCATTTTTGTTTGATTTTATTTCAATTTATTTTGTTGTTATTCGTGTTATCTTTCTTTCTGATTGTGTTCGTTTAATTTAAAAAGATATTCATTCCTTATTTTGTACTCATTCGGTTAATCTATGTTTGTCATTTCTTCTTATCCGTTTAATATTTTATTATTTTTATCCATTTAATGCTATTCATCTCTTATTCGTTTAATATTTTATTATTTTTATCCATTTAATGCTATTCATCTCTTATTCGTTTAATTTGATATTGCCTCATATTCTTATTCGTTTAATATTTTATTATTTTTATCCATTTAATGCTATTCATCTCTTATTCGTTTAATATTTTATTATTTTTATCCATTTAATGCTATTCATCTCTTATTCGTTTAATTTGATATTGCCTCATATTCTTATTCGTTTAATCTGTTTTTACTTTGGTCTCATGCGTTTACTATCATTCTATCTGTGATCATTTCTTTATCTCTATCAAATCGATTGTTGATAATCTGTTTTTATGGCAACTATTTCTCATAGAAAATCTCCTTCATAAAAGCGGTGGAAACCAAACCAAACTTCCCACCGTCCATGTCTCTTTTGTTTTACCTTCGACTCCATTGCAATGAATTTAAGCCTTAACCGCCAGCTGTTTGATAGATGACCAACACACACACACACACACACACACACACACACACTATTCATCACATCTCCCCAAACATACGACGCAAAAAAGTAACTTTGAATTAACCTCTGACAGGTTAGCACGATTATTTTGACGACGAATGCATTATTTATTGTCTCTATTGGTTACATAGGGGAATGTAGAGCAGGGGTGACTGACACGGTGACGAATCGGCCATTTCACCAACGAAAAGGATCATTTTAATATTTAAAACAGAAGACTTTGCAAACTCAACAGCTACTGAATTTACACAAGACGGTCATTACGACATATTCAAAAAAAGAACTATCACCCAATGGTTAAATGTAATTATATATATATATACATAATATATACATATATATATATATATATATATATATATATATATATATATATATTTAAATGTTGAATTAAATTAAAGATAATTAAATTACGGTTTAATAATAATCTATCGTGATAATATTAAGCTCAATATATTGAGCAGAGCAATCAATATCCATGGATTAAGGATATGAAGCTACTTGCTTTGAACTTTTGATGTTCTAATTAATATTGTAACTTTACAATTTTTTATTCTCATCTGTAATCTCTAATATATATATATATATATATATATATATATATATATATATATATATATATAAATAGTAGAAGTGTAGATATATGTTTCAAAGCATTGTTTTCGTAAAAATATATAAGTTAGGTATGTGTATATGTTTATATATTTCGATGCATAGGATTCACTCCTAAACTGATTAACCTATCATTGTAAATTGTGGAACATAGCAGATAAGTGGGTTATGCGGGCCATATTTAGTTTAATTTAGTCATTGCTAAGAGTGCAGAGAAGGGATGTCACCCTTCGTGAAAATTTTTATAATTTCTTACTTTTGTAACATTAATTAATACTCCCCAAATTTCAGTTCTTTGCGTATTTTTAAGATTTTTATAAGGCATAATATGGGCACAACCTTCCGTTTGAAAATCGAAATATTTCAGATTTATAATATTTGATTCACACTTATTAGACACTGATTAAGCATTTCAATTTCTTCTTAAGACTCGATAATGCAACAGACTTGTATCAACATTTTTATAAGAATTCTAGTCGTAAGTTAGTTTAGTATCATTATATCTTGATTTAAATCTTTGTAATGGAACGTTTCCATTTAAGAAATTAATTTTACCCGTCCTGGGACTAGCATTGATCTAGTGCAAGGGCGGTCAACCTTTTCAGAGTGAGGGCCAGATTAGACTTTTGGAAGGAGATAGCGGGCCGGAGTGAAAAACGAAATCTCAGAATTACTATATTTTGTTTACATGAATAAATTGTACAAAAATTGCATTGAACACTCTACAGATCTGATATTTTTTCTCAAGAGACTTCTGTATGTGATGTTATAAAAGGCGCCGAAAAAGAGTAATTTTGGAATCATAAAAAATAATGACGAGGGATGTAGCAAGTTGATCCAGCATTCGTTTTGACACACCTCACATAGGTTCTCTGTTTCATACCCTTTCGTTGTCTCTCGTTTCCTCTTTGCCGCTCTCTTTCTCTTTTTCTATTTTTATCTCAGGCCAATGATTTGAAATTAATAGTTAAAGAAAAATGAAATATACATGGATCATCGCTTGCTGATGTTTATACATTTTTATGCCACTGTAAATCGTAATTGAAACCTACTTTTACGTCTATGTCACAAAATGATATGAGTTTTACTGGGAG
The DNA here is from genome assembly GCA_963556195.1 of Sepiola atlantica. Classification (NCBI taxonomy): domain Eukaryota; kingdom Metazoa; phylum Mollusca; class Cephalopoda; order Sepiida; family Sepiolidae; genus Sepiola; species Sepiola atlantica. The sequence goes on from OY744524.1 coordinate 43,692,185, forward strand.
GTCCGCGGGCTGGATTGCAATAATAAAGCATAGCAGAGTGACGTGCCGGACACTAAGCCTTCATGGGCCGGATGTGGCCCCCGGGCCGGAGGTTACCCGCCCCTGATCTAGTGTATATAAGTACAAAACTGGAGAAGTGAAGTAGGTAACCATTGTACACATAGAATAAACTAGAATTTTGGATAGCTACTAAATAATTATATAATTATTCCTTTTTACAAATCATGCACCTATAATATAAGCACAGTAGCTGATGCAAACGAGGTTGAGAATGTAAACATTATTTGCTTATAAAAGGGATGGTGGAATGGTAATTCTTTTAGTTGGTCTAACGAATTATTCATAGAATGAAACATACATGTTTGCATAGCTTGCTTTTAATTAGTATATTTTTTTTCATAATTATATATATATATATATATATATATATATATATATATATATATATTATATGATGTGGCTAATCTCAACACCTTACTACATTTTCCGATACTCGGATGATCCAGGAAACTGCAGTAAAGTTTTCAGTAAAGCCATCTTTATTATTTATTATTGTTATAAAGCTGTATATGAATGGATATTGGGACGTTTGTGTTTTTATGGCCTGCTGTCTTGATTCGGCTCAATTCCGATTTCGCTAGCACTTCGGAAACTTTGCTACTTTAAATAGTTGGAACTCAAATTTAAAATAATAGCCATTTCATTCATAAGCTTCTTGCAAACACAACGCATTAATTCGTATAAATACATAAGCATTAACATCTTGTTAATATTAATACGAATTTATTTATCATTTAAATAAAACCTTAAAAAATAAAAATAAAATTAATTCGCCTGAGAAAACTACAGCGTCGTTAACAGACGGGGGAGGGAGGGGAGAGAGAGAAAGCGAGTGAAACAGCCAGTCAGGCAGTTACTCGCTCCCTTCCCTTTCGTTTTTTAGCTGTCAGTAATATTTTTTGCGAACAATGTTAAAAGAAAGTTTTTAGTAAATTAATGTTTTGTGAACGATGTTAAAGAAAGTGTTTTAGTAAATTAATGTTTTGTGAACGATGTTAAAGAAAGTTTTTTAGTAAATTAATGTTTTGTGAACAATGTTAAAGAAAGTTTTTTTAGTAAATTAATATTTTTTGCGAACAATGTTAAAAGAAAGTGTTTAGTAAATTAATATTTTTTGCGAACGATGTTAAAAGAAAGTTTTTAGTAAATTAATATTTTTTGAGAACGATGTTAAAAGAAAGTTTTTAGTAAATTAATATTTTTTGTCGAACGATGTTAAAAGAAAGTTTTTTAGTAAATTAATATTTTTTGTGAACAATGTTAAAAGAAAGTTTTTTAGTAAATTAATGTTTTGTGAACGATGTTAAAAGAAAGTTTTTTAGTAAATTAATGTTTTGTGAACGATGTTAAAAAAAAGTTTTTTAGTAAATTAATATTTTTTGCGAACGATGTTAAAAGAAAGTTTTTTAGTAAATTAATATTTTTTGCGAACGATGTTAAAAGAAAGTTTTTTAGTAAATTAATGTTTTTTGCGAACGATGTTAAAAGAAAGTTTTTTAGTAAATTAATGTTTTGTGAACGATGTTAAAAGAAAGGTTGTTAGTAAATTAATATTTTTTGAGAACGATGTTAAAAGAAAGTTTTTAGTAAATTAATATTTATTGAGAACGATGTTAAAAGAAAGTTTTTAGTAAATTAATATTTTTTGTCGAACGATGTTAAAAGAAAGTTTT
>OY744524.1:43701417-43803917 GCA_963556195.1 Sepiola atlantica
TTTTATTTTTATAAAGTCGTGTTGTATTTGTTTCTTTGTCACCAGCAAACTGAGACTTTGAAACATGAATCATTTTGTTGCTACTTTATCAAGTTGTTGGACTTTAAGAATCACAAATAGAAAAAAGACCAGTTTCCTAATGGCGACTTCGAATATATCGAACTAAAGAAACCTTTTCACACCGAAATAGGACAGTACACGATAAATTAGACGCATATCTCTCTTCACATCAGTAGTTGTACGGACCTATAAGTTGCCCCCAAAATAAATAAATAAATATATAAAAGAATGAATACACATAAATAGTGTAAATAAAATGTACAAACAACAGTGATGTGTAACAAAACAACAAGAAAAATACAATTAACGTGCAAGGTTTTCTTTCGGACAGAGAGCTGAGTGTGCATGGGCGGAGAGAGGGTCAGCAACTTGACCTTTCTACACGTGTGATGTTGATCGTCTACTTGGGAATACGATAAGGTTAGGAATTATATATATATATATATATATACTAGCTTGCAGTCCGATGTGACCCGGGAAGTAACGAGAATCATGTCTGCTTATTCCTTCAACCCTGAACCACATTAAAGAAAAAATGTTTTCAAAAATAAAGTAAGATGCAATATTTACTATTTATTTGTATTAAGCGTGAATGCTGCCCCCCCCCCCACAATATTCTAAAAAACCTGAATACAACATTTTTACCACCATTGTATTTTCCGTAGAATCTTACTTGAGAAAACTTGTGTAAAATCATAAGGTATGTCTTTGTTTTTAATTGCATCCCTTTCAAGCGATAATAGGAATCGATAATCAAAGATTAGTAACTCAAGATCGAATCGGAGAGAAACGTGAATGGTACCATGAAATTCCTTAAAAATTGTAATCTTTATTAAAACGAATTTTCTAACTGTTAAAATAAAGATGTCTATAACAAACTATTTTTCTCCGTTTCTTATCGTCATCAACCGTTTCGATGCCTATGACTAATTAGTGTGGCTAGATGTCACGTGCGTATCAACGCAGAGATTCGAAACCCAGACGGCCAGTAACATCTAAATATGACCAGCAGTTAAGCACCTAAACCACTACACGAATATACCTACACTGGTATTGGAAAAAAAATTCTAGCATATTTTCATCACACTAGTCAATAACCTAAGAAATCTATTTTTTACAAAAGATTGCCTTACGTTAACAGGGGATAGTTACTTTCCCTACCAGATTGCTCAACCTATAAATAAGGGGAATATGCATATGTATGTTTTATCTTAATAAAGACTCATCAGTGTGGCTAGATATAACTGTATACCTGTCGCAGAATTCGAACCTCAGAATAAACTCACCTTTGAGCTCCTTCCTTCTTTGCCACACGGTCACTGAGAAAGCCATGCGACGAAGAAAGGTGAATATCCGTATTGTTCACTTATCGAAAGAAGTCAGCCTACGTAGAGTATTCAACCAAGGAGAGAGACCTTTGCAATATTGATTCAGTTAGAAGTTTTTCATACTTTCCTTACAGCGTGATCTTCCTTGATGGGAATCTTTAAACAATTATTTATAATAAATATTTTTGAATATTTATTATACAGATATGTTTCATCTTAACGATTATGTATATACTTTCTTTTCAGTTTGCAATGAGAATGGAAAAGTTATGTTTTAATAACAATGAAATTACATTTCAGTAAACGTTACTGTGAACAGTACTTAATGTTACAAACGAAACAATACATAAAAGAGCTGATGTAATTATTATATACAACTCACTCAATAGGCCTCAGAATTACACGTGGTTGTCTGTCGTTAACAGGAAATTGTTATTTTAATATAATTATTTAAACCATATAATTCAGAAGACTACACGTGTAAGAGAGTGAGCTGATATCCCTGTTTCTACTTAGATGTTTTTTTCTTACTTCTATTTTATTTATCAATTTTTAGATATGTATCATAATTTTTGAATAAACGCTTACTATCACTATTGATATTATTATTTACTCACTAGGAGTGTTCACACAATTCATTCTCAGTGATTGAATACTGACAATAACAAGTGATGTTCCCTGAAGTCTGAGTGATAACTCTTCCCAGATTTCAAACCATCGCTGTCTTTTTAGATAGCTGCTGCCAATAAGTGATGCAAAAGCCGTTTACCATTGATTTCTCGCTGATAACGATCGTTGGCTTTCCTTAGAACTTTAATGGCAATAAGACTCTCAGATATTCCAGTACTCTCCACAATCCCGCAATGGAGGTCTGGACGGCGCTCTCTGTTCTTGGTATTTACACCCCCTCTATACTTCATTACTATTTTGTGTGGTACCAACCGCGGCTGGGGCCAACAATTTTTTGGGAGGGGGTATCAGTTTATATTATTTCTGGTAATTTGAGTTCCATTGTAATCATGTCATGGTTTTACCTTATTTGGGCACAATAATCAAATGTGCACTTAATAAACTTCACCGTCGCCTCATTGAAGAAGCTTTAATTGCTTACTGTAGCAATAATATTAAGCAACGTAATGTCTTTTGGTTTTTTGCAAACTCATCCGGGACTCGCCAACACATGATTTGGGAAATTTGGTTTAATTATTTTCATCTGTTTAAATTTTGCTACAGATTTTGTCGATTTTTCGTCTGGTTATTTCCTCAAATATTCTCACTTACTCACACATACCATTATCTCCTCTACTCTTTTGCCTGGCAATTGATCCACTAAGCAAATTACTAAACAAAAGCCAGAGTGCCTACAATCTGAGCCAGGGCTGCAGACAAGATCTAAACAAATGAGTCAACCACCTGCTCTTCATGGATGACCTCAAGCTGTATGCTAGTTCAGATGCTGACTTAAGCCGACTTTGATAGGTTGTACATACCTTCTCCAAATATATTGGAATAAAGTTCGGCCTGGACAAATGTGCCAAGTGCTCCCATAGAGCTGGGAAGAAGATCCAAACGGAAAACATACAGCTTGATGAAGATGCTGACATCAAAGACCTTGAAGAACAGGAACAATACAAATACCTTGACATAGAAGAAAACGATTCAATGCAACATGCCTAGATGAGAGAAAATATTGGCAGAGAATATGTATGCCGTGTTAGAAAAATTTGAAAAACACAGCTTACAAACAAAAACAAAGTAACTGCGATTAACCAATTAGCTATGCCAGTGATAACATACAGCTTTGGAATTATTGATTGGCCACAAAAGAACATTAATAGATTAGATACTAAAATGAGAAAAATGTTCACAATGTACAGGGTAATGTACAGAAACCAATGTCTACCAAGGCTGTATCTCCCAAGAGGAACAGAGGGTATGGGTCTCTCAAAATTGACCATCAACATCGAGCCACTATTATGAGCAGCGGCCAATATCTGATGAGCTCCGAGAACCAGAACCCAAACCTTATGATGGTATGCCAACATCAAGAAACAAGAGCAAGCAGAACGACCTCTATCACAAAACTGGCCAAACATTTTGGACAAGACTGTCTTACAAATGAGGTAGAAACAGACAACAATCCTGCCACAGAAATAGCTCGCAAAAGCCGTCAGAAATACACCAAGACCTTCAATTCCAGAAAACTGGAAGGATGGGCAAATCAACAACGTGCTAAGTATTTCCTAGATGAATTATCCCAGGAATATATAGATAAGGAAAGCTCTGTAGACTGGCTGAAAAGAGGATTTCTCCACTATGATCAGGAGAAAATGATAATGGCTGCTAAAAATCAAGGCTTGATAACCAATGCCTTTAAAAAGATGAGTGGTCTCAGCAACAATAACAAGTGCAGGTTCTGCCACACAGAAGTAGAGAGTGTGAGCCACCTGATATCCAGTTGTAAGGTTCTCCTGGGAGGTGGCTATTATACAATGCGACACAACGGAGTGTGTAAATATCTTCACTGAACTCTTTGTATAAAGTTGAATATCCAGTGTAGCAGCAAGTCCTGGGAGCATATACCAGAAAGAACAGATGGAAATAATTTTTGCACCATCCACTATGACTATGTAATCCCTACCGCTACATATCTAGAAAACGGAGCTGTAAACCCTGACATCGTAATATGGGACAAACGGGAGCAAGTAGCAACCCTAAAGTTAGTGTTCCAAATGATGCAGGATTGAACAGAGCAGAAAGGGAAAAGATTACAAAATAGCGAGGTCTTATGTACGACATGAAAAGAAACTGGAATCTTAGGAAAATCTCCATCATACCAGTAATTATAGGAGCAACAGGACTAATGAAAAATAATGTAAAAAGCTATCTGGCGAGTATATCCGGTAAACCGAGTGAAGAGAAATACAAACAACTGCACTTAAAGGGTTAGCATCTTAAAAAGATCTCTAGGCTGAAGTGTCTGAAATAGCCGGTGAATGTCATGCATCCAGTAGGATGCCCCATCTCCAACAAATACAGAAAGATGAGAAAAATACAAAATAAAAAGATATATATATATATATATAAACAATATATATAATACATATATATAAATAATATATTTATAAATAATATATTTATAAATAATATATATAAATTATGTATATATAAATAATATATATATATATAAACATATATATATATATATAGTACATATATATAAGTAATATATATATAATATATATATCATATATATATTTTATTCCTTTATATTTTTATTATTATACTTAATTTTATTTTTATTTTTATTTTATTTTTTTATATTTATTTTTTAAATTTCATTTTACTCTATTATACTTCATTTTTTATTTCATATTTTTATTTTTATTTTTATTTTTTAAAATATTTTTTATATATATTTTTTCTATATTTTACTGTTTATTTTTTTCTATTTTCCATTTTATTTTTATTTTTAATTTTTATTTCTTATCCTTTTATTTTTTCCTTTATATATTCTATCATTATTTTTTATATCATAGTATATTTTATTCTTTATTTTTTGTTCTTACTTTTATTTTTATGTATTTTCATTTTATCCTTATAATATTTATGATGTTTGAAATATTTTATTATTATCATCAGTTTATCTGTATATTTTTATTTTATATTTGTAACTTATTCTTTTCTTTAATATTTGTCGCTGTGTCCCCTCCTGTCAATAGATTTTCCTCTACGACGAACTTGTAATTTTTCCTTGAATTTCTGTAATATGTGGTGCTAAAGGCGCTGATGAAGTGGCTTTGTTAATTTTTTTGAAAATTAAAAAATAAAATATTTCCAGAATGTTTTGGCAACGACCGTACGCTCTACTAGACTTGATGTTCAAATTCTTAGAACAATTGGAATTTTCTAATTCATTAAATATTCTTATATGATATATATATATATATGTGTAATATATATATAATATAATATATATATATGTAATATATATATATAAAAAATATATATAATATATATATATATATAAATAATGTATATAATATATATATATATATAAATAATAAATATATATATATATAAATAATATATATATAAATAATATACATAGATAAGATATGTATATATATATAAATAATGTATATATATATGAATAATATAATATGTGTATATATATATATAAATAATGTATATAAATGAATAATATAATATACATATATATATATATAAATAATGTATATAAATGAATAATATAATATATATATAACTGATAATATATATATATATGAATAATATAATATATATATAAATAATATATGTATATATATATAAATAATATATATATATAAATAATATATATATATATAAATAATATATATATATAAAAATAATATATATATATATAAATAACATATATACATATAATTAATATATATATATAAATAACATATATATGAATAACATATATATAAGTAACATATATATATATAAATAATATATGTATATATGTATAAGTAACATATATATATAAGTAATATATATATATATATATATAAATAATATATGTATATATATAAGTAACATATATATATAAAATATATATATATAAATAATATATGTATATAAATAATATATGTATATATATAAGTAACATATATATATATAAAAAATATATATATAAATAATATATGTATATAAATAATATATGTATATATATAAGTAACATATATATATATAAAATATATATATATAAATAATATATGTATATAAATAATATATGTATATATAAATAATATATGTATATATAAATAATATATGTACATATATTAGTAACATATATATATAAATAATATATATATATAAATAATATATGTATATATATTAGTAAGATATATATATAAATAATATATATATAAATAATATATATATATAAATAATATATATATATATATTAATAATATATATATATAAATAATATATATATATATATATATATTAATAATATATATATACAAGGTATATATATAAATAATATATATATAAATAATGTGTATATATATAAATAATATATATATATAAATATTATGTATATATATATAAATAATATATATATATAAATATTATGGGAAGAGAAGGATGAAGGTAATCCGACGTGATGGTAAAATGAAAAAGGAAAACCAAAAACTGGATGTTTTTTTATGTTTACATCAACGTTTCGTCTTTATTTATAAGACTTCATTAGGATGATGATATAGGGAAAAGATATCATGCAAGCACGGATACATGTAGGGTAGACATGTTGGGAAGAAAAATAAAATAAAATGAAAAATAATGGCAGCGTCTAGCTGGACGTCCGTACTTGTTAGAGAATGAAAAATGAGTGGGAGAAAAAAGGGGAAGGGTGGAGGGAGCAAGGACTACTGTGGCTGGCGATGAGAGAAAGAGGTGGGGGATGAGCAAGGGTAAAATGGATGGCAGAGAGAGATTGGAGGAAGAGGGGGAGGGGGTGTTTGACCAGATGGCTGTGGTCGAGATTGAAGGGGAAGAGTGAGTTGGAATGTTTGTGTGTGTGGGGTGTATGCAGGGAAATGGGGATGGGTAGAGAGGGAGGGGGGGCTGTGATTTTGGTGGATGGGCGAAAGTTATAGTCTTAGAGAGCGTTTGAAGAAAATGAGGGAATTTAAGAAGAGGTATGGGAGAAAATGGATGAGAGGGGGAAGAGGGAGGATTTGTCGTGATAGGGTGTGAAATATTTGAAATATTTGGAAAATGATAGCAATGAGTGAGGGATTGGAGTGGGTGGGGGAGGGGGGTGATTGAAAGGGTGGGTGAGGAATATATTTGAAATATTTGGAACATGAGAAAGTTTATTTGGACTGTAGTATTAAAAATGTGAGGGAAAAAAAAATGAGGAAAAATAAGAGAAGATTCAGGGAGAAAAGGGAAGGGTAACCCTCTTAGTGCACTTTTCTCCCATGCTCTAGAATATGGTCATGCATTCAAATTTGAACAAGCCTAAATCACTAAACACATCCACAACAAATCTCGGCGAAGATTATTGGAAACTGCACTCATCACATCCTCCACTACTATCAAGCAGCGAAATGGTTTCTTTAACCTATCACCCTTAATAAGCAAGATCATCCTCACAGAACAAAGTCTTTTGCCTGATCATGGCTAACTTTTATTTTCATCTCTAACCTTATGACACTCTTCCATTCACCCACACCCTTCCCTTTTCTCCCTGAATCTTCTCTTATTTTTCCTCATTTTTTTTCCCTCACATTTTTAATACTACAGTCCAAATAAACTTTCTCATGTTCCAAATATTTCAAATATATTCCTCACCCACCCTTTCAATCACCCCCCTCCCCCACCCACTCCAATCCCTCACTCATTGCTATCATTTTCCAAATATTTCAAATATTTCACACCCTATCACGACAAATCCTCCCTCTTCCCCCTCTCATCCATTTTCTCCCATACCTCTTCTTAAATTCCCTCATTTTCTTCAAACGCTCTCTAAGACTATAACTTTCGCCCATCCACCAAAATCACAGCCCCCCCCCTCCCTCTCTACCCATCCCCATTTCCCTGCATACACCCCACACACACAAACATTCCAACTCACTCTTCCCCTTCAATCTCGACCACAGCCATCTGGTCAAACACCCCCTCCCCCTCTTCCTCCAATCTCTCTCTGCCATCCATTTTACCCTTGCTCATCCCCCACCTCTTTCTCTCATCGCCAGCCACAGTAGTCCTTGCTCCCTCCACCCTTCCCCTTTTTTCTCCCACTCATTTTTCATTCTCTAACAAGTACGGACGTCCAGCTAGACGCTGCCATTATTTTTCATTTTATTTTATTTTTCTTCCCAACATGTCTACCCTACATGTATCCGTGCTTGCATGATATCTTTTCCCTATATCATCATCCTGATGAAGTCTTATAAATAAAGACGAAACGTTGATGTACACATAAAAAAACATCCAGTTTTTGGTTTTCCTTTTTCATTTTACCATATAAATATTATGTATATATATATAAATACATATATAAATAATATATATCTATTAATAATGGAGATCATGTATCTATCTGTCTGTCTTTCTCTCTGTATGAAGCCGAAACTCCATCAGAGTAAGTTTACTATTTACTTAGTCCGCAAGCCTCTTTATATACTACTAGAAAACCGCCGTAAACACTATCCGCATTTCTCAATTCACATAATTAATTGCTTTTTAAAACTTCTAATGAATCAGTATTCGCAAATATACACTCATGATTGTTTTCTTCAGATTTCCATATGTATTTACGCCATTTTCCTCGCTAATAAACTTACTTATAAATACAATTATTTATGGTATTATTTATATATATACATATATAAAATGACTTACGTAGTTAATATATCTATTGCGAAACTGATTGAACAGCCAGCGTTAATCCATTTAATTGGTTACCTCCGTCTGATTATTCAGTATGGACGCAAGACGGACGCGGTATTTAAAGTGTAAACAAAACGCTGGCATTTACCGTGTTACTTTTACTCTGATTTTTTCATTAAAACGTTCTGAGTTTGTTTATTTCCTTTATCTTATTAGCCATTCTGTTTTTAAACACAAATTCACTGAATCAAATTGTTTAATTAAAATAATAATTGAGTTAAAAATAACTATTTAAAAACACGCACACACACATCATAATGAATTTAGTTTAGGTAAACTTTTTCTTTTCCTGAGCATTTAAAAAACTATTCGTGCTTACTGTATTTGATTTTTTAATACTTTCATTATAGATACACATTTTTTCCGATTTGAAAAACTTCCAATATTATCATCTTTTTACAACCTTAACTGTGTTTATGATTTAAGATTTTATTTACAAACTGTTTTATTATACTGTGTTTTATTTATTAAAATAAAAGATGTGATTTTTTTCTTTTCTGTCAACAAAAAAACTAACACATTGTACTGGAAAACGGTACAACTGATTTTAAAATCAACATGTTTTATTAAAAAAAGGTCATAAAACAAACACACACACACACACACACATTCTAATGAATTTAAGTTAGGTAAACTTTCTTTCCGAGAGCATTTACATAACTAATCGTGTTCACTGTATTTGATTTTGTGGTGCTTTTTCACTGTAGGAGCCGCGCTAACTTTGACCCTGTCATTAGGGTTAGGGTCAGAGTCAAAGTAGGGGGTTAGGGTTAGGGTTTAGAGTTAGGCTTAGCGTCATGGTCAAAGTTAGCGCGGGTCCTACAGTAAAAGAGTATCGATTTTTTAATTTTTTTATTTTAGGTAAGTAATTGCTTAATAGAATTTTGACATTTTCTGCGTTCCTACTTCCAATTGTCTGTTGCCGTATTTCGATGTTTTGACACCGGTTTGTTCCCGTGTTTTCGACCCACTCGGTCTTTTATTGTTGTCTTCTGAAAATGAAAGTTTTTCTTTCGAAAATTTAAGATTACCCTTTGCCGAACTTTTACTTACCAGACAGTATTTACTATTTTGGTATTTAATCAGTTTCGTGAAATTATTAATAAATCGTTTTGAGTTTCACTTTCTCTCTTCGTTTATTTCTTTTCACTTTTCCACCTTACGGCAACTACACCGCATTGCTACAGCCTCGTACGACTAATCTGCATTTATATATATATATATATATATATATATATATATATATATATATATATATAAATAATAAATATGTATATTTAAATAAATTTTTCGTGGTACAAAATTTAATAACGGCGAGGAATACGGACGTTTGGGACATTTTGGGGAGGGTACAATGAGATTAAACAAATATAAAAACGAGAGAAAACGATTAAAAAGAAATTAATTAATGTACTGAACCGGTTTTCGTCCACACTCATCAGAGTAAAACGTGGAAGTGATTAAATACGACTAAAACCTAAAAAAATTGTAATGAAAACTAGTGACACGTTTAGGAGAAGAAAAAAATATGGGGAGGAGAGTCATAAGTTGATCACATTAAGTCCTAAAAGTCACTCCTTTTGTTTACAAAGGGAGGGTTTGATTGACTTGATATATATGGCTTCCAGGACTTTAAGGTGGAATAGAGAATGCGATCTACTTATGACAGTAAACCAGTCACTAGTGTACGTCGACGCACATTCGGCGCTATTTATGAGATGGTCAGCAATAGCAGACCCGGATGTATTAACATAATTATTAAAATTATTTAGTCGGCCCTGGCGTATGGCAGGGGGGTGTGTTGTTTGATTCTGGATTCAAACCTTTGCACTGCTCTTCCCACGTATACGGCATCGCACCGACATTTAAATAGATAAATAATATTACTGATATGTTGGGGTGGGAGAACATCCTTATGAATAGATTTGAGCAACGGTCGAGCAGAAAAAACAATTCTAGGATTAGATGCCTGGTAACACCGACGCACAGCTACAGAAATTTGATTAGCAAATTTTATGCTAATATTACCCAACCAAGGTAATCTGAGGTACGCCGGGCATTTTGGAGGACCAAAAAGTGTAGGCTTGTTAAAATGAGCGATCTTAGTAACGATATTAGAATTAACAATATCGAGAGGGTACCCATTTTCAACGAGCACCTCTTTGATAAATTCAATCTCCGAATCAATCAGGGATTCAGAGCAAATCTTTAAAGCACGATGAACCAAACATTTAATAAGATTTATTTTTCTTTGTATGGGACAAAAAGAGTCCCAGTGACAATATAAACCAGTAAATGTAGGTTTGCGGAAAACAGATGTTAAAAACAATGAATCGGATTTATGCACTAATACATCCAGAAAAGGAAGGGTGGAGTTGTGTTCCTTCTCACAAGTGAACTTTAAGGCTGGGTGTAATTGATTGAGTGCATTAAGGAATTATATGGAATCTGACTCATTGTTAAACACGCGAAATGTATCATCTACGTATCGAAAATAAGTAAGTGGTTTATTGATACGGGCCAAAAGAGTATGCTCGTGAAAACCTACAAAGATATTGGCCAACGCAGGACCAAGGGTCGACCCCATAGAAATGCCGTCGATTTGCTGATACATGACATTATCAAAACTGAATTCGACAGACATGGTAGCAAACCGCATCAGTTCTACGAAGACCTCCTCAGAGATAATAGGACCAACTGAGAAACCGCGATATAAAACATCAGCACAAATATCGATGGTTTCTTGTAAGGGAACGCATGTAAATAAACTGCTGATGTCGAAAGAACACATAAACTTATTCTCAGCAGAAAAAGGGCAATTACGTATATATTCAGCAAAAGTGAATGAATCTTTAATACAGTTGGCCGAATATACTTCAAGCACAGGTTGAAGCAATTCGGCCAACCATTTAGCTAACTGATGCTGAACCGACCCGACTATAGAGAGAATCGGTCTTACGGGTATATTTTCCTTATGCGTTTTTGGTAGGCCGTAAAGACGAGGTCTTATAGACCCTATTGGTCGGATTATATCGTATATTTTATATATATAAATAATATATATATAAATGATATATATATAAATGATATATATATATATATATATAAATAATATATATATAAATAACATATATATAAATAACATATATATAAATAACATATATATAAATAACATATATATATAAATAATATATATATATAAATAATATATATATATAAATAATATATATATATAAATAATATATAAATAATATATATATAATATATATATATGCGCTGAGCATTGATGCTAGAATGTACACGTACAGTATCTATGACCCCTTGTATCAGAATGTAACAAATACTAAACTCAACTTTTACAAGGACATAAGGGATTATTACTGGATGTCAAACATGTTGAACAAACAACTTTTATACATTAAGATAATGTTATCTGTTTGAGATAACAGTAAATTTTATGTTTCCATTTCATAATCTGTGAATAAATTTAAAATATAAAACTTTCGTGTTTTTTAGTTCAGTTCTGTTGTAAATGCTCCCAATGTATAAAACGTTGAGCAGCTCTTTATCTCTCTCTCTCATATATATATATATATATATATATATATAGTGAATGTTTTTATTCGAACATGTACAAGGTCTGCTACACTGGCATGTCGATGTTATCGATCTACATCTATCGAGAGCTGAGGTCTCATTAGGCAGAAGGTTTTTTTCTTGATCCGACCCGGTCGGTGAAGTCCAGTTCACCGACCGGGTCGAATCAAGAAAAAAACTTTCTGCCTGTAGAGACCTCAGCTCTAGATAGCTGTAGATCGATAACATCGACATGCCAGTGTAGCAGACCTTGTACATGCTCGAATAAAAACATTCACAATACAGCTCTATATCTGTATTGAGCACTCTTTTGTAAGCACGGTTTGATTCCCTTTGGATTTCTACCCTGTGCATTTTTACTCTACCTGGATTACTATATATATATATATATATATATATATATATATATATATATATATATATATATATATATATTTATGAGAGAGAGTGTGTGGCAATAGAAAAAAGCAGATTTCAGATGTTATATTTTTATTTTCCAATAAGGAAGCACATTTTTATATGGAATAAATACACGTGTGGTATGGAAAAGTCGAAATATAGAAATGTTTTCTATTGTTGATTTTAGTTTCTTTTTTTAATAATTTCCTGGACGTTATCTGACGAATCATTGTCCTAGAAGATTCAAGATATGCTTGAAAATCGTGATAGATTGCAGAAATAAAAAATGGTCCAAAAATGAATATTTTTACGGAAAAATAAACATACAGTCACCGAAATCTGTAATTTTCGATTGATTATTTATAAATGCTTTGGAATTATGAATAAATATATCTTGAGCTTAAACACTGAACTTTTTACTGCAAAAATAAATATATACATATATTTTATGACGTTATCTGGAAGGATTTTAAAAGTGTTACCTAAATGAGTGATGTTTCTGACCAAGGGGTGGAAATTGCTGGTTTCTGGGTCAGAATCTATATATCTAACACTTATTGTTGACTAGTGTTTAAGCTTAAAGTTGTATTTTCTTCAGCTCCTTACATCAAGTGGCTTCATGTCTTGTCTGGAGGAATTTTCATAAAAAAGTTTAGTTTAGATTTGACTCGCAAATTTCTAGTTGTTATTGCTATAACATGTTATTGGCATTATAATAACGTACTTAGCTACAATTTATCTTTAAAAATTACGTAATCCCACCCGGTCAACTACTAATATGAAGACATTTTTCAATTATAGCCGAATAAAAAGTCAAAAGAAGTCAGGGGAATAATCTTATTTCATTTAGGAATATAAACAGAGTTTTCCCCCTTATAATTATAAGTTCATATACTTTTCTCTATAATTTAAACATATCTGGAAATAAACAAAACTTTAAAAAACTAAATGACTTCAGTGCACTTCTAAGTATAGCTAGTATATATACTTCAACTAACGCGACAAGAACTAATGTAATTGTTCAATAGCTGAACTAACCGTCTGCGTTGGGATATATATTACAACAAAAATACGATTTCGGAGTGAGACTTACAGTTTCATGAAAGAGCCTCCGCTATGCACTAGCTACAAACGAAAGTGAAAAAGGAATGTATTTGAATTAGACATGGTGGCGGTAACACTTTTGGCCCCGGTGTGGTCGTTTGCATATTAATCACTAAACTGAGATACATTGTGTCCGTAGTGTGAGCAAATTCAACGAGTGCATGTCGCATGGATCTCTTAGTCAGTGTGCGCCAGATAATTTTATAACTCACGAGATGGGAGGACCCCCTTCGAGCGAACTGGCAAGAAGAGAGCAACTTATCTTGTCCGGTAGACATTTTAAAAGTAAATCATTCGCCATCGTCCGCTTCCTTTTAAGTGATGATGCTCCTCACGATGGGGAAGTTGGTAAGGAACACTTGTCTTTTTTATTTAATTGTTATATATTTTTGTTCCCATTGTATATCCGACGATCCTATCTGCGTTACTTTCTCTTTAATTTTGTTTTCTTTTGTATTGTTTTGTTTGTCATTGCTATCTTTTGATATACTATTAAATGTTCTTTCATAGCTTGCCCATGAAAGGTTTAAAAGATAGTTTACTCTCTGTGCCTTTCCATTTACCTTATTTCCTTTTCTTTCCGTTCCTCTGCCAACCTTCCACCTTTTTCTTTGCCCAACTTTCGTTTCAGTTCTTTCCTGTTTGTTTGTCTCTCTGTTTGTGTGTCTCTCTCTCTCTCTCTCTCTCTCTCTCTCTCTCTCTCTCTCTTTCTTTCCTATTTTATTTCACTTTTTTTGTAAATGGTTTATTTCCTCTATTTTTTTTATCCCGGTGTCATTCATTTATATTTTGATTCATATTTCTATTTCTATCTTTATATTCTTGTTATTTATTTTTATTTTTGCTTTTTCTTGTTTTTTCGACACTTTTTGCTATTTTTTCTATATCTTCTTTATTAATAGCTTACAGAAAAAAAACGCCATTTTTTTGGGAGTGATGGCTTAAAACCCGAAAGCTTGGGCGATTGTTATTATATATTTTTTATTTGCTTTTATTTCCTTTGTGTTTTTGTTTTTATAACATCTTATTATGATGTTAATTTTTCAAAATATTAACAAACATGTTGTTGCTTCTCTTTCAGGGAAAAACAAATAATATTACACACACAAAATATATATATATATATAATATACACATACTATATATATATATATATATATAGTATATATATATATATATATACATACATTAAGGCAAATCTTATTAAATTACATTGAGTATTTTTGTTTAATGAGACTTTTTATGTTTTCAATTTTTTTAAGTATCCATTTAGTATTTTCGTCAAATTGGTGTATATAAGTTCCATAAATATCTTGTTTTTACTTTTTTCGCGAGTACTTTCGATTTGATTCATGAAATCATCATCAGGAGGGGTTAGTCTAGGTGTTTTGACAACATGTATTTGCCGTTGAGTTTGTTAACGGCTTCAAAAGGAGCGTTTGTAGGAATGAGATGCTGCATGAGCCCGTGATTATGTTTTCTGGGTAGAAGAGATTAGTTTTGCGCGGTTTAATACATGTTTTATCATTGCTATTTCATATCAATGTGAATATTAACTTCTATAAATCTATTAACCCGCTTACAACTAATCTCTTCAACCAGAAAAATATTCGTTAAGTATTGTAAAGACATTAAGCAATTTCTAATTAACAATCAATGCCCTAGTTATATTGTAGAGGAACAAATTAAAATTATTAAAAACTTAGACGATACTAATAATAATAATCATCCAAATAGTTCCAACTATATTAATTCATTCTATTTTGACCAAATGCAGCGAACTTTAAATCGGATGGAGAAACTCTTAAAAATATAATACATCGGTATATATCTCCCATCAACTGTAACAATTAAATAAAAATCGCTATTTATTATAAAAAATTGAAAACAATAAATCTTGTAGTTAAGAATAATTATTTTCAAGCAGAAAACACAGTAGAGAAAAACCATGTTATATATCAGTTTCAATGTCCTTTGGGAAAATATATCTCTGACAATAATAAAAAAAGATTAATAGTTACATCGGTTTTACTACAACAACCCTTCCAGTACACTCACTTTGCATTCCTCGACACTAGCTCAATTTGTCACACCTAAAAAACATGAGTGCTTTCTTTCTCAATATAGACACATTTAGTTAATAATACAACAATACAACACAATAGCAATATCAGAAGATTAAAACTGCTCAAAGCCATTTACATTTAAACTAGATGTCCCACAATTAATAATATTAATTATGAAACTAGTCAGAACATTTTAAAATGTCTAGCGTAGTAATTAACATTAACAAATACTTATCTGTTTAACAACATCCGTTTGAATTGTTTCACGCTCTTTGTACCTAATAACATTAGCATGCAACATTTCATCACTACAGGCGATCATTTTAAAGTCGTAAATTACTAGCCGCAAAAAAACTTAATAATAAAGACTAAACTCGCCTGATGATGAACTGATGAAGTAAATCGAAAGTTCTCGCGAAAAAAGAAAATAACATGAAACAAGAAACCCACGGAACTTATATACACCAATTTGACCGAAATACTAAAAATAAACTTTAAAAAATATCTTCAAACCCAAACACTTCGTTTTATTTAATACATGCTCCTAAATAATTATATATATATATATATATATATATATATATATATATATATATATATATATATATTACTATAAATATTTTTATTAAATTTAAAACTGTTTTTTACGATATCGTTTCGGGCTCTTTACCTTAATGAGTGCAGGAGTGGTGGTTCCAGGCAGTCGCATGGGATCAAACGTAGTTCGTAGAATCAGGTTAGTATTACGAGACAAACGCTTAGGACCACACGGCTACTGACAATCAGCACATACACTAATTGAAAGTATGATCCACTTACCAGGGGAGACAGGGGAAAGCGTCATTACTGTCCACGGTGTTCAACGCTCGCGCCGATTTCGCTTTGTCGCGAATGACAAAAAACTTTTCTCATGACCACACGGCTACCAGCAATCAGAACAATCAGTAATTTTAATTAAGATATATTTACCCGGGGTGGCATTGCTGTCCACATGGTTCAACGCTCGCATGGAACTTGCTTTGTCGCGAATAACACTTTTAAAAACACAAATATATATATATATATATATATATAGGGCCATTAGGCACATTTTCGAAAAACATGTAAAAAAGATTAGAGAAAATTGGAATCAAATTCAATATTGATACAGTTACAAATCACAGCACTTCTAAAAGAGCTGGCATATTAAGAAATCAATTCACAGAATCAGATGATACAGACCATTTACAGTTAAGTTTGAATAAAATTGTACTATCGTTATACAACGATGAAAACTAGTATAACCTGACACCCCTCACAAAATACGCAGTAGCACTAAAATCAATGTTTACCACAGATGGTCGGTCTGAGAATGTGGAAAAACCGAACAGAAATAAAATCATGAATACTTTTACTAGAAAGACACGGAGACTACTCTTGACGAATCTTGCATGAAAACTGTGCCGTGTCATGACCAGGAGTTAATCGTTACACGGTCACACCAGAGGGCACTGCCTAATGACTGAGCTCCATGTACTGTCTTTCATCTTACTTTTATTAATGGCTGACATCAACAAATTCCTTATCAACACACTCCAATATAAATTCTAAAAGTATCTAATAGTTGTTAGTTTAAAGATAATTTTAAAAACAAAAAAAAAACAGTTTAAACGAATCTAACAAAGGAAATTATTTTAAATAATTAATTTAAAGTTGTGGACATCATGGATCTACAACCGAAAGAAAAATATTGTAAACATATGTTTCTACCTTAAAATGTATAAGATCAACACTGCAAACACCGATTTTGATATTTTGTGTAATTTACATATGGTCTTAATTTTTAAAGATAAAAAAATTCAATGAGAGCTTAATAATCTGCTAACGTCTATTTCATTAAATGATAAATAGATGAAACATATGTGACACGAGCTGATACTTAAGAATCTTCTCCGAAATTTCATAAGAATTGTTCTAGCACAGTAATGTACATACTGATATTCAGGGATATGTGTGAAAATAAAACCACTCGACTGATAGAATGGTTTAGAAAATGTAATTTTTGAATGGAATTAAAGATCGATAAATGATTGTAATTTAAAATTTCCTGGGATTAAAATTTGAAATATATTCGAGTTAAAAGGTAATTTCCGCTTTCTAAACCAAACCTTTATATATATATATATATATATATATATATATATATATAAATATATGCACATATATGTAATATATACATAAATATATATGTACATATATACAATATAAATAAATATATATGTACATATATACAATATAAATATATATGTACATATGTATACATGTATATATATAAATATATGCACATATATATGCACACATATTAAGGTATATTTATGCACATATATATATATATAGGCATAGATATGCACATATATATAGGCATATATATGCACATATATATAGGCATATATATGCACATATATATAGGCATATATATGCACATATATATAGGCATATATATATGCACATATATATAGGCATATATATGCACATACATATAGGCATATATATGCACATACATATAGGCATATATATGCACATACATATAGGCATATATATGCACATATATATAGGCATATATATGCACACATATATAGGCATATATATGCACACATATATGTGCACATATATATAGTCATATATATGCACACATATATATGCACATATATATAGGCATATACATGCACACATATATATGCACATATATATAGCATATATTTGCACACATATATATGCACATATATATAGGCATATATTTGCACACATATATATGCACATATATATAGGCATATATTTGCACACATATATATGCACATATATATAGGCATATATTTGCACACATATATATGCACATATATATATATATATAGGCATATATTTGTACACATATATATGCACATATTTGGACACATATATATGCACATATATATATATAGGCATATATTTGCACACATATATAATTTTGGAGCGAGAGGCGCGGAGCAATAAAACCACCGTTTTTTATTCCGAATTAAGGTTGCACCTGCTCCACTCCTGCTGAATATAAAATGAGCCCTCCTCTCCTTCGCTCCATCAAAAAGGAGCGTGCTCCAGGAGCGTGCTCCAGGAGCGCGCTCCTTTTTTAGGACTCCGTGCATATATATGCAAATTATATGTTATTATATATACATATTTATTATATATATGCACGTATATATATAAATATATGAACATATATATATATACATATATATACACATATATATATGCCAATTATATATATACATGCACATATATATGAAAATTATATATATTATTATACGTACATATCAATGGCCATACATATATGCATATATATGCACATATATATGCACACATATGTGCATTTATGTGTATATATGTCCATATATATGCACATATATATAGCTATATATGCACATATATATGTACATATATATAAATCTATATATGCACATATATATGCATATACATATGTATATATGCACATACATATATCTATGTACATATATATGTGTAGATATATATAGATATATATGCATATATATGGATATATATAGATATATACATGTGCATATATATACATATATATATATAGATATATATAGATATATACATGTGCATATATATACATATATATATATAGATATATACATGTGAATATATATACATATATATAGATATATACATGTGTATATATATACATATGTATAGATATATACATGTGCATATATACAAATATATAGATATATACATGTGCATATATATACATATATATAGATATATACATGTGCATATATATACATATATAGAGATATATACATGTGCATATATATACATATATAGAGATATATACATGTGCATATATATACATATATAGAGATATATACATGTGCATATATATACATATATAGAGATATATACATGTGCATATATATACATATATAGAGATATATACATGTGCATATATATACATATATAGAGATATATACATGTGCATATATATATACATATATATAGATATATACATGTGCATATATATATACATATATATAGATATATACATGTCATATATATACATATATATAGATATATACATGTGCATATATATACATATATATATAGATATATACATGTGCATATATATACATAGATATATACATGTGCATATATATATACATATATATACATGTGCATATATATATACATATATATACATGTGCATATATATATACATATATATAGATATATACATGTGCATATATATATAAATATATATATAGATATATACATGTGCATATATATACATATATATAGATACATACATGTGCATATATATACATATATATAGATACATACATGTGCATATATATACATATATATAGATACATACATGTGCATATATATACATATGTATAGATACATACATGTGCATATATATACATATATATAGATACATACATGTGCATATATATACATATATATAGATACATACATGTGCATATATATACATCTATATATACATGTGCATATATATACACATATATATATACATGGTGATATGTATACATATATATACAAATATATACATGCGCATATATATACATATATATATACATGTGCATATATATACACATATATACACATGGTAATATGTATACACATATATATAGATATATACATGCGCATATATATACATATATAGATATATATATATACATGCGCATATATATACATATATAGATATATACATGCGCATATATATATACATATATAGATATATACATGCGCATATATATATACATATATAGATATATACATGCGCATATATATATACATAAATATATACATGCGCATATATATATACATATATAAATATATACATGCGCATATATATACATATATATATATAGATATATGCATATATATATAGATATATGCATGTGCATATATATACATATATATAGATATATACATGTGCATATATATATACATATAAATAGATATATACATGTGCATATATATATACATATATATAGAAATATACATGTGCATATATATATACATATATATAGAAATATACATGTGCATATATATACATATATATAGAAATATACATGTGCATATATATACATAGATATATACATGTGCATATATATACATATATATAGATATATACATGTGCATATATTTACATAGGTATATAGATATATACATGGGCATATATATTCATAGGTATATAGATATATACATGTGCATATATATACATAGGTATATAGATATATACATGCGCATATATATACATAGGTATATAGATATATACATGCGCATATATATACATAGGTATATAGATATATACATGTGCATATATATACATAGGTATATAGATATATACATGTGCATATATATACATATATATATATATACATGTGCATATATATACACATATATATATATACATGTGCATATATATACACATATATATATACATGGTAATATGTATACGTATATATAGAGATATATACATGCGCATATATATACATATATATATACATGTGCATATATATACACATATATATATACACATGGTAATATGTATACATATATATAGAGATATATACATGTGCCTATATATATACATATATAGATATATACATGCGCATATATATATATATATATATATATATAGATATATACATGTGCATATATATACATATATAGATATATACACGTGCATATATATACATATGTATATATATAGTTATATACATGTGCATATATATACATATAGATATATACATGTGCATATATATATACATATATATACATATAGATATATACATGTGCATATATATACATATATATATATATAGATATATACATGTGCATATATATATACATATATACATATAGATATATACATGTGCATATATATACATATATAGATATACATATATAGATAAATACATGTGCATATATATATATATATATATATATATATATATATATATATATATATATAGATATATATAGATATATACATGTGCAAAACAAAACCTGGGGGTTAAACCGGTTTAACCCTGCAGCGCTCCTGGTATTTTCTCGGAATCCGGGATTTTTCTTTTATTTATTTTTGACAAGGAGAGGAAAAAATCTCTCGAAATATATCAAATTGATCCCTGATCATCCGGAATATTACAAACTAACACCATTGCTGTCTTGTCAGTTAGTCTAGAAAAATAAACAAACTTTTTCGATCTATATCCGACTTATTTCCGTTTTTTTTTATTTTTTGTTCTTCACAGCTTCCAGCGATCTGGAACTTCGCATTGCCTTCAACCTTTTTAAAACTTTTATTATATATAGATATATACATGTCCATATATATACATATATATATAGATAGATAGATATATACATGTGCATATATATACATATATAGATATATATATATATGTGTATATATATATACATATATATATAGATCTAAAGATATATACATGTTCATATATATAGATATATAGATATATACATGTGCATATATATATATATATATATATATATATATAGATATATAGATATATACATGTGCATATATATATATATATATATATATATATATATATATATATAGAGAGAGAGAGAGAGAGAGAGAGAGAGAGAGAGATAAATATATACATGTGCATATATATAGATACATACATGTATATCAAGGGAGGCGCGAGAGCGCTTAATCCCTTAATAGACTTCACGAATGCCCTATGCTGGAAATCTCATTTCTTTGATCAACCATAACTCAAAAACCAATAAACCAAGTAAGTTAAAACTTTGCACAACATTTTTATGTGTTAGGTTCTATAAGTTTCCCGAATTTCACCATCATTAGTCAAGGCAACCTAGAGATCCAGAAAGTTTAATCATGAAATCATGTTATATGTACGTACGTATGTGCCACCCTGTATCTCATCAACTATTTGATGGATTCAGCTGATTTTTCGCAGAGATAGATGTTCTAGGGTAGATGATGCCATTTTGATTTTAGTTTACCATATATCTTAGTTTTCCAGAAAATTCCAGAAAACCTTATGAGACGGCATAGTATTGAGGTATAGCCTTTACAAAAGTAGTGACATTCCATGAAAAATGTCAGTATACTGAAATCATATTCTCTTAATAGGGTTAAGATGAAAATTCATATACACTAAATGTACAAAAGCAAGGAAATTCCCAATTGTTTACACTTTTATTGTCATTAAGGGTATGACTACATATCAACCAAACCATTTCATTATCACATCATTACAGTATAAATCTCTATGCATGAGTGGATGAAGTGTGTGAGGTGCGCTGAAGAAAAATTCCTACCCGTAAAATACATAGCCCTGTTGTGCTCGCATACTCTTAATGACAATAAGATATATATATATACTAATATATATATATATATATATATATATATATATATATATTAATATATATATTAATATATATATATATGTGTGTGGAGGGTAATATTTCACGGATGCTTCTATCGTTATTAATAATGGTTGGATAGTATGAAAGCATAACATGATGTCGTTTTTTAAATAATTTCCTTTTTACTATAATAGTAATTCAATATTGCAAACGCTCTGCGTTTTTATTGAGAATTATAAATATATCTATTTACTAGAATTCTCGTCAGATGACGCGTAAAATTATTTTCTCGAACAGAACAGTTCTGTATCACTTTTATGTTTCGTTACAAAGATTACTATTGATATAAAATGCAATACTACTACACCTTATACTAAAATTCATATTCCAATTGTTTACTATATTCATTACATGAACAGTTTTTAAATTTAAAGTTTATTAAGAAGAATTATAATTTGGGGACTCTTTCTTAAATGGTGTGTAATAACTATAAATGAAATTAAATGCAAATCTTGAATGTTTTAGCTTTAAATTGCAGGTCGTGCCCATATGCCCCGTAAAACCCTTTAAAATACTCGAATAATACTGAAATTTTGAAAATATTTATTTATTGATGTCTAATACCTATTGTTAAAATTTCACAAAAATCAGAATTGTCATAAGGGTTTTCACCTTCTCTTTGACCTATTTGTGTGAAACTAAATTGAACTAAATATAGCCAACATTACTCACACTCACACTAAATTTCTCTACATACAAATATATAAATATATGCACATACATAAGTTCATAAAAATACTAGCAGGACCCGTTCCCCGTCGTTTCACGGGAGAGATAATAAGTATTAGAGTATTAATTCGTCAAAACGCAGTTATAAACAACTCTGTAAGCAATTTAGTTGCTTAAAATTTGCTTTATACATGTTTTGAATAAAAAAAATTGATTTCTACATATTTTTGGTGACTGTCTGCACCTCTTACGATTGTATGTAGGCGGTTATTCGCAAATTACCCCCCCCCCCTAAAAAAAAAGTAAATGTGATCCAAAAATATGCGTGAAGTTTTCCAAGGTCAGTGAAGGAAAAATCCTTCTAGACTGAGGAATTTTTTTAAATCTCAATCCGGAGTGACAATTTTGGTTAGAAAAACTAAAAAGAAACCAAAATGAAATGAATTGTAAAATCGACAAATAGTTGAATAGAGGAAAAGTAATCAAACAATAAAAATTGCCGGCTTCTACAAATATTTTCGTTCACTGACTAAGAAGAAAAAAGATAAAGTAACACTAACAGACACACCACTTTAAGGTTAAGTATATTTTGAAAAGTAAATATGAATAAATAAACATAAACCGAAGTAAATAAACAGTTTTTATTGTAATAAGTAAATAAAGAAATAAAGAGAGAGAGAGAAAGAGAGAGAGAGAGAGAGTAGGAGAGAGAGATAATGAGAGGTGGACATCTCAAATCCATCTCCTAGGGAACAAATTAAATTGCCGTAATCTAGAAGGATTTCTTCTTCACGGAGCGAGGAGAGAAAAGAATAAGTATAGTATCATAACACTTAAAAACAAACAAACAGAAATGAATTGTTGAAAGTGGAAGACGTGTCATGTAAAATTAAAATCCCCCAGCCTATCGATGTTTTCGATAATGGCAAAGGAGAAAAAAACGAATTACACTTACTTTTTTATTGCAATTAAGTAATAAAGAGAGAAGGAGAAAGGTCGGGGTCCCAAATACATCTCCTGGGGAAGAAATAAAAATTGGCGCAGTTTAGAAGGATTTCTTTTTCACTGATCGAGGAGAACAAAGAATAAGTATAGTATCATAACACTTATTCAAAAATACAAATAAACCTAAAAGAAATGAATTTTAAACATCTGGAAAACGTATCACGTAAAATTAAAATACCCCAAAATATCAATGCTTATCGATAATTATAAAAGGGAATAAAGTATAGGGAAAATAAAAAAAAAGAAGAAGAAAAAGAAGAAGAAAAAGAAAAAGAAAAAGAAAAAGAAAAAGAAAAAGAAAAAGAAAAAGATGAAGATGTTAATGATGATGAAGATGATGAAGATGAAGATGAAGATGATGATGATGAAATACTGGGAATAGTACTGAAAAAAAAAATTTTTTTTTTAGGTTTTGCGATTGTTTAAATAATGTTCGATAAGTATGCATCATAAAAAATGAAACAATGCACCTGGATTTCGTGTGAGTTAGTACTAGAAGTGTCGTGTAATAAATATATAGAACAGGTCTCCATAAGATTTCTATACGAAATTGGATGCTTTCAAGAGAAGACCTCTGTTCGTTTTATGCTGCGATTTTTAAGATAATACTGGCCTTGTGCCTAACCTTCTGGGGAGGTAAACAAAAAAAAACTTCTTGGTCTTTTGGCCAAGATCAAAGTGTAGTATCTGTTTCGATGGATGCTACATCCTATAGACCGGTATCGTCTTGGATTTCGGGTCTTGATTCCGCCGGTCTGTGGGTTTGTTCTGTGCAGTTCTAGGAGGTCCACCCTCCCAGACTTTGCCTCCCCTCTTTGGGGAGGAGTAAGGTTATTGCTTACTGTCTGAAGCGCCCCTATCGGGTGATGTCGACGGGCATGCCCAGGCATTTTTTGTAGACCAGAGTTCTCACTTTCTCGGGCGCTGGCTTTTCAAATCCCACTTTCCCGACCTTGTATCATATCTTACCGCTGTGGGAGGAAGATAATAATTCTCTTGTTTTAAATTATTATGAAATTGCCTAAGTGTTTATGGCATAAATGTATAAGTCGAAGAAAGAAATTATAGGTGTAATAATCGAAGATTCGTAACCGAAATGAATTTACTCGATGAGATTGATAGGTAGGTGACACCATTTTGAATCAATGTACAATAGAGATGATTTAGTTCGTTAATGGTATTCTTAAATTCCGGACTGCTTTGAAGTCTATGATTAATAGTTATAAGTAACGACAGCCAAGACAGCGTATACGCTTACTGTCTGAAATTCATCCGATATTCTGGAATTATCAAGGAATATCAGGGGGCGGTTATTAATTGATTAATGATGTTGTATATTTTGTATGAAATTATTAGAAGACTGGAATTAAATAATTACGGTGATAATTGTATAAATTATCCAATGTGATTTATTTACCGGCGTTAATTGGGGGAGTTCGAGTAAAAGTGTTTGCTACCATCTGCAAGCAGTATGTTTTTGTGAATGTCTGCGATGGCAGTCTAAAAGTAACATTGATTGTTAGATGTTGAAAATAATTATGCATTTCTTGAAACACGCTTGAGTGAATAAGGTGAATAGAGTGGTGAGTTTAGTAGCCTATGATGCATGTGGTTATTTTTTTACTCTCGTCAAAGGTACATGGGGAAAAAGCAGTCCATTATATACATACAAAGATAGACACATAATCTTTATTTTATTATATAGAGGATGCAATGGATATGAAGTTGGTTATGGAATCAGTTATCTTATGTTAAAATCTGAGTGAATAGATTGCATCCACTTACACACTGATTCGTTTGGGAAGATATGGACACATATATTAGCAACTTGTGTTCAATGCATCGTTGATAATCGGCATTGTGTTTTGGCATAAAATAATTTAAAAGAAAGAGCCGACATGCCGTTAAAAAATAAAGTCAATCAATTAATTGTTTACACTAAGTAATATGTTTCGGAATCCAATAACCCAATAGAGTAGATGTGTCGTAAAACACGGAACAATGCAAACTATATTATATGGATGTTAAAGCAGACAAACTTGAGAAATATAGTGTTGCGAAGAGAAATATATATATATATATATATATATATACAGAGAGAGAGAGAGAGAGAGAGAAAGAGAGAGAGAGAGAGTAGTAGTAGTATTAGAAATAACAAATATTTAAGAAACTTTAATCACAAATCTTCCAGAGATTTGCTTTTAACCACTGATCTTTTCAGTTACAGAAAACTGGTTCTTCCCTCAATCAGTTGCTATCTAAAAAATAACTATACCACTTTGTAAATTATTTCTTTGGATCAGTTTTTTTAGAGCTGTGCTTCAGTGCATGCTATTGCTTAGCTCTTGAAAGCATCAGATGAAGGACAGAAAAGGCAATTGGTATCATACTAATGGGGAGATAACTCTCCGTCACACGCTTTTTAATAAATCAATGAGGTAATAAAGATTAAACTCAATGTCCAACCATTATTCATCAAAAGTACAAATTGTTTCGTCCTTTAGTGAATTTAGTCGCGTTGTTTCAAAAGCAAGTGGCAATTATGCAAAAAAGAAAAAATTGGCTCATTTAATTTTACTTCAATAAAACATGGAACGACGCGAACAAATGATGTGTGTTTTCTCTCATTCTCTTTGTTTTTGTCGTTTTTTCTCTTTTTAAAATTCTCTGTTACTTCTTTCCTTCTCTATATGTATTTCACATTCTCTCCGCTTTCTCTCTCTCGGTTTTATACTTATCTCATGTGTTAATTTTTTTATTTCTGAATTTCAGTCTAACTTCTTCTATATCTCTGTTTTAACCTTTTTCACGTACTCTACGTAGATGTATTTATCTCTCTCTCTCTCTCTCATATATAAATATATATATATATATATATATATATTGTCACGTCAAACTACTATTCGAACTTAAAGTTTGCAAGCACATTTTACCAGACAAAATACCGACTGAGTACAGTTTTATAACTGTATATCTTTATTTCAGTTTGTAAACGGACAAGCAGATAGTAAGGTTAACGTACACAGCGACATTGGCCCTCAGTACATTCGACCTTTCACCAGTATCGGCTCTCAAGTCGTACGCCTACACAAACCCACCTACATACTCTACGACATCTATATATATATCATTTACTAAAGTAGCACACTAAGACACGGTTTACATATTTCTCGTACACTGTCTGTCGAACAACATCTATGAAGAAGAAGCAAAAAAAGACGAAGACCTTTAATATCGTACATGAAAGATTGGGCAAAAGCGCTCCGACGAAAACGCATTTTCAAGTTAATAAAAAAGCTGATCTGAAGAATATACTAACTCTTTTCCAGTGGGAAAAAATTGAATTTGAAATATCGAAATGATCTCAGGATCTATCTACTCATGCCACCGATAAAAATGCCTTTGCCATTTTATTTAACAAACTGGAATGAACGCATCATACTCTAAATCATTTCCTGTTACCTACAATCACAAACCTAATATTCTAAATTGTGATCTCGAAGGAAGATTGTGTAGCGAGAATCCTGTTATCCACTTAGGGAAAATGTATAAACTCGTGTAAACAATAGACAGCTCTACTAAGAGTATTAACTTAATACCCCTGGGCCCTATACTTATCAGACTCACTTTTAGTTAGTTCATTGTCTCGTTTTCATTTAACCATCATTCTCATACGGAAATAACTTAATTACATTTTAAACTATTTAACTCTAATGTGGATTACCATTTAATTTAGTTGTCTTATACTGTTTCGCACTTGGTTGTTGATTGCTTTTCCTTTACTTTCACCGGTGTCTTTAATTGGAAAACCTATCCTGTGTGTTCTTTTCTTCTTATTTAAGTCAGAACTTTGGAACTTCGATATTTATCTTTACCGTTTATCTAACTAAAGCCGACATATATATATATATATATATATATATATATATATATATATAATAAAATAAATAAATAAAGATATATATATATATAAGAAAAAATATATATATATAAGAAAATAAATAAATAAAGATATATATATATATATATGCATACATATGTAAATTAATACATATATAACTAATAATAAAACTATAAATACGGCTCTTAGAAACAATAAGACACAGCATCTTGAAGACGGTCGAGAGATCTAAAGCGCTAGAGAAATGGCCCACGACACAACGCTAGGTGCCATACTTCACCGGTTAACACTCGAAAACCGAAGAATCGCTCGCCGCGTCGAGAAATTGACAAGAAAGATCGTGAAGAGAGAGAACTCCGTGGTCTTTAATGACGCTTGCATAAATAATGGCTTGCTGCCGAACTAATATATATATATATATATATATATATATATATATATATATATATATTGTTATGCATCGGCTTTCGTTAGATAAAGAGAGAAAGTTGGTTGGTTCATAGTTTAAGAACGACGAAAGAAATGATAAGAGAAAAGGCATGTAAAGGTATCTGACATCCAGTTATCTATAAAAGTGACATCTTTTTTATCGAGAATAATATTTTTATAAACACCCCAAAGAACTGTCCGAAATATAAAAATTATATTAACACCTATAATTTACGTGCTGTTATGTTTTACATGAAGCAATATTTTTGGTTTTAAATGTGAATGAATTGATAATATTTAGCGGAAAAATTATTTATATATTTATGTATGTAATATGTTTGTATAGTTGATATTGTTTATAAACCGTAGGCGCCATTGCCTCATGGCATTTGCGGATAACGTAGTCAATAGAATCCGAACTATCTTTGTGTTTTGCTTTGTGTTAAATGCGAATAGTTTCGACTTAATTCATCACTCTCTTACTTTCCACACTTTTTAATACTTTTTCTCCCTCTTCATTTGCAGCTTCTGTATTTCTTACAATTTCCTTTTCATTTTCATCCTTTATTTCAATAAGATATTCTCGAGCGTAATGCTATTTCCTTTGGCTTGGTATAATTGTATTTATTTTTTCTTCCCTCCATTGTTTTCTTTTGGGCGCCATCTTCTTTCCCGTCTCAACCTTTTAATGAATTTAGTTTACTATATTTCTTTTACTTTTCTTTCGCGACACCATTTTTTAAAAATTTCCCTTTTTACTGTTTGCTCAGTCATATTTTCTTTTCTTCGCTATTTTCACTGACTTCATTTCATACTTTCTTTTTCGTCTCTGTCGTTACTCACTTTCGACCTGTTTTTTAAACCATTTTTTCTTTCTCACCACGTGGTTTTACAATGATACATAAATAAAACAAATTACCGTTTAATTTTTGTTTCATTTCACTTCATTTATATATCTTTTTACTATTTGAATAAACAGTTTTTATTAGTCCGATAGTTAATTCAAAACTGCGACTTAAGTTGTGGTTACAGTGAATTGTATCTTATTTATTGCAACTAAACATTTTAGTCCAAATAGATCTTCTCGCCAAGAGATGGGCTTGATTTCATTTTCGTTTAACGGTCGCTAAATTTCCTTTTTATTATCATTAAGAAAAGAAAGAAAATGTATTATACAAAAATAGTCATGAAACATTCTTTTAGAAATAAAAATAAATTGGAATCTCTTTCTTTTAAATGTTCGTTTTCATCGAAACGAAAGCAAAGTTCTAAAACAAGTTTAAGAGAGAAGGCGACTGAAAATTGAACGGTCAACGATTTAGTTTTAAAAGTGTTTATTTCATTTGAAAGGAAAACTATTAAAGTTTAAATTTTAAACTATAAAACACCTTCTATATGTTGCCTACGGTTTAACATTTTCATTTGATGTTCCTGATATAAACTATTTATTTTTGTCCCTGTTGTCTCCCCACACGGGCAAAGTTAGACACAAGGTCGGTTTTAATGTGAGAAAATCCAGCTTCTTCCAAATTTGGATTAGGACAACATTTTTAATTGTTTCATTCTAGAAGGATTTCCTTTTCACTGATCAAGGACTAAAAATATGAACTGTAGTATAAGAACATATACTACATATTGCTCCTAGCCCAAAGTCCAAGGACATTTATAGTAACTTTTTTGGATTCATTGCATACGATTTATGATATGCCAAGTTTTATTTTCCCCCTATATCGGGGGCATAGATTTTCCAACAGTATTAGTGCTCCAATGACTCCAATCGATTTGATGGGATTTGATAGCGTGTGCAAAAATTATGGTCCGCATACGGACTATAATTTTTTAACGCATTTATCATAATATCTGATAATTCATTTCAGTTAAAATTTGATTGTGTTTGAAAGATAATAGCTTAAAATCTATCGCTACAGAAATTATTTTTACGCCTGAAAATAAATATTAAAATGTAAACTGTGCTGATAGCGGCTAAAAATAGATAAATTCAGTGAAATTTAAAATTTTATGAAATGTTTTTTAAAAATTATTAAAATATAATTTTCAATTTTCTAGAACTATTTTAAAAGTAATTTGTAAATTAAAGTCTTAAGATTCTTAATTTATAACAATTACTGACGTTTTTTATATAAATAGGGATTTTGTCATTCTGTCACAATTTTTTTAAACGTAATATTTACATTGCGTAATTCTTCTCATTTCGAAATATAAAAGATCTTAACTACTTATATAAATAGGAAATATTGCATTATTAGTAAATAATAAATTTCCAACAAAAATCGTATTCCATGACTTATTTAAACTTTCTTATTAATAGAGCTTAAAACATTACCATAACAAAATAATTATAGCTTTAATGTTACGTCAGAGATGTATGATGTACATTATGTATGAAAGCATGAATTCAAACAAAAGCGATAATAACAAAAATAAACGAACGGGTAAACATTATCAAAAACCTTGAACATTATTTTGATAATACAAAACCATTTATTTTGCTTTACCTACGTATTGTATGTAATTCTTTCACAATCATATAATCCTCCCAGCCTAGCAAAACATGCGACCGGAAGAACCATATATTTGCTAGGTTACTAAAACTTGTATAATTATCCAAAAATTACAATTCAGAGAGTTAATAAAAGTCCACCGAGATTTAGACGAGTATGGAAGAATAAACCCGCAATAACATTTCATTTTATTATTTTTATTTTTTTATAGAAGATATGGATTTGTAATAGATCGGTTTAATTAATTGTGTGTAACATGTTCTGTTTCGATATCGTCTGCTGCCTTCAATTTGTTTGTTTTTCGTTGTCTTCCGATCGTTTGCGTTCTTCGAATTTTCTGTCCGGGCTGTAACTCGTTTACGAAAAAATAAATATTTAAACAATAAAAAAGAATTGATTAAAAAGGTTAGCAATTATATTATTGTAATTATTCTTAAACGTGTCGTAACAATAATTCATTCTCTTTCATTTAAAACTAAAAGCGTATTCTAAGCATAAAAAGTAAATTCTATTACTATACTGTCAATTTTATTATTCACCGTATAAAAGAGGTAAAGCATTTTTTTAATTAATTATTTAATAGGATGCCAATTTGAAAGAAAATAGTTATTTGTTAATGAAACAATTACAAAAATACAAACTTACATTCTATTCTTGTCGAGTGCAATTCCAGTCTGTTTATATACCAATGTCCTTCCATAGAATTTGAAGGAAAACGTTTGTAAAATTTATTCTAATATTAATTATTTTAGGAACTGATCACTGTCTCAATTTCATCATCTTTTTCATGAGTAAAAAAGATTTCTTACGCTGATGACTGCACTTTCATACGCGAAAGAGAAATATTATCGAATCGCGTCGTAAAATTACAAGTAAAATGTTATTATAAAAATATTATGATGTTTATGAGCTTATTTTAAATGAAAATATTAAATAAACAATGTGTTATTAAATGATAATAGGGTACATTCGATAAATGATTTTAATTTTATTTACACGGAATCTAAGGGCATTATTTAGAATGTATAAGCAACTTTTTAAAAACATGTTCATTGTTAACATCTACGGGGATTTATTTTCATAAAAATGAAAAAAAAACAACCAATTCATTTGTTTTTTTAATACTCTTAGTAGAGCTATCGATTGTTTACACGAGTTTATACATTTTCCCTAAGTTTCCTAATAAAATAATAGATTCATTATATTCAGTGAGCATTAATTGATAAATATTGAACATTTCATTATAATTGGTGTATTTTCTGAGTTTTGGTTAATTTTGAAATGAATGGAATGGGGTCAATTTCTTTTTGATCGGCCCATTCATTCTGGCCATACCTAGCATTTAAACGAGGTCAAGCCGATCCAGAAATGATATCCATTACGCCGATCATACACACTCTGCTATATTTAGATATTATCAAATAGTATAAAGCAATACCCGTGATTTAACATTGGTTGGGAAACTCATGGTGAAATACAGGTTGAACATTTGTTAAAGAGTGACATGCGATGGGTGATACAAAGCAGTTAGAGAAAGGGATTTAAAAATAGTAACCAGTCGGTCTGATATATAAAGCATACAGGTTTCTATGAAATGAATCATTCTTCTAGACACATGGATACCGAAAATGGTAATGAAAGCACCTGTTGAATTGAATTGATATTTTACATATTCTATGTCGTTTGTAGACATCAATAAATCTCAAGACGGATTCAAGAAAAATAACATTGTGCCAAACCACGACCCATACACGCTGGATGCCAGATGAAATTGCATAGAAGCATTTTCCACATTTTCAGATATATTTCCTTATATTAATCGCATATGAGAAAAGTATTACTCGAACAAATGAGTATATCACGATATTTCCATATGGAAATATCGTGATATACTCATTTGTTAGGTAATAAAGAAAGAAACACAACATAGCATTATCAAAATAAAAGTATTTCCTTATTCGCTACATTTGCATACATACGAAGTAACGTTCTTTCGTCTATCAGTAACGATTTAGTCTTCAAAGTGAAGGCTATGCAAAAAGGGCAAGAGGGGTTTTACGAAACAAGCTGGTATAGAGTATTTTGTGAATAACACTGAATTCGTGCTCTCTGTCCGTTTTATGAAGTTTCCACTTTCAAGTCCCCATTCTTTATTTGTATGGGCACGACACGTCCGCACCAACCGTGATTCGAAATTGTATCTTTAATGACTAACTCATCCAAAAATCACAATTAGTTTCTCAAATTACACCGTCTTTATTTTTACTTTACACTTTTAAAACATAAAATCTGTGAATTAGAGAGTCTGGCACATGGGCATTTGATATTTTACAATTTATCTTAATTTCAGTATTTTTCGATTCGAATTACTCTGATAGTAACATTTTTATTTTTATTTTTGATGAAAATCGCTCCAGACAAGGCATGAAGCCACTTGATGTAAGGAGCTAAAACATACTAGTTCAAGGTCAACAACTAGCTAAGAATAAGTGTTAGATGGATAGATCCTGACCCAGATAACAGCAATTCTTCTGCCTTTGTCAGAAACATCACGCATAGAATGCGAGGACAAAAGGACAACAAAATCAGGGAGCGATGGTTACGAGGCTTCTGAAAGTAAACCAAAGGTTCATTTTTTATTGCTAAGTTGACTGATACATTTACAATCATCTAACATCGACCATTATGCGTAAGTTGGTTTGAATTAAGTTGAAAGTGTATGCTTAATGCATGCTTTCCTGAACGTATCGACATGATCAAACTAACTTTGTTTCGAACGCACTCTTATTACACTGAATCGGGGTTAATCAACGTTTGTAACCCTAAGGCTTTTTTTCTTATATATTTTGATCACACAAAATACAAATGGGATTGAAGTATGTTTGAAAAATAAATTTTAATTGTTCTAATTAGCTATGATTTGAAATTTACTTATCCACTCGCCCATCGCTTCTTTCTCTCTCACTCTCTCTCTCTCTCTCTCTGTTACTTGACCCCCGGTCTTATTTCATACAACGCCTCTCCATAAAATAGAAGAGTGGACTATTCTCTTTATAAGCAATAAGGGATATCACCGCAAGTTTTAGTAGTATTAACCCATAGCTGACGAGAAAAAACAGAGAAAGAGGAATAGGAAATATTTTAGTCTTTTAAATTTAAATGGTTTTGCAAGCTCATGTTTTTTTTTCATAGCAGCCGCGAGAATTATTTGCATCACTCTGGCAACCTAGAGACTGTATAGCAGAACGTTCTTTGTCAAAATAAGGTATGATTTAATTTGGTTTTTGAAGACCATCCCCCCTTATGCGTAATCTCCTACTTCGGGTGAGAAGTTGATTTATTGTCCTCTTTCCTGAGGCAAAACATACCAGGGAATGCCGACGGTTGCGTTCACAGTTATTTTTGTCCTCTTTCGGAGTGTGCCCTTAAGGGAGATTTTTTTCTCTACATTAAACTGACTGTGTCACATTTTGCTGTCGTCGCAAATAAAAGTCTTATTTTCAGCCCAGCCTAGGAATCCTTAACACATTCTGATTCTACGATCTGGTTCGGTAGGGGTCTGACCCTTTTGTCTGAATTAGATATAACTCGGTTCGGTCCAGGGCGGCCATCCTCCCAAGCATTACTTTTTCATAAGTAGGTTGGTTTATTTGCGGTCGCCTTTTTCTTGATACAGACAATCTAACCTGAGCTTTCATTGTATCTAGTAAACGATTTTTGAAGTGGTGTAAACGACTCAGATATTTCCCTAAGAACACACATCGATAGTATCTTTATTGATATTTCTCTATTGGTATGATTTATATAATTCACTGGTATTGTTACCGAGTTCATCATTCATTGTTGCTATGGTTGTTTTACGGGTATATCAACCTTCTTTGTGTTAGTTAATGACGAAATACAAGCCCTATTTAAAACTATTCATTGTTGAACACATATTGCTATTTTATTCATAGCAGTTGTAAATTGTAGGTTGATATCTCTCCCAACTGCATAAGAACACAATTGACCACAACAGTTCAAATAAGAGTTCAACTTGATATATTGAACTCCATAGTCCACTCTTAGCCTGCTAGAATAAACCTGAATACCTGTTAGCTTACTTTTCTTACCTTTGTTATTTCTTTATTAAGAAGGAAATCGGAATTTAGAAAAACTTTAGAGGATATTTTCATCTGATAATTTGAGATCTGACTCCCTTGACCTTGAAGTGGTATTATATTTAGCTATTTACATCAAGTGGAGTTATGCCTTGTCTGGAGCGATTTTCATTAAAAAAATAGAAGACGCAAAGGAACTTCTGCTCCAAACTGTGAACGCCATATTCTTATTTGTATGATTTATTTTTAATGTCTATAAGCTATACATGTGTTTCTGACTGTCTTTAAATTTTTTTAAATTAAAAGTAGGTCAGGGTTAGGGAGAAGCAAATTCATACCGATAGATGAAAAATAATCGTCCTTTCATTATATGGATTGAGAGACGAAAGATTTCTATTTCGTTCTGTCTATTAGCTCATGTGAGATGTGTCTTCTTGGAGTCGCTTCTACGCTTCAACTCACATATTTATTTACAATATCTCTCTTTCTGGCTTCAGTGCGTATCAAGTTGCCCTTTCTAACGTCCGTTTCAACCTTTTTACCTCGTCTATACAGATTTGTATTTGAACATTGTCAGTATTTCTCAACTCAAAGTGATCCGTCGATCAAGACTTAGATCTATTATATATAACTTTAATCTATTCTTAGTCTATTAAATACTTCTTAATTCCGTAGACAAAAACTACTTAACTTGAATCTAGTATATCAAACCTTAAGCTCTATATACCCTATTAATCTATTAAATAAGTTTAAATCTATGTATTATATACCTTTTTCTCTTCTTCCTCAAAATAAATGTATATCGTTTCTAACTTAATTGAAATATGCAACAAAAAAGGTCGCAACTTTGAAATCCCTAGAATATCATAAAACAACATGTATATATATAGTGTGTTGGGGTATGTTGAAATCAACAAAATGCTCGATCGTAAGAATCCGAGAGCTAACATACATTAGATATCAAGCTCTTCCTGAAATAATAAACTACAATATAACAGCACCTTTATACTAAAACATAAGCACTCACGAAAAATAAATATAAATATATATATAACACATTAATCTTTTAAGAAAATGAATGCATCCCCATTCTGCAAATTAATAACAGACCGCCACACCACTCGCCAGTCTATAAATACATTACACTACGCACCATCACCCCTAAATACAAATACGGCATAAAAACAGATAAACATGCAACCTCCGTAATCAGTAACCAAGTTCAATTTAAATAATACTAAGTTACAATTACGGCCCATACATCCATATAGAGAGCCCCATAAACTCGGTACTTTCCCCAAAAGGGGCACTTGAAAGAATTCACCGAATGATGAAAGCAGTGAACAGCGGCTTCTATTAATTCGAACTGTCTTCATTCTGTAAGTGGCCGATGATTCGAAATAGGTTTTAATGGCCTTTTCTAAACAGTAAACACCTACCCATGTCAATAAAAGCATAGTACGTCTCTGAAATATGTAATATGTAGTTTTAAAATAAATATATATATATATATATATATATATATATATATATACAGGGTGGGCAAAAATAACGGTCCTATTTTTAAAAATGCATAACTTTTTTATTTATTGATTTTTTTTTTTTTTTTAGAATAAGTAAAGGACCCCTTCCGAAGCAAGCATGAGCCGTATTAGCCCTAAGGAACGTACCCTCATTTAGAAAACATTATTTTTGCTTAAAAAACTCAAAACAGTGTAAAAAACAATACTTTAGTTTTTGTAAGTTTTAAGAAGTGTTTTTCGGCTAAAATTTGTTTTGTTTATTTCAAAAAATCTCGGAAGGGTCAGTCGACACACACATAAAGTTTGGTGAGTTTAACTTTTATTTTGTGGAAGTTATTCAAATTCAAGTTATTCAAATTTAAAGATAGGACCCTTATTTTGGCCCACCCTGTATATATATATATATATATATATATATTTTTTTTTTTTGATTTTATTCCATTAGTTGCGACAAAACAAGTTTTGTTTCATTGGTGCGAATAGCGACCAACTCATCGGGCCGGCGAAAGGAATTCAAATGGCATAAAATTTTAACTTCACTTTAACGGGAGATTGAAAATTGAAAATACATTGGAGGGGGAGGGGGATAGAGTTGGGGCTTTGTCTATAACGGCGACATGGGACATGAGAGGGGAGGGGGGAGGGAGGACCCCAACAAGTCGTGTTTCAAATTATTACGTGGGAGGTTTTTCACGTGTCAGTGCTGTGACGATCTCAATCTCGGCCGGGGTGGGAGGAGGGAGATGGGGCGACGGCCAGAGTGAGTTAAATTTAAAATGAGAATAAAATTATGATTACAACCGTCATTCTTATTTTATTTTAATTCTAATAAGTAATTATCATGTGGATAAAAATGTTTGATAATTTTAATTTAGGGTATTAATTGCTACTTTTGCATTTTATTTATTTTATTTTAATGTTTTGTTTATTATTTGTAGTGAATTTTGTTGTGATTATATTTTTTTAAATTGTGATTATATTATACCGAGATCAATACTAGTGGAATCATTTTATAAGAGAAGTTTTCTGGTGTTACCAGTCTTATCATTAACAAAACCGATTATGACAATGGAAACGCCTATAGACAAAGCCCCAACTCTATCCCCCTCCACCTCCAATGTATTTTCAATTTTCAATCTCCCGTTAAAGTGAAGTTAAAATTTTATGCCATTTGAATTCCTTTCGCCGGCCCGATGAGTTGGTCGCTATTCGCACCAATGAAACAAAACTTGTTTTGTCGCAACTAATGGAATAAAATCAAAAAATATATATTTTACTCTGAATTTTCATTGAGCACTCTCATAAACCCGGTTTCAACTTCCTTCGGATTCATACCCCCTGGATATTTGTAACAAGTTAATTATATATATATATATATATATATATATATATATATATATATATATATATATATATAGAGAGAGAGAGAGAGAGAGAGAGAGAGAGTAAGAATTCTTCAGTAAATATTATTTGAATACCCACATACATATATGTTTGATATTCACCAAGAATCATCAGTGTGCTACATATAAAACTGTTTCATCGGTGGCATGATTCCAACCTCAGTCACTATTTACTGTTAAGATCCAAATACTCAAATCGATACGGCCACCATGTTAGCCATATGTAAAGAGAGAGAGAGAGAGAGAGAGAGAAAGAAATCTTATTTATCGTGTAGAACAATAATAAGTCTCTTAAGAGTGTTCTATTTCCAAGGGGAAGAACTTCGAATCATAGTTGAGATTCGAAACTTTTTTTATATTTCCCTCCAGAGTGCTGGTTCGTTAAGCAAGTTTGAATAATTAAGTATTAGTTTTAATAAATATTATTTTAATATCACACACACACATTATATATATATATATATATATATAGAGAGAGAGAGAGAGAGAGAGAGAGAGAGAGAGAGAGAGAGAGATGCGTGTGTGTGTGATCTTCTCCCAAAGTCATCAGTGTGATAATATATACATCTGTTCCGCCAGTTACATGATTTGAACCTCGGATCCCAGTCATCATTGATGATCAAGATCAAACACTCCAATTGATGCGGTCGTGTTTTGTGCGTTTCTGCGTGTGTGTAATATTTTTCTATCAATCAGTTCGCCATCTACTTTGAACATACAATATTAACATCAAGCTATATTTACATGATTGCACACCTTCGTATGTTCTAGCTTATCGTTCACTTTCGTGGCCGCCCCTCGTCATAACACTGATTTGTACGAAACGGCCCTTACTCCTTCTCTTTCTCTCTTTCTGTCAACCCACGTCAGTTCGACATGAATAATTAGCGAAAGGTTAGTCATGTTAACATGTTTATTGTGATTGTATTATCAAAAGTCAGTTTTGTCCGCTTCGGGCTTCATGCCGCTGTGGGGGAATAATGGGTGGTTGGGTTGAGTAAAAAGTGATTTACATCTCTCGATCACCGCTGAGAAGATAGGGGGGGGGGGGGGTCGGGATGGATAGTTCCGGTTAGACACGTCATCATTTTTTCGGCTCAACGAGAATGCCTATGAGTTTTAAAAATAAGTCAAAATCGCAGGAAAGGGTTGGCGAGTAACAAGGGACCACTTGATATTTTTTTAGCCCAGCCCTCATATTTTCTTGTTGGTTTTTACTCTTCAAGGAAGGGAAAATAGCGAGAATTTATGATATTGAATATGGAAAACCTGGAGACAGGCTTTGGCCCGTGAAAGAAGAAAAGAGCGGAAATACCAGCTCTCGTTTTTTTTTTTAAATTCAGCTCACATGATATAAATTATTTATTTAAAAACTATACATTATATATTCCAGAAACGTATCGCGGTTTCATTGTTTAGAAAAGGCCCTTAAAACAGAATCCGATTATCACCGTAAAACAGTGTTGTACTCAGCAGGGAAGCATTCCCGCGGTAATGTGTTCTACAGGCGGGAAACCCTTGCAAAGACGCTCTGTCCGTGGGGATTCTGCTTGATGCTAAGCTCGTGTATAGAGAAAGTGAAGCTGGTTTGGTTTGATTTATCTGTTTCATGCGAGCAACAACTATTTCAAGGCTGTTTAATGCTTAAACTCAATAGTTATTAAAATAAACGTCAGAAACATCAGTATACACAAATAATCAAGTACAATCATGTTTCAAAATAGGCGGGTATAATTGAACCAAACTGAATTCGTCCTCTCACACCTAGTTTCTGAAGTTCTTTATTGTGACTTCATCCCTTACTTTAATGAACAAGGCACGCCCACGACGAGTACGTCCTGATTTGTTACTCATCCTAAAATTGTCAGTGTCGGTGTCAAATTTTCTACTTCTACTAAGAAACATTTGACATCACGACCAGTCAAGTCTGGCACAACGCCATCCAGTATTTAATGAGTTAACTAAATGTTAAGATATGTGTCGTTTGTTTAGGATGTCTAAAAAAGAAAGTAGTGAAATATTTTTGGTGAAGAAAATGGGACACCTAAATGGAACCTTATAAAAAAAGTTAGAAATTGAAATGCGTGGCAAATGGAGAGAGTATTTATTTCCTAATACATCTTTTTTGAAAAAGATCACAAAAAGAAATATAGTCTCTTTTTAGTTTTCAATAACTTGGAAATTCTAATTTCTTAGCATTTCAAGTAGTAGCTTTTTACGAACCGGGGTAAGAGGTATTAACTTTTGACAGTTAGTTCTTATTTACCTCTCTCCCCACAAGGGCTTGATATGACAATGTCGAGACATGTAGAGTACGGACATTTCTGAACGTAGCAATTACCTATAAATATTGCATTAATTGAAAGGGAGTTTTCTTCCTCTATCTATCGACAGAACAGATAGTTCACTTTGATCGTAGCCCGAGGGCCGGATTTGTTTACTTTCCTGCCACAAAGATATGGTTAGATACAGTTTTCGTGAGAATCGAGCTCTCCAAAGAGGGAATCTCAGATCCGACTGCAAAGATAGCCTGGTCAAACCTGTCAGCATTCTCTCAAGAATGAAGACGACAGGGAATAAAGGGGCATCCTTCGAAAGGAAAAGACAAAATTAAATAAAATCTTTGTCACCTACAAAAGGTGGAGGTAATGCCTGAGAGGATAACTTCCTGATACAAAACAGATATTACATTTTTATATTAGTTCGAAGGCCGGATTATTTTACCTATCAGCTGATAAAACACAAGGTAAGTCTATAGTCGGTATCCAACTCCCCCCAAAAGAGAAATTCGGGTCCGGCTGCAAGAATTGCCTGGTCAGTCCCGTCCGTATTCTCTCACGAATGAGGGTACCGGCGGCGACAAGCAATAAACATCCGAAGAAGTAGATGAAATGCAACATAACAGTCGTCGCCTACGAAATGATAAAGTAATACCTGGGATGATATCCTCCTGATTGAGAGAACAGATACTTCAATTTTATCCTCGTGCAAACGCCGGACCGCTCATTATATTATAGAGATATTTGTGTTAAAGACACAGTTTTCGAGTTATGAATGAGACAAATATTTTTTACTAGTATGTCACCGCTTATCAAAGCAAAAAGGCCACTCGAGGATAAGGGTTAATGAGATTGTAGGTTTCCGATGAATAACACCTCGGAGAATTGTAAACGATGAGTGAAATTCATTATTTAAGTGGACGCCTTCTATCCTCGAGCTGCCGGCATTTGCAACTCCCTCCCTTCTCCATGTTTCCCCGACAATACCGACATGCAGAAATTTTAAACTAATGTGAACAAACATCAACACAGCTTCCAATTTAGGATGACCCCCTAAATTTCCACCCTAATTCTCAGTAGCCCCTTACGTTTACAGTTGCAACTTGCAATTTGGGATAAACTCAGCTAAAAAAAAAGAAAAATTACCTCTTTTAATTCAATGGAATATATATTTTTACGTGCACATATACTATGCTTATTTTGTATGTACTGACAAGTCTCTGGTTATTAAAGCCCAAGGGCCACTCAGGTACAAGGGTTAATGAGTGTCAGGTGGACGGTGAGATAGCACCGTGAGGATTGGTTATGGTGGTGAAACTGCGTAGAACACGATTATCAAAGAAGACGGATCAACAATAAATTGTTTACATTGGACTGGAAAACGACCATGTTGTAGTCATCTGAGAAGCAACCCCCTAGTATTGTATACAGCGGATTGGGAAATCTTAGAAATAAACTTGTTCATAAAAGTTTTGTTTAGTTTTAGGTGCATAGAGCCAGAAAGGGAATTTTTTTTACAGTGGTTGTAGTTAGACGAGTTCTTGTTACGAATGTTTTACAGCGGAGAACCAGAGATTGGAGCTCAGTTTAATACCTACCATGAAAATAACAACGGAGTAGAGAAAGACTAGCAACGTCTCTTCTGTGATAAAGAGTATGTAGGAAAGTGAAGAGGGCATTCTCCTCACTCGATTTTGAAGTCAATTTTGTACTCTTTTAAGGCAAGAATAAATACTC
Organism: Sepiola atlantica; assembly: GCA_963556195.1. Taxonomy (NCBI): domain Eukaryota; kingdom Metazoa; phylum Mollusca; class Cephalopoda; order Sepiida; family Sepiolidae; genus Sepiola; species Sepiola atlantica. Next base: position 43,744,483 of record OY744524.1, read on the forward strand.
TGAGTGGCATCTCCCCACACGTGACAACTGTACTTTATCTTAAGACGTATCTGACACTTATACAGCTAGAGGATTTATTTACATGAAATATTTCGCTGTATTGTCAATAGCCATTAGAAGTAAAGTTTTTCGTGTAAAATTAACGACTTCCTCATCAGAGGTTTTCGAAATAGAACCGGTTAAAATTGCTTTGAAGACGTATATTCTACCGATTGCTAAAAGCGCTATTATGTTTACAACTAAATGTGTCCTCTAACATGTGCTCTCCTGTTTTCTGCAATGTGTGCCGCGATTTTGCGTTAACAAATCGGGACACCATTTGATAAAGAAACATTTGAAATATTCACAAAAGCCTTCTAATATTTTACAATAAAGTTCGAAGGTCAGAATTTTTAATTTCTATTTTTAATGCAGTTCCTATGTACATAATCATCACGTTTACACACAGGTTCTCATTAGATCATCGAATTTTAGCAACGTTAAGTCTGGTCAATACTAGATCAGTGACCATTTTGGAAATATCAGGTGGTGTATGTGGGTGGACGATCTCCCTTACAAAAACTAACGTCTTACAAATTGCATCTGCAGTTGGCGTATGAGTCCAACCATTGGTCACCGGTAGTTGCAGAGTAGCAGGGGGTAAGTCACGGATCCAGAACATGACTTCTGTACTGCACGAGACGGTGTTTGGGATAAAACACCTGGTCGAACAACGTTGGAGACTGACCACTGTACCCCCCCCCTAAAACTTGAAATGGTACGCAGACTAGTTGTACGAGATGCGACTTGAACTGATTGTCATATAAAGATTTAACACTCGCTGTTTCTTGATTGGATACTTTGTATGTATTTACCCTATTAAATTTAAACACCTTCAACCTTATCCACTACACTTACTAAATAAGCATCTTAATATGTGTTTGTACGCATTTCTCTTGTCTCCTTAAAAAAGTTCATATTTATGGGTCTTCATGCACTTCTCAGCATTAAACATTCCTTTTTCGTCTTTCTGTCTATCTATCTGTATCTCCCTTTCTCTCCCCTCCTCTCTCTTTATGTGTGTGTGTTCTCGAATAATAATACATAGAAGAGAAATCTTTAAACTTTGGGAGTATGTTTCCAAAAATTAGTCTAGTCGTACAAGCATCCCACGCCCAACCTCCGCCGCAGCGCCCAGAGAGACTTGTTCAAGCGTAAGATGCTCGATTCAATTAATTGTGAACGTAGTGTTTTATCGCTTATTGAGGGCCACAGACTATCGGTTTTTAACGTGTGTTAAGCACTGACCTTGCGAAGCTAGTCACGAACTTGAAATGTTTTTGAGGGGTAAGAACATGTAGACTGGTGTGACAGAATAGAAAAAATGGCAAATAAAATTTTCGAATTGTCTTCCTCCCACAAACAGTTGACAAACAATGGGGAGAGTTTCAGAAAAAGATTTAATTCATGAAACTAAGTTAAAGGAAGTATATGCAATTGAAAATGTGTTTGTCACAAGAATGCCAGAAAAATACCAGTATAAGTTCTAATGGTAAAATAACAACGTTGAACAAAGAATGAAAGAATAAACATGAAAATAGAAGAGATTATTCAAATGAGGAGGGCGAAAATGTTTAGAAAATAAGAATTTTAAAAATTTCGTTTTATATTATCACTATATCTTATATACATTATATATATATATATATATATATATATATATATATATATATATATATTAGTACTTCATGTATCCACATAAAATATTATAAGGAGATATAATTTTTTATGTATCAGTTTTCAGTATTTACTTCAACAGTGCTCGATACGTAAGTAGAGCTAGGTAGTAAGCAATGAAAATATATATGGCAATCAAGCTACACAGAGGCTCCCGTGTTTCATCCACGGGGGGAATCGTCAGGCTAAATGCTTTAGATGAAACACGGGAGCCTCTGTGTAGCTTGATTGCCATATATATTTTCATTACTTACTATATATATATATATATATATATATATATATATATAAATGAGTACTTATTATAATTTAAGCTTGGATCGCCTAGTTTTTTCATGTTTTTTTTTGCGTTTTTGATTTGTTTTGTAAAATTAGCACTCAAAATGTCCACACCAAGAAATAAATGCATAGGAACATTATACAACTATATTGGTGTTTGCCGAAACAAGTGTATGATGAATAAAAACTAAGTTTTCTGAAATGACATTAATCTGTTCTTTATAACATTGAAATAGGTATAAAATTACATAAAAGTATTGAATATAGCATAGCTCTAGCCTTACACTATTGAGCTATCATCATTACTTAATGTTATAAAATTTATATTTGATAGACAAAATACACACACACACACATATATATATATATATATATATATATATATGTATACAGAAACAGAGATATTAATAAATAAAAACATAACACTCTCACATATATATCTTTTTAGGGCTCCTTTCCGTATCGTGAGACAATAAATATACCTGGAAGAGTGTATGTATAGGGAATATATAATGAAACAAAGGTTACACAGTCCCAAACTGTATTTCTCCTAAAGCGGCATTGATTGAGTCTAATGGCATGACATCCAGGATTGCTGTAAAGAATGCTGAGAAGGCAGAGAAAGGCAGTTTTCCTTATCTTAGACTAGTTTCCAACTAAAGATTCAGAGTCTAGTTTACCTGACTATAAAATTAATGGATGGAGGGGGATATATGAATTCATACCTTCCAAATGGTGTTGATGAAGTTTATGCAGTAGCCCCGACGGAACTAAAAGAAGGACACGCCGAGCCTATCATCCCCGTCTGGTAAACACTACACCACGCCACTTCCGCACACACATAAACACACATATAGTGTGTGTGTGTGGACGTAATTCACTGGGGACCCGACTTCGAATCACGCTAGGACTAACGACCCTGATTAGTCAAAAGAAAACGTAACAAGTATTTGAGAACACATATATTATATATATATATACGCTCTCCTATGGGACAGAAATCTGCTGAAAGAAAATAATGATTTCGACTTAGCATTACTGTAATTATTTTCCCTCATAATAATTGAATACTTTTAGTTCTCAGTATGTTGAATAAAATAATATGAATAAATAAACATTGTCATTTATACTGCGATTATATTTCTCCCATTACTACAAGCAGGTTCGTGTTTCGGTCGGTAAAGCGCCGGATGTCAGTGACTGGTGTCCTCGTTTTGAATTTCGTTAGGTCTAGGTCTCGCCACACTGCTAAGTTGTAGAGACAACAAAACACGTGTCTGTGGATGACTATATCAAATACAAGCAGAACCCGTGTCCCGGCGTTGCCCTAGTTTAAGGGATATGTGAAATGATTTAAGTGATATATACATATATATATATATATATATATATATATATATATATATATCTTCTATAAATATATATAAATATGTATATATATATATAAATATATATATATCTTCTATACACAAATATATATATATATATATATATATATATATAATTATATATATATATTTTAGAGGTGAAAGATGAGAATAAAGAATTGTAAAGATACAATATTTATTAAAACATCTCTTTGGATATATTGCATAGTATTAAATCTTTAACATGCTACACACAAAAAGGATTTTCGTACATAAAAGGATAAGATTTCGCGCGCTTCTTTTTTTGATCTGGTCACGAGACAATCAAACGGTCTCTATCTTTTGCTTTAGCCAGGACACAGACCAACGAATATATACTTTAAGGGGACACTATAAATATACCAGTTCATAGACATATAAGATTAAAAAAAAGAACCTCTTGATGAAGTGAGTGTAAATGAGTTAAATGAAGACTAGCGCATTTAAAAAAAATAATCGTATTTCTGACAATTTGAATCCTGTCTACTAGTGTCTATGAGTTTGTTCCACAATATGTGAGCCTTCGTCTAATTCTTATGTAATTCATGCAAAAGTGTGTGACGTCGCAAACGAAGAAGAAATAGTGTTAGACAGCATAGGAACATGAATTCACGGAGTACACGAGTAAACGCCGAAATAGATTGAAAAGTCCAATGGCAACAGAAGAGTAGAATAAAAATATAGAGCGATCTTTTTCTTCTCTGGTCGCAATTGTGAACAGACGCTTATCTTTTGTAATCTCCAGGTTTTGCCTTAATCACGATACAAACCAACGAAGACAACGGAGACAATAAAAACAAACAAAAACGTTTAGTTTCGGATTACTTTGTTCGATTGATCATTAACTTTACGCGGAGATCGGGTATTAAACATCATACAGAATACCAGAGGACTATAGAAGAGCAGAAAATGAAAATCGAAACAAGACGAACAATTCGCATGTAATTAGTACTAGCATCAGGACCAAGAGATACTGATGCAAATACCTAAAAATACATCAAGATCGCATGTCTTTCTGGTTGCAGATAATTAAACGCACATGCCGAAGCTCTGGCAAGATGCAACAGAAACAAGGCCAGAATGCACCTAATAGAGTCTAGAGGTTTTCACGGAAAACAGAACTAACTAGAACTTATACATAACCAGTTGAAACTTTGCCTGAATAGTAGCTGAGAGTTAGTCGCTCGCAAGTGGCACTCTGGATTAGAAAGTAATGTTGTAAAAACTCGACACTTTCATTGACTCCAAGTAGACCACTACTAACGGAGCCTGTATGCGGATAGAACTATGAAGAAATCATGAAGACATGTTTATTATTAAAAATTAGTTGTAACCCTAAATATTATTATATTTTCCTTGTAAGCATGGTACATATGTATCGTATCCGTTTGAAAACACTTGTTTCGTAAATGACTAAATACGTATGTTAACGTTTCTGTGTCGAATAAGGATTGGCCATAAATATCTCTTTAGCGCCTGTCCTGATTTCCGGTCTTTGAAATAATCATATGTTCAGCTTATTTTACAATTCATTTTATGTCATAAGATTCTTCACATTTTGCATATTTACTTAATCAGACTATGCTGGAATTTTTCTCATGATCAATCTCGTATCTCAAAGGTATCAGTGTACCTCATGAAGATGAAGAACGTCATACAATATCCCTCCATACACACACGCGCACAAAACACACACACTATATATATATATATATATATATATATATATATATATATATATATATATACATATACATATATATACATATATATATATATAAAGAAAATAAATGAAAATATAAATTGGATGCAATATGTATTAATTCATCAAGTATTCAAATATAATCTTATATTCAAGCATCATTCGATTTCTTATAGTATTGCTCTATCTAATGTCTTGAGCATTGATTTATCACGATAAGATCTGATATAAAGAGATAATATTTATTTTTATTGTTTCATTAATATATATATTATAAATGAATATTAAATTATTAATACCTACAGACTCTAGCGTTTCAAGCTTATTGCTCTCATCAGTGCAGGAAAGTAACAATTGCAGACGGTCAGTAGGCGCGAACCTAGTTCACAGTCAGCCTAAAATCTGCAAGCAGTCGTCCACCTGAAATTGTCACGTAATTAAGAGAAATTAAGACCTATATGTACCTAGAAGCGAGAACAGTTAGAAGACTAGCCGAGAATTATTATATATATATATATATATATATATATATATATATGTATGTATATATATATATACTACATCGGCAGGTTTGTTACAAACTACGGAGTCTTCTTATTTTTCGCATTATTTTAATTATTTTCCCAACTTCGAGTTGGTGCAGTAAAGATCTACCATCTATCTTGAGCGCTTTCGATCTTGGAGACATCAAGAAGTATTTTGTTGTAGTTTATTCAGAGTATTCATTTTATTATTTTAGCCCATTATTTTGTCGGGAGAAATATACGATTCAATCTATTCCCTATTTATTTTATTCAGGTTTTACTTATTTATTTAATTGGTTTAACTTGTTTTATATTAGTCGTTGAAAACGTTTCAGATGTTCGTGTTTATGCTGAATGTTATTTTGTTTATTTTTTAAAACAACCTACCATGAATAAAAGCACATTAAACATAGGCACTGACATCTTCCATGAAACAAAAACGAAAAAAAGAATAGAAAAATAAATAAAAAATAAAATTACTAAATAAATGAGGAGATTAAATTGCACGACCGAGGCTTTCACAGACGCCATCGGTGGGGAAAAGCTTTGTTTTAATGGCTTATAACTCTTAAATTAAATGTTCACGAATATTTGTATTATTTACACATAGAACATAATCCCGAAATTATGCCATCGATTTTCCAAACACCGTGTATTTCTTGTAAAATAAGAATCATTGATTTTTAAAGTTAAAAATTAAAAATGTTAATTAATATTTTTGCTTTGTGTGATTTGCATCATTCGGACGATGTTCTCATCTGGGATGATGAGTAGTCTGAATAATACACATTATCAATCCTCATCTAAAATGCTGAAATCTAATATTTTTGTTTTAATTAACTTAGTTGAATAATTTCGGTCACCATGGCCAGCGCAATACTACATTGTGTGAATGTGTCTGCGACAAATGAACCAGATTTTGTGTGTTTTAAGTTTACTTTATTCTTTGTTAGTTTCAAATTTCGAGTTAGAAATCAGCAGACCCATGTATATTATATTATTCTATTTGATCATGTTGAATGGCGCCTGATAAAAAAGAGGATGCGTGTATTTTCTGTGAGTGGTCTTTAACATGTGTTACAATATGTGAAATGGTCATGGGTAGATGGGGAAGTCAGTTTCTCTATGATAGCAGCAAGGAATATATGTAAACATATATGTATGTATACCGATATAGTGTGTGTTTGTTCAGCCATAAGTATATGACTTGTTTTTTTTTTTAATATTTTATCGTTGTCTCCACCTTCCACACCATTTCAAACTAACTGTAAAAACGGGCGACGCGACTGACTGACTTACTGACTCATCCACCATGTTTTTTGTAACTTAACTTTGAAATATATTTTAATATTTTCTTAAAAAGTGGATGTGATACAAGGTGAGTGTTTTAAAATGTTTTACCAAAGAAAGCTTTCTCTTTCCCTTTTCCTGTTCCATGTAAATTTTCACTGTATCGTCTTCATTAAGTTTTTTTAAAATCTGATTTCATCACGCCCGCCATGTTTATGTGCGGTTTCATTTTTTTTTAGTTTTTTCCTTATCTAAATTCCAAATCTTAACTTTATTTATAAGTTATTGGAGTGCTGTAAAGTAAAATTCATTTACAAAAAAAAATAATATTTGATGTAAATACATATAAATAAATCGATATATAAATATCTATATATTGATACGATTGTGCCATTATTTCGTTTTGTGGCATGTTATCAGTAAAAGTATATGTATTAAAAAAAAGTTATGAAAGTTACAATAGGTATTAAAGTTAATAATTTTCTTTGCATTTCTCAAAGAATTCCATGTAAACTTATATTTTAGATGATTTTATTTTTAAATTGTTAATCATCGGCAAGAAATTATGTCTATAATATGATTATATCGCTTTCCCAATCAACTTAATTTAAATAAACTATTCAATTTTAATAATTTTATTGATGAAGCTAAACGATTAGCATTGACACAAAAATAGATAATACATTTTAAAATCAAATCCAGTATAAATTACAATAGGAAACCCAATAATCTGCGTTCGGATAACGAAAATTGATGAACATTTCCGATTGCTTCATTGAATATTAAAATAAAAATTAAAATATTTATCCTTTAGAAAAAAAATGAAAACTGTGTTACTGCTTAAGACTATTACAACGACTACTGCAAAAATGTAATTTTTGTAATTGTTTAAAAATGTTATGAATAATTTTATTAAGAAATATTTAGAAATGTTGTTATTTAATTAAATTACTTAATACATTTATTTTTTTAAATTATTTTTAAAGTAAAGTAAGTATGATATATTTTTTAATCAAATCGTATATTATTTTTCAACAATTAATCAGTACGATGACAGAGAGTATACAATGTTCGCGAGAGTGAATTTGTCACGGATTGACGGGAAGGTGAAACAATACGGTTTATTTTTGATTGGTTACAACTAGTGAACCGTTAATATCTTATGCGTGTCTTTAAAAGTTAATTCGACGAAGTTACTGCATATGCAGTCACTGTATATGCAACTATAACTAATAATATACAGCGGCTACTGCGACCGAACATGATTTAATATTGTGAACAATCAAAATAATAAACAAATAATCGTCCAACTTTGATTTAAAACAAAACAACAAAAACACGTCGTTAGTAAAAATTTAAAAGTAATTTTGAAACCTTTATTTTCGACTTGGAGTAAAGTTTAAAAGCTAAAGTCAAGTAATATAATTTATCTGTGCTATATGTGCTTCTACCGGAAAAGGGAAACCTTATTCTACACGTGCCTCTTTATTATCAGAAGAAACATTTTGATCCACATTCCAGACTTAGCAAGTTTTATTTTTTTAATCATTCACCATGGCATCGACATTTTTATTTGAAGACAAAGTAGACTTTTGATATTGATATTTTTTTAAACAAAATAAAATTAACCTGACAATTATATTTAGATTTAATAATCGGTTAATTTCTATTTCAGTCACATAAATTAGTTATTTAAGTTATTTATCGTTCAAAAGGGAATTAAAAAACTACAAAACCTTAATATCACTATAATTTCGTTTATGTTTTTTACGCTTTTCAAAAGTATGTTTCTTTTCGTTGGACCTATTAAATTTATATTATTTTAACGTTAAAACTAAAATTAAGATTTCAAAGGTGATTGTTATTTTGCAAATAAATCAAGTATCGCCCTTTTAAATTAATTTTTAGTTAAATTAAAGTTGGGTTTGACGTTGTAAGTTTTTTTCTTTTTAATTTTCCATCAAATTACGATCCTTTTCACATATGAAATTGAAGCAATGTATTAATTACGCACAAAACACAATCATCTGATATAAATAGGGATTTTTCCGTCCGTCCGTCTGTCCGTCTGTCTGTTTGTCCGCTAGTCACAATTCTTAAACGTAATAAATACATTGCGAAATAATAGAGAATACTGAATTTAGCTAATCTAATATTCCAATCTAATCTAAATATGAATAAATGCGAATCTTTCCTTAGTATATTAACATCAAAACCTTTAAGTGTTACTTAAATATAATGATACAGTATAAATAGTATTTTCTAAATTCCGTCAAACAAAACCCGCTTTGCATATTGATTTTCATTTCAAGTTTCTAATAAATTAATAATCTATGATATACATTTATAAATGATGTTGTCAATTTTAATCATATATTTATATTTTCCTCCATAGTAATATTATTATAATTATTAATACAATTAATTACAGAGATTTTATTTCAAAACTGATAGCGTTTTCAAAACATGTTAAAACTTTCAGTTTCAAGGGAGATAAGTACATCAAAACTTCCGACGTTCATATTAAGAGAACAGGTACTACAATTTGTTCTTAGTCAAAAAATCGAGGTGCAATAAAAACTATTCTTTAGTGACTAGATATTTTTTAATGAATGAAAATAACCTCGTATCACCTCTCTCTCTCTCTCTCTCTCTCTCCACAAATATGTGCGTGTAAGTGACTTTCCGGCATAAACATATTGACAAAAACATAAAATGATGACATATGTAGATGTAGCATTAATATCATACATAAATATTCGCATATGTTCACGTGAGTATGTGTTCATATGAATGTTTCTATGTATGTATGCGCATGTGTAAACCTATGTATACATGCATAGTCTGTAAGTGAGTTCATATTGACACCCAGATGAAGCAGCTGCAACCGGCATCATTTCTTTTAACGGAAATGCTTGATGTCATGGTTTCTCTCTTGGTATTTCTGTAGTGAGACGAAAATTCCATAGTCGAGTCGCTGACTGACAGCGATAAAGTCTCCAATTGCAAACCCGAGACAGACTTAGATTAAATTTATCAAAGCAAGCAACAAATACGTAAACTTTTAGAAGGAAATGAAAAACAAAAAGTGACATAAGTATAAACTGAAAGATGTCTTTATATACAAAAATATTGATAATTGATGAATATATATGTGCATGTCATTTACAGACAGCTGTTTCTTCGTTTCGACCTCTGTTCACTTTCAACTGTAACCAGTGGTTTCAAATGCTTACCATCTGAGATAACGAATCGACTACAGGAATAGTGGAGATTATATAACTTAATAACATATTTCATTTGTTTAAATTTACTAGACTGGTAACCTAGAGAACTCAATTCTTTACGGAACAGTATTACATTATGATGACGTTAAATGGGTTATAAATACCTTTCCAAATTAGTAAAGGTCTACGAGTGTCAATGAAACCATGGTACATATTTGGAATATGTAATGTATAGTTTTTAAATAAATAATATATATATAAGTTACACTCGCCGTCAAAATTGACTTAAAATAAGTATGCCTCGCCAGTGTTCGCATTACTGTTCAGATAAAATAACGTCTCAACCGTGAGATTAAAGAAAAGAAAGAAAAACATTAATCGGTATAGAAGAAAGAAAAGAAAAAAGGAAAAAAAACGTATCTTTATGGAAATAAATAAATTTGTGAATTCATTTAAGACTACAGTGGTTGTCTGATGTGCTATTTACTCATTTTTAAGCGCCTGGCGAGAGAACAAAACTATCTCTCTCTCATATATAATATATATATATATATATATTATATATATATATATATATATAAATAAACACACATTGGTCTTTATTATAGATAAGAGGATATATATACCTGTGATCATTGGATTACAAACACTAACATTATTTATTCTACTTTGATTTCATTCGACAATTCATAAACTGTTACATATCTTGTAAAATATTTGCATGGCAGTTTATCAAATTTCTTGCAGTTGCAGTTTCTGTTCCTTGCATTTATGTGGTGGTGTTCTTTCTGTGTTTTTGATTTCTTCCTATTGCAACTTCCAGGTGACTGGTTAGCATTCGTAGCTTATGTTGGTTGGTTTCCGCATTTAAGGATTTTCTTTTAGATTTCAGCTGTTTTGATCATTGCCGTCCATTTTATGGTCTCAGTCTTCCCTTTGATTCCAATTTCTCTCAGTCTTTTCTCCAGTTTTTTAGGGGCTGCTCCTAGTGCTCCTACAATTATTGGTATTATATTGATTTTGTTCATACTCCATACCCCTTTCAATTTTCTAGCGAGTGCTGTGTATTTGCTTCGTTATTCTGTCTCCTTGATCCTCACCCTCTGGGCTGCTGGCACAGCAAAATCCACGATTTCGAAGGATTTTCCTTCTTGTCGACTATTATCACATCCGGTATCCTTGCTTGTATTAGTTAACCTGTTTGCACCTCCATATCCTAGATAATTTTGTGTTTCTCGTTTTCCAGTACTGTATCTGGTTTATGTTGGTACAACTTGTTAGCGTGTTTAAATGCAGTCGTTTACTTAGTTCGCAGTGTGCTGCTTTCCCCATAAAGTCATGTCTGTTCTTGTATTCTTTTCGGACTAGTTTGCTGCATTCACTTATTATGTGATTTACTGTTTTCTTCTCTTTGTAGACACAGTCTTCATTTACTGTTTTCCTGGGTTTTATCTATTTTAGCTTTAATGTAGTTTGCCATAATCGCATTATACTGTACAGCAGTCAGTAAAGATTCCGTTTCTCTGTTGAAGTGCCATTTTGTTAGCCATGCCCAGCTATTTTCTTGGGTCTCTTCCCTTGTCAGTCTTATGAAACGACCATGTAGTTATTTCTTCCCACTTTTTTAATTATCTTTTTGTTTTTGGTTTCGGTGCTTTCTGAGTTGTTCATTGCCACGGTTTATCTTGCTGCGGTGATTAGCCTTCTGTGTTATGTACTGATACAGCTCTTTTGTGTGTCTTCCACACAGTCTTTTATACTTACCAGTTCTCTGTCCCCTTTCTTTATTTTTATGTAGAGTCTGTCTGTATCGTCTTTTAGGTGTAGTGTGTTGTGTATAATCATTCATTTTCTAGTATTTTGGTTAAGGTGCCTGATTTCTTATTTAGTCCAGCCTATAAATGGCCAACAGTATCTTATTAGTGATACTGCCAAGATGTTTATTCGTTTTACTAGATTTTTGCTATATAATTTCGTTTCTAAGAGTTTTCTTGTTGTTCGCAAATATTTTTTAAAATCTTTTTCATTTCTGTAGATTTGATGGTGTCGGCTTCCGGAACTCTCAAATATTTATAGCTATCCTGTTCGCCTAGCGCCCTCTTCTCTTCTTGGTTGGGCAGTTCTATGCTCCATGCTGTCTCCAGTTTCCCCCTTTTTATCTCTGGCAGTGCACACATTTTTCTTCCGAATTCTATTTGAATGTTCTGGCTGAAAATTCTGGTCGTATCAATCAGCTTTTCCAGTTCTTTTTTGCTATTTTGCAAATAGTTTCAGGGCGTCCATAAAGTCGTTTATTCTTTTTTGTGCGTATGTAAACTTGTATCCGGCATCACATTGGATGAGTATGTAGTTAAGTGGTATCATGGCTATGATAAATAGCAGTGGTGATTGGGGGTCTCCTTGGAAAATGCCTCTGTATTTTTATCTCTGTCAGATGTTGTCCTCTAGCTGTCAGTTCTAGTCTCCATGTGTCTATTGCTTTTTTAATAAGATTGATAAGCCTGTCGGGTATCTTAGACATTTTAAGCATTCAATTACTTATGTTTCAGGGATTTAGTATTAGAATTTCAATCTTTTCCATTTCTAGCATCTTTTTTGTTCCTCGAGGAGAAAGCCACGACTGTTTATGGAGTGGTTGATTTGTTCTCTCAGTCGTGCCGTTAAGATTTTCCACATTGTTGGTAAATAGGTTATTGGTCTGTAGTTGCTGAGGATCGTACACATTTTTGCATCTTTTTATATTAGCGTTACTCTCTCTTTGGTCATCTCCTCTGGTACGTCTCAGTTTCTGCGCTAGCCTTTCATGTAGGGTCGTGAATTTTTAAAACCAGTATGCATGTATTCCATCGTAGCCTGGTGCTTTCCAGTTTGCTCTTTTTCTTTCCGGTTATCTTAATCGTTTCTTCATTAATTTCTGTTTCTGTTCCTTCTTGAATTTCCTGTAGTTCATCTTTCATATTCTTCAGCCATTTGGCATTTTTTTGTTGTAATTTTGAAGCTCTTCCCATATCTTGCTCCAGAATTGTTTTTGTCTTTTTCGGATTATTAACCGTCAGATGTTTTCAACTACTCTTTCTTCTTCCCCATTGAGTTCTCTGATATCGTAGTCTTCGCCTTCTGGGTGTCAGTGTTTTACCAGTCTTTTACCTGTGGGTCTTCGCGCAGCGTTTTTTGATCTATTATGCCATTTATCTTTTGATTGATTTCAATTAATTCTTGCTCTGAGAACCATCTTCTCTTGAGGATCTGTCTTGCTTTATCTACTACCCTTTGTTCAGTTGTATGGTGGGCGGCAGAAATGTCTCATAGATTTTACACTAGTTTCCGATAGCCTATTTCAGTGGGGGCATTCCTTTATTAGTCTATTTTCTTTTGTAGTCCATTTCTTTCGATGGCTGTTCAGTTTGTTCTTTTCATTCCTGCTTTTTTGTGTTTGGTCTGTGTCTTTGTCGTACCTGGAATTAGAAAAGTAACTTACCTGTTTTTGGTCTGTGATCTTGTTCTTGAAATTAAAGAAGTCAACATTCACAATATGCGAACCGGGTACCCCATGTTGGCCAATTATTATTATTATTATTATTATTATATAGAAATATTTTTGCTTTATTCTTACATAGAAGTAAAGATATTTATTATTTTGCTATCTAATTTACGTACGTTTTTCTGGTGTGTGTAAAATATGTAGATGATGACACTGAGAAACAGAGTAATTTTTCTCTAAATGCTCACAGCGACATGAAAAATATGAGAGATTTGTTGAATTAAAATAAAGTGAAAGTGAAGGAAAGGAATACATATATAACTAAGAGAGAGTTCAGTGACTTGTTAAGTTAATATAAATCACGGCTTATTAGAATAATTAAAATATTTTTAACAAGAGTCAATCCCAGAACTAAGGTGCATATGTTAACATGTATTATGTGTTATTAAGGTATATAATAAAAATCCTTAGGGAAACAAATGTTGATTAAATCCCATTTAACATAATAATACATATTTGATTCTTCATTCCGCTTAACGATTACCAGATCAGGCTGTCTGAAGAAACTGTCATCCTGGCCAAAAATGCACCAAACATTGATCTTATTGTTTTTTTTTTTTGTCTTTCCCTCTGCAAAACTCAATCATGTTCTGTAAAGCCAAAAACAAAAACAACAATTTTCTTCTACAAAACAACCAAACCAAACACCATGAATAAATATTTGAATAATATATAGAACTTGAAGCATAAACACTTTTACCAAAATGACAGGAATTGACATTAAATAATCCGAAAAGGGGTAGTATGCCGTGAAACAAAATTACCAAAGAAACCGCTTGACCGTTCCACTCTTGTATTCTTTTTTTGAAAAAGGATTAATTTCTCTCGAAATTATTAAAAGATGTTACACCATCTTGAATATTTTAATTAATATTTAGCAGTAAGTCTTATATATACTGATTTAATATGTAAAAGATCTATTGAAGAATAAACAGATAATGTGAAGATTCGTAACCCAAATATTGTCTTCGATAGTTTGTTTTTGTTTATACTCACTTTCACTATTTCGGTTTTTCTGTATTGCTAGCAGCATTCATAAATACTTACATACTTATTTACCAGCAATGCCTCAAGCCAACTACCGTTCTCTTTTAATAATACACACACACATATATATATATATATATATATATATATATATATATATATATAATTAGATAGCGACAGAGAAAGACAGAAAGAGAGGGAAAATCGGAAAAATACGTAACATAAATGTAAAAATCAGATCCACTCGTGTGGATAGCTTAATATTTCGTCTATTATTAGAGAATTCGTCAGAATTAGCAAACAGTTGCAATAATTACAAAATAAAAAGCACAAGGAGACAAAAATGGAGATAAAAAAAAACAAAGGAAGACCGAGGAATTATAAATGAAGTGAGAGAAATAAAGTTAAAGAGAGAGAGAGAGAGAGAGAGAAGGTTGTGTTTTAACCGTTTAAAATTCTCTGGATTTCAAAACTTTCATTCACTACAATTTTCCGTGGTAGAAACCGATGCTGGTGTCGCTGCCTTTGGGATGAGGGGAGATCAGATTATAGCAATTTTTATATGATTAACCAAGTAGTCTTAGCTTTCTTCGATTCGTCTTAATATGCAACATACCCCTTCTAGTTGTTTTTGCTGTCATTTTATTTCGATTACCGTGGTTGTTGAATGTCAATTGATTATTTTTTTGAAGTTAAACTGTTTCGTCTGTTAAGACAAACGACATTTTCGGCAGGAAACAAACTCTGTGGAAGTAAGTTACAAATAAAACAAATGCTGCAGCAAAAAAGGGGCTATCATTTGAATGAGGAAACAAACTCTGTGGAAGTAAGTTACAAATAAAACAAATGCTGAAGCAAAAAAGAGGCTATCATTTGAATGAGGAAACAAACTCTGTGGAAGTAAGTTACAAATAAAACAAATGATGCAGCAAAAAAGGGGCTATCATTTGAATCAAGAAACAAACTCTGTGGAAGGAAGTTACAAATAAAACAAATGCTGCAGCAAAAAAGGGGCTATCATTTGAATCAGGAAACAAACTATGTGGAAGTAAGTTACAAATAAAAGAAAAGATGCAGCAAAAAGGGGCTATCATTTGAATCAGGAAACAAACTCTGTGGAAGTAAGTTACAAATAAAACAAATGCTGCAGCAAAAAAGGGGCTATCATTTGAATCAGGAAACAAACTATGTGGAAGTAAGTTACAAATAAAAGAAAAGATGCAGCAAAAAGGGGCTATCATTTGAATCAGGAAACAAACTCTGTGGAAGTAAGTTACAAATAAAACAAATGATGCAGCAGAAAAGGGGCTATCATTTGAATCAGGAAACAAACTCTGTGGAAGTAAGTTACAAATAAAACAAATGATGCAGCAAAAAAGGGGCTATCATTTGAATCAGGAAACAAACTCTGTGGAAGTAAGTTACAAATAAAACAAATGATGCAGCAGAAAAGGGGCTATCATTTGAATCAGGAAACAAACTCTGTGGAAGTAAGTTACAAATAAAACAAATGATGCAGCAAAAAAGGGGCTATCATTTGAATCAGGAAACAAACTCTGTGGAAGTAAGTTACAAATAAAACAAATGATGTAGCAAAAAGGAGCTATCATTTGAATCAGGAAACAAACTCTGTGGAAGTAAGTTACAAATAAAACAAATGATGCAGCAAAAAGGAGCTATCATTTGAATCAGGAAACAAACTATGTGGAAGTAAGTTACAAATAAAAGAAAAGATGCAGCAAAAAGGGGCTATCATTTGAATCAGGAAACAAACTCTGTGGAAGTAAGTTACAAATAAATCAAATGATGCAGCAGAAAAGGGGCTATCATTTGAATCAGGAAACAAACTCTGTGGAAGTAAGTTACAAATAAAACAAATGATGCAGCAAAAAAGGGGCTATCATTTGAATCAGGAAACAAACTCTGTGGAAGTAAGTTACAAATAAAACAAATGATGCAGCAAAAAGGAGCTATCATTTGAATGAGCAAACAAACTCTGTGGAAGTAAGTTACAAATAAAACAAATGATGCAGCAAAAAAGGGGCTATCATTTGAATGAGGAAACAAACTCTGTGGAAGTAAGTTACAAATAAAACAAATGATGCAGCAGAAAAGTGGCTATCATTTGAATCAGGAAACAAACTCTGTGGAAGTAAGTTACAAATAAAACAAATGATGCAGCAAAAAAGGGGCTATCATTTGAATCAGGAAACAAACTCTGTGGAAGTAAGTTACAAATAAAACAAATGCTGCAGCAAAAAAGGGGCTATCATTTGAATCAGGAAACAAACTATGTGGAAGTAAGTTACAAATAAAAGAAAAGATGCAGCAAAAAGGGGCTATCATTTGAATCAGGAAACAAACTCTGTGGAAGTAAGTTACAAATAAAACAAATGATGCAGCAGAAAAGGGGCTATCATTTGAATCAGGAAACAAACTCTGTGGAAGTAAGTTACAAATAAAACAAATGATGCAGCAAAAAAGGGGCTATCATTTGAATCAGGAAACAAACTCTGTGGAAGTAAGTTACAAATAAAACAAATGATGCAGCAGAAAAGGGGCTATCATTTGAATCAGGAAACAAACTCTGTGGAAGTAAGTTACAAATAAAACAAATGATGCAGCAAAAAAGGGGCTATCATTTGAATCAGGAAACAAACTCTGTGGAAGTAAGTTACAAATAAAACAAATGATACAGCAAAAAGGAGCTATCATTTGAATCAGGAAACAAACTCTGTGGAAGTAAGTTACAAATAAAACAAATGATGCAGCAAAAAAGGGGCTATCATTTGAATGAGGAAACAAACTCTGTGGAAGTAAGTTACAAATAAAACAAATGCTGAAGCAAAAAAGGGGCTATCATTTGAATGAAGAAACAAACTCTGTGGAAGTAAGTTACAAATAAAACAAATGATGCAGCAAAAAAGGGGCTATCATTTGAATCAAGAAACAAACTCTGTGGAAGTAAGTTACAAATAAAACAAATGCTGCAGCAAAAAAGGGGCTATCATTTGAATCAGGAAACAAACTCTGTGGAAGTAAGTTACAAATAAAACAAATGCTGCAGCAAAAAAGGGGCTATCATTTGAATCAGGAAACAAACTCTGTGGAAGTAAGTTACAAATAAAAGAAAAGATGCAGCAAAAAGGGGCTATCATTTGAATCAGGAAACAAACTCTGTGGAAGTAAGTTACAAATAAAACAAATGATGCAGCAGAAAAGGGGCTATCATTTGAATCAGGAAACAAACTCTGTGGAAGTAAGTTACAAATAAAACAAATGATGCAGCAAAAAAGGGGCTATCATTTGAATGAGGAAACAAACTCTGTGGAAGTAAGTTACAAATAAAACAAATGATGCAGGAAAAAGGAGCTATCATTTGAATCAGGAAACAAACTCTGTGGAAGTAAGTTACAAATAAAACAAATGATGCAGCAAAAAAGGGGCTATCATTTGAATCAGGAAACAAACTCTGTGGAAGTAAGTTACAAATAAAACAAATGCTGCAGCAAAAAAGGGGCTATCATTTGAATCAGGAAACAAACTCTGTGGAAGTAAGTTACAAATAAAACAAATGATGCAGCAAAAAAAGGGGCTATCATTTGAATCAGTAAACAATCTCTGTGGAAGTAAGTTACAAATAAAACAAATGATGCAGCAAAAAAGGGGCTATCATTTGAATCAGGAAACAAACTCTGTGGAAGTAAGTTACAAATAAAACAAATGATGCAGCAAAAAAAGGGGCTATCATTTGAATCAGGAAACAAACTCTGTGGAAGTAAGTTACAAATAAAACAAATGCTGCAGCAAAAAAGGGGCTATCATTTGAATCGAGCGCAAAGACAACTTATTCAAGCCAAGTGCACACGATCAACAACAAACCGAAAAAACAAAACAAGCGTCTAACATTGTCCGAGCAAATCATCTAGTCGAAATCATGGACGCTTCAAATCTCCATTTGTTCTTGTTAACGTGGTCTCCCTGAGCGGCAGGGAACAAAAACGCTGAAAGAAGAAAAGAAATATCTGCTGACGAGACAGGTCGGATGAACACGATGAAGACCTCCGATTGGGGAGGCTGTCAAGCGTTGGACAGCTCCCGGCAGGTCCAGTCCAGTAGGAAAATATTTGGTCAAGGGTTTGTCCGGAGGGTGCAAACAGAAATGGGCAGTCTGCCAAGTGGTTAAGGATTTTGTGGTCTGATCTATACTCGGCTTCTCAAGAATAAGGCGGTGAGGGGGGAAAGAAGCTAAGGGATTCGGAGAACGCGGTGGAAAGAGTCGAAATGAGAAATGGAAATATCAATAAAAATTCGGGGTTAGTCGGAAACAGAGGGGGGTGAAATTATTTCCATATCGAGAAAAACGCACAAACAAAGGAGAAAAGTGAAAGACTAAGAAACAGAAGATAGAAATGTGTGTGTGGAGAAAATCAAATGTATGTAAAGAAAAATATTTTCCCCATCAAAACTCTTATATATTTGAACTTGTTTCGAATCGTTCTTCAATGCTCCACAAAACAGCAGATACATTTCCCTTTTAGAATTCAATATATATTTAATAGAGCGTTAATTAGTAAATTGTTACTTACTTTTCATGTTAAGTAGAGCCAAATTTAAGCCATCCATTATTTTAAATCTAACCTTTATAAAACTTAGAAAAATCAACAATTTTTTTTTTTAAAATAAAGTAATAAAAAATTAAAGCAAAACATTTGAATTTGATTTTAGTCAATATCTTTGTTTTAATGTTTATTTGGAAATTTACTTTAAATTTACAGAATATTTTAAACGAAATAATTAAGATAACAAAATCGACGATTATCAAATAATAAATCTTAAAACTTTACATTAAGTCGAATTTAATGGTAAATAATTAACAATTCAAAGATTGAGATTAATTCCAAGTGTTGCAGTTTTAAATTTTCATACGTAAAAAACATTTAGATTTTTGTAAAGATATAAAAATACAAGAAATATATTTTGAAAATTACCTAATTAAAAGATTTCCATAAAGCTTATATGATGCTGGTACTTTATAGAGATCTTTCTTTACTAGAATATACCAGAATAATCTTACATGGAAAGATAAGACCCCACTTTAAATGTAAAACAATACACTTTTAGAAATAAAGAAATTATGGGCATCGTTTCCTTCATATCTGAGTGTAAAATCACATATATAATTCAAGGACACAATTAAAAGAAACTCTCCATATAAATATTTATTTGGTTAAAAATATATGTATAATTTCAAGGATTTATTCTTAATTTTCAATGTGTTCTCACATTTAAAAATGCTTTTCATTAATTTAAGATCGAACCAAAATGCTGATTTTTGTCTCTTACATGCGATGGATTGCTGACATTATATTTAAGCAGAGTAATTTATATTCTAAAATGTGTAACACTAGGAATACCAAGTAATCAAGATTTTGTGCAATTTTATTCAGTAGTTTTTATTATATATATATATATATATATATATATATATATATATATATATATATATACTGATGGTGGTGGAAATTGTGATTTTTAACTTAGCGTAAAAGCAATACTCTTCCCTTAAAAAGAATTAAATACTTTTATTTATCAGTATCCTAACAATTTAAACAATGAATAACTTCATTTAAATATCATCGAAGTTAGTAATATGTGTTCGATTGCTGACCAGTTTAGCTGCAAACAAAGAAATAGTTGACAGAACACTGAAAATAAGGTTTATAAAAAGGTTAGAATATTCCGTACTGCTCAGATGGGCAAGTCCATTTTCTGAGTTTTAATTGACTTCTTTGTCAATGAGTCAGTAATCTATTAGGAAAATTCCTGCTTGAAGCCTTGAATAAAGAAATATTTGCATATTGAAGCACTTTATGTCGGTAAGTATAAATCTGATTCTACATCTTCCATCCTTCAGTATGTGAGTGTAATTGTCTTTGGAGAAAATGATTTCCTTCTCGCCTGGTTGATTTTGAGAGAGTAACCTGAACAATGCCCAGGCGGATTTTGCGGTACTGGGTCATGTTGGATGCCTGAAGGATATCATTAAGCTTCTTCTGATTTACTGCACTGGTGTACCAGGTGTATGAGAATCCCACGGTGTTGGCTTGGGGGGTCGGGCAAAGCACTGGGAATGGGGAATGGAATTGCAGGTGTTTTAAGTTTTCTTCTGTTACGGAAAAGGGTATTCTTATGTGCGTTAGCAATTGATTTCAGCTCTTGATGTGTTGTATTGCGATATTTGCCCGAGTTGACAATATTGGCGCAAGGTTTCGGAAATCGTCGGGCTGTATTTCCACATCAACTATTGGAGCACTTTATACCGGTAAGAGTCAATTTGATTCTACAAATATGATATAATTTCTTTCATTTCTCTTTACAGTTTGATAACTCAATCGGTAGAGCACTGAATGTCAGCGGTTGGTGTCTAGGGTCCGAATCTCTTTACGTATAGCCACAGTGATGAGTCGTAGACGACCAAATAGCCGTCTGTAGATGATGATTATTCATAGAAGTAGTAATAGTCGAATTTAAATTTTTCACCACTCATATGAAATCTAGCATTTCAAAATCTCTTCATAAAAAATCTGTGCAATTATTCCAGTATCGTAGTTTTTATTCTTAGTAATAATATGGTTAGTAGTAATATTTTACACCTTCTACACATTTAGATCTCAAATATACGTCAGACAAAACTTGCTGTAATTCTATTGAGTATTTCTGGAACTTATAATTGACCAAAACACAAACTAACATTATTACATTATATATCAGAGAGTAAGCGGTGCGTGTATACTTCTCATATTTTGATGATGTGTACGCACATGTAGGCGTCAGTGTGTACCTGAGTGTTGGATATCCATCAGGTTAGAAGCGAGCATTTCCCGCCGAAATGATCTATCAAGCAGGCCATATAACGAGTATCGACTGCATTAATAGAAGGAATTGTTATGCTTTCCGGACAACCCGTTAATTTTGTTTACGCCTGATGACGCCTCCACCATTGCATGTTTCTGCATTTGCATGCCACCACCTCCGTCCCGCTGTCTTCCGGTGCTCTTCGCTGCAGAGATGCGTTGCCGCCCGACGTTTATTTACTGACTGAGCCATTCATCAATCAGCTTCAACGCCGAGAGCGCCGACTGACGGACGAGAAACAAAACACTTTTAATATTTACTTTCAACCATTTACTGCTTTTACTGACTAATAATAATGACAATACATCTCTTTTTATCAATAAGCAACTTCTGTAACTATATTAATCTGTATCTTCATTCCCCCCTCTCTCTTTCTCTCTACCTCCCGTGTCCGGGTCTCGAATCTCGCTACGTCTAGTCACAGTAATGAGTCGTAAAGCAATACTCTTCCGTAATGACATTGAGTAATTTCGGATATTAGTACCATAAAAAATATAAACCATGAAAAGTATCATTTAAATACAATATAATTTCTTCCACATTTTGCTACTGATTAAATAGTTCATTCAGTAGAACACCGGACACCAACCACTGATGTCCAGGTTTTGTTACGTTTAGTCACACTAATAAGTCGTAAACGACGCAACAGCTGTCTGTAGATTACTATATATATATATATATCTATATATATATATATATATATATATATATACTAGCGTAAGTAAAATATAGAATAAAGATTGTATGAATACAATATCTATTAAGTCCTCAGTTTCTCAAAACAAGGTATTTCAAATAAAATAAATTTATTTTTCCTTCCTTAAGCCATGGCTTTTCAAAGAATGAAATATTATTGTCAGAGGAATACAAACAAATAAGTTTGTAAGCGAAATTACCAAAAGTCATAATTCGAAAAGATATAAATGTAATATGAAATAATTTCCTACATTGAAATTGAAAAAGCATGGCTTAAGTAAGGAAACATACATTTCTTATCTTCTAATATATATATATATATATATATATATATATATATATGAGAGAGAGAAGATATAGATAGCTGAGGAGTGCTTATTCGTTTACAAAGAGTTTGCATTATCGCTTATGGCATCTGGCGATTCTCCTTACCACAGTGTCTATCTGACTGCTATATAGCCGCTCGAATGTGTGATATGTGTGGAATAAAAGGGACACTAACCGGCATAAAATCCCTCAATAATTGATATGTAAATATGTGTTAATTCAAGCTGGACTTTTCCTGTAGAGTATCCACTCATAGACTAGCTACTAATCAGAACTCAGAGAATATACTTGCTCATCTGAGCATAATGGACCATTCCAGCCTTCTTATAAACCGGCTTTCTAGTATTCTGTTCAGTATATTTGTTTGTAACTCAACTGGTCAGACAGTTAAGCACTGTCTATTAGATACAACTGTCTGCCTTAATTGATATTGTCTACCTTTCTTTCTCATGGACTAAAGTTAAAACTGTTGTATTTATAGGTTTATCTTGATACACAGACGAAGGTGACGACAACACGTTTTTTCTTTAAATATAGTTTATTTTACTGAACTGTAGATATACATTTTCTCTTAGCTAATAATTGTTTCTGATTTTCTTCAATAGGAAACACGGGGAGTCTAAGCACCACTGTCTATCAGACTCTTACATTACATTATTTTCTCACTGAAGCTTATTCAGAAACTGAAATCTAGCTTTAAATTATTTCTATTTGATATTATTAAACTAATAAATCATATATTTTATGATTGAACTAAACAATCATATATCTCCTCGTATTACCTTTCGGGTAAAAAATGTTAATCCCATAACTTCAGTGGTGTGTAACTATCTATTTTCACGCAATATGTTTTCTTATTTGCTTGAATACATTTTTTAATATCTTTTACTAAGCTAAATTGTCGAATGCTTATTCGGCAACTAGGCATTTTCTTCTCCTGAAAGGGTAATGAAATACTGTTTTTAGCAATATCTATTATATTAACGAGACAGTCAGCCCTCTCTTACGAAGATGCGTCTGCAATCATAAGAAGACCTTCCAACATGAATTTGCTTTCAGCGGATGATGTATTGTAGAAAACTCAACCCGTTCTCTCCACTAAGAAAGTGATAATTGTCCTAGGGCACAGCGTACACCACGTGGCAAAGACGTCACGTGTTCGCTAGTGTTATGTCGGAGTTTGTTTAACAATATTTATATTAGCGTTCTTATAGAATCTACCTACTGACCTACAAACTTAGCTATCTATATTTCTTCCTCTGTCTGTTTATGTATATCAGTTTTTTTTATCTCTATCTATTTATCTATGTTTTAATCTATCTATCTACATTTACCACTCTCGTCCTGTTACACATCCTAACACTTCTGTGTCAACATTGGTTTATCTTTGGTTTACTTAAACGACATGAAACCATCTGGAGGGATTCAATGCAAAAACAATGTACCTATTTGAAACGAGTTATTGTATACGCTTAGTTAAATACAAACCGCTATGTTACTTAGAACTGATGACTAATTTACCAAAACTATTAGTGCATTATCATGTATTATTTCCAGCAATAAATCTTACAGACAAACCCATAGTTCGCTATAGCATCCATTATGCTAAGAACGCACTTAATATCTATTGGGCTATCTATCTATATCTCAATGACATCTATACTATTTAGTAAGTATCAATGGATCTACTAACCTATCTATTATTATACTAAAGCTGAATGATTGAACGTTTGTTTTGTTTTTTAAGTTTACTTTTCTTCATATACCCTTTAATGAGTCTAAATACATGTTAAAAAATGTCTATGTACTGGGATGTCTTCATGCTTGAAAAGAATTGAATTAGATTTTTTCTAATAGGCCATAATTGTCAATAAACTGAACAAGGTACCATCCCCCACTTAGCTATCTAGGTATTTCTCACACCCTCTCTTATTCTAGGTTGATTTGATCACTCTCCAATATTGTTTCATTATTCTGTAAGCATTTAGAGAAACAGTTGCTCTATTTTTCAGCATTGCTTCGTAATTGCTGTATTTGGTCATCTAATTTACATACAATGTGAAAACTGGAAATATGATAACAAAATAATAAGTAGTTTTATTTGTTGTGCATGAGAATGATACAGAAGTAAAGAACATGTTATTTATGCAACGAGAATATCTTAACAGCTATAGCACAGCTTATGAATAAAATCAAATTAAATCAATAGTGATAGTGGTTGTGATCCAACGGATCAAGGATAGTTTAGTATATATACATATACATATACATATATATATACATATACATATATATATACATATACATATATATATACATATACATATATATATACATATACATATACATATATACATATACATATACATATACATATATATATACATATACATACATATACATATATACATATACATATACATATATACATATACATATACATATATATATATATATATATATATTCAGGCAAATTTATTAAATAATACGTTTGACGTGACTTTTTTTTCACTTTTTCGTATAGTCTATATAGTATTTCGGTCAAATGAATGTATATAAGTTCCATGGAGTTCTTCTTCCAACTTTTTTTCTTTTTTCGTGAGTATTTTGTTTTGCGTCATGAAATCCTCATCAGACGAATATAATCTTGTTGTGTCTACAACTATGTATTTTATTGAGTTTTAACAGCTAGAAATTTATAGCTTTTAAAACACCGTATGTAGTAATGAGATGTTGCATGCGAATGTAATTCCCTGCAAATGCGCCTACAACATTCAAAAAGAGGTTGGCTAAAGTATTCACAAAACAAAAAGATAAAATAAAACAACGAAACCCACGATACTTATATACACCAATTAAACTTAAATGGACAATACGAAAACTTGAAAAAAAAATCATATCAAACAAAAAAACTGCTATTTATCTCATTTGGTTTAATGAAAACATGCTGCCTTAATACACACACATATATAGATATATAGGAATGTTGGCATTACCTACTAGACACTATCCTTGGGTGTCTTCGGTCTCTATGTACAAGGTTTGTCAGGACAACCTGACATAAGGATACTTCACCTGACAAGTAAACCGTGACCAAGTATTCAAAGTAACATAGTATTCGAAGCCCAAATAAAATCTCCTCGACACGGCTATACACTAACTTATACGAGGAATGGTGCACATTCTCCAAGTAATGTTACCTCAAGTAACAGCACTTAGCTGGATACTCCACCAGACTAGATGAATGTTTGTCCTAGAATCCGATAAGACAAAGAGACCACAAGAAAGATACACTATAACATAGTTAACTGTTCTTTACTAACTCAATGTTTGAAAGATAAAGAGAACTTACATGTAATATTCGAATATCTATGTATATCATATAGCCCCAGGAAGGGTTTAGACTGAAGTAAAATGAAATATATATATCTAAATGAATAAATGCGAAATATTTTCTTATTTATAACTCTTATATTGCAATGAAAACAAGTTACTCTAATTTAAATCATGAATACACTATATTCGTTTGAAATAGTCTATTTATAGTCAAGTAAAGTTGCAAACAGAATATTTTGTTTACCTAATTTGCATGATTATATTTTTAAAGAGTTCAAAATAAATAATTGTTTGTTTTTATTCGATTATAATTTGATTGTCCTCTTTGCTCATATATATGGAATAGTTTTGTCCGTATTACCAGTAATTAATTAAAGTGATAATAGCAAAAACTCACAAAAAATCGAAACAATGTTCATTACTTTTCAAAAGACATGCACCCCTCTCCTGTGAGGCGAATAATTTCTTTTGACAACTTATTTATTTCTAATTCCCCCCCCCCGCCGCCTCCACAACAATCGACAAGCAAAACAAGTTTTTTTAACTTACTATTTATTTTTATATACTTCATTTTTAAAACGTAGTTTTTACCTAAAAAAGCAGCATTAATCATTCCTGATATAGAATTTTAAACATACATTTATAACTAAACGCTTTAAACAAGGTTTTTTAAAAAAATTATTTCAGCATTTAATTTTCGTAGTTTTACATTTTCCGTGAAAAATAAATAAATAATAATAAAATTATTGTTTAATGTTTTGTTTACAAACCGCCATTTTTACTATTCTGTCCAAATTACGAAAAAAATATATTCGTAGTATAATTGTAGATTAACATCTTCTGTTAAATCACCCCACCTTCCAGAAAACAAAAATAGATGTTTTCTGTTTCAAGCGATTACGTCTGAACACCCGTAAAAACTCGGCGAAAAGAAGAAAAAACGCTTATTTTATAATTTAGAGTAGGGATCTGCTTCGTACATACATTTAATTTAAAATAGTCCCCTTATTTCTGGACTATTCTAGAGTTTTAGGTCAGATAACTCATTCATTTTTTTGCTATAGGAGCTAAATCCGTAGCGTTTTTTTTAGAGGGGGGGTCTACTTTAAATGTGGTATTGTGATCTTGCCATTCGGACTTAGGGTTAATAGTTTAAAAAATTGATTGATTCCCCTAACAAGTTAAAATAGCCCGGAGATGGAGGATCATTATACATTAAATATATATGAAACTGATCACCCACTTAAAATTCTAAGTAAATTGTTGTTTTCCATCTTTCCGTTTTCCACAGTGTTCTTTCTTCACACGTAATCGCCTAAAAAAGCAGAATTTCATTTGAAAGGGATTTAGCGGAGGCTGTTAATGTACAAATTTACCCATACTTTATTTTTTTAATCTTATATTTTTTAACAATACATTCCTTTTTAAAATAGTTATTTTAAGCAATTGATTTGTTTAGTTGTGTTTACCTTTCCCGTGAAAATTAAATAAATAACTTTTATAAACTAATTAAAAATCTTATTTTTAAGGCGTAAATAAAAATATTAGAAGTTTGGATGTCAGTCCCCCTCCCCCCAAATGAGTTTCTACTTTTTAGCTGATTACATATGAATACCCTAAACAACTTGATGATGATGATTATAACTTTAACATTGGCAATGAAAAAAAAAAAGACCTCCTCTAATATATCTAAATTACAACAAAATTTATTTTTATTATTAAGTTTTTTTTCTGTCTTCTAAATGAATTAATGCGAAAGTTTTTTTTCATTCATCACTCCTATATTATAATCAAAACAGGTTAATGTTATTGAAATCAATAATACCATGTAAATTCTTAATATTCTGTATATATAGTGCAGATAAACGATTAAGAGAGAACATTTTGACTACCTAATTATCATAACTATTTTTAAACCATTAATAATTTATTAATATTTGGTATTATTAATTTGGAATTGCATTAGCTTATGTTTTCTATGTATATACTATAATTCTGTCTATAGTGACAGTAATTAATTAAAGTTATTTAATAAAGAAATCAGAAAAATAACTAAAACACCTGAAGTTTAAAACTACATGCGCTCGCTGACGACCTTACCGAAGGTCGATGCAGAAGAGTGCAGAGAAAGGGGGAGGGAGAGTGTGGCTGTAAAACTATATCTGCCCCTTTTATCTCGCCCTTTAATTTTAGTTTTTACATTTTCCGTAGCAGTGATCTGTCCAGATTACGAAAAAAATAGAGATCTGTATTTTGGTATGATTGTAGATTAACATCCTCCACTAAACTAACCTCCATTCTACTTTTTTAGGCGATCACATGTAAACACACTTAAAAGCTTGACAAAAAGGAAAAAAAAACAATTATTTTAGAATTTAAAGTGGGGGGAAATTTTCGTATTTAAATTCAATGTAAAATGATCCCTATTTTTTAAGCCAGTTTTCGGGCAAGTAACTATTTTTTTGTTCTGGAAGTTAAATCCGCTGCATTTTAAAAAAGATATATATTTAAATTTTTTAAATCTTATACTTATTTTTTAACTATACGTCCCTTTCTTATTTTAATTTTAAGCAATTGATTTTAGTTGTGTTTACCTTTCTCGTAAAAATTAAATAAATAACTCTAAAATGATCTAAATAAAAATATTGAAAGTTTGGATATTATTGTAGATTAACACCACCCCCCCATCCGATAACATGAGATTCTACTTTTTCAGGCGATTACGCGTGAATACCCTGAAAAACCTGGCGGAAAAAGAAGCAACACAAACTATTTTAGAATTTAGAGTAGGGGATCAGTTTCGCATATAAATTAAACGTAAAATAATCCTCCATGTTCGGGTTTTATGGCAGTTAACAATTTGTTTGCCATTGGAGATGAATTCAGTGCGTTATTTTTTTTGGGGGGGGGGCGACTACGTGTGGCTTTACGACCTTACGAACTCAGAGTTAGTGTTAAAATATATATTATAATATATATAATAATTTAGAATGACCTTAAAAAGAAGAACCTCATTTTAAGGAGGGGTAATTTAGTTGATGGATTTAATCTACAAATTTACCAAACTTTGTTGTTAAAATTATAGAATTCTCTGAGTAAAAACATTTTTTTAATGAACGCCCCCTCCCTCTCAATTAATTGCTGCCCGGAGTGCGGGTAGGTTTTGCTAGTATACATATATATTTCTATCGCTCGCGTTTCTTCTGATCTCGATACGATCATTAAAAAATAATCTTAACGTCTACATCTTCACCTATTCCTCTAACCTACAATATGTACTAAATGAAATATGTCCATCGTACGTTGCAATATATGCCTGACATTTTCCTCTGCAAAAAGGGCGAATATGGAAATGCGAAACTGTGGTGTACTTCCGATCCTCGATCAATTTCCGGTTGTTTGATGCCAAAGAAACCATGCAAATTCACAAGATCAGTCACAAAAATGCGTGATCATAGACAACTGTTCGTATTTTCAGAAATGATTGGTCTTACGTATAATTCCAACGTTGTTACTTATAACTGAATCTGTATATCGAAGTTTGTCTCGGTATCCATTGCTTTTTTATATAAAAATATCTACTGTGAGTATGATAAACTTTTGTTAACTGCTCTTTTATTTTTTGTTTGTCATGCATCTTTGGGAGGAGTGATCTCTTTTTAAATTTTCACCACAATTCCACCTTTAAAAGAATTTCACAAATATTTACACTGTTCATACATAAATTTGCAGCTCAAATGCTGCTAAATATTTCACCCGATAGTCCTCAAAAGTCCTCCGAATTAATATTTTACCACTGTATCTTAATTCATATTTCATCTTACAATATTCCACGGTATGTCTTTGCTGAACATAAATAGGCAACTATATTACTAAAACGTTTAATTGGTAAATACATTTTCTAAATTTGTTTTGATAATAATCTTCTAGATCGAAGTGAAATATTGAATAATGTCCACTGAAGTTAAATATTCAGTTCATGTTTTGAAAGATTCATCAAAATGATATCTCAGTTGTGTCGTAAGTAAAGTAATTAATCCTAAATTTTTTAATCGCTCCTTGTAAGTAATCTTTAACTTTTTTAATTAGTTTCGTCACTCTTCGTTGTATACAGTCGAATCTAAGTCTGACATTCCAGTTTCTATGTCTAGACATTTAAGCTCAAAGCTGCGTGTAATACCCTATATAACGTCTTAGAGATTTATATATTCTTGCTTACGGAATATATATATATATATGTGTGTGTGTGTGTGTGTGTGTGTGTGTGTGTGTGTGTGTGTGTGTGTGTGTGTGTGTTACTGTAAACCTTTAATTATTTGCTCTTCACGCTCAATACATTAAGCTCTCTAGTCAGAAACATGACACCTGATATATATTTATAAGTCTATATAATTTGATGTTAGACGAAATATTTCCATTCGGTTTGAACCAGAGAGCTTGAGTTTTCAAAATCTCTGTAATATACACACAAATAATATATAATATATATGGGTGTGTCTGTGTGTGTGTATATATATTGGCACAATTTATTATATTAATGTTAAATTGCCAGTTTCTTTTGTTTCTTAAATTGCAATCGGAAACATCCGGCTCGATATGGGCCCCTTCCTATAAAAGTACTGAAATGTTACTAAAAAAGTTTATATTTAGTGTCATGAAGAATATAGTCTTGTTAAAGAAAGAAAATCCGGAATTTTGATTTGACTGAATTTAATAATTTCATTTAAGTTGGTGATAACGTTTTAGTAAAAATTACAACAAATATGAGACACTTTCGGTCATTAATTAGAGTTGTAGTTATTTCATTTTGGAGTGATGATAATAAAAATCTAAGATCGGTGAAAGTGAAAAAATCGAATGAAAAAGTGTATAAAAATGTATATCCAATAAAATTTAGTTTACCTTATTCACTTCAGAGCAATGTTCCTCCAGCTGAAGAGAGCAAGAGTACACATTCCTTTCGAATATAAAAATCACACGAGTTAAATAAGTTGCTTCGGTAACTAAAAAAACGAAATTTATACGAAACTAAGGTTAAGCAATATTTAAATTTTATCTTTTTAATTTATGGGAATGTTAAAATTAATTCGAATAAAATATTCATTTAAAAATTAAATGATGTTGCAAACTGAAATTTGAGTCGAAAATAGATAAATAAATAGACGTTAATAAGTAAATGCTTTAGTTTCTGATTAACACTCCGAATATGTTGTTGTTGTTACGATGACAACGCGTGGTTATATATTTTATGGAATAATCAAAATGCATTTATTCAATGATCATTAATTATTTATTTATTATCATTTAAAATTACTTTTGTATGAATACGAAACCTTAAAATACAATAGAAATACTAAAATATTAATTCTGAGTACTACAAAGGTGCACAAATAAAAATGCAGGAGCAATTAACAATACAATCTAAATTAATTTCTCAAAATCGGAATAGAGACGAATCGAGACATCATACGTTGTACACACAAACAGCTCAATATTACTTCAGATAGAGATTATATAAAAATAATAAATAATAAATGTTGAGTGATTGATGAGATAGAAACCTTTATTAAACGAATGACGGGAACGTATTCTACTTACTTTATAATACTACTAGTAGTACTACTGCTACAAATCATAATAGTAAGTATGACAATCACAGAAACGAGTAAACAGAATAACATCGGATTTAAAAGTAGAAAATGCCAAACAAAAATAATTATCAGAAAATGAACATATGAAGATAATCAACATTTTAGATGTTAGATGACTTTACAACTATTTGCAAAACATTTTTGAAACATATATAAAAGTTAAAAAAAACAACTCAACAAAAACAAAAACAAAAGTATAAAATATAAAATAGATAAATAAATTTAATGATGGTGCTAGAAAATATCACAATAAAACAAATGATTGAATAGAATACACCACACACAAGAAAGCAAAAAGTACGTCTAAACTAAAATTTGAGAACAAAATACAATGTAAGTGCGAATTAGAACACTTCATTAGTTTCAAGAACCTTCAAGGGGTTTCTTTATGAAATTACATAAATAACCCCCTACTCGCAGAGGATAAAACAATAAATATGAAATTAGGAAACATATTAAACTTAAATCGATAATAAAATATCAATGACAGAAAATATACTTTCACACTGTTTGATATGAATGACTTATATCTTTCTCTATTAAAGAAAACACATTAGCCATGAAAATCTTCATAAACGACCTCCCTGATGACATTGTGTCTGAGAAGGATATTTTACTGACGACACAACGCTCTACTCTCGTCACGTCGGTAAAACGGTTGTACACATATCCGAGGCAATGGCTAAATCCTTAGAAAGTGACCTCGAGTCTGTAGTTGAATGGGGTCATAAATGGATGATAGCATTTAATGCTGCTAAGAAAAAGCTCCTTTTCCTCAACAACTACAAGAATCTTCTTCAACAACAGATTGTTATACATCGGCATAAAATTCACAGGTTGAATGAATTGGAACAAATACATAGAAGACATTGCCAAGGCTTCTGCAAACAAACTGGGCTCCTTCTACCGTGCTAGAATCGTCTCACGTCTGACAGTATACTATATCTCTACAATGCCACCATCCGCTCATGAATGGAGTATTGTTGCCACATCTGAGCTGTTGCACCATCAACTAGTCTCTTCCTAAAGGTCTAAAAAAGGTCGCTAATCTAATAGATCTCTCACTATCCACCAAGCTTCAACCTTATCCCATCGCTGCAATGTTACAACCTTGTGCTTGTTTTACAAGTACTTCAATGGAATGTGCTCCGATGAATTTGCTGGTCTAGTGCCCCCTTAACGTAAATATACTCGACCAACCCGACAATCAGCTTAACCCCATCCATTTATAGTGGAGGTCCCCAGATGCTGGAGAGCCTTTTACTCCAATAGCTACTTTCTTCGCATTGTTGGCCTTTAGAACACCCTTCTTGCTCCTGTTTCCACGACTATACCGACATGCAGAAATTTAAAACTAATGCACAGCTCCCAATTTACTTTCACCCTAATACTCAGTAACCCATTATGTCTACAGTGGCAGCATGCATTGTTTGGGGTGAACTATGTTTTAAAAAAAGGTACGCGAGTGCGTTTGTCAAAAATCAATCAACTTCTAAGAAACAGAAAAGTCATAGCTAAACCTTCTCTCATCATCACTATTGTTAGAGTAGACTAGCCATTCTACATTGCGTGCATTAAAATCACCACATATATTAATGTTGGCGGAAGAATACACAAACACAGCATTGTGATTTGTTTAGAGATCATGCCAAGAAAAGTAACCATATCGTTCTTGGTGCGATAGAGGGCAAAGATAAAAGACGGGCTAAAAAAAGAGCTGCATGGAAACAAATAAAATGACAACTTGTAATTGGCTCATTTAAGAGACAGCTAGAGACGCAGAACTACTTATATTATGTTCACATGCAAATTGTACACTTCTCTGTCTGTCCGCTTGCCTGCCAATACAAACGAAGACATACCTTAAAGATTAATTTATTCACATATATAATTTGCATGTGAACATAATGGAATACGTTCTGCGTCCTGCTAGTATATGTATGATTATCAAATATAAAGATAATTAAACATGCTATTAAACTTAAAGGTGACAACTCAAACGACGAGCAGAGTCTATTATATAGATGTTTGGAAGTATCTAATATCTGATCCGTCCATTGGATCTCCGCGTATCGCGATAAAAATGTATTTAAACACGAAGGGTGACAGACCGACAAAGCCTTTCATAGAGATGCGTGGACGCTTCTAAAAATGAAACCAATGTCCTTTTTATATGCATTCAAGATATTATTAAGAAAGGCGCATATATTTGCTTGGGGGTAACATTAACATTGAATAACATCCGTGGCTTTTTATAGGCCAGAAGTGAATTTAATGTTTGAGATGACTAACTGTACGTCTTCAAATAGTCATATGTACTGCAAAAATGGTCCACCTCTAACCCCCCTCCTCCTCATCATCATCATCCTCATCAATGTAGATATAGCAACTTCAGACAAATGTGAAAAGAGAGCGAGGGAGGACAAGAGAGGGGAGATTGATAGACATTAACTATGTAGATTGTTGAGACAGTATGTACAAACAACACAGATCGTGCGAACTTTCGGAATATGAACAAAACTTTCACTTAAACTTACTGTCGAACAGCTGCAAGACGAGATAAGATAATGACTTACTTTGTTTAACCTGCAAACAAGCAGGGCTCGCTTGAAAGATGTATCGTGCACACACACAAACGAACACACATATACATATACACATTTTATGCATGTACATAAGTTTGTATACACTGATGTGTAAAAACGTGTGACCAACGATTTGTTCAAAGAATGACAGCCATTCCGAATTAGTAATTGTTCGTATCATGATCAGAAATATACAAGCGACTCTACTTCCAATTGAATGGATACAAACAAATAGTTACGTAATTAGGATAAAGTCTAACTGTTGCATATATTCTGGCGATACTTTGCTTTTGGGCTTGGCATAGCGATCTTTGAGAGAGGGGGTATTTAATGACCGACCATTGAATTCGTTATATTCGTTTAATTGAACACGTGTTCCTATTTTACCCAATGTTTGGCTAAAATTCCCAATTGCTTTCCAAGATCTGATGGAATTTCAACTGGAAATAATCGAGTCCGTAGTTGACAACAATATCCATTACGTCAACCACGTACCCCTATGTGTGTGTCGGTGTATGTGTGTGTGTTCCGTGTGTATAAGTAATTTCAGAGTGAAGTATGGATATGGCTATCAGGCCCCCCACCCACATACGGCCTACATAGCGTTGAGCCGGTGATTAAGTGCAAACTGATGCCCTACACTTAACTAAACTGGAATTAAATCGGCTTGTCAACCCTAAAAAGCTTCTTTGCCTCTTCATTTCCCTCTTAAAATCTGGCCCCGGTTTGAGATCTTCCAAAGCTAAACGAATTTCTCACTTTTGATTTTTAATTTATTTTAACTCTGCCTTTGATAAGATGCGGTAATACGCATTGAAACGTTGGTTGAATGACGTAAGACTATAATACTGTTTATGTAATTTTATATATATATATATATATATATATATATATATATATATATATTTCTAAAGTCAATAATCCCATCCGTCTCAAATAAAATCTCTAAGCTATCAGCAAACCAATTAACATTTGACCAAAACTCTAACTTTTATAATAATGCATTATTTATCTCAGGCAACATACAAGCAGGAACACCCTCACATTAAAAGCGACGCCTCGATATCACACAAAAGCATACAAATCCCACTAATAGAACTAATACCAATGCCACTAATAAGAATAATATTTATAATACAAATAACATCCAAGATAACGAACCCAGTACTTCTAGAGAAGTGGTCACACCTGTTAAACCTCAAATTTAAAACCAACGGAAAGCGTTTGCTTTGATCCTTTTTTAATCCTTAATTTACAACAATAATGTTAAAACTAATATCCCTACGGAATGTTTCAAAATAATTGAAAACTTATTTAAATACCCACACAGATATAGTACTATCCTAAATAAAAACACCATTAAGATCTCGTACTCCACAATGCCGAACTTCGCCCAGCCTATAATAATCACTAATAATGAGAAAATTAAATATGTCCAATCAATTAGTACCCCTTCTACCCCTACTAACAATTTTTATTGCCATAACCCACCACAATGGCCACTCAATAATAACTGCATACATAAAGATGTGGTCTATGCATGCACTATAACCAAATTATCAATGCGAACCTCTAATCTCTACAATACCAATGAATCTCCATCATTCCAACAATTGAAACCATCTAACACTAGAAACACGCACCCAAACTATCTCGATAACACCACAACACCCAACGACAAAGATAACATGATTACTAATAGAACAATGAGATCTGCTATATACACATACATAGGCTCTACGTCATAATCAATAAAGAGCCGCATCTCCTCCAACATGTATTCATTCAACAACAACACCAATAACAAAACCACCATAACAAACATAGTCAAATATTTTAAATCAAATAATATACCATTCTCTCTAAAATGGTCGACCGTACAGAAATCGAGATCTTATACCGCAGGCGCAAAACATTGCCATCTTTGCACTTCTGAAGCACTAATAATAATCACCACTGCAAGAGAGAAGAATATCGTTAACTCAAGAAATGAGATAATTTCTACTGTTGCCATAAAAGAAAATTTAAATACGTCCAATTTATAACCCCAATAGACCCCCCAACCACAGAGACCACAATTCCGACCCATTATATATGTGTGTGTCTTGTATCTTTTATGGATGTGTATATATGTATATATGTATGTATGTGTATGTATATATGTGTATATATGTATATGTATGGGTGTGTGCATATGTGTTGTATATCCGTGAGAGATGTAGGATATGTGTATGTATGTATATATATATATATATATATATATATATATATATATATATATACCTATATATATATATATATATATATATATATGTGTGTGTGTGTGAATATATAAATTATGCCCAGATGTAATCATAAAAACGAGATTTGAAGAATGCTCTATTCCAAATTACTCTTACCCTACCTTAAACTATTACATAATCCCGTAACACCTCACTGATTGATACTAACTCTGATAGTACATCTGCCTATGCATGTCTATCAACCCCAAATGTTTACTTAGATATACGCCCGATTGGCGAACATATTTGTACACATATATGTACATGCGTAGACTTTCTCCGGTATCTGTGTGTGTATGTGAGTGGTGGTGTGTATGTAAGTGTATATATGAATATGTATGTATATATGTATGTATATGTATGTATATATGTATGTGTATATGCATGTATATATGTACATGTATATGGGTGTATGTGTGTATCTGTGTACGTATGTATACATGGATGTATATATGTTGTGTATGTGTGTATCTGTGTATATGTGTGGATGTGTATGTATGCGTACCTGACTGTGTCAAAGAGTGCCCTACATGATACCCCTATATGTATGTATGCACGTGCATGCGTGTGTGCTGTATATATTAATGTTCACCTATCAGTCGCTCCAGGAACATTTAGCTATCTTTTGCATCTTTTATACTTGAATTCACGGTTAGTGCGACCATGGTCTGACTTTGTTATTCCGCATATTCCGATATATTTGGTAAACCTACCTAAACTATTAACAAGAATTTACAGACCCCGAATACTATCTATCTTTGTAAATGAAAATGTCTTTAAATAAACTTATTTTTAAAGAATACATTTCTTGAAGAAAAGATTTTTTGAAAATAATGCATTCCCTAAAATGATCTTTTAATAGTTTTTTTAAGATGACTTTAAAATAACAATTTTTAGCCCTTGACCTCTAAAATGCCAAAGCAAGCACTCATTTTGTCCAAATTCCGTCATATCTTTTTAATCTAACCCCACCCCCTTATTCACCTCGGCAAAGTATAAAAAACTCCCTTCCCACGACTATAAATATCGTACAGCTTGACGCTGCTGACCACCTAAGCTTCCATCACCTATACCCTAACCCTCATTCTTATAGCTACTTAAAAAGAAAATATAAGAAGATATGTTTACACAGTAGTATATATGCGTATATTTTATATACGTACATGTATATATATATATATATATATATATATATATATATATATGTATGTATGTGTATATGTGGATCTCTCTCTCTAACTCTCTCTCTCTCTTTCATATATATATATATATATATATATATATATATATATATATATATATATATATATGTGTGTGTGTGTGTGTGTGTGTGTAGGCATGTATACATACCAGTCTACCCCTCTTTGATTTCCTACGCCCCTGTCGCATCTGTTGCCCAGAACCACCCATTACCAACAGTTAATATTTCTATCCCAGCAGACAAATAGTTATTTCTCCATCCCCTACAAGCAATACTTTCAATCCACACCGGCTTGGAAAATATCGGCCCTAAATCCCTGTTTGTAACCTATCGAAACACTGATCAACAAGGGAGTTGGAGGTTTTCGTAATGCACACTTTGATATACACCGAACTTTAACTGAGAAACTTCATTCTGAACCCTATGAAACGGATATTTCCAATACCGGACAAGATAAACTGGACTTTACCAAATGCCGTCTAAAAATCAGTATCTTAACAACAACATTTAGGATTCGTAAACAATTTGAGTATTACTCTTTTTAAAACATTCATTTCCAATATAACAGCTGTTTTATTTTTGACGTGTTTTTTTTACAGTGTGTACACTAACGCTACGCTATCATCTCAACAAAAGACTCTGTATCTTTCGGTTTTTATTTTATGTAAAAAAAATATCAAAGTTAAATACTGCCGATAATATTTACAATTACATTGTCGGTTTTTCTCTATCCTCTGATGAAAAGAGTTTATCTTTGAAAATCCAAGGATTAAGGATAGGAAGCTCATTGCTTTGAACTGTTAGTGTTCTGATAAATATTGTATCTTTACAATTTTTTATTCTCATCTTTCATCTCTAGAATTGATTGCTCTATTCGATATATTGAGCTTTATATAATCACGATAGATTATTATTAAACGATAATTTAATTATCTTTAATTTAATTCAGCCTATATATATATATATATATATATATATATATATATATATATATATATATATATATATATATATATATATGAAAAAGTACGAAAACCCCCGACACATATTGTTATTAGATTTGAAAAAAAAAATGCGATTATTGTCGGAGTTCTATTAACCAGCGTTGACAGGTACTTCAACAATTAATCACATAATTCATACAACATGTATCTGTTATACACACGTGTGTGTATGTGTGTGCACCTGTGTCTGTATATACATATGTTTTGCCCGTCACCAGCCACTTGTCATAATGAATAATTGTGCTGACTTTTATTTTGATAACGTTCGATAACAAGATGTAATTAATTCATCTCTAGTAACATAAGAAAATACCCCGAATTTCTTTTAATCGCAACAATACTCGTATTTACTATATTATTACTATAGCTTTACTGTTGGACTTTATTATATTGGATGACAAAACTAGGTATTAAGGTGCTTTGATGTCGTGGTAATATGTAAAAAAAATTTTTTAAACTGGTAAGTTTATTTTTATATCATCGAATATTTTTGTTTGTTTCATGGCAAAGTAATACACTTTTAATGCTGAAGTACAAAACCAATTGTAAACGATCTATTATATATTGTAATTGAATAGAAATTGCTAATTTACTTTTCATTTCTATGAATTCTGGTTCATATCTTTTCCAAGAATATTAATGCGTAAATGAAATGCCTGTCTGTTTGTCGGCTA
Organism: Sepiola atlantica; assembly: GCA_963556195.1. Taxonomy (NCBI): domain Eukaryota; kingdom Metazoa; phylum Mollusca; class Cephalopoda; order Sepiida; family Sepiolidae; genus Sepiola; species Sepiola atlantica. Next base: position 43,783,829 of record OY744524.1, read on the forward strand.
TAAAATTAATAGATTTGTAGAGTAAAATGAAAGAATGACAAAGTATATACTTATAATAATTAATTTTTGATGGATAACTAAAAACAATGAAATATAAAGAGTTCTTCAGAGAATCCCCAAAACTTTCTGGTGAAAGAGTTATTTAGTGTGTTAGAAGAAATGAAATACACATGTGTGTTTCAGCTGAGGCCGTGTGCGTTAATATGTGTGTAAATGGGACTAGGCATGAAGATTGTGTATTAGCATGACTCTTTTGGTGTTTCGACAGTGTATGAGTGTGCGTTTACGTGTGCGTAAATAAGATAAGCATATAAAGATGTGTGTAATAGCGTGAGAGTTTAGTTAGTGAGAGAGTGTGCGTACTAACTTGTGCGTGAGATTGTTCGGTTTACAGCGTATATATGCTGGAACTATTTAGTAGTATGTGAAAGTCTCTCGTTGTGTGTTCTTTGTCGAGGGGCCGTACACCTCGAGGGGGCTAAGACATGATTGTGAAGTATGCACATGTGTTTGTCTCTCAAAATATGCAGAAAGAGAGTAAAACATTGTGTTTAGTTTTTATACTATGCGCTAATATTAAGGGTCAATATTTCTTGCGTTTTTATTGGTTAGAAAATATACTGATTTGAGCTTTTTTCAAATGAATAATAACAACGTTCTCTGCCACTGTGGCTTGCAAAACACTCATAGACACATATAGACTATGTAAAGGTTTTTTTCAATGTTTTTGAAAATGAATATCTGTAGTTTTCTTAATAACATTGATTAAAAAAATAACTATATAACTCGAAAATATTTCTTAGAGAAACATAAACAGTTTATGGGGTTTCATAAATTTTAGAAACGTTTTAAATTTTGTTTCAATTTTACAAACGTATGACGTCGATTCGATAACATTTCTCTGGAAGCTTATTAGAGAAGCAATCAAATCCAAGATATTGATTTGGAATTAACTATATATGCTATTAGTTTTGATTCTAAGCGATACAACGATTTTATTGTCTTCATTCTTTGTCATTGCAACCCATTTTCAATTATCGAAACGACAGTATTTAACAAAATAACATTTTAATTTCGATTTCAAAATTCTTACTTTTTCATTAAGAAGTAGAAAATATTTCACATAATTAGTATTGAGTCAATTTAAATTACAAAATGATTCGGGCACGTTGAAATAAGATAATTCTAGGTGGAATTTACTTATTCATGGTGAAAATAAAATATAATGTTTAAAATTAAAAGTGAATAAACTAACTTCTTTCTCATTAAATATTAGAAATAAAATTAAATATATGCGATTTAACTTTTTTAAATTACAGCGAAATAATTGCTATTTTACGTTTTGAGAACAATTCGCACAAATATCTTGTCTGAAATTTTTTTAAAGATTCTTTATTAATATTTTAAAATTTTTTATAATTTATCATTAAAAAAGAATTCTCAAACAAATTAATTAATTATTCTTTGTTCATAATTTTAATTTATTTATTTTAGCGCCCGAATTAGAATACTATTTTAATTATATTAAAAATATAGTTAATTAAATCGTTTAAAGAATATTTCGAATTAAACTTTACTGAAGGAAATGTTAGTTTTGATTGATGTTTCTTGCATAATTGAACAATTTCAAGTAGACATGTTTAAAACTTTTAAACACTGAGAACACGTTAAACATGTTGCTCGGGGAAAATGCTTTTTGGGATAAATATGCAATTTTGCGTACAAGGTAAGCAGTACATTTTATGAATATACTTTATTATCGCCTTAATTGAATTATTCTATTTGGATTAATTGTGAGCATTAAAATAATTTTGAATAGAAAATTTAGGATGTTTTAGTTGCAGTCAGTAAAGTTTTAGTTTTTTGTAAAATTATGTTTCCGTTTTCTTTAAGTCATGGTTTTTAATGAGATTTTAAGTTGAATGATGGACAATACTATGAGAAGATTGAAAACAATGAATGGAATGGATAAAATTTGATTAATTAAGAGGACAGCTCGACATGTATTTTGTTATATTGGATTTGAGACGACCATCTTGGTGTCTGCAGAGAAGCAGTCCTGTGGTAATGTGTTCCACAGTTCGGAAATTCTTAGAAAGAAACGCAATTCATATGAATTCCGTTTGGTTTTAGGTATACAGAAGAATGAAGGATAGTTATTTGCAGTGGTAGTAGGAAGACGAGTTCTTGCTGTGAATATTTTACAGAGAGTAATCAGAGATTGGAGCTGAGTCGAGCAACTTCCATGGAAATAACGATAAAATGGATGATAGTTTTAAAAAGATGACCCAACGAGTAACTTTTTTTAGTAATACCTATGATTATATTTATATTAAATTGTACTAGAAGGAAACTTATTTAGAATGCGAAATACACCGATCTCCTTCCTTTACGGGTTGGTCGCAATTTGTTTTTATATAACGGAAAGAGAACTAAAAAGACAAATAAAAAAATAAAATAAAATTCGATATAGAAAAAATGCGAAACAAAACTGAACTACACAAAGGAAAATAAGAGCCACCAGACGGAATACGAAATGACAACGTAATACATATTTGATATATTCTTAAAAATAAATGTTATGAATACGTTGGATTACTTGAATGGGAATTTACAAAACAGGAGGAAATTAAATGGTAATGAGACATTTATAAGAATGAGAAGACAAAACAGTCAAACAATATGCGTTACTACAGAGAAATTTCACAATATTTATACAACGATTTTCGTATTTTATAAACCTGTATGCCGTATAGTTTCGTGAAAAATAGTGTACGATTTTCATCGCTGTGTAGGGGTTTCTAACCGTATCCGTTTTGTTATTAAAGTGCGTATTTCCTCCTCTTCCGTGCTGTTTCGTTGATCATATGTCCGATTTGTTTTGCTGTCAAGTAGGCTGGAATAAATTGTCACCTACAAACGATTAAAACAATTTTCACTTCTAAAAATATACTTCATTTAACTTAATTAACTTGTGGATACATTCCCTTACCAAGATAAAAAAACGTTCCTTCAGATCTTAATTTTTACATCCATCTTCATTTTAATTTGTACATACATCCTCATTTTAATTTTTACATATATCTTCATTTTAATTTTTACATCCATCTTCATTGAAATGCATAATTCTACTTTAGCATGATGCAAAGCGTTGCAAACTTTTTTTGTCACATGATCAATTTAATTTAATTAGAGACCACCGAATAAAGGGCGAATTGTAAATAATGTTCCTTTCTTCCTCTGTGTAAAAGCTAAACGGAATTTCCATAAGTAAAGTTTTTTTTCACGAATTACCTGTATGTGGAACACAATACTACGGGGATGTTTCCCAGGTAACTACAACATGGTTGTTTTCAAGTTCAATGTTAAGAAATTCGCGTTTAGCTATCATTTTACATAATACAATTCTTCCCAATTTCAATCATCGTCTCCAATCCTCTTAAAATGTTGTCTCATTCCCCATCACCAACTGACAAACTTATTAACCCTTATCCTCGAGTGACATTTGGGCCTTGATAAACGGAGACTCGTTAGTACATAAAATTATATCAACTCATCTAAGAAATCAATGAAAGGATTTTCTAGAAGCTCTTCCTACATCAACGACAAATTCTAACAACTAGTGTAGTCTTTAGTTAACATTATTAAAGACTGTGTTTCTTCTTATAATTCAATCAGTCTAAGTCACGTCTGGGACAATCAGTTTGCCTACCATTTCATCGTTTTCTTGAAGAATACAGTGGTTAGGCCCCAACATTCTTCGGCCATCTGTTTTTTTTTTGGAGACACAATCTCGCGCAGTACAAATGCCATAATCAGGGTCATTGATTTGCCTCCTGCTACTCTGTAACAAATGGTTCGGCTTATCCATAACTCCACATACTATTTTGATGGCGTTAGTTTTTGCAAGGTAGGTGTTTTCGTCTTCGTCCGATCACATACAGCGCCTAGTATTTCTAAATGGTCACCCATTTGGTATTAACCAGGATCCCCTTCGCTTAACTTCAGTGATCTAATCAGAACCGGTGTGTCAACGTGGGTTCGTAGGTCTAATTAACTAAAGGTGCGTAGCGGAACACAATGTTCGTCTTTTATAGAGATTAAAGATAAAATAAAATTGATCGACCGTAGTCGAAGGCAACCCGAAGGCTCTTTTTCTGTCAATTATTACACGAGGATGTGGCAGAGGGTTCCACTTCTTTTCCCTGGACGGCTCTACTTACCCTTGATCCTCCCTATATAATCCATCAAGTAACATATAGCTTAGGTCTTTGGTATGACTCGATCGAGGCTTGAATCCCGGTCCGCCTGTCTATTAGCGAACAGTTTAACCATTATGCTAAATGGGCTGGTATAACATTATAGGCATTAATGAAATAATACTGTTTACAAATTCGATAGAATTTGAACCCGCTATGTTGAACCCAGAGTTCATACCGGTAGCCATGACACCACTTCACGACGAGTAGATGCACAGTAATCATAAGAAGGAAACGGACACAATGAAAAAAAAGAAGTTTGGCGGGCAATGGTGGGGAAAAGAGTAAGGGGAGATAAATCTATAAATGTTCTTCTCTGTACTTCATCGATGATGGACAACAGATAGAATATTCAAATGAATACATCACTGAGAATTATCCTTTCTTTTCAGCATTCTTCATACCTGAAGGGAAAATAAAAATAAAATATATAAAGTGAAAATAATAATGAAAAAAGCAACTTTCCTAAACTTCCATCTTCAGAAAAAATCTTATTAATCATTTGATTTTGCATTTAGATGAGAGCCCAATTTGATTTTCTTTTCTCCCATTTTTTTTCGTTTTTGTTCTGCCATTTTTTGTGTTTTTCTTTTTTCTTTAGAGAAAATTTATTTTGCGTTAGGCTAAAGAAGCAGTAAGAGGTACAACCATTAAAAAGCGATTGTATGTGGGTCGCGGCCACCTCGGGTTTGCCACAGTCCATCATAAGAGTATGGGAGTGACCCGTTCCTTATCAGCATTCATCTCTCTCCCAACAGGGCCATAAAACATGGCGTCTTTTCTGTCGTTTCCTGCCCATAATTCTTAAAAAGGTTTTTTTTTATGTGGTAACCTGACTTTTTTTCCTGGGTTCATTTTTTATCAACACGAAACAAAGAAAAAAGTGGGAAAAGTGGAAAAATGGATGACAAGAATTAAGGATAAGAAAATGGTACATATTACATACATGCCATCGGCATATATTAACGCATATATCTATCAAGAGGCCCTCTATCTCTCTCATATATACATATTTTTCTTTCTACACATCAAAAGACTGAAAGGTAAAAAAATCGATATATATGAAAGGTAAGGATACGCTATGCCGATATAGAATAACATATATAAAAAGAATGCATACTACCCGTCAAAAACTATAGCATAATTACATTTACAAAAACGAAAGCGGAAGTTTTTTAGTCGTGTTTGTTTATTAATTTGTATGCATAGTGTTCCAGTATAAACGTGAATTATTTGGAAGGTTGCTAATTCCGCCATAATGTTATTCTCTACTTTTCAAAGTGATAGAAAATAGAATAAGATGGCATCGTTAATACCAGATTGTTTCCACAATGTGTGGTCCAGTAATTAAGCCCACTTCTCTCTGCCAGCTTACGTCAGCAGTAAGAACTCAGTATTCTGGGATCTCCAGCGACACTGTGAAGTGTAACACGTCGGTCGCCATATTGAAACATGGAATAATCGGGATGTTTTGATTTGAGCCTATTGTTAGGGAGACAGTGCCAGTCAATGAAGAGATTAACATTGAAAGGAGACTGATAGACATAAAGCTGTGATTGAACGGACAATATCAGTTACTGAGTTATAGAGAATCGTTAGAAATTGTTAGGTCAGTCGACAAAATACGCGAGAAATACAGGTGTTCATATATATATATATATATATATATATATATATATATATATATATATATATATATATATAAGTGATGTAAACTAGACAAACAATTTTGAATCGGTAACCCTTCTTTTTCAGAGAAAGTGGGTCTGAATCAATTAAAGATACTACCTTAGTATTCTGTGATGTTAGCTTATTTCCTCAAGTTTATCGGAGTGGTTTCAGACTTCGTCACAGGGTGGTGAAATAGCAACCTTCTTTTTTAAATTCTGAACTAAACGCGCGTGGCCGCTTATGTGGGTAATAACATCAAAGTACTTGAAGCATATTTAGTCTAATTCAATTTGTTATATTGGTGAATTATGTTAAACAAAGTAAATATTTTAAAGTTCACTTACGCCTATTCCCTTATATCATTTTTTTAAATGTTCAAATTACTTGTCGCACCTATTTGCTAAGCGTCTATATGACGTCTCTCAGAGAGTTCACAGTTGAGTATACAATTTTCTGGCATCGCATTAACTCTGGCAGTTGTCTTGTCACCGCGTATATATCCTCTGAAATAATTAATGTTTAAATAAATTTTAAATCTATGGAGAATTTTAAAACGTATGACTGCAAAACTATTTCTAAATGAGCTATTTTCACTGAATTTAGGTAAAATGACACCGGTAATAATAGAACAAGTGGATAAATAGAAAAATGGCACAAGTAAAAAATATAGATGAAAATCTCACAATGAGCTACAAAATCACGGATAGAATACATAAAGGTAAAAACATTTCGAAATTTGTCAAATTAAAAAAAATATATATCTACATTTTTTAAATGTAGATATATATCGAAAAATGTAGATATATATTAAAAATGATCATATTATGCTAAATTTATATGTGAAACTGATTTTTTATTATCTTAGTTATTATTAAAACTATGTTTTTCAGTTTGTTTACATGTGATCGCCTAAAAATGAAGAATACCATTGGGGGATTATTATACGGTGCAGACCTCTAATAATACCTTTTTTTTATTTCACAACATATAGTTATAATTGCGAATTGGCGAAAAAAAACAAAAAATATACATCGATAATTTCATAAGAATGCAGTATTTACAAAGTAGCGGAAAATGTTTAAAAGTGAAATAAAAACATTTTTGTCAAGAGGACACATTACTAATGAACGTTTATTCATAATTATAAAAAAATTAAATATATAACACTTTTGGTTTTTTTTTGTTGGTGAGCTTTTGTTCGTGTTTGAATTATTTTGGTTGGCGTTTACCCTGTCACCGCCATTGCCATCATCATCATCACCATCAGCATTACCATCGCCACCATCATCACCATCATCATAATCACCATCACCATCATCATTTTATTTATTTATATATTATTTTTTGTTGTACTCACTAGGTCATCATCAGTGATTGCTCACCGACAATAACCGGTGGTAGTCCCTGGAGTCTGAGTGACAACAAGTCTCCCCAGATTTCCAGTATTCTCCACCTCTTTTCGATAGCCACCGCAAATACCATTGCCGTTTCGCAACAGCCGTTTACCATTGATTTCTCGGTTGTAAGGGCCATTGGTCTTATCTGGGATTTGGGTAGCAATAAGCCTCCGCAAGGTCCCACCACTCTCTCCACTTCCAGTGGAGGTCTGGTTTGTGCTGTCCCTCCTCAGTCTTCTGATCCTCCTTGAATCTGTGCAAATATTTTTTGTGGTGTCAGCCTAGGCTGATACAATTTTTTTTTGGGGGGGGGAGGAGAGCGGTAGAGGAGAGCTTATTGTGTTTCTTGCAATTTCTGTTCATTGGTTCATTTTTGTGTCGTGTCAGCTGAGGCCGGTGTAATTTATTGGGGAGGGGGATTATGAAGTGATGTTTCTTGCAGTTTCTGTTCCTTGGTTTGTGATGTGGTCTTCTTTCTGTGGTTTTGTTTTCTTCCTGTAGTAGATTCCATGTGGCCCTTCGTATCTTATGCGGGTTGGTCTCCGCATTCGAAGATTTTTCTTAAGATTGCAGCTGTTTTAATCATTGCCGTCTTTTGCATAGTTTCAATGATCCCTCTGATTCCAATTTCTCCCAGTCTTTTTTCTAGGTTTTTTGGGATTGTTCCTAGTGCTCCTACGATTATAGGTATTATACTGACTTTCTTCATGCTCCATATTCCTTTCAGTTCTCTAGCTAGTTCCGTGTAATTGCTTCGTTTTTTTTCCGTTTCTTTTATCTACATTATGTGGTCTGCTGGAACGGCGATGTCTACGATTTTGCAAGATTTTTCCTTCTTGTTGATTATTATAACATCAAGTCTCCTTACTTGTATGACTTTGTCTGTATATCCATATCCCAGATGCTTTTGTGTTTTTCGTTTTCCAGTACTGTTTCTGGTTTATGTTTGTACAATTTGCTAGCGTATTCAAAATTTAATTATTTGCGCAGTTCCCGGTGTACTGCTTTCCCCACACAGTCATGTTTGTTCTTGTATTTTTGGGGGGCTAGTTAGCTACATTCACTTATTATATAATTTATTGTTTCGTCTCTTTGTCCACACAGTCGGCATTTGCTGTTTTCGTGTGTTTTATCTATTTTAGCTTTAATGTAGTTTGTCTTAATCGCATTTGTCTGTGCAACCATCAGTAAATATTCCGTTTCTCTGTTCAAGTGTCCTTTTCTTAGCCATGCCCAGTTATTTTCGTTGATTCCGTTTCTCTGTTCAAATGTCATTTTCTTAACCATGCCCAGTTATGTTCGTTGATTTCTTCTCTTTTCAGTCTTTGTAGTTGTTTTTCTTCCCACTTTACTTTTCTTGTCATTTTGTTTCTGGTTTCGGTGCTTCCCAGGTGGCTCGTTGAAACGGTGTCTCTTGCTGCAGTGATTAGTCTTTCCGTGTTCGGAATTATGTATTTCTCCAGCTCTTTTTTTTAGTCTTCCACACAATCTTCTATACTTACTAGTCCCCTTCCGCATTCGTTTCTTTTCTTGTATCGTCTTCCGTATCGTCTTTTGGGTGTAGTGCGTTGTGCATGTTCATTAATTTTCTTTACCTCTGATCAAGGTGCCTGAGTTCTTTAATCCAGCTTATGAATGGTCCAGAGTATCTTATTAGTGCTACTGTCCAGGTGTTTATTCCTTTTACAAGATTCCAATTTTGTTTTTAGGAGTTTACTTGTTTTTAGTAAATATTCTTTTCCAATCTTCTCTTTAATTTCTGTAGATTTGGTGGTGTCTGCTTCCAGAACTCCCAGATATATGTAGCTTACTTGTTCGCCTAGCGCCTTCATTTCTCTTTGGTTGGGGAGTGCCATACCCTCTGTTGTCTCCAGTTTTCCTCTTTTTATTTCTAGTAGTGCACACGTTTCCATTCCGAATTCAATTTGGATGTCCTGACTGAAGATTCTGGTCTTATTTATCAGCGTCTCGAGTCCCATTTTGCTTTTTGCAAATAGTTTCAGGTCGTCCATGTACATCAGGTTGCTCACTCTAAGTTCTGTGTCTGTAAACTTGTATCCGGCATCTTATTTTCTGAGCATGTCGTTGAGTGGCATCATAGCTATTATAAACAGTAGTGGTGATAGAGATTCTACCCGGAAAATGTCTCTCTGTATTTTTATCTCACTCAGGTGTTCTCCTCCGGCTGTCAGTTCCAGTCTCCATGTTTACATTGCTTTCTTAATAATATTAATTACCATGTCGGGTATTCTGTATATTTTTAAACATTCAATTATCCATGCTTGAGGGATTCTGTCGTAAATTATTTTGTAGTCAATCCATGCCATGGATATCATGCGCCCCTCTTTCCCCTTTACGGCATCATTTTTGTTCTTCGGGGGGAAGTCTACGTTTTTTAGGGATTGGTAGATTTGTTCTCTCAGTTGTGCCGTCAGGATTTGCCACATTGTTAGTAAACAGGTTACTGGTCTGTATTATTATTATTATTATTATTATTATTATTATTATTATTATTATTATTATTATTATTATTATTATTATTATTATTATTATTATGTTTTATTGTTGTTGTTGTTGTTGTTGTTGTCTGTGTCTTGTTTTTCTTTTTACAGTAAAACAAATCAAACTTTTAAATGTACGTAGCAATAACCGACCAAATATTTACAATTATGATAGAAATAATGACGTTTAGTGATAGAAGGAAGGCACAGAATGGTTAACAAAGCCAGCCTCCATTCTTCTCAAGTTAAAAATGGTTTTGTAAATAGTAACATTGTTATTTAGAAACTCATTCTTAACATGGGGAAGGGGTTCTGTTAACTATTCTGTTCCTACACCGTCTTTTAATTCTGCATACCAATCGTTGACTGTTTTCAATTGTTTATGAAAAATCATTTAATCAACAAACAACGAACTAATGCAAATCGGCTTTGTTTCAAAGAAATAATAAGTCTTTAGTTGTTTCACGATTTTAAATTAAAACGAAAACATCAGAGAAAAATATTTAGAAAGATCTACTCGTGTAATATACGTCTTATTCTCCTAAGTGTATATTTTACGTGTGCGGAAATATATGCGCACATTACACAGGAGTATTACAGTAATTCAAAAATAAAAAAGCAACAAATATCTAATTCAATATTTAGAAATTAAAAAGAGTCGGAATCGGTATTTGTATCGAAATCGGGGAAAAATATTTAATCGTCCCGTAACTAATACACACATATATAATTAATTATTATTTTTTAATGTTTGTTTTTCATGCTGACATGTGTTGGACGTCATTTAGAAATTGACTTCTAAACCAACCCATCTCTGGCCAGGTCTTTATATATTCTTCTTATCAGTTTACACATTGAGACATTTATATTTTTCGTATTTGTATTTTAGTGTATAAGGACTATAATACGCGTCTCACGGTCGGATATACCGTGAAACTGTAGTAAAGCGTTAAGATAATACAAGTTTACTTATTTATTATTATTACAATTCTTCATCTGAAACGAGCTCTTAGTGTATGTAAGGTCTGCTGTCTTGATTCGGTGCTGTTCCGATTCTGATTCTGATAAGTTAATTTTTCATCTTATATATATATATATATATATATATATATATATATATATATATATATATATATATATATATATATATATATATATATATATATGCGTGTAAGTTTCATCCGGTGCTCGTTAGTGACGATGGAATGCCAAGTCTCAAGTACATTCTTTATGCATTATTTACTTGAGTTGGACAGGTATCGGGATTGCACATGTCATGGATGAAGCATGTGTGCTGAATAACTACTACGCCATATTTGTAATCGATTAATATTGAATGAAGAAACGTGACAGTACACATGATTTTTATTCCACTCATATTCTGTTAAAAATGTCCACAAATAGCATGGCTTTCAAAAATATAACATAAACAACAGGACATTATTTAAAAGAAAATCAATGCGATATAATGCATATAAGAGTTTAGGTTGCCTGTTTTACTTCATATCTACCCGTTTAGTGTTATTCAATGCTAAAGCAAAATGGTAGACAATTAACTTAAAACGTTGCTATTTTACACAGAAGGAATCAAGGGCTCATCCATTTCCTGACAGTATTAGTGTGACCATGAACACAATATATTCGGTAGGATTTCAAATCAGCACAGCTGATTCCATAGTCCGTTACGATATGCATTAGGCCAATTACCCACTTTTCAAAGTTAATTCGCAACTTCGAAAAGAAAAATCAATCTATGACTTTTCAATGCATACACATACATACAAGAAGTAAATAGACACCATTAATATAATTAATAATGAAGACTGCTGTCAGAAGGTCCTGATAAGCTCAGGCAAGATAATATTGATTATTTACCCTCGCTGATGAATTAGACAGTCACTCAGTTAACAGCGGGTAGTGGAATCTCTAGGTTTGCGCCGATTTGACGCTGATTAAGCCCCCCTTCATATTAGTTATAATATAGCTCATCCGTAACTCTGAGAATTCTAATACTTCTTTGGTCCGTGTCATACTCAAATGGTGATATATAATAGATATATTTATGTTTGAAACACTAAAAATGTAAGTATGAGATATCTTTTAAAAGTTTGACCGTTGCTTTGTATGGCTCAGACTGCTAGCTGTCAGCGAAAGAAACAGAAACTTTAAGGATGTATGAATTATTTTTACGGGATGTCTATTTATGGCTTTCATGTTTGTATATGTTTCCTTAAGCGAATACATCTTTGATTTGTTTTGATAAGCTGGTTTTACTTTTCTAATTTTCCATATAATTTTTAGTCTTTTCCTCTAAATTTTTATGGTAACATTTGTACTTAGAAAATTTAGTGGTATGCTCGTATTTTCAATATAAATTTTAGTCTTTTCCTCTAAATTGTTATGGTAACATTTGTACTTGGAAAATTTAGTGGTATGCTCGTATTTTCAATATAATTTTTAGTCTTTTCCTCTAAATTTTTAAGGTAACATTTGTACTTGGAAAATTTAGTGGTATGCTCGTATTTTCAATACAATTTTTAGTCTTTTCCTCTAAATTGTTATGGTAACATTTGTACTTGGAAAATTTAGTGGTATGCTCGTATTTTCAATATAATTTTTAGTCTTTTTCTTTAAATTGTTATGGTAACATTTATACTTGGAAAATTTAGTGGTATGCTCGTATTTTCAATATAATTTTTAGTCTTTTCCTCTAAATTTTTATAGTAACATTTGTACTTGGAAAATTTGGTGGTATGCTCGTATTTTCAATATAATTTTTAGTCTTTTCCTCTAAATTGTTATGATAACATTTGTACTTGGAAAATTTAGTGGTATGCTCGTATTTTCAATATAATGTTTAGTCTTTTCCTCTAAATTGTTAAGGTAACATTTGTACTTGGAAAATTTAGTGGTATGCTTGTATTTTCAATATAATTTTTAGTCTTTTTCGTCTAAATTTTTAAGGTAACATTTGTACGTGGTAAATTTAGTGGTATGCTCGTATTTTCAATATAATTTTTAGTCTTTTTCTCTAAATTTTTAAGGTAACATTTGTACTTGGAAAATTTAGTGGTATGCTCGTATTTTCAATATAATTTTTAGTCTTTTTCTCTAAATTGTTATGGTAACATTTGTACTTGGAAAATTTAGTGGTATGCTCGTATTTTCAATATAATTTTTAGTCTTTTCCTCTAAATTTTTAAGGTAACATTTGTACTTGGAAAATTTAGTGGTATGCTCGTATTTTCAATATAATTTTTAGTCTTTTCCTCTAAATTTTTAAGGTAACATTTGTACTTGGAAAATTTAGTGGTATGCTCGTATTTTCAATATAATGTTTAGTCTTTTCCTCTAAATTGTTATGGTAACATTTGTACTTGGAAAATTTAGTGGTATGCTCGTATTTTCAATATAATTTTTAGTCTTTTCCTCTAAATTGTTAAGGTTACATTTATACTTGGAAAATGTAGTGGTATGCTCGTATTTTCAATATAAATGTTAGTCTTTTTCTCTAAATTGTTATGGTAACATTTGTACTTGGAAAATTTAGTTGTATGCTCGTATTTTCAATATAATTTTTAGTCTTTTCTCTAAATTGTTAAGGTAACACTTATACTTGGAAAATTTAGTGGTATGCTCGTATTTTCAATATAATTTTTAGTCTTTTCCTCTAAATTGTAATGGTAACATTTGTACCTGGAAAATATAGTGGTATGCTCGTATTTTCAATATAATTTTTAGTCTTTTCCTCTAAATTGTAATGGTAACATTTGTACCTGGAAAATTTAGTGGTATGCTCGTATTTTCAATATAATTTTTAGCCTTTTCCTCTAAATTGTTACGGTAACATTTGTACTTGGAAAATTTAGTGGTATGCTCATATTTTCAATATAATGTTTAGTCTTTTCCTCTAAATTGTTATGGTAACATTTGTACTTGGAAAATTTAGTGGTATGCTTGTATTTTCAATATAATTTTTAGTCTTTTCCTCTAAATTGTTATGGTAACATTTGTACTTGGAAAATTTAGTGGTATGCTCGTATTTTCAGTATAATTTTTAGTCTTTTTCTTCTAAATTGTTAAGGTAACATTTATACTTGGAAAATTTAGTGGTATGCTCGTATTTTCAATATAATTTTTAGTCTTTTCCTCTAAATTGTTATGGTAACATTTGTACTTGGAAAATTTAGTGGTATGCTCGTATTGTCAATATAATTTTTAGTCTTTTCCTCTAAATTGTTATGGTAACATTTGTACTTGGAAAATTTAGTGGTATGCTCGTATTTTCAATATAATTTTTAGTATTTTCCTCTAAATTTTTAAGGTAACATTTGTACTTGGAAAATTTAGTGGTATGCTCGTATTTTCAATATAATGTTTAGTCTTTTCCTCTAAATTGTTATGGTAACATTTGTACTTGGAAAATTTAGTGGTATGCTCGTATTTTCAATATAATTTTTAGTCTTTTCCTCTAAATTGTTAAGGTTACATTTATACTTGGAAAATTTAGTGGTATGCTCGTATTTTCAATATAAATTTTAGTCTTTTCCTCTAAATTTTTATGGTAACATTTGTACTTGGAAAATTTAGTGGTATGCTCGTATTTTCAATATAATTTTTAGTCTTTTCATCTAAATTTTTAAGGTAACATTTGTACTTGGAAAATTTAGTGGTATGCTCGTATTTTCAATATAATTTTTAGTCTTTTTCTCTAAATTTTTAAGGTAACATTTGTACTTGGTAAATTTAGTGGTATGCTCGTATTTTCAATATAATTTTTAGTCTTTTCCTCTAAATTGTTATGGTAACATTTGTACTTGGAAAATTTAGTGGTATGCTCGTATTTTTCATTTAATTTTTAGTCTTTTTCGTCTAAATTTTTAAGGTAACATTTGTACTTGGTAAATTTAGTGGTATGCTCGTATTTTCAATATAATGTTTAGTCTTTTCCTCTAAATTGTTATGGTAACATTTGTACTTGGAAAATTTAGTGGTATGCTCGTATTTTTCATTTAATTTTTAGTCTTTTTCGTCTAAATTTTTAAGGTAACATTTGTACTTGGAAAATTTAGTGGTATGCTCGTATTTTCAATATAATTTTTAGTCTTTTCCTCTAAATTGTTATGGTAACATTTGTACTTGGTAAATTTAGTGGTATGCTCGTATTTTCAATATCATTTTTAGTCTTTTCCTCTATATTGTTATGGTAACATTTATACTTGGAAAATGTAGTGGTATGCTCGTATTTTCAATATAAATTTTAGTCTTTTTCTCTAAATTTTTAAGGTAACATTTGTACTTGGAAAATTTAGTGGTATGCTCGTATTTTCAATATAATTTTTAGTCTTTTCCTCTAAATTTTTGAGGTAACATTTGTACTTGGAAAATTTAGTGGTATGCTCGTATTGTCAATATAATTTTTAGTCTTTTCCTCTAAATTTTTAAGGTAACATTTGTACTTGGAAAATTTAGTGGTATGCTCGTATTTTCAATATAATTTTTAGTCTGTTCCTCTAAATTTTTAAGGTAACATTTGTACTTGGAAAATTTAGTGGTATGCTCGTATTTTCAATATAATGTTTAGTCTTTTCCTCTAAATTGTTATGGTAACATTTGTACTTGGAAAATTTAGTGGTATGCTCGTATTTTCAATATAAATTTTAGTCTTTTTCTCTAAATTTTTAAGGTAACATTTGTACTTGGAAAATTTAGTGGTATGCTCGTATTTTCAATATAATTTTGAGTCTTTTCCTCTAAATTGTTATGGTAACATTTGTACTTGGAAAATTTAGTGGTATGCTCGTATTTTCAATATAATTTTTAGTCTTTTCATCTAAATTTTTAAGGTAACATTTGTACTTGGAAAATTTAGTGGTATGCTCGTATTTTCAATATAATTTTTAGTCTTTTTCTCTAAATTGTTATGGTAACATTTGTACTTGGAAAATTTAGTTGTATGCTCGTATTTTCAATATAATTTTTAGTCTTTTCTCTAAATTGTTAAGGTAACACTTATACTTGGAAAATTTAGTGGTATGCTCGTATTTTCAATATAATTTTTAGTCTTTTCCTCTAAATTGTAATGGTAACATTTGTACCTGGAAAATTTAGTGGTATGCTCGTATTTTCAATATAATTTTTAGCCTTTTCCTCTAAATTGTTAAGGTAACATTTGTACTTGGAAAATTTAGTGGTATGCTCGTATTTTCAATATAATTTTTAGTCTTTTCCTCTAAATTTTTAAGGTAACATTTGTACTTGGAAAATTTAGTGGTATGCTCGTATTTTCAATATAATGTTTAGTCTTTTCCTCTAAATTGTTATGGTAACATTTGTACTTGGAAAATTTAGTGGTATGCTCGTATTTTCAATATAATTTTTAGTCTTTTCCTCTAAATTGTTAAGGTTACATTTATACTTGGAAAATGTAGTGGTATGCTCGTATTTTCAATATAAATTTTAGTCTTTTTCTCTAAATTTTTAAGGTAACATTTGTACTTGGAAAATTTAGTGGTATGCTCGTATTTTCAATATAATCTTTAGTCTTTTCCTCTAAATTGTTATGGTAACATTTGTACTTGGAAAATTTAGTGGTATGCTCGTATTTTCAATATAATTTTTAGTCTTTTCCTCTAAATTTTTAAGGTAACATTTGTACTTGGAAAATTTAGTGGTATGCTCGTATTTTCAATATAATTTTTAGTCTTTTTATCTAAATTTTTAAGGTAACATTTGTACTTGGAAAATTTAGTGGTATGCTCGTATTTTCAATATAATTTTTAGTCTTTTCCTCTAAATTGTTATGGTAACATTTGTACTTGGAAAATTTAGTGGTATGCTCGTATTTTCAATATAATTTTTAGTCTTTTTCTCTAAATTGTTAAGGTAACACTTATACTTGGAAAATTTAGTGGTATGCTCGTATTTTCAATATAATTTTTAGTCTTTTCCTCTAAATTGTAATGGTAACATTTGTACCTGGAAAATTTAGTGGTATGCTCGTATTTTCAATATAATTTTTAGCCTTTTCCTATAAATTGTTAAGGTAACATTTGTACTTGGAAAATGTAGTGGTATGCTCGTATTTTCAATATAATGTTTAGTCTTTTCCTCTAAATTTTTATGGTAACATTTGTACTTGGAAAATTTATTGCTATGCTTGTATTTTCAATATAATTTTTAGTCTTTTCCTCTAAATTGTTATGGTAACATTTGTACTTGGAAAATTTAGTGGTATGCTCGTATTTTCAATATAATTTTTAGTCTTTTTCTTCTAAATTGTTAAGGTAACATTTATACTTGGAAAATTTAGTGGTATGCTCGTATTTTCAATATAATTTTTAGTCTTTTCCTCTAAATTGTTATGGTAACATTTGTACTTGGAAAATTTAGTGGTATGCTCGTATTGTCAATATAATTTTTAGTCTTTTCCTCTAAATTGTTATGGTAACATTTGTACTTGGAAAATTTAGTGGTATGCTCGTATTTTCAATATAATTTTTAGTCTTTTCCTCTAATTTTTTATAGTAACATTTGTACTTAAAAAATTTAGTGGTATGCTCGTATTTTCAATATAATTTTTAGTCTTTTCCTCTAAATGTTTAAGGTAACATTTGTACTTGGAAAATTTAGTGGTATGCTCGTATTTTCAATATAATTTTTGGTCTTTTCCTCTAAATGTTTATAGTAACATTTGTACTTGGAAAATTTAGTGGTATGCTCGTATTTTCAATATAATTTTTAGTCTTTTCCTCTAAATATTTATAGTAACATTTGTACTTGGAAAATTTAGTGGTATGCTCGTATTTTCAATATAATTTTTAGTCTTTTCCTCTACATTGTTATGGTAACATTTGTACTTGGTAAATTTAGTGGTATGCTCGTATTTTCAATATCATTTTTAGTCTTTTCCTCTATATTGTTATGGTAACATTTGTACTTGGAAAATTTAGTGGTATGCTCGTATTTTCAATATAATTTTTGGTCTTTTCCTCTAAATGTTTATAGTAACATTTGTACTTTGAAAATGTCGTGGTATGCTCGTATTTTCAATATAATTTTTAGTGTTTTTCTCTAAATGTTTAAGGTAACGTTTGTACTTGAAAATTTAGTGGTATGCTCGTATTTGTCTTATTCAATTAGGGTTCACTTCCTTTGGATCTATGGCACTTCTGTCACCCGGACATACATTTTTCTGTGTTTTCTTAAAAATATTACTGTGTCTAGGTATACAACAATTTTTTTAATAGAAATGTTCCAATTAAAGAGAACTCAGATTTTATCGATATGTTTGAAGGTAATGTTTTGGTGTTTAAAGTTTATTGTCGATCTTGTAAATGTGTTTTCGTTATTAATTGTAGCATATTTTAGTCTATGTATATCTGTGTATAAGATGAAGTACGTTCCTATTAAATATTTTTTGTATTTTATTATATGTTGGGAAGTGATAGATAGAAGATTTTCTCTTGCAGGCATTTTTGTCAAAGGTGTATGTGCATATGTGTCGGACATTTCTGATGGCACTGTTCATGTGACCTTATATGGCGAATATATGTCATGTGAAACCAATGTGCCACTCGCATGCAAGAAACTCAATTGAACAAAAGTGTGTGTGTGTTAGTGTGTCTGTTTTGTGTATGTGTTTGTGTGATATAGTATTTTTTGGCATAATTCTATTGTATTTTTTAGCATAAAGTAGAATTGAAATACACTAAAAATATGGAGTCATTAAAACAATGGTTATAAAACATTTTAAAATGATATTTTAAAAAAACTGCAACATTTTTAACTAATAAGTATAAACTTAAGAGAAATATCTTTCATTTACGCTCATCAGAGAATAATACATCTAATAATTAGTTAAGTCAAACTATTGTTATAAGTTCTGTCCTACAGTGAAGAATGGGGTAACGTGTGAAGAGACGCCGTTGACAAAATGTTATATAACAAAAACAAATATTAGCTGGAACTTTTAAATGTTTTAAGCAGAGTTAAATTGAACCAGCTCCCCCGTGGGGAACGTTGGTCGGGTACAAAAATAGCCGCGAACGGACCCGTCGGCATTCCACGGTAGGCGATAGGCAATAAACCAACCCCTACTACGAAAGGAGGGTGTAATTCCCGGGTGGATGAACTTTTAAGACCGACCCGAACCATACCTCATTCCTATAAAAAATGGATGTTCTTAAGTTAGTGAAATTATGCCAAGGCGACCATCAGCTTGCATAAAATCTGGCCAAGCAGTTACTACACTTTGATCTTAGTACAAAAGCTTGTAACGAGATATTAAAGAATTGTGTACAGAGAGACGAGACACATAATGAAAATGTGAGAAAGCGAGAGTCAGGAGAAAATAGAAAGAGAGCGAAAGGGCAAAGAGAGAAAAAGGGTTGCATCACTAAAAGTATAAGAGACGGATGGAAAGTCAACCAGGTTGTTCTCCTTATCGCAATTATTTGAGATTGTTTTTGTTTCGTATTTATGTTGTCATTAGCCTCATAAATATTCAATTTGTTCTGCCAATCGCAATTTTGGCCGCATGAGAGACAAATTTCAATGTTTACATAATGTCGTTTCCTCTCACTTCGCACTCGACTGTCACCATAACCATCGCCGTTGGCCCTGACATCCGTGAATACCACCACCGCCGCCGCCGCCGTCGTCGTCGTCGTCACTGAGAAAAGTTTCCCTGACGTGACTACATTTAGTAATCAAATGATAGACAAAGAAAACAAACAGACAAAAAACTTTCGATGTAAATCAAGATATAAAATACACTCACAAAAAATAAACAAATATCCGAATAAAAATAATACTTATAAAAACCTCAATAATAATTCCCTTTAATGGGATATCTATTTGCAATGGCTGAAAGTTAAAAAAAAAAAAACGCGTGCTTGCACGATAACATTTTACATAGTAAGCGACGTACAGTAAATCCAATTTACAGATTCTTCTGTTTAAAATTAGTTTTTGACCAAACACGCCCCCCCCCCGCAAATTCTAATCATAATTTAACAGGTGAATACATATTATTATGCAACATCTGAGTTAATCATCGTTTTCTTTCCTTAGGTGTTGTTATTATGAAATCTAAAAACACCAAATATATTCTTAGTTCTGAGATTAAGTTATGTTTGAACAATATTCCCTTTTACTTCTTCTAATAAGCCGTAAATGTGGTCGACTGAATAAGACATTCATCTCTAACTTACCTACATATGTATTTCTCTCTCCCTCTCTCACTCTCTAATAGTTTTAA
>OY744524.1:43811417-43821417 GCA_963556195.1 Sepiola atlantica
TTGCGGAAGTTAATAATCGTTCTTAAGAACAACATCAGATACTTCGATTCACAATCGCACTGCGATAAAAACAGCTTCACCCTTGTTGTATAATGACGGGTTCTGTATTTTAAACGGGTAAATTAGCTAGTATGAATTATGAACTGTGTGAAAGAAATAGGAATAAGTGTAAATTAAGTGCAGTGGTGATTTGGGACAAACAGTTACGTCTCATAGTGACTCATTCAGAAAAGTCATAACAAATGTGATGTATGCGGCTCAAGAGGAAATGCTCAGATCAAAGGCGATTTGAGTCTGTTGTGACATTCGTTTGAGGGGTCGGAGGGATCTGACGTCACAGATCCTTTGTGTGAGAAATTAGTTTTCGATCAGTCTGCTATGGGAGCTCGAAGCGACAACGTCGTTTCGGAAAAGCGGGCGAAGTTGTCCCAAGGAGGTAGTCAAATAATTTAAGACGAAAAGTTTAGGACTGAATCTCTAAGATGAGACAAAAAACATCTATCTCCCCCATCTAGTTAGCAGTTTGGTAAGGTAACCAAAAAGTGACAGCAATCGAAGACGGCGACTCTCTCCCAGGCGTTACTTAAAGCAAATAAAACCCACTTTCTGACCCTCTCGAAATGTCTTCAGAGCCATTTTTTGTCGAACCAAAGAGTGTTGATTTTCAGACCATAAAACCCCAACCACAAGAATCACGGTGAGACGAAGGATCGAACGAAGAAAAACCCACGGCACAACGTTTAACCAGTAGACCACTAGACAACGAAGAGTGAAATTACGGCCAGACGAAATAACGTAAAATATAAAATGCATTGAGATGTGTGTAATAACTTTTGGTCATCGCATAAATGTACACTAAAAAAAGTCCCCGTTGCAAAAGACTATATAACAGAAGGTACAGTTTACTTGTTTAATGTCGACAGTTTAAAGGCTTAAAAATGAATGTTAAAAAAAGTGAATGTTAAAAGTTTTGAAAACGCTTCTGAACTTTCATATTTCGAAAAGCGTTCATGTAAAGGACTTGTAACAACATAGAAAAAAAACCGTTATGTAACACCTTAACCGGAAATAATTTGAGTTCCTGAACAATTTTGTTACATTAATAATTAAAGGATAAAATGATACTGTAATAATTCAATTTAAATTTATAATCTATATTAAAAGCAAATAAAATAAAATTTGGAAAAATAACAAAAAAGCTTACTTGAAATACAATGTTACTATAAATAACAAGAAACACAGGGACAAAAATAATGCCGTAGTTGTTTTTGTTTTTATATTTATAAATATTCGTTATGAAGCTTTTTATTCTGGCGACTCCAGGTGGGGACAACTTGTATGTCATAATACATTTCCCCAATCTTTCATCAGCTTTCTTTGCTAGTATCGAAATATAATTGCGAATAAGTAATGTGAATACAAAATAATTTTAAAACGATAAGTTAATTTATTTTTGAATAAAACATTAAATCATATATCAATCTATATAAAAGAGGAGATTCGATGGTTAGTTCGTTATAGAATTTAATATCGTGGTATTTAGAAGGTCCGCATGGGAACCAATACGGGTAACATGAGCTAATGCTGTCATTAAAAGTGGTTGTTTAAAGACACTAGGGTCCACTTACCATAATAGGAACGCCCAACAAACTAAAACCGAAATTCCGAAGAAACCTGAACCAGAATAATTTGACATGAATTTATTTACCAATAAAATGATATAGAATACCCGTTCCGGGACGGGTAAGAGCAATACATATAGCATTAGTTTTGCATTTTAATGTTTTTTCTTTCTTTGATGGGTATGGTAAAGTTTCTTTAGAACCCCCATAAATGGTAAAGTTTTCAAAAAATAAATAATGTGCCAACGCTACTCACCCTGTTTCCTAAAATACATATTCTATACTTTATAAGAAATTCAATAGTTTAGGATTTTACCAAGCAAATACATGGTTCTTTTAAAAAGGTTTTACTTAATATAACTCACAA
The DNA here is from genome assembly GCA_963556195.1 of Sepiola atlantica. NCBI lineage: Eukaryota > Metazoa > Mollusca > Cephalopoda > Sepiida > Sepiolidae > Sepiola > Sepiola atlantica. The sequence goes on from OY744524.1 coordinate 43,813,407, forward strand.
TTTGATGTACAGTTATTCTTTTCTCTATTAAATGTTTTCTATCTAACTTATTGTGACCTTTTTATGGCGGATGGTGCGGGGTTTAGTGGATTCACCCCCCCCCCCCCCCCAAATAAAATAAAATTTAAAAAAGATAGTTGTTCTATCTCGTATGTTGAGCTTAAACAATTTCACTATAGGTCCTATCCTCTAAAAGTATACCTTTAGTTTCATACTTTATGTATGTATGTATGTATATATATATATATATATATATATATATAATGTAATTTTATGTAATTATTTTTTATCGGTGATTGCAGCGTTCGTTGTTATTTTGTTTACTACTATTTCGATTGTTTTACTTTCTAAGTGATTAAGATACAGACAATTGCATTATTAGTCGCCCTTAACTTTATAGGACGTATTTTTTCAATATATATATATTTTTTTTAATTTTATACGTACATAAAAGATTATTTTCTTTTACTCTTGATTAATTGATATACTTGTTAACAAGCTCAAAATCGATTTCAAGAACGTTATCTGCGAATGTATTTCCTACAGAAATAACTGAAATTGCATTTAAGACTTGTGACTGTGTTTACATGCCTTTTGGTGTGTTTCTTTTGTAAGAACAATGCGTAATAGTTACAGTGCTGTTTTATATTACATCATTAATACTGTTGATGACATCCTTAGTCAGAAATATAATGCAGTCACTGCTGTATATTATGTAATTATCTGCTTTAGCCACACACTATAGATTTGTAATTGTAACAGTAAATATGGGTGTTGCTCAGGGCAGAAAAGCACTCTACTTTCTGGTACAACCATTTCGACCAATTTCTTGCTGATATCAAATTGGTCCGGCAAGCCGAATGAAATGAGTAGAAAATTCCAGTATGAATGTTGGGAACCTTAAATCTTATTTTAGCTTGATGTATACTATTACTACTTATTACGATATACATACATACATACATATATATATATATATATATATATATATATATATATATATATAATATTTTCTAAAATAAATATTTATTATCATTACTTACAGACACCATGCTTATGCAATTTTCAATGTAGGCCATCTTAATTACTGCCAGTCGAAGGATTCGAGCCCAGTTGCAAAGTCACGTTTGACTCTACAGCCTGATATTTTACTCCTTGGTCACTATTTATTAACATGAGAATGAAGAGAATTTAAACTCTACAAATTTCAAATCAGCGGACACATACAGTAAGCTAAGTCAGATAGTGTTCAACAGGAGAGGCTGGAACATCGCTTTACGCTTAGTGTGACTGCTTATTTATATATATATATATATATAAATATAAATATATATATATATATATATATATATATATATATATGTATTACAGAAGATCAGAACAATGGAGGTACCGTCGGTTTCAAATCTAAACAAAGGGGACTTATATTTGTTCTCCTTTGCCTGACTCTCTTCAGCCTCTGTTTATGTATGTCTCCCCGGAAAATGGTGACTCGCGTGTTGTATGAGTTTTTTGACAATACTTCTATTCTCTGCTCGATTTTCATTTTTCGTTAGTTTTTTTTACTAATTCGCCACTTCTACACGCAAATTCTACCGATATATACGTCTTGTATCTCTTTTTTCTTTGATGTGATCTTAGGTAGCGATCATGGTGACCTCCGATGGCCTTCTGTTCATTTCCGGCGTTGGAGAAATTCAAAATAAAATCTAAAATATTTATAAGTTAAAAATTCAAAAAATTAAAAATCACCTCCTTTCCCTACCCGAAAAGGTGGAAAACCGATTTGGGAATTAATAATGGTGTCAATAGCTTGGAATATATATATAAATAAATATTAAGCTCTTACGTTTTTAATTATTCTTAGAATCGACCACTCTACTAGGGTTCTCTCCCACTAACCACACACACACACACACACATATATATATATATATATATATTACTGGTGTTCTAATCTATAGTTCATAATTACACTTCATTTTATACTAAGTATAATAAGATTATTATCGCCCAAGATATGCCCTGCTTCTTAAAGACGCCTAACTCTCCACCGTTCCTCTCAATCTATAAGTGTTACTTCATCCTATATTTTCTCTCGATATGTGGCCAGCAATACCAAACTTTTCAATATCTTCACGAATTACGATTTTCCGGTGTTCTTTTAGCAATACTTTTACTGGGTAGTATTCTCACTTTTTTATATTTTTCCACATTTACATGGAATGAAATACTTTGTCATGATGTTTACTCTATGAGACTTGATTCGGACATGATGTTTTCGAAGTATAGAGTAACTCCTGCACGCTGTCTCAATGTCATAGGGATCACCCATTCTCTGATATTTGCAGACAAGTCTTTTTATATATAGTAGACCGACTGTGATGAGATTTTGCGTAGTGTCCTGTGATGCTAAATCAAGATTCCTCAATGCTGATGTCATGCTCTCCAGACAATTATTTCTGTGGAAGATGTCTCTAAGGTTGACCATCTCCTCTTGTAATGCCGTGATGTTACTACATATTGCATTTGCCTGAGGGTGTAAGCAATGTACGATTCCTGAGATTACATTGTATAGATGGTGGGAGTTGGAATTGATGTATTGTCCAGCGAAGGTTGGTTTCGATATACAGATGACAGTTCCTCTCCATGATCAGTTCCTCTCCATGATTAATTGCAGAGATGGGCGGGTAAACACTCTCTTGATTAGGACAGAATATGAACGTGCCATCCACATATCGAAGAAAAATTGATATATATATATATATATATATATATATATATATATATATATATATATTTAGTAATAAGTTGTAATACTACATATTAAGACAAAATTACTTTCTTGAAATGCATACATGATTATCCATATAGAAACTTTGCGCAACATCTGAGGTGTTGGTTAACACTCGGTTCCAAGTAACAGTGTTCATGGGATGGAAGGTTTAATCCTGACTACACACGATAATAACTAAGAATATTTCATTTGTATGTCTATTAAATAAAGGGTTTAGTTCGAAATTTCATTGAGGTTTCTGCGTTGAACATAAAGATTCTCAAGTTCGACTACTGGGTTCCCAAATCCGAAAATTACTTATGAAGTGTGTTGAAGTTTACATCGACTGAAACGTTGTGATAATAACATCCAAGATGAGAATAGTAGTCCGAATAATCGAAATAATCCAAATTACCAATCCTCAGCTAAAAAAAAATCCGAAATGCAATATCAAATCGGTACGTACATGAAATAATACAACAATGGAACCAAATGGAAAACATATTTCAAATTAGCAAAGAATGACTAACCACGTGACATTCCTATACAGATGCCGTGATCTAAAGTTACATCCACCAGGATTAACCTGGAAACAACCAGTCAATTCCAGGAAAACACGCAGGGTCGCAAAAAGAGCTTGTCCGTGATAGAATCAACAATAGCTGGTGGAAGAATTACAGATCGAAATATAAAGCAAGCTAGCTCATTTCTGTGAACGTCTCCCACTAACTGATGAAACAACCTACATCCAACCACACATAGATAGGTTATATAATCAAACACCTCAGAAGATAAATAACCGCTAAATGAGAAAATTGGTAAACCTGAAAGCTAATGGTATAAGAGGCCATTTTTTTCAGCACTAAAAGTCGTCGTTGTAAAAATTAAACACCAGCTGAGTACCTATGATGATCAGTGCGAAACAAAGATCTCATCTTCGCAACAATTATTAAGTAGATTCTATACTTAGTAAATAAGCCCAATTGAATAAACTCAAGGGTCAAGTACATGAACTAAGATGAAAGGTTAGACAATTACTGGAGAAATCAACCCCCACAAAACCTTACATCTCAAAGGAAGAAAGGTTGGCGATCAAGTCACTACGAGGTTACGCATATATCGTAATAATACGAACGGATAAATGCAATGCTACAGTGTTCATAGATAAGAATGAATATTCCAACATGTTAGCATACCTAATAGGATTCGTTAGCTACTGTAAAGTGAAGACGATTCCGACTCTAAAGTCAAAAAAAAGTTGTAACATATACTCAGTATGAACAATCGTTTCATACCATCAAGAAAATAGAGACACAGTAAAAACATGAAAATCAGATTACAAAATAATATTATGCACAAGAGTTATCTTGAAGTAAAGAGATTTATTTAGTTATGCAAGAAGAATTTCTGAATAGATATATTACAATTTCTGAATTTTAAAATTAAATCAAAGTAGAATCAATAATTATAATGGTTGTGTCACAACGGCTTATGGGTATTTCTAGTTTCACTATAAGCCTATTTTTTTATCACGGTTGGTTTATTTTGACTAGTCTTGATCATAGCATTTACAAAAAGTCACATTTCCTGCTTTTGAATAAATGCAATCATTTTATAGTTTGGATTATTCGGACTACTGTTCTCATCTTGGATGTTACTCTCACAACAGTTCGGCTGATATAACCTCCGACCTTCTTCAGTTGCGTCTCTTCGAACTCGGGAATCTGTACGGAATTTCGAACGGAACCTTTTATTAAATCAATAAGGGGTAATTTGTTCTCATTCCATCAGCCATGACCAGGAAGAAATCTTAAGTAATTCATAATTGTATTGTTAGTATCGCCCGTACTGAGGATCAAACCTTCAGAAAGATGTCAATTAAAACTGATTATAACTTAGCACTTATATCTGTTGCGCTATCTGTCCGTGTACAGTAGTCCGAATAATCCAAATAATCCAAATTATCAATCCTCATCTTGTACATTCCGTGACAAAGTATTTTATGGCTGCTTAATTGTAAGACATATTTACTTTTCGATTTTTACAACATTTTCATTTTGTTATTCAATAGTTTTTGTTCCATTCAGTTTTCGTCTTCATCTTTCTTATTCTCTGCTTCTATTCTGTCTATTTCATGCACCACATTCTTTTTCGTGCTTTCGTTCCCAATCTCCTTCATCTCTTTCCCGCCTTTTCTCTACTCACCCTTTTTTCTTCGCCCTTTCAAACACTTCTCATTGATCCTCATGTGAAGAATGGGAAATAAATTCCAGTTCAATTTTTTTCTTATATCTCGTTTTTCTCCTACTCTTCCCGCTCTATTGATGGAATCATCTTTGGCGGGAAAACCACTCTTACTAACTATTAGTGGTGGGCTGGGTTTCAGTCGACCGTCAGACGCTACCTAATTGATGTTCAAACATTTTACAAAGCATGCACTTTTTTAACGTCAGAAAGAGGCTAAATATTAGGTATATATATATATATATATATATATATATATATATATATATATATATATATATATATATATAGAAAGAGAGAGAGAGAGAGAGTCAGAAAGGATATAGCTAGATAGGAGAGAGACAGAAATAGAGAGAATCATCTTAATTTTTTTCTTTCAATCATTTTACAGAATATATTACTTCACGAATAATGTTTCACAAAGTGTCAGAGGTCATCGAGTTTGCTTATTTTTCTCTCTCCTATTTAGTTTTTAAAATACTTTCTGATGTTTTGTATGTTTTATTATATTAAAATGTACATTGGAAGATAAATATGTGTTTGCATGACTTCAATGCGTGGCAAAGGGGTCATAGATATATTTATGATAGGTTATTTTGTATCCTTTTGTTTAAATGGATTGTTTAATACGTATACACGGAGGATGACAGATTTGTAGAAATTTGTGCACATGGAAACACAAATACTGGGAAACACACACACATATATATATATATATATATATAGGCATAAAGATATTACTATTTTCTTATATAGTATATAAATTTATATATGTACGAGATGTATAGATATTTAATACGTTTCGGTGTATATATGTTTATGCCTGTGTGAGTAGAAATATTTTGAGTGTGTAAAGATGGAGACCCATATATTGATGCACAGTTCGTGTGATCGTGAATATATATTTATTTGATGGATCAATAGATGGGTGAATTTATTGATACTTCAATGCATTAATAATATGATCAAATTAATAAAGAAGCGAGTGAAGACAAGAGGCAATAGATCATTTGAAAACATATAACTGTATCTATCTACCTAAATATCTATCTGCAGATGAAAAGTAGATATTTTACGTATTTAAAGATTTACTGACAAGTTTATTATTTATTTTCATTTTCGTTTCCGTTTTTTTATTCTTTTCACTCTTTTTGAGTGCGTTTCTCTATTTTTCTTCTCCATATATTTTGCGTATTATTTATTTACGTAAATATTTCTAATGTTTGTTCGGTTATTTTCATTCTATTTTACATATTTGCAGTAAGAAACGACTTTAATGCCAGATAACTAATTGATGCGATAAATCAGCGCGAAACAGTTTTCGGGCAACATCACATAATAAATAACAGACAGCACATAACAAAGCAACAACAATGACAGCATCAGTAGCATCAGTAGCAGCAGTAGCAATAACGATAATAATAATAAAAAAGTAATAATAATAATAATAATAATAATAATAATAATAATAATAATAATAATAATAATAATAATAATAATAATAATAATAATAAAATATAAATGATAGGTTTTGTTTCTCTTTTAAACAACAAAATATCGCCATATTTTTGCATTTAAAATAACCGCGTTCGTCTTTCAAACATACTAACAAATATATACGCCCTCCAGACGCAAATAATTAATATTGTACACCAGCTAACCTTTAAAGGAATGTCTAGTAAATATATAAACACACGCACACACACACACACACACACACACATATATATATATATATATATATATATATATATATATATATATATATATATATATATATATTTCGACAGGAAGTCATTTATTATACCCACGTCGTTGAAGACCACGGAGTTTTCTCTCTTCGCTATCTGTCTTGTTAAAGATATATATATATATATATATATATATATATATATATATATATATATATATATATATATATACATATGTAAATTGATAGACATATAACTAATAATAAAACTATAAATACGGCTCTTAGTAATAATGAGACACAGCCTCCTGAAGACGGTCGCGAGACCGAAAGCGCCCGAGGAATGGCCCACGATACAACGTTAAATGCCATACTCCACCAATTAACACAAGAAAACCGACGAATTTTTATTTACCTCCCCAGGAGGTTAGGCACAAGGCCAGGTTTATCTTACTCCCACAAGTAAGATGTGACCCAAGCTCGGGTCGGGAAAGTGGGGTTTTAAAAGCCAGCGCCCGAGAAGGTGAGCACTCTGGCCATTTAAAAATTGCCTGGGCAGCCCCGTCGGCATTCCCCGGTAGGGGCGCCTCAGGCAGTAAGCAATAAACTTACTCCTCCCCAAAGAGGGGAGGCGAAGCCTGGGAGGGTGGACCTCCTAGAACTGCACAGGACAAGCGTGCAGTATCCATCGGAACAGATACTACACTTTGATCTTAGCCAGAAGGCCGAAAAGATCGCTCGCCGCGTCGAGAAATTAACAAGAAAGATAGCAAAGTGAGAACACTCTGTGGTCTTAAACGACGCGTGTATATGAATAAATAAATAAATAATTAAATGCAATTATTTATTAAAAACAGATTATTCAAAATCAATATGTAAATTAAATTCCGTTTATTTCAAGTGACATGTCTTTCTAATATATATATATATATATATATATATATATATATAACATATATTATATAAATTATACGTAAGATAATATAAAATATACATGAGAAGAAACGAAATCCCGTCAAAATACGCACGCTAACAAAAATAATAAAACTATATACAATAAAACAAGACATACATAAATCAGGACTGAAATCCGACTTGAGTAATTTTAACACATATACATATTCTGCATAAATAATATACATTTTGCAGACTGTGAAACATTTCTTTAACTATAGACAAATTGTTTGAATGTGCCGAAAATATAAAATACAAGAAACACATATTTAAAAAAACGTTTCTAATATAAAAAAATAATTCTTTTGGCAAATCAAACCTACACTTTAACATAAATCTACCAGGCA
>OY744524.1:43826417-43868917 GCA_963556195.1 Sepiola atlantica
AACGGGAAATAATATGAACCATTCAGCCATATTATTTACTCTTTTGTGGTAAACTCTATATTATTTTGAATTACAGATACAATAGACAATGGGAGAGGCAAGTGAATCCTAGCGTATGCAGAACTAGTGACCGGCCTATAAACCAACTTAAACTTAAATGTTTACTATGGAGTTGGTGAAGTACGAAATTAAAACCTAAGAAAACCACGGGGCAATGTAGCGGTTGAGATAGAACTAATTATCGTTCAGTTGTAAAAAGAGGTTTGAGGTGTCAAAGCTTATTGTTTGGTTGAACGGCAAGATTGTATAAAACCAAGAAATAACAGAAAATGTTTCCCGAATAACACCAATACTCTAAAGAGAAAAGTGAAGGAATGAATTCAGTAAAAGACAGAAGAAAAATGATGATGCTTATAAAAATAAATATATACATAGACTTTTGAACAACATAAAAATAAAATAATAATTTTAACAATTATTGTTATTAATTAACATAAGCATAAGAAGCAAACGGGAATTTATAAAAAGAAATTGTCCGAAGAGAAATTAATTTTAGTAAATTTAATTTATGTACTTATTCACGCTTCGGTAAAAAATACTAGTCAAGTAAAATAATACAAAATCTCATTTCAATATAAAAAAGCAAGTCATCTTCATCATCCTCCTCATCATCATCAACATTTAACGTCGTATTACATGATGACATGTAGTCTTTATTTATCCATCTTTCTCTCAAGTCAATCCTAATAACTTCCTCTTATGTTTTACTTCTATCAATCGACGCTGCTACACTAACTGCTCTACATTTACTAAACCAAGTACTCTCATCCATTCTTTAATGCTGATGTTTTCCTATCACATTGCATCATAATCTGCGGGTGTTATCTTCTTAGTAAAGATGCGAGGTATCATTACATGCAAAATGTGTTTCTTAAGTTATTATATGACTCCATATATCAAGCAAAAAAATAAAAATAAGCAACATTTTGAAAAAAAGACAAAATAAAGATTTAGTACAACTAACCAATATGAAAGAACATATTGTATGGGCTTTAATTGAAATTCAAATCCGAACTTTGCTTTCGAGAGCAAAACTTTATTAGAAAAAACTCTCTTAGAGCGAAAAGGGCGATACTAAACTATTGTTGACGTGAGCGCACAGAGTAATTGAATGTCTTATTGCATTTGATCCAGTGAGAATAGCCATGAATTTGGTCAGCAATGTGGCCACATTCCCTATGGTTTATTTACGATAAAAATACACATGATCCAATATAAATCAATTGTGAAAACAGGTGAGAAGTTTTCCAACCAAAGAATGTTACATCAAGCATGAACAACACTATAATTATATGTTATATATATATATATATATATATATATATATATATATATATATATATATACCTGATTACAAGTCAATGGCAACTTGGAAATTAAGTTCGAGCTTTCCGATTGACATGAATTAAAATTCATACAGTGAAGATTGCGTAAGCATGAAACATCGATGTATGTAGGTAATAATTAGTATTTACGTAAAAAATTTCACACACACACACACACACATATATATATATATATATATATATATATATATATATATATATATATATATTATACATAATTATTCAAAGCTCTCACTAGATGGAGCACTTTAAGTGAGTTAACAACAGGCCGTCATTTACAGTGTGATGCAACACTCTAGGCCCCGCCTATTGAGTGCTCTTGACAGCTTGCTTATGGCCACCGAATGTGCCATTAAAACGTTAAGTTACTCTCGCATTCCTAGACAATGCGTAGTGGGCACATCGGTACGTGCTTCGACTACTGAGTTAAATATAACTTTCGTTTTTGGGTTCGAACCGTGTGACCAGCAGCGATTGTCTCCTCCCATAGTGATGATGGCGGGTTTGGCATGAAACATGTACATATGGGTTTATTTGAAAAAATATTTATAAATAATTATCTATATATGTTTTGAAAAATTATTTATAAAGAATATTTTTCAAATCAAGGGAGGCGCGATAGCGCTCTATCCCTTAATAGAATTCAAAAACGGCCTATGCTAGAAATCTCATTTCTTTGATCAATCATAACTCAAAAACCAATGAACCAAATTAGTTAAAACTTTGCACAAATTTTTTATTTGATAGGTTCTATAAGTGTGTAGAATTTCAGCATCATTAGTCAAGGCAACCCAGATATCCAGAAAGGTAAGGCATGATTTTGTGTTATCCGTGTGTACATATGTACGTATGTTCCACCCTGTATCTCATAAACTATTTGATGGATTCAGCTGATTTTTGGCAGAGATAGAGGTTCTAGGGTCTAGTTGATGGCATTTAAATTTCAGTTTACCATATAACTTAGTTTTCCAGAAAATTCAAAAAAAACTTATTATCTAACGTATTCATGTACTAATCCGATAAAAATGCTGAGTCACTGAAAACGTCTCATAATCCCTTGCCGGATGTACCCGGTCTTGCCCTAAATTCTGTCCGGTTGCATCAGGTCATACCATAACTTCTGTCCGGATGTATCAATAACATCATAGGAAGGCTATGTTAAGAGTGTGCAGATGATAAGGATGAGGAATCAGTAAGAGTGATTTTACTAGTTCTCTGGATGCCTCCTTGATTTTCTAAGTACTCGGCGTTGTCCAGGAGGAAAGTGCTCAATATCCTAGATAGAGTTACTGTAGTGATAAGTTTGTATAATATTTTAACGCTATCTACGTTTCTCTTCAGACTGTTGTGCACATAGAAAATGAGGGGAAATCAGTAAGGGTGATTTTAGTAGTGCTCTGGATGCCTCCTTGATTTTCTAAGTACTCGGCGTTGTCCGGGAGAAAAGTGCTCAATATCCTAGATAGAGCTACTGTAGTGACAAGTTTGTATAATATTTTAACGCGATCTACGTTTCTCTTCAGACTATTGTGCAGATGAAAAGGAGAAGGAATCAGTAAGAGTGATTTTAGTAGTTCTCTGGGTGCCTCCTTAATTTTCTAAGTACTTGGCGTTGTCCAGGAGGAAAGTGCTCAATATCCTAGATAGAGCTACTGTAGTGATAAGTGTGTATAATATTTTAACGCTATCTACGTTTCTCTTCAGACTGTTGTGCACATGGAAATGAGGGGGAATCAGTAAGAGGTATTTTAGCAGTGCTCTGGACGTCTCCTTGATTTTTTAAGTACTCAGCGTTGTCAGGGAGAAAAGTGCTCAATGTCCTAGATAGAGCTACTGTAGTGATAAGTTTGTATAATATTTTAACAGCATCTACGCTTCTTTTCGGACTATTGTTCAGATAGAAATGAGGAGGAATCAGTAAGAGTGATTTTAGTAGTGATCTGGATGTCTCCTTGCTTTTCTAAGTACTCAGCGTTGTCAGGGAGAAAAGTGCTCAATGTCCTAGATAGAGCTACTGTGCAGATGAAAGGAGGAGGATCAGTAAGGGGTGCTTCTGCAGAATAAGGACTATGGGTGTTTCTGCAGTAATGGGGCCAGGGGTGCTTCTACACTATAGGACCCAGCACCGAGGGGGTTTCTACAATATAGGACTCGGAGGCTTCTGCAGAATAGGGACCATGTGTGCTTCTGAAGTATAGGGACCAGGGGTGCTTCTACAGTAGAGGACCCAGCACCGGGTGTGCTTCTACAATATAGGACCCGGAGGCTTCTGCAATATAGGGGCCATGGGTGCTTCTGCAGTATACGGACCGGAGGTGCTTCTTGTGCTTCTACAGTATACGGACCCAGCACCGGGGGTGCTTTTACAATATAGGACCCGGAGACTTTTGCAGTATTGTTCTTTGATATGACCGAGGCGCCTCGGAATTTTTTTTTCTTTCTTTAACTAAAAATATTTCTATGTATGGGGGAGAGTAAAAAAATGGGGGGGTCTAAATTTTTTTTTTTTTTTTAAACTAACAATATTTCTATCTATGGTAAAACAAATTTCTATCTATGGTAAAAAAAAAATTGGGGGGTTGGTCAAAAATTTTTTTTTCCTTTTAATTAAAAATATTTATATGTATTGGGGAGGATGAAAAAAAAATTGATGGGGGGCAAATCTTACTTTGTGATCTTGCCTAAGGGTTCAACACGTAGCCTACAGCCAAAGTCTAAGTTCTTACTGGATCAACCTAGTCCCAGTCGATATTAGGTAGCTTCCATAAGAACATCAGATCGATCAGAACGTTTGTCAATAAAAGAAGACGATGAGTTCCAGCCGAATTCCCTTCGGAAAAGCCCAAGAGATTTTGTATAAACGATTAATTCTTGTTCGATGTTTTGCGCTGAAAAAAATTCCTACCAGTGAAATACATGGCCCTGTTGTGCTCGCATACCCTTAATGACAATAAAAGTGTAAAAATTTGGGAATTTCTTTGCTTTTGTACATTTAGTGTTTGGTGTATATGAATTGTCATCTTAACCCTATTAAGGGCATATAATTTCAGTATACTGGCATTTTTCATGGAATATATATATATATATATATATATATATATATATATATATATATGTATATATATAGAATATAATTAGTATTGTTCATACATATATATTTATATATATATGAGAAAATCAAGACAGCAGAGCCTGTACATACACATAGCTCAATAATATAATTCAAATATATCTTTCTCTCATACTTTATTGCAATTTCATGGATCACTCATCATCATAGTTGTATTAGTAAAACTTCTAACACCTCTCCACGTCCAAGTAGAATATCAAACTTAGAAACTAAGTTTCAATTTGTGTGAAGTTAGTAATGTTAGTAGTACATTCCTGATGATTGCGTGATCTAATAAAAACCTATGAAATATTAAAATAAATCACTTTTTTTTAAATCATATTATTATAAATATATATATATATATATATATATATATATATATATATATATATATATATATATATATAAAGTGCATCTAGAGATTATATGCAAATACTGTTTGGCCATTTCAGTTTCTTGAGAGTATTTAAAAGGAGTTTTAGAAGGCATAATATCGACACAATCTTCTATTTAAAAATTCAAATATATAATTCTCATTGAATTTGACCATTTATATCGTTATTGTAATCTTCGTAAGGGGATATAAAAAAGATATAAAATTGTTGAAAAGCTGTTTTTTTCGGAATTAATTCTACTTGTCATTGGACAGGTATTTTCCTAGTATATATAACATACAAAGGACTGGGTTTATGGAAAAAATTATGAGGTATCCATCGACAACGGTAACTGATCTTTTCATGTGAATTTATCAAACTATTAATTATTGTGTCTGGAGGGCGCATACATTTTCCTGTATATTACATCTGCTATATAGTAATTTCCGCCCTTGTCTATCGAATAGACTTAAAGTCAGAAATATCTCCATCATATTCCTAGTGCAAAAAAACACATATACAAAGAAAAAGGAGTATATACGCATACAAAACTCTATTTACTAATATGATGAAGAGACTCATTTTACATAGACAATGCTCTTTGTAGTGTATTTTCTGTTCTGGGAAGAATTATTGTTATGCTTTCTTAAGACGGGAATTGTCACGTATCATTTTGATTTAACTGTAATTTTACAAAAACTCATTTGGATATTTCTTAATTGCACCCAGTGCACCAACACACGTGGAATTATTGATGTTTTCCTGTAGCACATTTTTTTATTTCTATTTCAAGATTAGTAGATTTTTCATACATTTGTTGCGATATTAGAAAAAAATACAATCTGGAGGAATCGCCATCTCAATAACAAAGAACATTCTGTTTTTGGACGCTTGTAAATTGGAGCTGTTATGGTTTGTCAGTGACTGGTTAGCACATGCGGATTGTACCGGTCTTCGGGTTACAAGGCTACTAGAACAGCGTTTTACATACAGCGACTGATATTTCTAAATGGTCACCCATCTATTTACATAGTAATAACAAAAGAAACAGTCGAGGACGAGTCAAAAAAATAGAGCTTATGGTATATTTTTTCTATTCCCCGGCGTGTCGTGTCTCATTCCTGTCGAATCCATAGCGCGATATTTTCTATGGCTGCTAACAACTTCCACGTAGCACCCCCGGTGAGTATCTAATTCTATCGGTGAAACCAATGTCCGCAAATACAAAGTAAGCACGTACAAATAGCGTACCTTGACAAATCATACACATATCATTGCTGTAAACGAGCACAAATAGAAGACATTAAACGTGTTTAAAACGAATCATCGAATCTTCATCATATGTTAAACATTTATTAATTAGTGAATATTTAATCATAAAGGTTCGTTTGGGTTGTCTGTTTTGTCCGCATAGCAATTCTATTGTGAATTTCTTTAATTCCGATACATAATACTTACAAGGAACAATTCATTAAACACAAGTTGTTGTTTTTTGTCCGTAGCTTGTGAGCAGTTTTTTACCTCTCCCAATGGTAGTATTATGCAAGTGAACGTAATGAATCCAATAGTCTGCGTTGGGGTCCATTACTACGCTAGTTTCACCCTCAGGCAATATTAAGTTCCTTCAGTTCGATTTATCATTTCGTCACCTCGCTATTTGTTATTTCTGATCTGACATTTTTCTTTCTTTTTTCAATATTTAGGTGAAATTTTCGAATTTTTATGATTAATTAACGTCCTCGCAGGTGAAAAGTATCATCATCTGAAACAAGATATTTCTTCATAATTTATACAAACCTATGCCATTCCAGGTTATTAACATTTTGATGTATTAATTCACATTGAATAAATTCTTAATAACTGATATTAGATTTGGGGAACATTTTTAAGAATTTTATTTTTTCAGCTTTTAAAACGACAACTAACTTCATTACAATAATATTTTTTATAATAATAATAATTTTCTTTTTGTTCAGGTTTACTTTATGACATGCGATTTTCATAATCTTGTTGACTTAGATTTACTCTATACAACCCACGACATTCTCCATTACGTAATATATTTGTGTTGTATATTGAGGGAGGAAGGAAAAGTATAAGTCTGGTGTAGCTGTGACGTCACCATCGAAACTCTTTTTTTCGATTAAATTTCAGAGAGAGAGAGAGAGAGAGAGAGAGAGAGAGATGATAATGATGATGAATTTCTCGTGTGCTCTTAAGGCTCCTTGGGAAAGTTAGGTACCACTTTATGGCAATTGGGTTCCACTGTTCTCGACATGTTTCTCTGGTCAGAGTTAAGTGAAGTCACTGAATTGTACACCATTCTGGTGTAGCAATTTACAACAAAGCTGACGGATTTGTATAGGAGTAGTATCTTTGCGACATTCGGGAGATCTTCCCTGCCTCTCAGCACTATGCGATACTTAAGATACAGCGTCTCCATAGTTGAATGATCGTACGTGCATGATAAACATCCATATTCTTCATGAGTCTAGCTTGTTTAGACATGAAACGGCGGATCTAGAGGAGTAAAGTTTGAACAAAGATCCCTCTATTCATTACGCGTTGTTGTAGCTCTTGGTGACTATCGACAAACGGATGCTTCCCCAAAAGATACATCGCAGCTTAGTGGAAGACCATTCTTGACAAGGGGAAGGTGCACTACTCGAGTGAGCGAGAGGGCATAACATGTGAAGGGCCGTATATTTATCTAGCCATAAATCTGCCCTTAGCAGGTACTTCAGTATAACCTGCTAAACAACACGCATAATGATAATAGGAGTTTTGTTCTGAAGCATGTGGCGAATTTCCCCGGAACATACACGTGGATGGACGATGATCTTTGACTAGGTGGTGACACATTTGAAGACGGACACGCAGGTGTACCGTAATTTCAGAGTACAACGACGAAGAAGGACAGAGACGATACAACATCTGAATGGCAAGTTTAGTTGAAATCCAATCGGTGATTTCTGTGACTATAGTAAATAAACATACAGGCATTTGATTTTATTTGTGAAATGTTCATCTCGAAAGATAACATTTTCTTCTCTCTTCTTTTTTCGATTTGCGAAAGGTTTGTCGATTTTGAGTATCCATACATAACCATCTTAGGCGATTTTGTCAGTATAGGTAACAAGATAAATAGGAGTGAAAAAAAAAACAAATCGACAACAAATATCTGTTACTACACGCAAAAAAATGCCGTTTTCTATTTACCTATTTAATTAGCACGTGTGTTTATTTGTGTAAGGTTTATTATCTATGCATTTGTTATCGTCACTTTTACTTCACCAACCGCGTGCATCTTTCAACATCGCAGACAATTTTGTTGGGACGTTGTCGCGAATTTCAGGCTTAAAAGATGATGGTGATGGTGATGGTGATGATGATGATGATGATGATGATGATGATGATGATGATGATGATGATGATGATGATGATGATGATGATGATGATGATGATGATGATGATGATGATGATGATGATGATGATGATGATGATGATGATGACAACTTACCCGAATCTGATTGGCAACTGCCTTCGGACGTATGCCTACGGTTTCACACACCCTTTCCCTTTTTCAAAAATGTATAAATAATAAATATTACAATCAGTAGACGCACGTTAAAATGAAATAAGTAAGAAAGTAATTTTTTGTTGCGTATTTTGAAAGTTATTTTCTGTCTATTCGTTTTACCCCTTTTTTCTTGTTAACTATACTGCACAATCGTGTAATATTAATTTCAATCAGCATGTAAAAATAAAACTGAACTAAAAATATTGACAGAGGGGAACATACGAACAAAAACCAACGTTTAATTTATGTGCAAATCTATTATGTATGAACGACCATTTATCTGTCGAATGTCTGTCCATAATTAAACTTGTGTCGCTTATGATGAAAATATAGCCATGTTTTAAAATATGTTTCGGTTTTAGTTCAACAGATGTCGATAGGCCAGTGGGCAAAAATACCGACTGTCGAAATAGTTAAGTTTTGATCTCGGTTTGAAGTGTTTTCCTATATAGCTACACTGAGGAACTGTGATACAGCGAAAAAAAACAAACTTAAAGGCTTTCCTTCAGCCTTGAAAGACAATGAATACACACTGTAAGTGTGCCTACGTGGAGAGTCCATAATAAAGCAAGAGTTGCGCAATTACACCGCTCCTCTGTTGAAACGGCCTTGTTTGAGTCCAGTAGCAAGGAAAAGACTGGAATGACGAGAAAAATGTACTGGGATAAGTAGAAAATAACTGGTGTTATTTTCTTTCTCTTTGAATAGTCACACAACTAAGGCTTGAAAGTCTAGTCTACTCTACTATTTAATCCATAGCTGGAGGGAGGATATCATACCTTTCCTAAGAAGATTAGTGCAATATATATTATAGCTAGCACATAAGAGGAGCTTGGCACGTCGAGCCGACGTCGTGTTTCAATAGAAAAGTTTCGTTTCCTAAACAATTATCTGCATCTTGTCGAGCTTGAAATATCGAAAGTCTGTTAATGTTTTAAACGAAAAATTTAAATCACTGATGGGACCTTAATTTGAAGGATCCCTATTTATTTGCCTCCCAACGATGGCAGAGTTAGACACAAATCCGGTTTTAAATTTAGGGGAAATCCAGTTCCCCCATTATAAGGTGTACTCTGGATTGGACCAAAAATAAAAATTGCCTAAGCATAGAAGGACATATCCTTCATTGACCGAGGACAGAAAAAGTGCAGCATCAGAAGAGACACCACACCCTTCTCCCAGTCAAAAATACTAAATATGAATGCAGCTTTGCCGACGTAGCTACAACGAACCGATGAAAGGCAGAGGTGTTCAATATTATAGGAAGACCGTTGAGTTTTTCCAAATAATTGTAAACAGCGAAATTATTGAATATAGGACATGTGGTTCGATATTTAGAATTATTAGTGGTTGTAGAATATCAAATAGCTGAAGTTTGAAATTTAAAAATATCTTCAAAATCTTTTCCTGAAACAAAAATATCTAATCTAAATGAATAATCTAAATGAATAAATGCAACTTTTTTCATTTATTACTCCAATATTACAACCAAAACAGATTACTGTTATTCAAATGAATAATAGATAATATTTTGAAACACTATATGCATAGTACAAATGAACGATTCAAAGATAGTTCTTTGAATGCCTAATTTGCATAACTATTTTTAACAGTTCACAATAAAGTAATGTTTGGTGCTATAAATTTGGAATTGTATTGTACTATTTTTATTATACATATGCAATAGTTTCATCGATATTAACAGTAATAAATGAAAGTGATTTAATGAAATAAAACAGATAACTGACTAAAACACCTTAATTTAAACAATGAACGCTCACTACGAGGCATATGTGAGAAGAGAATAGAAAGGGTTCGTGGTATGGTTAAGAGTGTTTTTAAGTTGCTGAAAAACGCTTATCTTTAATCATAATTTAGGATATTTGTAAAATAAAAATTAATAAACAAAATATCCGTAATGATCAGAAAAAAATTAAAGTTTATTCTTAAACAGCACGAGTCTCAAATTAAGAATATCAAAGTAGCACACAAAAATATTTGAAAAAATGGGCGCCTCTTTGAGATCTAATGTTTTGTAGACAGCTTCGTTTTTACCTTGAATTTTGATTCTTTTTTATTGCTTCTATTCTTTATCTAATTAAATTATATTTCTATTTATGCATCAGTTATCCTTCTCTGTTTTCCTTGAACTACCTTATAACTGTACAGATAGCTAGGGATTTCCAAGTCAGTATAATTCAAGAGGATGAACATACGTTAAGTACGTGTGGGTCGCATATGCCGATTTGCATGGTTCTTTTGTGGGTTTATTCACGAGAAAAATGTGTTCATCATTTTCTTTTTAATTTATATTTTTACTTTTCGAATTTCTTACTTTCGGTTGGTGTTTTCTATTTACTTTTATATTGCTTCTTGTTATCGTGTTTATTTAAAATTTGTTTTCTTTACTTTTTTCTTTTCATGCTGTTATTCAATTATCGAGAGACGATAACGCGAGACTTTTTGTATGCCAATTGCTGCACGGTAGTTGGAATTTGATTCAGTCCTTGTGGATTTGGTCACTGTGAGATTGCACTCAGCTGAAAATAACACAACTCCTTACAATGGACAGAAGACACATGTAGAGCATAAACACCTTAATAGAAAAATATAGAACACACGCATACGTATTCACTCACCTACACAAAAATACAACACATACACAACACACACACACTAGGACAAGCAATAGTAATCAAAGTAAATTTGTGAACTACATTCACGAACAAATGTTTGTGAGAAGTCAATATTAAAAGTTACAAAAGTTACATCTTGTAACAATACATTTAATCCAAAGAGGAAATGTAAATGAAAGTATTCTTTTCGAATATAAAATGGAAATTATATATATATATATATATATATATATATATATATAT
Organism: Sepiola atlantica; assembly: GCA_963556195.1. Classification (NCBI taxonomy): domain Eukaryota; kingdom Metazoa; phylum Mollusca; class Cephalopoda; order Sepiida; family Sepiolidae; genus Sepiola; species Sepiola atlantica. The sequence continues at coordinate 43,837,769 of OY744524.1, forward strand.
ATATATATATATATATATATATATATATATATATAAACAGAACCATTAGACTTGTATGTCATATCTGCAACAAGACGATAGCAAAAATATGTCAGACTTGCTAAGCCACTAGCAAGCTCACAACCAGGCATTGCAATCATGTAGCGATGGCCTTCTTCTGTAAAGAAGTAACAATCGCCAAAGACACACACACGCACACATATATATATATATATATATATATATATATATATATATATATATATATATATATATATAAATATATATATATATATACATATATTTATATGTATGTGTGTTAATATATGTGTGTGTATATATGTGTATGTATATATACATATATATATATAATACAAATTGTATGTTTGTGTGTGTATATATGTATATATATATATATATATACATATATATATATATATATATATATATATATATAACATTGTATGTTTGTATTCGTGTGTGTGTGTGTGAGTATGTTTCCTATAGAAAGAAATGTTACAGAGTTTACATGAATCTAAAACTGTATTCTTATGTAAAGTTTACGTGGGAAGATAATGGAAGTGTTCCGGAATCTCTAATGGCACCTCTCAGGACTATGAACACATACTCCTTTAAAATATCAAATATATCCTACTTTTATTAATTTAAACTCCTATGTTCAAAATTTGGGGAGTAAGGTAATGAAAATGGTCCCAAATCTCTAAGTGCTCTTATAAACCAAAAGAGATATGGGTAGGCGTACCTTTTTAAGCTTCATTATATTCTATTTTGAAGAAATTTCTATCATATGCATTAAATTCTCAGGGTAAGACAATTAAGTGGTCCTAAATCTCTACGTTATCTTCCATGTGCCAAATATGTACGTGCCCCCACTTTTAAGCTATGGCATTTATTTTGTAGTCGGCAAGTTGTCCGAGTTCTACACTTACAGCTTTTGTCTACATTATTAACTTTCTTATTTTTATTTGTGTTATTACTATATCTAGTAGTTATATTTTTGTTTTTCTTAGTGTTATTTTTATTGTTGCTATATTGGTCACTTTTTTACGCGTTTTGTTTTTATTTTTGCCTCACTGCCCTCATTTAGTATTTTGTTATTGTGTCCTTCAATTATCATTTCTAATTTTGGCAGCAACTGTAGGACAGTTTTAGATTATTTTTATTGAATATTTTGTGCAGGGGATTTGTTACGGGGACGTGTTTTTCGATGAGATTCAAAGATTTCTTGCCAAGTTTAGTGTTTAGCATCAGATTGTATGGCGGTGTATACCAGCTTATATATCTTTTTTCTTCTATATTCAATTTTACTATAATTATTGGTGCCCTGTTGTTTATATTTCATTTCGATATTATGGTACCTACCATTTTTTAGAGCTGTGTTGTAAATGCTGCTTGAATTCTTAAATACATCTTCGAGTCATCGCTAAGCTTACGCTCGAAAGAATTAGGAATCTGTTCTATGATTGATAGGGGGAATCGATTTTGGGTTTACGTATAATGGATTGGCATTATCCTTTGAATATAGTCGTAAGTATTTTCATTTAAGTTTAAAGTGACATATAAAAAGTGAGTTGTTATTATTTTAGGCCTAATTTTTTTTATTTCCATATATATAATTCTCTTGAAGTTGCCTCCATTGACTTTGGATTCCTTTATTATAGCTTATCTCTATATAGCTGGATATCTGTATTATCAAATATAATAATATAAAATAAATAAACCCACACGATATGATGCCTCTGCAGAGTCCACCGCACTTATGGATCCCAGTATTGCCCAGTCGAAATGAATGGTTCTATCCTTGAAGTAGTCCCTTATTTTTATAAGTTCTCACAACTGACTTTCACGCCAGGTCTAAAATACAATTTATTTCTGCAGTCGGTTTCTAAGGTTCCTGATAAAAAGGTTGGATCATTCTACTGCTCTAGAAAGTACCTGACTCCAGATGCAATCCTTAACTATATAAAAGCCAGATACACTCTAAGATTGAATACTGCTGCTACATCTGAGGAAGTACCGTAGAGAGAAGTCTTTACCGCCCTTACAGAATAAAAAATCGACTACGAAATCTACTTCTACAATATAGCCCCCTTTTCACAGAGGAGACGTTGCTAGTCTCTCTCTCTCTTTCTCTCTCTCTCTCTCTCTCTCTCTCTCTCTCTCTCTCTATATATATATATATATATATATATATATATATATATATCTTTTCAACTCTGTTGTTAGTTTCATTGAGGGTTGCCAATTGAGCGCTAATATTTGGTTCGTCGTTTTAAGACATTCAAAGTAAGAACTATTATTGCTACAACAAGGGAAACTTAGTTTGCTTTCTCAGTGCATAGGCAGAATGTCCATGGGCAGAGCATCTTTGCGAAAGATTTCCGCCTGTGAAACACATCGTCGCAAAACTGCTTGACTGCTAATTTCGACTTGGTTGTCATCAAATCTAATGTCGCCAAATTCTTTTCTTAAACCGCCTAAAAAGTAGGCAAACACAGTGCATACTATTAAGCAATGTTAGTACTCCCATGGTGTTCCTCATCTTTCGAGTTATAATCATTCCGTCTCAGTCACCCTTATGATTGAGTGGTGCATTGGTCTTGGTAATCCAATAGTAAAAAATCCACACACATATTAATGCATTTATATTTAAAAAAAATAATAATTAAGATTAATATTTAAACGCACTTAAACGAAGAAATAGGTTATCTTGAACATTCCAGCTTGTAATGCCTGTCAAATGTTTGAGATTAGTTTCGTCTAACATTTAAACAGGTGTTAGGGTGAAAATAATACGACGCATTATTATTTTGCTCCGTTTACGTTTTACCAATAATAATCTGTTTTCTGATTTTGCGGTTACAAATAATAACATCAAATAGTGTCTTTAAATTTAAATTGAAATATATTACAATTTTTTTATGAATTTTTATTTTGCAAATATTACTTAAGGAACAATAAAATCAAAAAGTGTATTTTTATGAATGGAAATAAAATATATTACAAATTTTCTTTGTTTCATTTTTATTATGAAAATATTAATCAATTAACAAATTATAATATTAATCGAATTGAAATATATTACAAATTTTATATTTTTTCGCAAAATGAAATTATATTTTTTATTTTTTATTTTGAAAATTTAAATTTTAAATTTGCACGATGGACTAATCCACAAAAAAAAAACAGGAAAAAAGTTAATATTTGCAAAATAAAACGGAAAAGAATAATAGGCAATATTTGAAAAATAAAAGTTTTAAAAGATCGCAAAAATCGAACAGGGCCAAAATAATACGGCGTATTATTTTTGCTATTACATCGGTTAAAATGTGAGATGAAAATAATCGACAACATTTGGCAGCCATTACAGATCTGATATGTTCAAGATAGCCAAGCAATAAAAGTAAGAGATTTCAATAAGGGAGTTTTATTAGAGACTTTTTGTAAACCCCGTTATAGCAACTATTATTCCTCTTACTACGGATTATTCTACGAGAGTAAAGTAAAAAATATGAAATTTTCATAAATTATTCGAATAAATAAAAACATTGTTGAAGTAAATTTTGTTATCATTATTAAATATCAGTTAATTTTATCAGTTATAAAAATGTGTTGTATTAATTTCATTTACAATTTATGTGAGCATTTCACAATGATTTATTTTTAACTTAATAACCTGACAATATTCGTCTGACGTCCCCCTGTCCTGTTGTGGTGCGGGATTCACACTGGACAAGTCGAACCAGTTTAATTCTAAGGAATGAATTCCTGGGAAATAGTTGATTCACAAGCAGTTCTCCAGTCGCATGCTTATCCCGGTTTTGGGAGATAATCTTCACTACGTTATGTTTTTGCAGGGAGGTCTCAACGTCTTTCCACATACAGCGCCTGGTATTCCCAAATAGTCACCCATCTGGAAATGTCCAGTCTCAACGTCGCTTAACGACGGTAATCCAATTAGAATCGGTGTGTCAACGTGATTATGCCGTATATTCGTTGGACGGGTGTATAACGAGTCTATAAGAAAGAGAGAGAGAGAGAGAAACATATGACTATAGTGAAAATAAGACAAATGATTGTGTTTAAAGAGTATCAAGTGATAAAAGTTGTCTCTCAAAATGATTGAAAACTAGGAGTTCTAATTTCAAAGCGTCATTTTTTTTTGGGGGGGGGGTGAGGTGGGGTTCTTTCTTATACGAATAAACATATAGAATGATGGATTCTGAACACTGGGTATCTCATGTACCGCGCGTATATAACCGTCAAATCAGTCTCGGTTGTCTCGTTATAAATCGGTTTTTTATTCCGAATTCGCTGGACAACCGCTTATCTTGCTTAGCTTTTCACGAACTATTGCGACTACAAGAAATAAAAGAAGCATACATAAACGTATAGCAATAACCAATCATTAGTGTTCATCGCAGTTATAGTAGTAGTAATAGTAGTAGTAGTGGTACTGGTGGTCGTAGCAGTAGTAACAAGAATAATAATAAAAATGACATATACAAAAGATACTAAATAAAAACCTATAATCATCATGTCTAAAAATATGGATATCAGGGTAACATCGTCAATAAAGTATTATTATTATTATTATTATTATTATTATTATTATTATTATTATTATTATTATTATTAAGAATAACAACAATAATAATAACAATTTGATTAATAATAAGTTTAAGATCTTTTTATTTTAAATAAAACTAAATGACAACAAAATGAGACAAGATAAATTGCTTTGCAACAAAACCTCCGTTTTGACATCACATCAGATTCGCTGAAACGAGTTTTTGACATAAGACATTTCTCAAATGCGGAAAAATAAACTTTGCGATGAGCAAAACGCTCTTTTTCCCTACTTATTTTTCTTCCTTTATTTATTCATTTATATTTCGAATTGGCATCGGAAGTGAATAATGTAACTCGAGCCAGTTAAGGCGATCAGTCATCATGGCGGAATGCCATCATGTACAAGCACCACTCCGAAGAAGAACAAAAAACAAAAGAATGAAACGAAGAAAAACACCAGCTTGTTGATTGTACCAAAATGCTGCTATCAGTTGGCATTTCCTTTCCTTCGGGACAAATCGTCTAAAGACAGAAGTAGCTTAAGTCGCCGGACAATTGCTTTGCTGCAGAAAAAATTTCGGACAAAATGATATAAATTACTCCAATAAAATATCTGTATATTATTATACTAAAGTTTTTGCCGAAACGTTTGTTCCTATATAGATTAATGATATTTAGTTCTGGGATTGAGTTATGTTTGAATAAAGATCTGTTTTAATTTTTCTAATTAGCCGTCATTTCTGCTCTCACACTTAACTATCTAAGCATTTTTCTCGCTCGCCGCGTTTCTTGTCGTATGTTGACTGAAATATACTAATATACGAAATAATTGTAAGTTCGTAAATATATAAACAGCTAATACAAAAATACTTATACCTTTTTATATAAACTGAGGTATATGTATATGTTTATGTATTTAAATCATTAAATCCTAAACTAATTAACTGACGATAATCAATTCTAGAACACAGCTGCAAAGCGTGAGAGGTCGCAATGTAGGCTATATTTTGTGTAATTTAGTTTTATGCAGCGGTTGCAGAGATGGGGTGTAATCATTTTGTGAAAATTCAGATACCTCCGATTTTTGTGAAATTTTAACAATAGATATTTGACATCAATCTATAAACATTATCCAAATTTAATTTCTTGAACATTTTAACGGGTTTTATGGGTATAATATGGTCACAACATTCCATTTCCCACTTGAAAATGAAAATATTTCAGATTTGCATGGAATTTGCTCCATAGTGATTGGACATCAATTAAGCAAGATTCACTCAATGTCAGTGTCTTATTTAGACCCTTACAGCTTGAACCTTAGATTATAGACATTTCTAAAATTAAAAAAAAAACATGCAAATAATTTTGATAAAAATTGGAATAAGAATACTAGACATAAGGTTTAGTAACATTATATATACACATATATACATACACACACACGCACACATACACACACACACACATATATATATATATATATATATATATATATAAGATAATGGTAGTTTGTTTGAATCATTGCTGGTAAATAAGTATGTGAGTATTTATTCAGTCACTTCATTAGCACATATAAAAAGGACAATCAGCATTATTTCGCTATTAGTCCAATTAGATAGTCGAGCCTCAATAGGACCACAAATGCATTTAAATAGAGCTTTCAATAATATTAAGAATTATTAACATAATTAATGTTTTTATTTATTCATTTGTATTGCTAACTGAGACAAGGTAGGATTAAAGGACAGAAAATAATCTTATATATATATATATATATATATATATATATATATATATATATATATGTATATGGGTATTTATTAAGGCTGATAGCAATGCAGAAAACAAGAATAGTGAAAGAGAGAATGAACAAAAATAAAAAATCGAAGACAATATTTTAGGCATGAATCTCTACAATTATCTTTTTATTTTCCAATAGATATTTTACATATTATACCAGTAAATATTAGACTTACTATTAATATTAATAACATCCGAGATGGTAGAATATAATTTGGGAGAACCCCTCCGTTTCTCAAAAAAGACAACTAAAGTTCAATTTATCTAAGGGAAAAAACACATCAAAGACTGCTGCCAATCTGCAAATAGGACCGCATAAAGATAACAGGATATCACACTAAAACATTAAATTATATTGTTTTGTAAACATTGTTTGTGCCATTTAAAAATACCTTCAATTTAGTGTATGATATTATTTATGTTAAATGGACATTACTTTATGTTTATTCTATTGTTAGCTTGATTATTAAGTTGTATTTGTTCTCATTATATATTTCTTAATTTTAATGTTTTATTATCATTAATTATTTTCTATGTTCAAAATGGCTGGAATGCATTCTATTAATTTATTCAGTTTTATTAAATCGGTAGATGGATGTGAGTATAAGTCTACAATATAATTTACTTGTATTCATGTTTACTTTTTTGTGTAATTAATTATTTAGCAGTTATTAAATTAATATGTGACATATACACATGTGTATATGCATATTTTATATTTATATTTATATTTCGCAATAGAATAAAACAAAAAGAGTATCTCAGGGAGACAACTATGACTGTAAGTTATCTTCTTGTAATCGTTAGTATAATTTTACAATCTCATCCTCGACGCCAGGTTTACTGTCTACGAAATGAGTCCCCGAACCTAATTCCTCGGGTCTATTTGTAGTCCCGCCCGTGACGTCACATCCGGCGTCACAATAATAAACTCATAAGAAGAGGATATATTTAAGATTCATATTTATAAATCCATATTTTATTTATTTGTCAACTTAATTTTTTCTATTTATATAGATAGATTTTTATTATGGTATATATTTATTATACAGTTATTAAACTGTATTATGATTTTTTATAATTAATTTACTTACTTTAATTTAATTATCATGGATTATTCCAGTGTTAATAGAAAGAGAAACAAATGTATTTTACTACTAATAACTGAATATATATACACCCATCCACAGGTGTAATCATACTAAATTCTTTGACATTAATAGAGACAATGTTTAATCTAAACATTTTATTACGTATATATTCTGTTATTATTCAACGATATATCTATGTATGCATATGTAAAATGAATATATATATATATATGTATAATATATATTCATAATATACATATTTATAATATATATATATAATATTTATATATATATAATATATATATATAATATATATATATATATATATAATATATAGATAATATATATATATATAATCCTAAACACAGGCTGTAAGCAATGTAATAACAATATGTGACCAGGTATTGTGATGGTTGTAACAATAGTCATAGAGATGAATGTGTGATAAAATGAGTCCAAATGAGATATGGAAATGGTCGGTATAAGAGATGTGTGCTACACCACCTAATAGACCGGTATCGTCTGGGCCTTTGGTCTATTGGGGGTTGCCTGTCCTGTGCAGTTCTAGGAGGTGCACCCTCCCAGGCTTTGCCTCCCCTCTTTGGGCAGGAGTAAGTTTATTGCTTACTGTCTGAGGCGCCTCTACCGGGGAATGCCGACGGGGCTGCCCAGGCAATTTTTAAATGGCCAGAGTGCTCACCTCTCGAGCGCTGGCTTATCTAATCCCACTTTCCACGACCTTGTGTCACATCTTACCTTGTGGGAGGTAGATAAATAAAAAGAGATGTGTGCTATATAATGCAGGTAGAATTAAATTCAAGTATGTTACAAATCGTAGATTTATGTCTAGAAATAAGGATCGCTTTTGAAGTTCTGAAATTCCCTATCTTCTGACAGAGGCAAACATATAGACTCAGATATTTCGTTGTGTGATTACATGAGATAATGTGTTGGTGGAAAGAATATATGCGCGTATTTATTTGTTCTTTGATGCGCTGGTGCAAAGGTCTAATAGTACTTCCTATATAGAAGCTATCGCACTTAGCACATTGTAGAGTTTAAACTATATGAGTGCGATGACTTAACCTGGTGTTGCGAATAGGACAATTGATTAGGGAGCCGGGTTCTGAAGTGTGCTTCATGTGTCTTTTACAGAGATGTTGTAGCAAGGTAGTGCCGGAGTTAGTGAGTTAGAGTTTTTTGGGGTTCTGGTTTAGAATCTCGCTAGGCTCAGCCACGCTGATCAGTCGTAAACAACGAAACACGTATTTGTAGATATTTAAATTTTAAAAAGATATATGTCGCTCTCCAACTGGGGGCAGCACATTAGTTACGGTAAAACTATTCCCTACTAGCATTAAGGTAGCTAAACTAATAGCGAAATAATGATTTTCCTTCTTATATATGCTAATGAAGAGATTTAATAAATTGGTTTTAAAAACATATGTCCACTAAACATTTTGTTGATGTCGGATTTTTCGAATATACATATATTTAATGACGAAGTAATAATTTTGTATGTTGCCAGGTTGTTATATATATATATATATATATATATATATATATATATATATGTGTGTGTGTGTGTGTGTGTGTGTGTGTGTGTGTGTAGCGTAACGCGATACTCTGAGCCACGCTTATTAAGTTCTGTTGAAGGCTTCTTAGATAACCGCCGAATTTTCCATTTAGACCTTAATTCACGTTCTCATTTCCAGACAATGTGTGGTGGGCACATCGGTAATCGCTTCGACTACTAAGTCAAATATGACTTTTGTATTAAGGTTCGAAACGAATTGCCCCCCCCCCCATACCGATGATTGCAGATTTGGAATCTAACACATGTGTATATGGGTTTATTATTTATAAATAATTATTCAATACTCTCGCTAGATTGAGAACTTTAAGCAAGTTAACAACAATCCGTTATTTATAGCGTCATGCGATACCCTGTGCCACGCATATTGAGTTCTTTTCACGACTTGTTAGATGGCCGTCGAATTTGCCATTTAGACGTAAATTACCTCTCCAATTTCCAGCAATACGTGGTGGGCACATCGGTACGCGCTCCGACTATTAAGTCAAATACAGGGTGGGCCAAAATATGGTCCTATTTTTAAAAATTCATAACTTTTTTATTTATTGATTTAAAAAATTTTTTTTTTTAGAATAAGTAAAGGACCCCTTCCGAAGCAAGCATGAGCCGTATTAGCCCTAAGGAACGTACCCTCATAATAGAGTGGTACTTTAAATCCAATGAGTCGATTTCGGAGACTCAACTCATCTATCGGCGTCATTACAACACCAGAAACTCTCCTTCGGCAAAAGCAATCCGAGGAATTATTGCTCGTTTTAGGGACCAACAAGGAATATCCGACATGGCGAGAAGTGGTAGGCGTCGTACTGTACGAACAGCTCAAAATTTCGAGGAATTGGAGAGAAGTTTGGAGGAGGATGCATCCACATCCACAAGGAGGAGATCAAAAGAACTTGGCATTTCTCGAAGCTCACTTCGGAGAATGCTAAGAGAAAGAGGATATTTTCCATATAAAGTGCAACCTCGAGATAATGAAAAAAGACTTGAGTACGCTATGCGACTCCAGGATTTGGCCAATGATGATCCCGATTTTCTCAAAAAACTAATAATGTCGGATGAAGCCCATTTTCATCTTGATGGGTTCATCAATAAACAAAATTGCCGAATATGGGGTACGGAGAACCCAAGGATAATTCAGCAGCACACATTACATCTACTCAAGTGCACGGTGTGGTGTGGCGTTACTGCTGAAGAGATAATTGGCCCCTATTTCTTTGAAGACGATGCCGGAAATCAGGTAACAGTAACGGGTGACCGCTACCGAGAAATGCTGCAAAATTTCTTGCAACCGTGGGTTGCCGCCAAACCTGACAGGATGTGGTTCCAACAGGATGGAGCCACAGCACACACTGCGAGAGATACCCTTACACTTTTACAGGGTATATATGGAAATCAGATTATCTCTCGCAGTTGCGAAATTCAATGGCCTCCACGATCACCCGACCTTACAGCTCCTGACTTCTTCTTATGGGGTTACCTCAAAGAAAAGGTTTATGCCAATAAGCCAAACAATATTGAGGAACTGAAAGCAAATATTGAAGCAGAAATAAGAGCCATAAGTCCTCAGATGTTGCAAACTGTTATGGAAAATGTTTTAAAAAGAGCCGAAGAGTGTGAAACCGCCAACGGCGCCCATTTAGAAAACATTATTTTTGCTTAAAAAACTCAAAACAGTGTAAAAAACAATACTTTAGTTTTTGTAAGTTTTAAGAAGTGTTTTTTGGCTAAAATTTGTTTTGTTCATTTCAAAAAATCTCGGAAGGGTCAGTTTACACACACATAAAGTTTGGTGAGTTTAACTTTTATTTTGTGGAAGTTATTCAAATTTAAAGATAGGACCCTTATTTTGGCCTACCTTTCGTATTGGGATTCAAGCCGTATGACCGGCAGGGGATTGTTTCCTCCCATACTGGAATCACCAAGAACTTGGCATTTCTCGAAGCTCACTTCGGAGAATGCTAAGAGAAAGAGGATATTTTCCATATAAAGTGCAACCTCGAGATAATGAAAAAAGACTTGAGTACGCTATGCGACTCCAGGATTTGGCCAATGATGATCCCGATTTTCTCAAAAAACTAATAATGTCGGATGAAGCCCATTTTCATCTTGATGGGTTCATCAATAAACAAAATTGCCGAATATGGGGTACGGAGAACCCAAGGATAATTCAGCAGCACACATTACATCCACTCAAGTGCACGGTGTGGTGTGGCGTTACTGCTGAAGTGGCATGAAACACATGTGTGTATAGCTTAGTTTTAAAATATTATTTATGAATAAAGATATATATATATATATATATATATATATATATATATATATATATATATATATTCACCTTAGTCATACGGACACCAAGTTAGACCTGTCCAACTTTGCAAACAAGTAAATCTTGATAACTTATTACCATGTTATAATATAGTATGAGCATTAAGAGAAATGTTTCTTGTCTCAAGATGACAATTTATCATTTTGATTCGCTTGATTTCTTCCTTTCACGCATTCTTAATTACAAAACACGTCTGTTATCGTTATAGTCCTATCACAAACATTTATTTTCATCTCAATCGATCTTGTATATAAAAGCGGAAGTGGGTTGTCATCTGTCGTTGAAGTTAATCAAAACTAAAGTAGTGATCAAACTTATTTTAATTTTTCTTTTTTTTTCTTGTCTGATTTGTAGGATTAAAAGAAATCATTCTTTTCGATGTTTTGTGTGTGTTTTTACAATTGACTTATTCAACGGGTATTATTATAGTCATACTTCGTTCAATCATGGTGCTGTCTTATTTCCTTGAAAATAGCAGAGAGTACATCGGCCAAAATTTTGTATAAATATAAACGTTGATGGTGCCAATAATCCGAAAAACATTTTTTTTATTAATTGTATTCGCTTATTATTCTTTCAATAGACGTGTAATATAGTGAATGGCCTTGTGTTAGATGAGTCAGTGTCTAATAGTGGATGTATCAAAGACAGTAAAAGTTGGTTGACATTGGAAACGCTACCGCTGATCTATAGTGATAAAAAAGACCACGTTAAATTAAAGGACTGCATTAGTGGTCAGATAATGATAAAGGTTTAGACATGACAGTAGAATTTGACCGACGACAGAGGCGAATTGTAGAAGAGTCAGTCACCGGATCAAAAATTTGAGGATACATTCTCTCTATCTATCTCTTCACTTCTTCATTACTAGCGTGTATGATTACGGAATAAAAACATTTATTTAAAACAAATGGTGTTAATCAATGAACGACCAAAAATAAGTAGAAAGAAATAAAGTCCGGCAAATATGAAGTTACTCAACATACGCATATTGAAATCACTCCCATCCTACTTACCCCATATTATACAGGAGGTAGGGATCTGTGATGGGGTCAGAACTATCTAGATGACTATAATTTCTCATATATGTCAATAGAATAAAATGTAACCCGTTGAGTAACCCATTGAGCCCAGGTTAGATTGTTTGCATCAGAAATAAAGTGAGTATCAAAGCTAATTAAATTTAAAAAGCAAAAATCCAAAATCCAAAATTAGTCTTTTTCTTCTCACTATATCCCCGCCTCTCTGTCGCTATTTCTTTCTACAACTACTGTTTAAATAATATTACTACTCATGGTGATAATCATTGATCATTATGTACTATTCTAATGCTTTTATTCAAGAATTGTTAATACACAAAGGAAGAGAGAGAGAAGCGAGAGTGATAGATAACGTATAACATAAAAGAGGGACTAAAAATATACAGTAAGGGAGACTGATAGGAATAGGTAGAAACTTAATAAGATATAGGTCACTTGATGAGTTGATTTCAAATTGCAGCTTATTAGACCAAATAAAATTAAAGTTTTTAAGACATAACACAATCCTCTACACTGAGGAATATTTTAGCACGTATTTAGTGTGATTACAATATATAGGACAAACGCATTAGGTAAACTCACTTTAGTATAACAATAGACTGATAGAATTCCTGAACTATTAAAGAGAAATGCTTTTACTTAAAATATGTTTAATGATATATTAAACCAGCGGAATGCAAACCCCGTCTTGTGAAAATGTGACTGAATTCTGAGAGACAAACGTTGTTATCAATGCAACAAGTCACACTTGTAAGAGGGGAGAAATAAGTGAACTTTAGTTGTTGGAGCTGTTTTAAATACCTAATTTATCAACTATGAAACACAACAGAGCTTTATAAATATAATTGTTATTCGTTATATTTGAATAGGAAGTTCTTTGTATATCATTACTATCTTTGATTGCTCAATGACAGTGAAGAGGGCGTTAATGGCACACGTTACTATAAATCCTTTTGTGTTTTACGTTCTTTGTTCCTTATTTACAGGACAGTGAACAGAGACGCGTTGCTTCATTTAGAATAACCTGATGTGTTGCTCATCGGAAATTCAGGTGTTCCTTCCTGAACTTACAGGTGTCTAATATTTTACTTCGAAAAGATCGGATATTTGGACCAGCCTAGTCTGACACAAAGCCATACACTACTTTAGACTCGAGTGGCTGAAATATGGTAAAAAAGTGAATTAAATAAGGTTGATTGTGCTGCATATTTTTTCCGTTATCATCTTTGTGATTTCCTTTCGTGTAGACAATATCGCCGGTCGCCACATTATTGCATTCTTCTTAATACCTGGAATCTGTATTGAGATAAACTGGTGACTCTGGACGACGATGATTATTTGGTTCCGTCATACGTTCTTCAAACCTTTATTATTCCATTGTAAAGATGACCATGAGAAATAGCGTCCTATATGGCCACCTGTATGCTAGCTTTATCTGTTTTCTTTAGCCTCTTTATAATGACCGCTGTACGTAACGAATTTTACCTGTTTAAATCGTAGTGCGTGATGAAAAATCTACTTTATCTTTTATTGAATTATGAAATAACGTAACCAAATTACCAAAATAAAATATATACTAATACTAGACGTACCCATGACCTGTTGGGTCACAACCAATGCCTACATATTTATGATATTTTGATTTGATTGAAAAATTCATAAACTGTGATATTCTTCTTGCAAAACTATAGACAATAAATCTCTTCAATACTATCCTTATTATTCGTAGTATTTCAAAATAGAATTATCATAATTATTTATTATTCTAAGATAGAAGTAAAAAGGTTTAGTATTTTGTCATATAGTTTTTATACGTGTTTGTGGTGTGTATATATACACCTATGTAAATTAGATGTCAACGCTAAACAAGTGAGTATCACAGAGACATTAAGAAGTGGTTAAATCAATCTAGAGTTAGAGGGGCTAGCAAAATACATGGATAGCTAAGAGGCAGATTATTGACTAGCTCAGATAATTATAACTTAGGGCTTACAAACAAATTAAAATATAATTTCTTTCGAACATAATTCAATCCACGAACTGAGGTATATTTTAGCATGCGTTTTGTTTCCTTAAAGTATATACAACAAACCCCTCAGGAAAACCCGTTGATTAACTCATATTGAGTATTACGATACATGAAAAACGCACGTGCACATGTGTGTATCGCGCCGCCCTACATACGTCTGTGTGTGTCTATCTGTTTGCGTGCTTTTATGTCGACTAATTTCTTTTATACAATCAAAATGTGAAATACAGTATAAATTATTTCCGACATGTACAGATTGGCTCAATATTAAATTCCTTTATTATTTGTCTCATTAAGACGCATGAAAACTGTATATGTCTTACATCTAATTTCAATGAGATTTTAACGATATGCAAATGATACTTATCCGTTGACTTTTTGTAGCCAACTAAGCCTACAAACGTGATGTTTTCTAAGAATGATCCCCGAATTGTTTTCTCCAACAACGAGTGATATCCAGAGCCAATCAGAAATGGGTAAAGCGGTATTGTAACCTCTGGCGAAAACATCAGTTTTACAACAGGACAGCGAATTAAAAAGATGCATATGGACATTCCTACTGTTAATATTTCATGAATAAATGTATGTTTCTAAAATCGGCCATTATTTTTGTAACGACCTAATACTTCAGTTATGTGAGCTCTATTCTTACACAGTTCTCACTATATGACTTTGTTATTGATTGGTTTGATGTATTTGGGATTCTACGTCCTTTATAAAATAGTAAAATGGTCTCTTAAGTATTATGGACTCCTGTTATAACGAGCATCCAAACTAGTGTGTCAAACTGCTCTCTGAATGTGACGCTGTAACCCTGCAGAACACTTAATTTTGTTTCATTAAAACAAATGAATCACAATATGACTGGATGACATGTTGATTTATTAGATGGAACACTCTTTTGTGTCGAGCAATACATTAGAAATTAGAACGATTATCTAAACAAAATGATATAACCTTATAGAGCATTACTAACCCGTATTCTTAACGAATAAGGAGACTTCGCGTAGCGCGTCTATAATATAAAATATATCATTGATCAATAAGACTGTTATCTAATAGTTAACATTAGAAATTTTAACTGAAAAATATCAAAAATTACTCCCCACATACACACGTACTGTTATGAGTTAATCTTCTATATAAAATTGAATGATCCCATAATCCCTTGCCGGATGTACCCGGTCTTGCCCTAAATTGTGTCCGGTAGTATCAGGGCATCCCATAACTTCTGTCCGGATAAATCAATAACATCATAGAAAGGCTACGTTAAGAGTGTGTAGTGAAACAAGGGTTGCTCAATCACATCCGCACCTGGCCACCGGTAAGAGTTATTTCAGTAGTGCTCAGGAGGCCTCCTTGATTTTCAAACGAATGTTGGTGCTTCTTAAGTATAACGGTCCCTAGAAATATTGGTGCTTCTTAAGTATAATGGTCCAAGGAAATATTGGTGTTTCGGGCCAAATTTTTTTTTCCTTGAACTAAAAATATTTCTCAGGGTTGTGGGAGAGTGAAAAAAATGTTGGCGGGTTGGGGGGGGGGGTTCGGGGGGGTTCGGGGGAAATTTTAGGGGTCAAGCTAAATTTTATTTTTTTTTTTAACTTAAAAAATTTCTCAGGGTTGTGGAAGACTGAAAAAAAAGTTGGGGGGGGGGGGCTGGAAGGATTAGGGGGTCGGCGAAAATTTTAGGGGTCAGGCCAAATTTTTAGGAGTCGGGCCAAATTTTTTTTTTTTTAACTTAAAATATTTCTCAGGGTTGTGGGACAGTGGAAAAAAAGTTGGGGCGGAGTGCTGGAAGGATTAGGGGGGTGGGAACATTTTAGGGGTCAGGCCAAATTTTTTATGGGTCAGGCTAAATTTTTTTTTTTTTTGAACTTAAAATATTTCTCAAGGTTGTGGGAGATTGAAAAAAAAGTTGAGGGGGGGGGGCTAGAAGGATTAGGGGGTCGGGGAAAATTTTAGGGGTCAGGCCAAATTTTTTAGGGGTCGGGCGAAATTTTTATTTTTTTATTTTTTTGAACTCAAAATATTTCTCAGGGTTGGGGGAGAGTGAAGGGTCTTGGAAAATTTTAGGGGTCGGGCCGAACTTTTTAGGGGTCAGGAAAAATTCTTTCTTCTTTTTTTTCAACCTAAAATACTTCTCAGGGTTGGGGGAGAGTGAAAAACAAGTTGAGGGGGTGGCTGGATAGATTGAGGTGTCGGGGAAAATTTTAGGGGTCAGGACGAACTTTTTAGGGGTCGGGCAAAATTTTTTTCTTTTTTTTTTTAACTTAAAATATTTCTCATGGTTGGGAAAGAGTGAAACACAAGGTAAGGGGGAGCTGGAAAGATTGAGGGGTCGGGGAAAATTTTAGGGGTCCGGCCGAACTTTTAATGGGGTCGGGCCAAATAGTTCGTTTTTTTTTTTAACTTAAAATATTTCTCAGGGTTGGGGGGGGGGGTGAAAAACAAGTTGGGGGTGGGGGGAGAGATGGAGGGATCGGGGAAAATTTTAGGGGTCGGGCCAAACTTTTTAGGAGTCTGGCCAAATTTTTTTTTTTTTTTAACTTAAAATATTTCTCAGGGTTGGGGGTAGTGAAAAAAAAATGGGAAGGGGGGATGGCTGGAGAGATTGAGGGGTCGGGGAAAAAGTGCATTTATATGTAAAATTCACAGAGTTAGGTGATGGGAGTATTCCCGAATCTATAAACTAACCCATTAGGGGTCTATGGGGCAGGTTTCATCGGGGTGAACTGTTTTCAGTTATTTTTCATGATATTTTATAGTAATTTTAAAATCCTGAGTCATATTTTAATTTAATTACCTAATAATTTGAAATAACTTTTAATTTTATTTAACGTTTCTTAGCGCCAGAGACGCGCCTCTAAATTTTTAGTTCTTTGGTATTGTTTTTTTAAATAAGCGACAAACGCTAATCAAAGTATTGCTACTATTTTACGAAAGCAAATTATAGGAAATTACAACATGGCCGCCAGCGATTAAGTCATTGCATTCAAATTCGATTTTAAAGTCTTGAAAAAATAAAATATAATTTTATTTCGGGATCAAAAATACAATGTAAGAATAATTAATAACTTTCATCCAAAATGTTTGTTTACATAGCATATTTCTTTAAGAAAATCCAGTTACATAAAATACATATTTAGTAAAAAGAATTTACGTAAATTACATTATTATACGTTTTTAACACATTTAAAACGATAAGAATCATATGGGGAAAAAGGAAAATAGAGGGTTGAAGGAGGGAGGGAAATTATGAGGACCAGGGAAAGAAAGACGGCTAAAGAAAGAAGAGAGATCGAGGTGTTTATATAAAGATGTTACACAGACTCTTTAATTTCTACTACTTTGTTTTTTTTATCGCCCCGGGCAACGCCGGGTAGCCCTGCTAGTTAATAATAAAGTGATTGCATTTTACTGTATTTACTATTTATTTAAATACCTATATTTTATAGATGAATATCATCAGTCATATGCATGTTCAGGATTGCTACCTATAAAGTATTTCGGTTTTGTTTACTGGCACTTGGAAAAGATCCCAGAATATTTTGTTTACTTCTATTTAGATTTTCTTTTTAGTCTCTGAAGATTTTCTTTTATGTACATTTAACGCACACACACGCGGGCAGGAACGCCTCTCCATATATATATATATATATATATATATATATATATATATATATATATATATATATATATATATATATATATATATATATATATATATATATATATACTAATAACTATGTTTATATTTTTATTTTTATTTTTTATTTTTTTATGTTTAGTTTTTCATATTTACAAAAATTATAAGATTTTTGTAAGATGTATTTTACGGTCCGTTTCATTTGCCGTGAGCCAAACAACATTGTTATGTCCATATCGTTACTGCAACAGTACAACATCATCAGAAAAAATCACAAAAAATAAAAAGTTATTGGATTGAAATGTTATGAAAAATTCCTACGCTATACAGTCGCTTATTTTTGGGCGAAAACAAATGAAAAACAAAGAAAAGAGCAAACTCACATGTGGGGAAACTCACTTGTACGCCATTTTTAATTTTTTATTTCAGAGCTAGCACATCCTAAAAGTGATGCAGACATTTATAAATTTACATTCAGTAATATTCCTTAAAATGGTTAATACATTCTATCATTTATTTATAAAATATTTAAATCACTTGAGGGTATTTTTTTACTTTTCTAAAGTTACATCAATTCGCATACAAATGCTTATTTAGGTCATTTTAATACGAAAATAAGTGCAACGCTGGTCTCTTAACTGCATCAGTTGGGAGCTAGCTGTATATATTCAGCTATCCATTCAATCATTACTAAGATTGTTATACTTCGGTGGAAAATGTATAGTATTTATTTATAAACCGTTTAAATAAACAGTAAGATAAGATTAATTGCACATATTTCTTTACTTCAGTAGCACGTTTCTATTTAATGCGAAACAATGAGGGAGTTTGTCCCTAACAACAAAAATAGTTGATAAATACATCGATATGATCAACCCTCAGAAAGGACCTATTACATATTTATTTCTTGTATTAAATGATACTAATTACCTGATTATAAAGTATTATGACGATTCAAAAGTACTTTTGAGGACATACCTAAACTTAATTGTAATTAATTTTTTACTTAACTCGTATTGTGAGGGAATAAAGTCAAGCATCAATACACATATTACCTCCCTACATTAATTATATGTCTATATTTATATTGGAGTGGGTATATTCTTTTATTAATATTTATTTATTAATCTATTTTTATTTTTCCACTATATTTAGCATTTATTTTGGGATTATATTTTGAATGATAATTGTGTTATTGTTTCGTACTCCTTCCTTGAATTATCTTATTTTTTAGTTAATATTACTTCACTAATTAGTACAGTTGAAATCTAGAAAAATGTTGGCTGATGTTCCATGATTTGGCTGTTTTACCATTTCCTTATCTATAGGCTAGGATTTAGCTATGTCGCTTCGGTTATTTTTGTTGTATGTGATGTGTTCTATATTTAAATGTTTTATAGTGGCGTATTACTATTCCGTCATCTACTGATGAGGTTTACAGTTTCTATTGACTACATAGTTTTATAGTATTTCTATACCTTAGATATTTTCATATTTATGTTAATGAAATGGTTAGTGCCACAAGTGTCTATATGGGTCTCAAACGGGATAGGGCATATGCGGTTCTATGTAGACTGTTCTGAAGCACTTCCTGTGTTTTATTTAATAAATGTTCCTTAGTCATAACTATATTGTAGGATTCCAGAATACAGAGGTTACGTCTCTTAGATTTGTAAGGTTTCTATTTCACTGCTCTACCTAATATAGAACGTTTTAGGCTGTACTGTATATTTTTACTATTTAGTTCGCTTAAATGTTTAGCTAAAGTTGTAGTAACCTTCTTTAAATTTCTATTAGGTTCTTTGAAAGAATGTATATGGTTTCTAAACCTGTCCTTGAACTGTATGCCGTCGACCCATTATAAATATATATATATATATATATATATATATATATATATATATATATATATATATATATATATATATATATCTATATATATATATATATATATATATATATATATATATATATATTATTTCATGTATCCACATAAAATGTTATGGGGAGATATACTTTGTTATGTATCAATTTTCAGTATTTACCTTAACAGTGTGTGATACGTGAGTAGAGCTAGGTAGTAGGTTCTGAAAATATATTTATGGCAATTACACTTAATTGCCATGAATATATTTTCATAACTTACTATATATATATATATATATATATATATAAGGCTAGTGAGAAGAAATCCCGGCAGAGTGCTCGATTATTAATGAAAATAAAAAATAAGAGCGTAATATATATTTATTAATAATACATATGATACAAACATTAATAAATATATATATATATATATATATATATATATATATATATATACATACTGCTCGTTTTTTTATTCGTTTTTTTTATCCGTGTGCTACTTCTTTTTTTTCTTACCTTTACTATTTGTTAATTTTTTTACAGTCTGTAGTTTTTTATTTTTCTTTCTTAGACAGTTTTATTTCACTTTTCTTACTTTTTTATTTTTGTCCCTGTTATCCTTATTTACCTTTCCTGATCTTCTATTTTCCTACTTTATTTCCCTTTTTTCTCGTTTTTCCATCTCCTTTCTTTCTTCATGCCGATTATTTTTGTTTATTCCTTTCGTATATCGTATTTTCTTATCTTTCTCGTTAACTTTGTCGTTTTTCATTCCGATGTAACTTTTTAAATTTGATTTTCCATGATTTTCTTTTTTCACCTTTTTTTTTCTTTCGTTACTTCGTACTTTTCATTCTTTCCCTCATACTTTGAGTCTGATCATTTCTTTCAACTTTCTCCTCTCTTTGTTTCTTTACCTATCATTATTTTATCTCTTTCTTCATCTTTTCTGTCATTTTGTGAGACCACTTTATCTCGTCATTTCATTCGGGATACAATGGAAACTACTGTAGCTAAAAAATACAAAGAAAACAAGGAACGAATAAAAGAAAGTAGAAACGAAAAGAAGAAGAACATCTTACAAGTGTCCTTTCTTCACCCACTTTTCTATGAATGATGTTGTTCCCTTTACAACCTGAAGCAATCCTTTATCGTGCACGTCAAACTTACATTCTCATCCAACAATTTTCCAACCCATCCGTTTTCACACAATCACTCAACTGTTTAATTCCGAGTCAATTTGTTTTTATTTCCTATCAATTTTTTAATTTTAATTTATTCTTACAACTTGAAAGTATTGATAAAATATTTTTTAGAAATTGATGAAAACATACAAATAAGCGAATAAGATTACCGATCAAATAAATGAAAATGCAAGCACAACGTTCATGTGAAAACTGCCAAGTTAATTTCATACAAAGACATATGAACTACACGAAAACACATATATATAGAGAGAGAAAGACATATACATGTACATATATATACATATATTTCATGTGTGTTAATGATAGAAATGGGTATTCCCGTATTGGTGTCTATTCATGAATATAATAGTCTATTAGTATTTATGAAATACGATATACATGTAATATGTTGCGTACGAATAAGATATTTGAAGAACACAAACGCTCATGGAGTTAGTAATACACGCACATACGCATATAACAGTATACTGCAGACACATTTTCTGATTGACCATCAATATCAGCGATTTGATAAGTTATATAAAATAATTTAGTATCATATATAATAAATAAAACCGTATTTACATACAACTATAATTCAGCAATGTTTTATTTCTCTTAAAATACAAAATGTTATATATATATGTATATATACATATATATATATATATGCATATATATATATATATATACATATATGTATATATATATATATGTATATTACACCTATATATTACACTTGTATCTGAAGTATAAATGTAAAATTATGCGTTCTATATAGATTAGATATAGTTCTGAGTAATTATACACTTTTAATTTATAAAGTAACTTACATATATGAGATGTAACAGACACACACATACATACATACATATATATATATATATGTGTGTATATATATGTATGTATATAAACATTTATATAAATTGAAATATAATTACATTAGGAATAATATAAGACACATACTTGAATTTAGAATTTTAATAATTTACTGGCAACATTAATGAAAAGAACAATGAATAGTAAATGTATTATAATAAAAATTAGTCATTAAATAAAATTAAAATCAACTATGAATAAATAATAAATATATTTGTTTCACCAGTTAGTAAATTGCAGGATCTATATTAAATTTTCTAAGCTATATTGATAAATATTATAAATGGTACGAAAAATAATTATTAATAGATTGAAATATCTATAGAGAATCATAAAACAATAAGGAGACAAGTAATGATTTAACAAACATTAAATTACGTAGTTCTTAACTCTTAGTAATTATTTGATGACATAACGAGATAGAATGATAGTTAAAATCAAGAAATGTAAAAATTAGCGATTTAGAATAAAACATATAAATGAGAATAATAAAAATTATAATTAATTGATAATTTTAATTATGATTATAAATAAAATTATATAGTAATAAATTAATAAGATTTAAAGAGTAACCAGATGTCTAATCAATCACAGAATCGATATATTTTTTTAAAACTTTATTAAAAATTAATATATTTATATAAATTTTTTATATATTCTATCATTTGAGAGATCTAATGATGATTAGAAATAAGGATTGAACAAATATTACATTACGTAGCTTTTACATAATAATTATTATTTGATAACGTAATAAAATAAAATGATAGTCAAAATTAGTGATAATTATTGATTTAAATTAATTATGACAGGAAGTAATGATTGAACAAATGTTAAATTACGTAGCTTATTTGTGTTTTTAAGTAATAATTATTATTTTTAAATAATAATAATTTGAAGACGTAATGGATGGAATGATAGTTAAAATAAAAATTAGTAAAACACCGGATAACACCGGAGGTGACTCATAATGAGATTAATGAATGGCGGTATGATACATAAATTATTCTCTTCTGTGGGGATTTTGCTGTGAGGTTAAATATGAACATTTTAACGGAAATAAAACAAACAAATATGATGGGCATAAGGTTTATGAACTCTTCAATGAAAAGAAAAAATATAAAGAACGTTTCACTTTGGATTGGAGTGATAAAAAGAATGAAAATAAGGAATATAAAATTAAATATGCATTTATTAATTTCATGGATATTAGACGATTCTTGGTTTTTCAGTCTGACTACACTGTGTTATACACTGATGAAGCCTTTTAGTGAAAGTTTTGTAGATTGTGTATACCATAAATGTGCATATTTACAAAATAGGAATGAACATTTTTTTTTGTAAATAAAATGTTTTTGAATAAACTAGGATTATATCATATTTTATTCTTTTTCATTTTACTTCAGTGTAAGTTCTCAGAAATCGAAGGGTCCGTTTCTTGTGCTCACGACTGATCTCTATATGCTATACATAGATATCCGATTGTTCTATTGAAGTTCTATCTTACGTTTCAAACGTTTAGTTAGTAAAGACTTGACAAACATTGATTTTCATCTTCCTAATTTACCAGTAAACTATGTTATAGTATATATTTTTGTGGTCTCTTAATCTTAGCAGATTTCAAGACAAGAATTCACCTAGTCTGGTGCAGTATCCAGCTAAGTGTTCTTACTCAGGACAATATCACCTGGAGAATATGCATTATTCCTCGTATAAGCCATTGTGGGCTAGCGATATCGAGAAGAGCTTATTTGGGTTTCGAATACTATGTTATTGTGAATATTTGGTTATGATTTACTTGTATGAATTATCCTCATGCCTGGTTGTACGGAGAGATCTTATACACTCGAGGACAGTGTCAAGTAGGCATTCAAATCCTCATCAGGAGGCATTTAAATACTCATCAGTAGACATTCAATTTCTCAGACATATATATATATATATATATATATATATATATATATATATATATTAATGTTATACGTACAAAAATGTTATCCATGGACACGTGTTTTTTGTTCACAGGCGTCATTAGCATGGCTTACTTAGATAAAAATCGAACCTTCGATATTGATGTCTATAGTCCAGCTTTTTACCATTTGACTACGACGCTCTTCCTAGAAATATGCATATCGTCTATTTTAACATCCCCAAGAGTGCTCAACTGTAATTTATTCCACTCTCTGCAAAGTATATTCCTATTCTCTCTAAGGAAGCTTATTTCCTCATTTTTGTCAGTCATTAAATAAATTCCTGATAAATATAAGATGGAAAACGCATTCCATTTTGACCTGAACTTTTAAAAAGTCATCTAATAACGAACACCCTGCGGAAGATAGGAAGATAGGAAGTTTTAGATTAGAATAGTCATGATTGATGAATCATGAATATTCTTAACTAAAGCTTCCTATGAATTCATAGAGAGAACACAAGAAAATTGAAAAATTGGCGGCATATCGACATAGATTCAAAACTCCATCTTTCCCGAAACGAAATGAACACTTGAATACTTTTGAGAACGCCTTCATTGACTTCACTGGGAGAATTAAATTAAATAAACAGAAAACTCTTCTCATCCAGTTATTAAGAATATTAATTTTTTTCTAAAAGAAGTAAAAACACAATCTGAGATCATTGTCCAAGTTGACAAAACAAAAAAAATATTATAGGTTAGATTATGTTGCATATAAGAATGTAATATATAAAAAACTTAATAAATCTTACAAAATTGATTCCACTCAATAATATAAACAATGAAGCTAAATGCTTACAAACCTCTATAAATATCTTTAATTGAACTTAAACTGTAACCCTTTCTATCGTAATATGTTCTTTAAAATACCACAAAATAAATTTCCAGGATAACCTTTCCATTAGATTAATTTGCATTACCAAATCTGATTTATGAACTATTAGTAAGAAAATTCTAGGCAGAATTATCCCTAACATAACAGAAAAAAATATATTTCTCTCTATGATAATCCTCTGATTTGGTAATTCATTAGTTCTTAAATCTTAAAGACACATCTAGCTTAAATGTCATTACTTTTGATATAAATAACGATGACCAATCAATCTCCCTTACCTTCCTTAATAAAGCACTTATTTTAGCAACAATAACTCTGATTGAACTGATCTGGAAATTAGACTAATCATATTAGCTCCTACAATTTGACAATAAACTCTAGATGAGGTAAGACACCTCTAATAATTATGACATTATTATGGGTTCATCGGACTCTGCGGAGGTTACTGACTTAGTGTATACCTATTACATGAAATTAAATTTAAATTTTAAAATATCCAAAGAGTAGTATACAGAGACGACTCCCTCTTTATCTCTAAGGATATATATAGAGGTTACACAAGAACTATTAAAGATGTGCATTCTTCTTTTAAATTGGTCTCTTTATCACTATAGAACCTGAGAAAATATATAATTTGCTCGACGTAACAATTACTCTTTCAATAATGCTTTACTTAATTCAGGATATTCTAAAACAAATAACATATACACAAAATGTCCGTTTCAACTAAAAAGGCCGTTTGAGCATAATCACACATAATATAATACTAAAAGATAAAAACGATAAAATAGAATGGCTGTTAATAGAAATAAACCTTGTAATAATGACAGACAGGCAAATCATAAACAATCTAAACCACGTAAATGACCAAAGGGAAAATAATATTTAGTTCAATCCTCTCTATAATAAAAAATTTAAAACTAATATCCAAAGAGAATTATTTAAGATTATAGGAAATCTTTTAAATATCTACACATATATAGTACTAGCTTAAATAAAAACTCTATAAAAAATGTCTTACCTCATAATGCCCTACATAGTCCAGACAATAAGTTATAATAATAACAAAATCAAATCTGCTCTGATATCCAATTCTCCTTTAGGCCGTATTAATGATTGCAATTGCTAAAGATCACTGCAATACCTGCTCAATAATAATTGTATGCACAAAGATGTAATATATGTCTGCAGCATAAAGGAGTTCCCCGTGCTAACGTCCTAAATAATACGAGTAGACTTACATCTTCTCCATCTGTATTCTAACTTAATGTACATGATTTGACTCCAAGCAGTAATTATTCTAGCACATCATTTAGTAACATTTCCACCCAAATAACCAGTGCTAAATAATAACAACTTACAATAACCTAAACTCACCCTCTAACCATCACATCAGTTGAGGCAATACTATAAATATTATACCTAACAGGATAATCACTCCACATAAAATACAAACCTATCTAGGAGCATCCGCTTACCCATTGAAATATCGCATCTCAAATCATATATTTTCTTTCAAAAAGAATAAGAATAAGAATAAAGGGAACTCTAACTAATTTAATTAAGAATTTAAAATCGACAAATATCTGATACTCACTGAATTGGTCTATCTTGAAAAAGTCTACATCTGTATACCCGAAGCAGTGATGATAATTACCTCCGTTAAATAGAAAAATATAATAAATTCAAAAGCTTAGCTTATTTCCGTCATGTAGACATAAAAGAAAATTTAAATATAGCCAAATATTAACTCTAACTGATACACCACCTCCCCCCAATAGTTAAATCGATTCGATTAATAAAATATTTGATTTCTAATTTACCAATATCACTGTTTAAGATCTATTCTTAAGTGAATTCTTAATGTTACTTAAAGCCAATTTTTAATGTTGTTTACTTACCTAAAATGTTATTTCTTCAAATGTTGGGATGCTTTTAAAGTATGTGAAAATAATATGATGTACTTTTGATAATATTCTTCGCTCAAGACTACTATTAAACTTTTAATTTACTTAAAAATCCCTTATGTTATTTTAGATACGACCTTCCAAATAATCTTAAAATTCACAATAATGCTGACTTTATAGATATTTTACACTTTTAATACTTTTTAATCCGATTTTCCATATATTTTTAAAAATCTCCATAATGACATTATCTTAAATCTTCTTTTAATTTTAACCTAAATCTGTGTATAATTAAATTTTATGTTTATTTGAAAAATATTATTTTATAATATTTTATAATTTATTCTATTAAACACTTGAATTATACCCTTTAACTAGTCTCTTAAATTCAAGTAAATTTATTTTATGAAGTTGCTTAGCTTTACAAATGAATAACTTTTTTCTTTACTAATTTTAACTTTCTCTAAACAGTCATTTTATTTTAAAGCCAGTTACTTCCCGTTACTCGTCTGAGAATTACAGTTTCAGAGTTCTCATTCTCGTTTAGTTCTGTAATAATAATAACTGCTATTTATTTTTAATTTGCAATTTTAATTTTAATCTCATTCCAAATAGATTCGCTTAATTAATACTGATATACATTCTCACTTATTTTTTTTAAAATTTACTTTCCTCTAAACATATTATCGTAACATCATAGCCACTACTTATTTTACGATGTTTTAATGATTATTTATAATATTTGCTATAGCGACATCATCATATCTATTTTTACTTACTCGTTTTTAAACCGTTCTTTGAAAATATATTTTTTACTATAAGTTTTTTATATTAAGTTTGTTATTTTTATTTTAATCTTTTAATCTATTAATAGTATCACGAATTATATTTTTATTGTTCATTTTAGTATTTTTAAGATTGTCTTCGGTTATTTAATTTACGTCTAATATGTTTGAACGATTAACTTGAACTTTAAATATTTTCACCGTTACATTTTTTTGCAATATCTTTTGTTTAAATCCTATTCATTTGTTATTCCTCTCTTTTTCTTCACTTCTTCTCGTCTCTAATAGTCTTTCTATCTATCTGTAGATGTCTCCCCCTACTACTCAATTGTCAACCTGACCCCTATGTACTGACATTATCCACCTTTATCCTCTCACCCTCAGACCTTTTAATGTCATGTTTATCGTTTCTCCCCTCTTTTATTTACCCCTCTCCCCCACCATTTTCTTGTCTGTATATTTTTTCTCTTTTTCTCTTTCTTTCTCTTTTCTTATCTTTCATCCTAACTTTTTTCCATCATTCTCGTTTTGTCTTTTCTTTTTATTTCATATTATTAATTATTTAAAAATTCTTAATTTGTTTGAATTATTTCATTGTACTTTTTGTCCGTTGGATTGACATTTTTATTTTGCTTATCCGAGGAAGTATCTTATCGGCAATGTGTTTGTTTTGTTTTAAGAATTTTTACGAACTTTCTCGGGAGATATATACTTGAATATTTGGTGAGGAGTTAGATTATGATCAATTAAATTTTATCTTGGATTTGAATACTTTCATTTTTCAGACTAAGAATTTCTACTGTTTGGATTCTTTGGATTCCTTTCCAAGCCTCACTATCTAATCCCTTGGATATTTTTACATGGACATATTATTTTCTTCATTGAAGATGTTTTATTTGCTCATGAGGTTTTACAATTTTTTTAAATATATTCTAATAATTGCTCAATAGTAATACAACTTTTAGTGATTTATTCTTTTGATTTTCCTCCGATGATAAAAGCTTATTTTTGATAATCAATAGATCAAGGAAAAGAAAACAAGTTTTTGTTTATATATTACTTGTTTGAATTCATTGATAATCTAGTAAATATTGTATTTTATCCAATTTTTATTTTCATCATTCATTTTCTTTACATTGCCATTAGTTTTTTATAATGTCATAAAAAGTAATACTTGTATCCAGAAGGGGTTTATATATAATGTTAAATATTTGCAACATATTCTAAAATGGTTTTTCGAAAATTTTTGTATATTTTTGGATAAACAACGGGCGTAAAAATCAAGTAGGGATACATTACAGTTAAATAGAAACCCGGATACCCTTGTTAAATCCGTTTAAAAATTAATATGATCTAAAAGAGTGAAGATGAAAAATTAAAGAATGCAAACCATGTCCCCTTCCCCGAAGAATTTAAATCGAATTTCTCTCCGAACAGATGATACAAATGTTGTGCTAGTGCCACCCGACGTGTATTAAACATTTATTCGCTGTAAATTAAAACATGTTTTTGCTTATTGTTGTCATATTGAACGACCGACAATAAAAAAGACAACACGGTGGTATATTTACAAGAGTGTGTATTTACAGAAGTAGACGATAGTATGTTACAGAAAGTCTGTTCCGAGACCGGGTATTTACTTCCTTTCTACCGCAGAAAGATGTGGAAAAGGGCGGAAGGTGGGAAGAATCAAGCCAACGCCATAAAGAAGGAGCACTCTGGCCTATTTAAAATTACTTAGATATTTCCCTATCGGGGTGCTTCAGGCAGTTAGCAATACACTAATTCCTTCCGAAAGAGAAGAGTCAAGGCCTGAGAGTGTGGGCTTCGGTTTTCGTCGTAGGCTCTCTATACTTAGTGTCTAGAATAGTCCATATAGTCACGAAATAGGATAGATCAAAATTACACCGTTACACTTATTTAAAAATAAAAATAAATATATCTTCCTAAAATGTATTTATTTCACTTATTTTCAAATGTTATTTGTTTGTTATTCTATTATTGCTTAATGATTTAGTAATTTGAAATAAATTATTCAATCTTATTAAAAACGATTGTACGATCACACGAAGTAACTAAAATAACTTGTTTCATTATTTCTTTGGATGGTGGCCATGGCGACGTGGATAATGACGCGAACTGAAGACACGGGAGTGACACATTCGAATCCAATCGGATTCATAGCACCATTTTACAGCTATGGATGTTGGAAACCTTCACATGGTCCCTCCTGTAATATCTGATTCTAAAAATATATCACGAAAACAATGCCAACAACAGAATTTCATTTACTTTATTATTCATTATTTATTTTATTAATGGGATCTGTGTAAATTCCATAGAGTGTATGACATATTTGCATTCTATGGAAATCCGGCGCGAACGTAGACTTAACGATATTATTGTAGCAATTGTGTTGTTCAAACTGAAATATTCTTCTCTAACTACCCTGGTTTATGTAGTTTCAGAATATATCTGGTCATGTGGATCTATCTCCAGAACGTTTATAGGATTTTGTGAAATATTTCTATTCCATGGACGTCCGGCGCAAATACAGACCCCACAATATTATTGTACCTTCTTTAGACAGAAGATATACTACACTTTGATCTTAGTCTTAGGGTCAGAAAGTTTATTTAAGTCGAGTTTCACGTTCAACAAAACAGCAGCATCCGATCTTTTAAAAAAGGGGTGGATGTTGGTAACGTACGTAAAAACATGAAATTGTCTTAACGTATAATCATTTATTTTGTTTTTCTTATTTCTCCCCTTGACTTGCTTTCACACATCGGTATAACTCATAGTAATCTTTTAACTATTTCATTTGACAACACAGCACTGTAAAAGCAATGCATGCATTATTTCGTAAACGCGAGACTCAACATTATTTTATACTACCAGATAATGTACAACACTATAACGGACAAAATACACATGCACGATTATCAGAAGAAGTAGACATTTATAACATGCTCGTAGCGTATTTTATTATTTCGATTAACCAACTTGAAATGCTGACATCGTCATGTACTCGAGAACAAATAGAGAGCTTCTTTATTGGCACCGCGTGCAACCTATACACCCATCCACACAACTTCAATATAAGGTTTAAAACGAGTGAAATCTTCCAGTCCAAACCGTCAATGCTTTAGGATGCTTCGGTGTTCGAATCCCGTGTCACATATCCATCATGGAGCATTAACAGCATTCGCCGCGTTGCTATAATTGCCCGACGTAACAAATGATTTCGAAAGGAAAATCACAATTTGACAGGTGCCATACATAAAGAGAAAAAAAAGGCGGTTGTATTTTTTTCCAATTAGACGATCTTAATTAAGCTTACATATCATAGAATTTTGCGAACGCCTTGCCTATCAGATCTTGACGTGGACACATCAGTCAATGTCGCTATAGAGACATGCCTGTCTTCCGTTACGTTCAAAAATAATCCATCGTTAAGCAATATTACGTTTAAAAAATGTATTTAAAAAAATATATCTCTGCTTCCCCTCTCTCTCCGCTCTCTCTTTCCGCTCTCTCTTTCCGCTCTCTCTCTCTCTCTCTCTCTCTCTCTCTCTCTCTCTCTATATATATATATATATATATATATATATATA
>OY744524.1:43873917-43991417 GCA_963556195.1 Sepiola atlantica
AGGATAATTTCTGTCAAAAACCTAGGTTTGAAGGAGTTTTTTATATTTTGTGATATTCTTTGTTGTACTCTTTGGATTTATTAAACTTTTAAATTATGTAATTTTATTTGTTTTAAAATGAATATATTATTATACTAAAACTTTAATCGAGAATTTTTATTCCAATTTTGATCAAAACATATTACATAATTTTGATTCAGAAAAATGTCTATAATTTAAGGCTTAACCTTAAGGGGTCTCAAGATGAAACTGAAATTCAAATAATCTTGGTTAATTGATGTCAATGCCAATCTGAAATATTTGACTTTTCAAATAGAAGACTGTGCCATGTTATTCTTCGTAAAAACCCTTTAAAATACTCAAAATAAAATAAAATTAAGGGAATATTTATTAATTGATATCTAATACATGTTGTTAAATTCCCCCCCCCCCCCAAAAAAAAAATCGGAGGTATCTAAATTTGTACGAAAGGCTTCCACTCTCTGTTTACATATTTTGCCTATAATAAAATTAAACTAAATATAGCCCATCTTTAACCCCTTATACTTAACAGCTGTGTTCTAAAATTCATAATGATCTGTTAATTTGTTTAGGAGTATATCATGAACATACAAATACATAACATATAAACATATACAATTAATAAATATAGAGATATGTATTGGCACACATATATGTATAAATACACACACACACATATATACATACATACATATATATATATAGAGAGAGAGAGAGAGAGGGAGAGCGAGAGACGGAGGGACAGAGAGAGAGAGAGAGAGAGAGTAGGAGATAGAAAAATAGATGTACATATGTTTGTAAATATACGCCTATTTTCACATGAATGCATTTATGTGCATGTATATATATTTTTTAATTTCATTTTCTCATCTTTTTCTTTTTTGCTAGAGATCAAGCACCATACAGCGTGTCACACATTCACCCGCAGAGACTCTAACCCTCGACCAGAACGCCCTGCTAGAGGTGACAGTCGTTAAGTGCATAACGACATGGACTGACGACCTGAGTGAGCCAAGTTCGATTCCAGCCGATTCCATAATACCACTTTCACTTAGGTATGTTGGCAACCATTACATGGCCCCTCCTGCAATAATGCCGACAACAGAATCTAACCGGTCAATAAAGTTGTACCATTCTGACTCATACGAATTTACTTTACCGAGAGATCTTTTTATGATTTTAACCGTCACTTTAAGAGCAATTGTTCCTAGATCTCTTGCACTTGATTCATCAATTAGTTTTTAAAATTCTTTTTCATGATGGATATC
This sequence comes from Sepiola atlantica, assembly GCA_963556195.1. Lineage (NCBI taxonomy): Eukaryota > Metazoa > Mollusca > Cephalopoda > Sepiida > Sepiolidae > Sepiola > Sepiola atlantica. Next base: position 43,875,207 of record OY744524.1, read on the forward strand.
TTCCTAAGATTTCAGTTTATTTTCGTGTCGTACATAATCCGTTTTTATTTAATTATCTTCTCTTTCAGCTCTGTTTAAGCCAGCAACATTAGGGTCGCTACTTTTACCATTTATGCCATATTACTATGTCAGGTTTAACAGATCCTTTTTCTAGATGTGTAGCCGTAGGGATTGCATATTGCTGCTACACTGCATATTGAACTTTTTACAGATGGTCCAGAGGAGATATTTACACTCTCCATTGTGTCTCATTATAGCGTAGCGTCGCTCAGAAGAACCTTACAACTGAATGTCAAGTGGGTTACACTCTCTACTGTATGGCAGAAACCGCACTTGTAGTTGCTAAGACCACTAATCTTCTCAAAAGCTTTGATCTTGATCTTCGGCAGCTATTATCCATCTTGAGGCAGTATACCGAGCCGTTCTTTATCTATATATTTCTGGAATAGTTCATCCGAAAAGTGTTTGGCACGTTGTTGGCTGCCACATTATTCCATTTTTCGTCAATGGAAGATATTGGTGTATTTCTAGCGGATCTTTTGGGCTATTTCCGTGACAGACTTGTTTAGTGTGTCTGTCATATTTGGGATGCACACACACACACACACATATATATATATATATATATATATATATATATATATATATATATATATATATATATATATATGAAAATCGATGTTGAAGATGTGTCTAAACGTCTTGAAGTTGATTTCTTCTTTCTTTTGAAATCATCCTCGATTCCCCATCGAAGGTCTAGACGTCTAAACAAGGATATTATAATGATACATAATTGAGTCTTTATTTAGCATTTCAGCCTTTAATTCAATATGGCTGAACATCATTTGGAAATAATGAGCGTCATGGGAGGTCTTCGTCGAACAGACATTTTGAGAGTGTATAGAGGGAATACATAGGAGAATAAAAAATCTGAAATAACACATGCGAGAAGCATCTCTTAAATGTTATGTGGAGTTGTGTTTCTATGCGTCAAAATAGTCTATTCGGTTCGGACATTTGTTTAAATTTCTCAGAAATAAACGATTACTGAATTACCATGATGCCTGACGATTGCGGCTTCAGTAATATTACGATATTTGCCAGATGAACCACCATATAGATAAATCGCGAGTAGTAGAGACAACTGTTGGCATCAACACGTTCAATAGAAAGACAACATGAAATAGGTAATTGCGCCGAATCACCAGTTCACAGTATGAAAATCAATGAGGCAGAAAAATTAAGCAAAAACATAAATTTCCAAACAGTTTAAGGGCACAGGGAACATAAAGAAACACAATTATGCTGCAAATAATAATAGGAGCACTAGGAACAGTTCCAGAAAATATGGAATAAAAACTAAGAGAAGTTAAAACCATAGAAGGATTTACGCCATACAGAGCATGGCACTGATGAAAACAGCTCAATTATAAAGAAAACCCATCGAGTGCAGAAACCAACTAACATAATCAGATGACACCGAACAAACACAAATACGTTGAAATAAAATAACGCCGAGTAAATACAACAATAACAAAGAAAGAACGTTATACGAAACAAAGGAACTGAAACTGTCAGGGTAGAAATGAAAACGAAACGCTGTCAGCCCCTCTAAACGAAATACTATGGCACCAGCGTCAGTTAGTGCTACAGGAAAGGGTTAAAAAGCATCAGGGATGGTTAAAACAACGAGGAGAGACAAATACTTATTGCCATTAAAATTTCAGAGAAAACTAATGGTCGTTATCAGTTGGAAATTAATGGTTATTTGCAATTTTTACTGAAAGAAGCGGAGAGTACTGGAAATCTGGGGAGACTTCTTGTCATTCAAACTCCAGAGAACACCTCCCTTTGTTGTCGGTAAGCGAATACTCTTAATGACACGAGTGAGAACTCCTAGCTAGTAGATTATATATATATATATATATATATATATATATATATATATATAAATGTGTATATATATATATATATGTATATGTATGTATATGTATATGTATATATATGTATATGTATGTATATATATATGTATATGTATATATATGTATATATGTATATATATATGTATATATGTATGTATATGTATGTATATATATATGTATATATATGTATATATATGTATATATTAATATGTATATATATATATATATGTATATATTAACATGTATATATATTTATATATATATGTGTGTGTGTGTGTAAGCTATGAAAATATATTCATGGCAATTAAGCTATACAGAGGCTCACGCGTTTCGTCCCCGGGGGAATCTTCAGGCTAAATTGCAGTTTAGCCCGAAGATTCACCTCGGAGATGAAATGCAGGATCCTCTGTATGGCTTAATTGCCATAAATATATTTTCATAGCTTACTACGTAGCTATACTTACGTATCGAGCACAGTGCACTTATATACAATCTGCTGCTGAAGTTGCTGGGAAAATAGATAGACGATTCTACCACTTCAAACAGTAGCTGACAACTGATGAAATCATTTACCCATGTATGATAGTTAGAGCACTCACTTTCTTCGTCGACGCAGCTGTTATTTTATACCGTTGACATGTACCAGTTGGCTCAGTAGATAATGACATCTAGTTGCCAAGTTGATCGTAATGGTGATGTAGCGGTTGAAGTTTCTATGTCTTGCAATCTCCTTGTAACTAAAATAATAGAACAAAATAAAATTAAACAACGTCAACAACAGTTTCGCACAATGGCTCATGTTCATTGCTGCTTTATTCTTTTACATTATTCCATTTGCTCGCGTTCTGGGAGGAGGAGGGGCAAGCTAAGACAAATGTCTGAATATAGCCAGCTCACAGACCAAAGAAGCATATATATATATATATATATATATATATATATATATATATATATATATATATATATATATTCACTACATCTGTGACGTCATATCATCTAACTTAACTTTTAATTGGATTTTAGATCGCCTGATGAGTTTTAACCTTTACGTGGAAATTACTGTTTTCAGTATTAGTGTTACTCATCTATATATAATATTCATACATTATTAGATTGACTATACATACTATTTAAGTATGTGTTTATGAATTCAGGTTATTAAAAAAATGAAAATGAAGTAAGTGTGAGCAATTTTCTCGTGTGTTTTCACAGTTTATCAGAAAGTAGCACGGCAGAGACCGCAACATACAGTGCAGTTGGCGAACGCACACTGCAACGTTGAAGATGACAACCTTGAAGATGAAGACTGTCATAGGCGGCTGCCTACAAATGATGTCGACGACCTGAAAGCGTTATTTGAAAGAAATCGACACACAAATCTCAGGAAAGTTTCTTACTAATTAGGCGTTGACTATCCGACTATTCAGGACGACGGCAAGCAACTGAGTAACTTTTAAAAGCTCGACCAAAGAGTCCCGCGCGAACATAAGGAAATTCACTAAACACATCAATTGAACTTGTCTTCAATACTTCGTTTTGCAATACCAGAAGCGTCCATCTCTTGTTCGTACTGTTATGTATTACGAACATTTGACCATTCATAATAATCTACTATTCTCTTATTTCCTTTCTCCTCATTTCCTTTCCCCTCATTATTGATTTATATACTTAATTGCCTAACACTGTATCAGCTACAGTACTTTTAATCTACATAAACTCTCAATTTAATTCTCTTATTCGTTCATTTATTTCCTCAATGACGTCATTGGTTTCTCAATCAAACACAGTACGTTTTCAGGTGGGTATAGTTCTTCTACATTCTTGAAATGAGAGGGTAAAACATGTATTGCATAAGTATAGATAACTAAATTACACATATTTACTGTTGAACATAAATAGGGGAACGTTGCAATTCTTAATACTAATTTTCTCTTTAGCTTCTTTTAATGTGTAATTATTAATTCGTTTTCTTTTGGTATTAGTTTATTGATATAATTGTCTTTTCTTTCTTAGTAACTTTTTCTTTCGTCGGAGGAAAGAAACAATAATGTTTTTCTTTTCATAATTGTTTTTATTATTTTCTTTATTCATTGCTTTTACTTTTCTTTTTTTCGTTTGTTCTTTTTCCTTTTCAGTTTGTCTTTTCTTTGTTTGTTATCTTTTTCTTTGTTGCTTGAGTTTTTCTTTTCCTTTTGTACGTTCCATGTTTTTTTTCTTTTCTTGATTATTCCCCTTTGTTCCTATACATGTAGGCGTTGACTTCTAGTACGCAAATCTCGTCCGTAATTTGCCTGGTTAATTAAATGTGATTTTTTAAAAGAGACTAGATATTATTATTATTATTATTATTATTATTATTATTATTATTATTATTATTATTATTATTATTATTTTTGTTTTGTTTATAAGAAGTTTAATGATTATTTTGTGATCAGATTTTACATTTATTTTTGTTTTTACACATATTTCATGATTTCAGAGCTTTTTACATTTTACAATATATTTTTATCTAATTCATTTCCATTTTATTTTCATGTACTTAATAAATGTCTTTATCTTTTATGTTTATATTGTTTAATTGTACTTCCTTTATCTTTTATTTTAAAAATGTATTCTATGTTATCAAACTGCCATGTTGTTTTATGTAATTCATCCAATTTTTTTTTTTTTGATTGGATTCATATTCCTTTCTTTGCTTTATTTTAATTCTTGCAGTTTTTAATCATAAAATTTAACTTTATTTGTTTAATGTTAATTATATATATATATATATATATATATATATATATATATATATATATATATATATATATATATATAAAACAAGTAAACTTGGATTGAATTATTTTTCAGATATGTTCAATTCTTTTTCATTTACATTTTCATTCATTGCTAATTTTGAACAAAAAATATTCGATTTTATCTTTTTATTTTATTATTTTTCTCTCCCTTCATTTCTTCTTCTTCTTCTTCTTCTTCTTCTTCTTCTTCTTCTCCGTCTTCTCCGTTTTCTTCTTCTTTCACTTCTTCTTCTACTTGTTATCTTTCAAAATATAGCCAGCCATTAGGAATTCAATTAACCGCTGCACTATTGTCTTACGAATAAACACTTGTCTTTCAAAGCCCCAAAAAGACGCCAAAATCGTTCAATAATCTTTAAATAAGTTGTACGAAAACAAAATAAAACCGATGGTAAGAAGGAGACGTGCATATATTCCAATCTAATATGCAGTCACGAATGATCTCATCCAATAATAATTAACTTTGATTAATTGCATCTGTTTGTCTTGTTGGCAGTGGAAGAGATTTGCTCAAATCGTTCATTGACAACGGATTATTTGTTTTTACGCACAACAGCTTCTTCTCACTTTCAAGTATTTTAATGACTTTTTCAGCTAAAATTAGGATTTTACTATGGCTGCGTGTTTACCCGTTTCGAATAATAAGACATTTCTGATAAGATTAGATCGTGTCGAATGACGAATGCAAATATGGGTTTTGATTATAATTGGGTTATAATGCCGAAAACCAATACATATAATATTGGATTAGCTGTGTACGATTAATTGAAGAAAGGTTACCTAGAGAGAATTAAAACTCGATTTCGCCATATAGTGAGAGATCATCTCTTCTGTTCCATACCGCCCCTTTCACACAGAAGAGATGTTGCTAGTCTTTCTCTACTCTATCGTTATTTCCATGGAAGGTGCTCGACTGATTTCTTATCTCTCATTCCTTTTTGTAAGACAGTCACAGAAAGAACTCGCCATTCTACCATCATGGAAAATACTTTTCTTTCTTTCCTCGTGTGTCTACCGTCGAGCGTAATTTTCACAAACATCACTATTACGCAAGGATTTCGCGTATGTAAAACACATTACCACGAGACTGCTTCCCTGTAGATTACAACATCGTCATCTTCAAATATCATGTCAACAGATTTCTGTCATAAAACGTGTCCACAAGTAATCAAACTTAGTTCATTCCATCAATCATTCTCAACCCTTTCATATAATTTTTCATCTTTCAACTGACAACCATTAACCCTTACCCTCGAGTAACTTTTGGCCTTAGTCAGTGGTGACCAATTAGTACACAACTATCTGAAGGGAGCGCATTCATATCTTTCCCAGCAGTATTAGAGCATAGAAGGCTATTTTATAAAATTAAATGTTCGCTTGTTTGTCGTCTGTAAAACTAAAAGTTAAATTTCAATAACATTTGCATGACGAATTTTAAGGCATTTTGTATTCGACAAATTGAATTCAAGTTGCTATGTTTACCAATAGTTGGGGAATTGTATTTCATTCCGTTCACATAAGTCTGACTTCGCAAATGATCTGCCGCTAAAATTAAATAGTCGCCTGTTTTGTGGCTAGCTTATTCAGAAACTTCGGATTGGATTTCAGCTAAACCTATTCCTACAAATTTCAGTCAGTGCAAATGATAGTTCACTTTAGCCAAGGTTGAAGGACCTGATTGAATACAAACTCACTATGGTATCCATTGTGTCAATCACGCATTCAGGCTTTGTTTTTATCTTGAGAGACCAGAAAATATTAGATGAATCTCCGTTGCTAGTGTGTGTATTATATAGTTAATAAGGTGTGTTGACTCGCAGATTTTAGCTTTGTATTCTTCAAAGTATGTCCTGACGAATGCAAAGCGAGAAATTACGAGTCACCATCTAAAATAATCTAAATAGTTTATATCGTCGATATTAAACACTCTTCCCGATAAAATATAGAAACTAATACAATCATATTTATTAATATATGCACTGAAAAACAAGGAAACAGTTTTGTATCTTGTTAATTTTTTGGTCATTGTTTTCGAAATGCTAACTTTTGCAAGTTTTAATGTACGCTTAAAACACATTTTCGAAAGATTATTTTATTGCTTGTAATTTCCTTATTTTTGTTATATTTCCTGAGATTTTGACTAACTTAAATCGTATTATAAGAGAACTGTAAACATACGTGTATAGTTTGATCTAATACGGTAAACACAAATGAAATAACTTTGTACCGTTTAATGGAAAATTTAAAAAAGGTGTAGTGTATGTGTGGGGTAGTATGTGTGTGTGTGTAAGGGTGCCGCATATGTGTAAGTGTTTGTAATATGGATTTATTAGATTTAATTTTTTATATTTAAGTAAATGCATATAAAACAGGTGTATTTATAAGAAATTATAAATCCTCAATGTGTTATATAGCTGTAATTAGTATATTCGCCTGTCAAGAATGTTTCCTGGTTTCGTTGGTAGAAGAAACACCACAGTAATGTCTATTGGTTTTCAATGTATCTACGTAATCGTAACTAAATTATGTCACACGATCTCTGTCAAATTATTTTTTTGTAATTTAACTTTGGTTTGGTTTGTCTGTTTTACGATAAATCAACTCGTTTTAAGTTGTGTAATTTCAAACACAATACTTATTGTAAACAGTTAAATGGCTTGCCTGGCTTTTCGAAGGTATATCAACCCATTTGGGAGTATCTAATGTTAAAACCTAATAGATATTGTAAACAATTCAGTATATACGAATAATTAACTGACGTTGCTATTTTCTGCATATCTTTTCCTTTCCATATCAAACATGAAGCGTTCCTGCAACGTTGCAACTATCTTATATGTTGTCGTGTTAAGCTGCGTAACTATAATGTTATTGTAACGTTGCTAGTGCTGTAGCTGAAAAAAAGTCGCACTAGTCAAAATAGATACAAGAAGAGTATTATTCCACAAAGATCGAGATTTCTCAACATCTCTGACACAATAGCTAAACAAACAGTTTCAGAAAATAATTGTAATAAATATGATAATGAGTGATCACAGTATCGTCCAATGCCTATATTTTATTTCGAACTGTATTCTTTTTCCAAAACATGATTTATTTAATTTTTTTTCCACTATATTTTTTACTTTTTCTTTAACCACGTGTTTTATTTTTATTTCAACTATGTGTTTTTAAAATTTTTCTTAACATGTCTAATCACCTCCCCTCCTTTGCTTACCCCTCCACCCACTCCTCTCTTATGCATCTTACTCACTCACACTTCTTGTCTCCAACTCTTTCCTGCATAACATCCCCTTGATTCTTCTCACGTTCTCAACCTACTACACAAAACATTTATTTTCCACTTTCTCCTCTTACTATCGTGTTACTCTTTGCATTATCTTCAACGCCTCACTGTATAAAAAGTTGAGTTCTGTTCAATGAAGCTAATTTTCACCAAATGATTATGGTCGACCGAAATATTGTTTGTCTATTAGTATGTTATCTTGCTTATCAACTATTCTATTAACTAATTTTTCATACATATACTTGAGAAATTAATTCCCAGAAAAAAAACAGTTTTTATCACGTTTATGTCCTCTTCCGAGGATTAAAATTAAGATATAATGATAGTAAACCTTATATCTAGAATCTTTATTCCAATTATGATAAAATTCCATTACATTATTATGATTCTAGAAAATGTCTAAAATTTAAGGCTTAAGGTGAAAAAGTCTTAATAATAAATTGAAATCAAGGAATCATACTTAATTAGTGTGTAATGCCTATGGATCAAATTCAATGCAAATCTGAAATATTTTTATTACCCCAAATTATACCCTTTTAAAATACACAAACGAATATTCATTAATTAAAATCTAATTATTATTATATTATATAATATTATGTTGTTAAAATTTCAAAAAAATCAAATTGATCTGAATTTTTACAAAGGGTTTCCATTAATTGTTTATTCTCTTTTGTTTAAACTAAATTTAACTAAATATCGCCTATATGTTTATCCCTCAATCCTAATGATCGGATACTTTATTTAGGAGTTAATTCTGTACATACAAATACATAAACATATACACATATTTAAGTTTACATAAATAGAGACATGGATGCGTGTGTGTGCATCAGTTATTTAGTACCCAATTCTGAATCATCTATTTGTTACTGAGATACTATCATAGAAATTAGAATGCAAAAGAAACATTTTAGCACTTCATTGTTTGTAAATGGCAACTAAATGACAGTTGGTTTTTCAACTGTTTAAAGCGAAGACCAACGAGTGCAGGAAATAATATTCTCTGCCTTGAAGGGTGTGCACATTAGCTTTATTGAGACGATGGCATGTTGTCACATTTACGAAATGACGGTCACTTATCTAGCATTTTGGCCCGAAGTCATTTTCGCTCTGATCTCTGTTAGCGTTTGGTTTTCAGAAACTCTTCAAATGACAACGGGCCGAGATGGACTAAGCATGACAAATTCTTCAAGATTATTACGTTTTTGTTTCTAAGAAGATTAGCCATGTCTCTTTGCTTGCCGGAAGAGTTTTGTCGGTGTTGTCGGTTCTGTCCATTGACTTGTCGGTCTGTCTATCAATTTAACTTAGCGCACCTTAAACTATCTACCTGTCTGTTTTCTATCTCGTTCATTCGACTTCCCAGCCTTCTAGATGACGAAGATCGTTAACGGGTTGACGCTTCTTATCGACTCTACAGTCGACATAAGATTTTGATTGTTGAATTACAAGCCCCTGCTCCTGTCATTGACAATTTGTCAATCACACGAGCAGTATTATATTTAGAAAGCTTTAAACCCTTTAAATCACAGTTTTCTTTTTCTTCTTCTTCTATTGCTACTACTACTACTACTACTACTACTACTACTACTACTACTACTACTATGAAAAAATAAATAATAATAATTCCTATATTAATAATAATGCTTTGCTGTATGTCTAAGGTTGTTGTGATTATTGTGTATATTACACGATAGTTGCTAATAGCACTTTAGTTTAAAAGATGCTACGTAATTATACGGAATAGACTTGTTGACGTATAGACCTTATCAGATTATATGTATTAATATGAATACAATTTTCAAGTGTATTTGTAAACTACATTGATCTTACTAGCTCCCCCTGGTCACATATTTTTGCTAGTCTATATGACGAACGAACATATGCTACACTGCCCCCCTTGAATGAAGAGGTAATGCCTGGGAGGATGGTATCATGACAACAGAACAGATACTACAGATATGGCTGTCTGAGAGTTTCCAGTTCGTCACCAGTCCCAACATCTGTCCCCCAACTCACCTGATTATATTTTCATAGACTACTATATGTGTGGCGTAGTTGAGAAAGACACCAACCGAACGAACTAATTGCCATGATACAACTAGAATAAAATTGTCTCTCAAAGGACACCCTGAAAATCGTGTACTTCTAGTTCGTGTCTCACTTGAGACCGTGATGGTGCCCGAGTGAATTTTTCGATTGAGCTGTATTTTTTGTTTTTTTAACATAGTTCACCCCAAACAAGGCAAATTACCACTATAGATGTAAGGGGCTAGTGAGAATTTTGGTGACAGTTTTGGGGGTCATCCTAAATTAGGAGCTGTGCACGGAGATGCCTGTTCACATTAGTTGTTAATATTTGCATGTCGATACAGTCGCGGAAACAGGGAACAGAAAGGAACTTCCAAAGGCCGGCAGCACGAGAAAAGAAGCTATTTAAGTAGAAGACACTACGGCATTTGGGGGAATCCACAGTGAATGGAAGGGATTTAGCTGATTGTTCATCGGAGCACATCCCACTGAACTACTTGTAAAACAAGCACAAGGATGCAACATTGTGGCGATGAGACAGGGCTTTGGCTTGGTGTATAGTGAGCGGCCTATAAGATTATCAACCCTTTTAGGACATTATCTAAAGGGGTAGGACTAGTGGATGGTGCACAAATCCGGAAGTCACAACAATATATCATGCATGGGCGGATAGTGGATTTGTAGAGACATAGGATACTGTCAGGTGTTAGAGGTTTTCTATCACGGTAAGGGGGGTGCACATTATTTGCAGCAGACTTGGTAATGTCTTCCAAGTATTTGTTTCTATTTATGTTGTGAATGTTAGATCGAGGAGTTTGAACGTTGGACTCTCGGGTATAATGTTATTTGCCATGGCAATCAGTTGTTGAAGAGGTTTCTTGTAGTTGTTGAAAGAAAAGGAGCTTTGTTTTAGCAGCATTAAATGTTACCATCCATTTATGACCCCATTCTACTACAGACTGGAAGTCACTTTCTAGAGATTAAGCCATTCTCTCGGATATGTGTGCGTTCGTTTTACACACATGATGAAAGTAGAGCGTGTGGTGTCGTCAGCAAATATATTCATCTCCGACACAATGTCACCAGGAAGGTAGTTTATGAAAATCAGGAACAGTAATGGTCAAAGGATCGATTTCTGGGGTGCACCTGCATTTATGCCATGTTGTTTTGATGAACGGCCATTGCGTACAACCTGGATCTTTCTTATTGTTAGGAAAGCTCTAACTATATTAAATATTCGTCCAGTAATACCATATGAATTAATTTTTATGAGAAGATCTTTCTGCCAGTCCTTGTCAAAGGCTTTGGATATATCAAGCGCTGCCGCCCTCGATTCACCTGTATTGTCTATTGTATGTTGTATGCATTCGGAGGTGTCTGTTAAGATATCTGTAGTAGCTTGCTTAAATCCATACTGATGGTCAGAATTTTTTTTAGCATTAACGAGGTGTTGGCCTATTGCTAGATTGATTAAAGATTTACAGATTTTAGCGAAAAGTGGGAGTAGACTGATGGAGCGATAATTCTGAGAGGTAATTTTCCAGCCATCAGGGAAGCTTGATTCGGCAAAGCATTTGTTGTAGAGTTTAGAGAAGACAGGGGCCAATTCAGAAGAGCATTTATTTATTACTATTACTAGTATAAGATCAGACTTAAATGCTTTGAAGTTGTCGAGGATTTTATGATGTCCCAAACAGGAGATAGTGATGACCAGGTTCTCAAGTGTGGCTTCAGTCCGCAATAGGAAATTGGGGAAGGGGTTTGCGGAGTTTAAAGTTTAGTTTAAGGCAAAACGCTGGGCAAGTAGTTCAACCTTGTTAGTTGCCGTGCAAACGTCATCATTGTGGTTAGATATAAGGGAGAATTGTTGATTGTCTATTGTTCACCACACTATTGAATATTTTCCAGAAATCACGAGTACTAGTTTTAGTGACTCAATGCGTTTTCTGATCATATACCTTCTCTTTGCTCTATCACAGTCTTACAATTTTTTCTTGACACTATAAATTTCTGTAGATACGTAGTTAACATATGGCGGCCGAATTGTCGGAAGTCTCTGAGCAATATCAGCTGATTATTTCGAGGTGAACCATTGTTGACAGGTGGGCTTGCTGTAGAATTTTCTCATCGTGGCATGTGCTTGAATGCCTGCTTTGACTCATTCGGTTACCTAATTTGCGTACTGGTCATCAGGGAGAAAAATAGAGCATCAGCCTGCTTGTAGTATCTCGTTGTTTTTAGCAACGGCTCATCAGATTTGGGACGAGATTTGAGGGTGATATCAATCATTACCACAAACTGATCAGCGTTCGCGAGCGGGCTATGGCCATTCGTCACACAAGTCTCGGACAGTGAGGTCAAGAAAAGGTCAAGAAGTAAGGCTTGCTCGTCCACACGACGAGGTCATGAACGTGACAGTCAGTGAGAGGGAGTAAGCTATGGAAAAACGATACGTGGAGTTACCAGTTCCGTCTGTGCAGCTGGAGACTCTAAGCCAGTCACGGTGATGTGCATTAAAATCCCCAAATGCACTCGAGTCAAGTGAGAGTGCTGTATCTATACTATCAGAGACAAAGTTAAGCAGGGTACATTATTGGGTCGAAGAAGAACGGTATAAGTAACAAACGCTGTGCTGTAAGGTTAATCTAAAGCACAAATAGGCTTGATCATCTGATTCTAGTTCATGTTCTCAAGTCAAGGGGAGGGGTTCCGTGCATATGTTTGTCAGCGTCTTTACGGTAGAGTGGGAGGTATACAGTCATATCACAATAGTGTGAGGATATTGAGGATTGTAGGTTTGTTTCGCTTAGTGCTAGGATATCCGGGGAGTTTACTAGGAAAATGTTTTCTACGTCATTGATGTTAGTTCCAAGCCCCCGGATATTTGTGAATGCTAGCATTAAAAGCGGAGGCGAAGATGTTTTTGGTGGGTGGTTTAGGTTTGTTTCTTTTTCTTTGTATTGTCATTTTGGTTTTAAATAGAGTGGTTTGAGCAAATTGCGTGCTTGTGTGGTTCCAATAAGCTCGCACGCCCAGACCATTGGTCGAGACTTGATCAATGGGGGTTGTAGCCTCGGGAAAGCCCATCGGGGATAACTGTAGGGCTCCTGACCATGCAAAAGTTGTATTCGGTAGGTCAAGTATTTTAAATTTTGAGAATGTTGGCTGAGATGTTATGTTTAAAAAAACGTCATACTTTAGCCAATAATTCCGTGTAATTTACCTTGAATACCCTAAGGGGGACGTGGTCTCTTAGTTCATTACATCTAGATACTATGGTAGTATGTATTAATATATAATATTAGATAGATTTAGACTATTTGAGGTCCGTAATTATCGTTGGGTTGCTTCCAGATGTTTCTTCAAGTTCGAGTACCCGTAGGATATTCTGCATAAAAAATAACGCAAAGTCATTGTCCATTAATACTGAATACATCATTAAATGATCGTGCATTGTAAGGTCTGTGTAGTCCTCATAGATAGTCTCCTCAACGTTTGCAAATAGGATTCAACAAGGATATGAAGAAATCAAGTGGAATAGGGTAATGCGCTCGTTTTACCAACAAGAGCTTTGCAACTTACATCTGGCTTTTGTAAGCAGACGGCAAAATATTAGGGAATTCCGTCACGCGGCATCGAAAAAGAATTTAAATAAATGTTGATAGAAATTATTAAATCAAGTTTAGGTGCTATCACTGAGTTTCGTATTACGATGTTTTGAATTAATACTGACAATTTAAATTACGTAAATTATGTAATGAGATTTATTTACAGGTGAATTAAACTATTTTTATAAATAAACTGTAGTTATCCTCTAGCCGGGTTTAAATATTAGTCCCTCATCGAAACATTTTCGGTCAATGTCGCGTGCGTATTTCTCTTGGCTTTGCTTTTAATTACAATATGTCTGCTTTCCCGAGGTGGTGATTTCAGAGAGGCTATGGATCCAAGAGCATCTGATGTGAGTTTGTTGTTTTTATTTTCGGATCATTTATTTTTGTCACATCAAAATGTATAATTTTTCGAATAGAGAATCTGTTTGTCTTTTTAATGAATGCAGAAAGAAAAGATCCGATATTGACATACAAATGTTAGTTGGTCTTCTACTGAACGAAACAAAACGGTAAAATCGTACCGAAAGGTTTTGTTTTGAAAAATAGTTTCGTAAGATAACTGAAAACTTGGTCTTTGGAATGTAACGCAATCATGTTTATATATATATATATATATATATATATATATTGATTGAATATTTTAGTATTGATCCCTTTAATTTTCCGGATTAAAATCTTAATCTCGGAAGAAAATTTACCTGTTTGTCATTATTCCACTAACGATGGACCCAGACGGGTCAGAAAGTACTCTGGACCAACATGTACATTAAGGCAGTTTCATCAGCCAATTTTCTTCCGAGATTAAGATTTTAATCCGTAAAATTGAAGGGATCAATACTAAAATAACCAGACAAAAATTGTCGGTTATTTTTAATAATACGTGTCTGAAGGAAAAAATGCTGCCTCGATATATATATATATATATATATATATATATATATATATATATATATGTGTGTGTGTGTGTGTATGATAATATAAAAATAAGTATTTTATATAATTTAAGTTCGATTCTTATGAGAATCAAATTCCAGAGGAAAGTGAAGCTGAATATTCACTTACTACTTATTTGTATTAATTTAAATTAATTTATTTTTATGTGTTTTTATTTGTTTATTTTATGTATGTTACGTTATATTTGTTATTTATATTTTTAAAAATAATATTAATTTCTATAATTCTGCATTTTTTGTACCTGTCTATTACAACTAACCATAATGATATCCCTTTTAATGTCATTCGTAAAATTATTATCTTCCTTTGACTTTTGCATTTTTCCGATTTGAAAACTCTACCGAATTGTAGAATATATCGGTTGTTAGATATAAAATGTAAGAGTTTATTTTCATGTATTGTCTCAGTTATCCTAACTTGTATTGAGTTGTAAAAGTCAACCCAGTGAGCCGTTTCGATGCGCAAACATTTTTTGTGGACATTTCTCTAATTTGTAATCTTTTTGAGGTGTGCTAATTTCCATTCCGTCATTCTTTTTGTTTTTGTTTTCATGGGCATTTGAAGACATTTTGCATGAAGTTTCGCTGTTAGGGTGTACATTATTAATTTGCCAACAATCCTTGATGACGGGATTTTTTTGTTTACTCATTAAGTTTGTTGAAGTATGTTTTGAATTCTCTTAGAAACACGTGTTAGCTTTTCTTTGCTTTGACACTTAACTGTAATCACGGTTTGATAAAACTCTTATATGTCAATTTATAGATACATATATATGGATGACTATATATAGATATCCACAGACTGGTTCGCTGTATCACAACTATTCAGTTTTGTTAGCCAGGCAAGTGCTTAAAGCCAGGTCTGGAAAAATAAAAAATAAACAGACGATAGTGTTTGACCTAAATAAAATATTCTATTTGAATATAAAATATATTCTATTAAAAAGTGTTGTTGCTATGTATTATTATGTAATTTAGAAACAAAGTTGGAATATTTATCGAATTGCTATATATGGTTACTTGTGTATAATAGAGACGAGTACAAATATAGGTGTATAAAATAAACACGTATATATATATACGTGTATTTATAATAGACCTGTATTTGTACTCTATTATATATAAGTAACTATACGTATCTCTCTGTTATATATCTACACGTGCATTTATTATAAGCATATATATGTAAATATATTATATAAATGTATCTATACGTATTTCTATTATACGTAAGTATACATCTAAACGTGTATATATGAGACGCATATATCTATACATGCCAACATATTGATACAGAAATGCGTATATTTCACTTATTCGATTGTATGCAATCGTGAATAATCATATAATCAAAGAGCTATAACTTAAGTTCTCCTTCTTCACGGGTTTGACAATGACAGAATTAAGAACATTAGTCGCTTTCTTGAGAACTTTCTCTTTTATCTGTCCGTTAAGTCTCTCTTTTTTCTGTAATTCTTACGTTCAGCTTTTCCATTGCTTGTGTTTTATTTCCTTTCCTTCCTATTTAACTTTGTACTTCTTTTCAGCAGTCTCATATTTTATCCGCATTGATTGTTGCCTCTCGTTCTGCCTTCATTCCTCAAATACTCTTTCCTTCCACATTTCTCTCTTTTAAATCATGCATATCTATTATGTTTCTTTCTTTATGTTATTCTTGTTTTCAAAGCGTAGCTCTCTTCCACAGTTCAATTCATTGTCTTTTCTCTTTCCTCTTCTCTTAACTGTTTTCTTGATTTAATATTTGTGTCTAGATTGCTTGAAACTGTTTCCCGCTGTTTGAGAATCTTACGAATACAAGCGGCCATCATTTTTGTGGAACAACGGGAAAAGGGAACAACTACGATTCATGTCTACATTGGGACATTCATATATTTTAATATGTGTACATCTGACAGCGAAACGGCCCTTTGGCTTGCGCGTGATTTATTACTTGCTATTCTCTTTTAACAAACGAATACCCAACTCTCGGTGGGGGCATCAAGTTTTTCGACTTTCTGTCCTTGTAAATATAGAAGTATTTCTCAGATAAATATGGATGCGTGATGAATAGATAACAAGAGGAATGATATATATATATATATATATATATATATATATATATATATATATATATATATATATAGAGAGAGAGAGAGAGAGAGAGAGAGAGAGTAGAAAGGTGAGGGAGAGAGATATGATGAAAATAAAGGTATGAGTAAAGCGTAAAAGAAAGAAAAGTATGATGAAGATAGAAATTACATGAGAAATAAAAGAGATATGGATACTAGAAATAAGCAATGAATAGAATACGAGAATGAAGTTCATTACTTGGGATTCTCTTTTAACAAACGAAGTTTGATAAAATACAAACAATCAAGCAACAAAAGAAAAAAGAGATTATAAGAAAGGAACAAACAAAATAATAAGAAAGAAATTCGATAATATGAGAATACTTAAGAAAAGATGAATCTGGAAAGAAAGAAAGAAAGAAAGAAAGAATGAATAAAAAGGAGTATGAAAGAATACGAGAAAGAAAAGAACAATGCGATAACAATGTATGAAAGCAAGAAATAAATAATATGAAAATGAAAGAAAGGGAGAATAATGTGAGCCAGAAAGTAAGTAACAAAGAAATGAATAACACGAACAAATAAAGCGAATGAAAGGAAGTAAGTAAGAAAGAAATAATATAAAGAAAAAAGAGTAAATGTACAATATGAGATGTAAAGAAGTAGAATAAAGAAAAGGACAGTATGACAAAGAAAGAAACCAACAATTTACGAAAGAAAAGTTAACCGACAGAAATAATATGAGAACGAAATAAAAGAAAAAAATGTCGGCAGAACGGAAGAAGAAAAGATAATATGCGATAGAAATAAAGTAACAATTTCAGAAATTACAAACAGAAGGGAAAAAGGAAGAAAGAAACTAACAACATGTGGAATGTGGCAAAAAGAAAGAAAGGGACAATATGACAAAGAAAGAAGAAAAAGCAGAAAAGAAATAAAAGAGTCGATTGTAAGAGAATTTAGAAGTAATGAAGAAAACATTGTGAATGGGTAACGATATGCGATGAAGTATTAAAAGAACAAATGAAAGGGTAAAAAGAAAAGAGGAACTATGAAGCTAGGATAAGGTGGCAAAATAGAATACGGGAATATATTAATGAACTAATGAATCAAACGAAAGATAACGACGTGGAAATAGAAGGAAATGCATGTTGAGAGAACAAAATGGATAAAAAGAACAAAGAAAGAATTCAAAAATAAATGATAAAATAAAGAAAAAACGCCAGAAAGATGCCGAAATATAAACCGATGAAAAGAACAAAGCGAACAAAGAAAATCTGTTAAAACTAATGGACGAAGGTTTTGCCGAAGGTCGACAACGATCTCTTGTGTATTTATTTGTAAAAGACAGATTTTCCTATATCGGAACTCTAGAATGAAATTATCAAATGTGTTTATAGTTCGATATTGGATTATACTCATTAGTTCGGAGGGGAATGAAAGGCGAGGCCATTTTGGAAGTCAATGTTATTAGCATGAAGACAAACGCGCCTGTCTCAAAAATAAAAAGGTCATTTTGGAGCAGTAGCCTTTCGCTTTCGACCATGATCTTGCTGTCGCGTTACGCTTACCTTAAGTGGCGATGTGAGGCTATTTAAACACCATCGTATCAAACGGATATACACTGTGACACGAATATTTACTAAAAGGCTCTTAGAAAACAGGTGAGACAGACAGCGGACATGACGTGACCTGCTATTCAATGGGATATATGAAATATGTTATTACTCAATCGATCATTTATGAGGATAAGATATGTCGCTTTCATCCACCCACACCAATTAGTATTCATCTGTAAGACACACACACACAAACACACACACACGCATGCGCACATAAATATATATATATATATATATATATATATATATATATATATATATATATATATATATATTAGTAGTCTGTTTAAGAAGGCTGAGGGCAATGCAGAGTGTCGGGTAGGTTTTAATTTACTGTTAATAATAATATTTAATTAGAAATAATAAATGTTATCAATATTATATATATACACACACACACACACACATATATATATATATATATATATATATATAGATTTATATATAGAGAGAGATTTATATATATATATATATATATATATATATATAGAGAGAGAGAGAGAGAGAGAGATTTATTTACATTGTGTATTGTCGGCAGTTGAAACCAGTATTCCAGACATTTAATTTCCCTGATGATCTGCCAAGCAAGTAACTGCTTGGTAGTGAAACACGTGTAGGAAAAAACATTTAATTTGAATAAATAATATTTGTAAGAAAAAATATCTTTAATCGTGATCATTGGTGTCCTGAAAGGAATGCTTTGGTAAGCCTTCATAAAATCACACATATATATATATATATATATATATATATATATATATATATATATATATATATATACAGTATTTTATTTTTTTAAAACTATACATTACACTGTATGCTTGGATTACCGGCGGTTCATCGGTCTGGGCATGTCGTTTTCTGGTAGAGAATCCGTCTTATATTGTCAGAACGAATCTTCAGCACTGTTCAGTAGTTGGAGCCACTATAATATAGTTCTTAAATAAAATAGTCTCTATCAGCTCTGATAGAACATATGATCGCGCACGTTATTAGATTTTTTTCCCAATATTTCATCATATATATATATATATATATATATATATATATATATATATATAATATTTGACCGCCTGAAACCACAACTTCCTGCACTGATGAGGACGTAAGTCTGAAACAACGTTGTCTGTAGGTAAATACACTTTAATATTTAATTAAAATATTCATAGTAATAGCTCCTTTTAAGATAAATAAAACTTTATTGTTGAGCACTGTCTGAAATTATAAAAATCTGAGGTCGTTAAGCTATAGAAGCAAAGTTTAAACGCGCGCGTGTTACACCACTCTTTGATCTCGGAACGTTTGACCCCTGCCACCGGTATTAAATGTTTCTTAATTTCAGTAATGTATGTGGTGATTTCCGTTAGTGTAATGTATTAGGGCGTAGGATAGGGACTCTCTTTTGAATCTACGAACTGCGTTCGAACTCGTCTGACCGCCTGAAACCACCACTTCCTGCACTAATCAGAACGTAAGTCCGAAACAACGTTGTCTGTAAGTAAATACACTTTAATATTTAAGTAAAATATTGATAGTATATATATATATATATATAAAAAATATTTTCAGAAAGAAAAACAGCTAAGTACTTAATTTCTTATTTCTGAACTGTCTTCATCTTAAATAATTGCGTGTGTTTACGTTGCTACGTCTAGTTAAACAATATTCTTTTTTTCGCAGGTTTTTTGTTTCTTAAAAAAGGTTTGTCCACGACTCTTTGTATGTCTTTCTTTCTTTTTTTATGTTCTTGCTAATATTCTTTGAGTGTTTTCTTTGGAGGGGTCAACGCGTTCGAGGTTAAAAGGGGGGAGGAATCCACTATCAATGTAGTTAAAAAAAAAAGAGAAAGTTCCACCGTAACCATCTAGCCTGAGTTTAGTAAACAGTCACGTGTTGATACATTTATATCGACCACCGACAAATTCAACTAAAGCTTATAGGCAAAATTTTAGAAAAAAATCAGCTAAGTTCTTAATTTCTTATTTCTGAACTGTCTCTATCTTAAATAATTGCATGTATTTACGTTGCTATGACTAGTTAATAAAACAATATTTTTTCCACGTAGCGCAACCACAGAAATTCTTTTTATACTGTAACGTCATAGCTAAAGTGCCTCTTCGTTGGACCTACTCAATAGTAGATTAAACCCTTCGACACACCATAATGGCCGGTGAAATGTCCCCACAAAAAATGTTGCTTATAATAGAGTGTGAGGGAAATTTATCTTTAGTCCTTCATTATATTTAGAAGCCGGTGGCTAGACTTATTCTATCTACATATATACATGTATATATATATATATTTATAGATGTGTGCATATGCAGATGGAAAAATACATTTGTTGTTACCTGCGGGGGCTTGGAAATACCCGACTAGTAGACGGGCGCAGGCTATCCTCTCTCAGAATGTTGGACTCGTAGACCTTGTCAGGTCATCCATCTAAGAGAAGGAAAATTCTGACAATAAAACCTTGCTACTAACCACTTATGTCTTGGCAGCAACCCGTTGGGGAGGGAGGTCTCATTAGTCTTGATCGACAACCTTCCTAGAGCTGGAATCTCGAATAAAGTATCCGGTTGTCAAACTTATAATTGCTTAGAGAGTAGATGGGTTCTGCCTATCACCCGGCCTTCATACTCCTCCTTTGTCTATTAGCCAGGCGTAGAGGTACAAACACTGGGCCGCCTCTAAAGATGCCTAGTACTTGGCCTTGTTTCCTGACTAGGGTAATGAACGCCGTCTCTTTTTCTCTCTATCCGAGCAACTTGGGGAAAGTTTTTTGTCACTAAGTCTTACATGACTAGTCCGGGTCGCACTTGTACCGACAGGTTGTCTGGCTACTGTTTCCGACTGGTAGTTAGGAGCCCAAACTCCTAGGTAGCGCTAGGAACGGCTGCTCCGTACACAGTTGCATAATATCGTGGGTAACTGTACGTGCCATATCACGCATGGAAAGGGACCCTACAGTTATCCCCGGTGGGATTGCCCGAGGCCACAACCCCATGGACCAAGTCACGACTAATGGACTGGTTGTGTAAGCTTATTGGCGCCAAACAAGCACCCACTTTGCCCTTCCCTCTCTATCTCAAAACAAACATGAATATACAAAATAAGAAAAACAAACCTAAACCAGACACCACACAAAAACATTTTCGCCTCCGCCCTTGAGGCTCACATTCACAAATATCCGGGGAATTAGAACCAACATTAACGACGTAGAAACTTTTCTCCTGATACACTCCCCGGATATCCTAGCACTAACTGAAACGAACCCTCAATCCTCAATCTCCTCTCACCATTTTGACATGACTGATTACCTTCCACTCTACCGTAAGGACTCTGACAAACATATGCATCGGCTAATAGTTTATGTTCGGAACACCTTCCCATTGACTAGAGAACATAGGTTAGAATCAAATGGCCAATGTGCTTTAGATAGATTTTACATCACAGAGTTAGTTACTTATATTTCTTATATCGTTCTCCTTCGACCAAGGACTGTACACTGCTTGACTCTGTCTCTGAAATCTCTCACTCGACTCGAATGCCCAAATACATGTATTTGGGGATTGTAATGCACACCACCGTGACTGGTTGGGATTCGCCATTGTTACTGATGCAGCTGGGAACTCTACTTTTAATTTCTCCACAGCTCACGACCTCTCACAGGCTGTCACTTTTCCGACCCGCCTTCCTGAGCGCGCGGACCAGCAAGCCTCACTTCTTGACTTGTTTTTGACATCACTACTTTAAGCTTGTGTGGCGAATGCCCATGGCTCGCTCGGAAACTCTGATCACGTTGTGGTAATGACACTTATCACCTTAAAAACTCGTCCAAAAGCTGAAGAGTCGTTGCTTAAAACGATTAGAAACTATGAGCAGGCTGATTTTGAATCCCTCATGGATCCCATCAGCGACGACCCATGGGGTGTAACCTTCTCACTCCCTGCTGATCAGTGTGCAAATGAGCTAATCGAATGGGTCAAAGCAGGCATTAATGCTTACGTCCCCACGCGAAAATTCTTCTGCAAACCCCATTCTCCTCAATGGTTCACCTCAGAATGTGCAACTGCTATTGCTGAGAGGCAGAAGGCATTCCGAAAATTCGGTCGCCATAAGTCAACTACGATCAGACAAAAAGTAGTGATAGATGAAGCAAAGAGAAGGTATACGAAGATAACCAAACACGCATTCAGTCACAGAAACTATGTACTCGTGATTTCTGGAAAATATACAATGGTATGATGAACAATGGACAATGGACAATTCCCCCGATATCAAATCACAACGATGTTGTTTGCACGGCAACTGATGAGGCTGAACTACTTGCCCAGCGTTTTGCCTTAAACTCTACTCTGGACTCGGCAAACATTCCCATTGCGGACTGAAGCCACACTTGAGAACATGATCATCACCCCGTCTCAAGTGATAGACATCAAAACCACCTTGACACCTCTAAAGCCTGTGGGCCTGATCTTATACCAGTAATAGTAATAAATAAATGCTCTGCTGAGCTGGCCCCTGTCCTCCCCAAACTATACAAAAAATGCCTTTCTGAATCTTGTTTCCCTGATAGTTGGAAAATTGCCTCTGTGGTATCAGTCTTCAAGAATACTGGAGATAGAACTGATCCTCTAAACTACAGCCCAATCAGTCTACTCCCGATATTTGCTAAAATCTTTGAATCATTGATCAATCTAGCGATAGTAAGGCACCTAGTTAATGCTAAACTTCTTTCTGATCATCAATGCGGATTCACACAAGCACGATCTATCAGATATCCTAACGGTCATCTCTGTACGCATATACCATACACTGGACAAGGCAGGTGAAGCTAGGGCTGTAGCGTTCGATATATCTAAGGCCTTTGACAAGCTCTGGCATGAAGGGCTTCTCCTAAAACTGCACTCATATGGTATTACTGGACAAATATTAATATAATTAAATCCTTCCTAACAAAACGAAAGATCCGGGTTATACTCGATGGCCGTTCTTCTAAGCAACATGGCATAAATGCTGGTGTACCCCAAGGATCTATTATTAGACCTCTACTCTTCTTGATTTTCATAAATGAACTCCCTGATGCTATTGCGACTGAGAGATGGATATTTGCTGATGACACCACGCTCTACTCTCGTTATGTGAGCAAAACCGACGCGCACATATCTGAGGCAATGGCTGAATCCTTAGTGGTCCACCTTCCAAGGCTTTACATATTATCTTTATAAAAGGAAGTTATTGTGAATATAAATTTGGCATTTTAATCTCACTGTTTGTGTGATTAAATACCATACGTATATATATATGTATATATATATATATATATATATACTCGCCCTGTTGCCTAGAATATATATTCTATTAATTCATAATTATAAGTTCAATAGATATAATTTTACCAAACACATACATATTATTGGCGCTCACACGCGTTCACCATGTATTATTAAATCTAACTTCAAATTTGATGTTGAGCAATTCTTTTTTCTATTACATATTTTGTGTCAAACTTTAAAAAAAATAATTACTCGAGCGTGCGAGTTTCAATGAGCGCATTCTCTAAATAGTAAAGTTTATAAAGAAAAAAAATACCATTTGATTAACCTTATTGCCGAGAATATATATTTCTAACATTCATAATTATCTGTTCCTTATATCACCAGTATATCTTGTACGACGAAATATATATATATATATATAAACGTATAGCAATACCCAACTTTATAAATATACACCCCTTAAATGTTAAAAATTACAACATGAAAATAATGTGCCCATGTTATTCACCAATAATTGATAATGATCCGTTTATTAGTTTAAGAGATTATCCTGTACACACGCACATTGAATTCCCTACTAGACACCATCTTTGAGTGTCTTTGGTCTCTCTGTACAAGGGTTTCTCAGGACGTTGGTGAGGTGTATGCAAGGCGTTTTCTTTGTTAGTGTCTTAAAAAGTATAAGACAATTCAATAGTTTCCAAGGTGCAGAAACTTTGCATAAATACTATTTCGAAGTGTTTTTCTTTTGGTTGTCGTGTTTCTTCTGTTATGGTCTGGAGCGACGAATTTCGCTTCCTTTACACCTAAAACTTTGAGGTAGATTTTCTTTAGCAGTCCCGTCCTTTTTTCTTTCCTCTTTTTCTCTTTCTTTCTTATTTGTTCAACCAGCTCGCAACAATACCAACTGTATTGGACCGGATGCCGGGTTGGGGTAGGGATACTGCTCGTATGTATATAAACATGACAATAAGTATATTTTTCTAGATCATAATATATATATATATAATTTCATTATTATTCCATGTGTATGCACATATAATAGTATAAGGTAATATAATATATTGTGTATATAGTGTGTCTTAATATTAAGATGCGGATTAAAAATTGGTATAATTTGGGTTATTCGGACTACTGTTCTCATCTAAAGTGCTATTCAGTGAGAATAAGACTCAAAATGATAACAGTAGTCCGAATAACCCAAATTATACAAATTATTAATCCTCATCCAAAAAATTCAGAAACATAATATCAAATCAGTACGGACCCGAAATAATACGAAAAATAGAAACAACTTGAAAAAACTATATAAAAAAACTGGCAAGAATGAGCAACCATCTTACATTCCTATACATATGTTATATAAAGCTACTTCGACCAGTCTTAACCTTGAAATTACCAGTCAGTGAGTATAACACTCAAGATTAGGACAATAGTCCGAATAACCCAAATGATACAAATTGTGTATATAGTTTCAATATTTACTTCAACAGTACTCAATCCGTGAGTAGAGCTTAGAGGCAGTAGTACTACTACAAGACTTCAGTTCGCTCTTTTTGGTTGATGTTCGGACCACTCTTTTTAGTAGAGGTAACAATATTCGAACCATTCTTTTCGGTAGAGATGACAAGATTTCGGATCGGTCTTTTTAGTAAAGGTAATAAAGTTCGGACTATTCTTTTTGGTAGATGGTACAAGATTTTAACCATTCTTTTTGGTAGAGGTAACACGACATCAGACTAATCATTTAGAGGTAACAAGACTTCGGACTACACTTTTTGGTAGAGGTAAAAAGAATTCGGACCACTCTTTTTAGTAGAGGTAAGAAGATATCGAACCACTCTTTTTAGTAGAGGTGAAAAAATTTTAGACCGCATTTTTCGGTAGAGGTGACAAAGTTCAGACCATTCTTTTAAAGAGAAGTTAAAAGACTTCGGACCACTTTTTTGTAGGAGTAACAAGACTTCGGACTATTCTTTTTAGTAGAGGAAGCAAGACTTACAACCACTCTTTTTCGTAGAGATAACAAGACTTCGAACCACTGTTTTTGGTAGAAGTAACAATATTTTAGACCACCCTTTCTGGTCTAGGCTTCAGAACGCCTTTTTTGGTAGATGTAACACAGTTCAGACCCCTCTTTTTGGTAGAAATAACAAGATTTGAACCATTCTTTTTGTTAGAGGTTACAAGATTTCAGACCGCTCTTTTTGGTAGAGAAAACAAGACCTCAGACTCCTCCTGTTGGATATTGAACCACTCCTTTTTGGTAGAGGTAAAAAATATTTGGGCCGATCTTTTTGGTAGAGGTTACAAGACTTCAGATCACTCTTTTTAGCAGAGATGACGAGACTTCGGAGCACTTTGTTTGGTAAAGGTAACAAGATTTCAAACCAAACTTTTTGGTAGCGGTATGACGACCTCAGATTGCTCTTTTTGGTAGAGCTAACAAAGTTTGTACCACTCTATTTGAGAGAGGTTACACGACTTCGTACCATTTTATTTGGTATACGCAACAAGACTTTTAAAACACCATGTATTAATAATCAATAATGTTTTCATTTTGTTTTTATTTGAAACAAACATAAAGCCTACATGAAACGCGAAAAATTTGAATTAATATGATTTATTTGTGAAAACTTATTGGTTTCATTCGTGAGAAAATAGTTCATGAAAAATGCCCACATCAACGTATATTTGCATTTAAGTTCTTGAACGAAAGCTATAACTGCGTGTTTACTTTTTTGAAGGTGTATATAAATGCAACGTTGATCTATTTCCTTTTTCGTGAGTAAATATTGTTATATTTATAAAAAAAACAACTGCCCTCTAAAAATCTTCATCAGAATTTAACCAGCCAAATTAAAGACTAAGGAAGAAGTATTTGATGTATTAATTTAATTTATTAATTTAATTTATTAATTTCATTTATTAATTTGATTTATTAATTTCATTTATTAATTTCATTTATTAATTTAATTAATTAATTTACCTTATTAATTTGATTTATTAATTTCATTTATTAATTTACCTTATTAATTTGATTTATGCATTTAATTTATTAATGTAATTTATTAATGTAATTTATTATTGTAATTTATTAATGTAATTTATTAATTTAATTTATTAATTTAATTTATTAATTTGATTTATTAATTTAATTTATTAATTTAATTTATAATTTTAATTTATTAATTTGATTTATTAATTTAATTTATTAATTTAATTTATTAATTTAATTTATTAATTTGATTTATTAATTTAATTTATTAATTTGATTTATTAATGTGATTTATTAATTTGATTTATTAATTTAATTTATTAATTTAATTTATTCATTTGATTTATTAATTTGATTTATTGATTTGATTTATTAATTTAATTTATTAATTTAATTTATTAATTTGTTTTATTAATTTAATTTATTAATTTAATTTATTCATTTGATTTATTAATTTGATTTATTAATTTGATTTATTAATTTAATTTATTAATTTAATTTATTAATTTAATTGATTAATTTAATTTATTAATTTAATTTATTAATTACTCACTTTGTTTTCTCAGTTTCTTGGCTTCTCAATTAATTCGTGGGTTACTTAATGACGAAACAAACAATTGCAAACTATTTTGTCGACGAACTTTTAAAAATGATATATTGCTACGAAGCATAATTAGTCGTTTACGTATACAACAAACGCTATTTAATCCTTTTTATTCTTCGAATTACAGTCACATTATTATTATCTCGTTATTTACTCGTCCTAACATGCGAAAGGGGTTGCAGCAAAAATGAAGAATCGAAAGGGTTTTCATCGCTTACACTTTATTATAGTAGAACGTCGACATTCTTTTAGCACCCCTAGCTTCAAAACCGCCGTTTACCCCTGCTTCCCCGCTGCTCGCGGGCCCCGCTGGAGGAAGTAAACGGTGGAAGTCCGCCCACTTCGGCTTCAACTTCTGTTCCTTTTACAAATCCTATCTCGGTCGGTGTCGTAATTCTGAAAATTATTTTTCACACATTATACAATCCGGAGATTGAGGTCAAGATACTAATAATACAATCATTATATTTATAGATTCGTCTCAACCTTGAGATTATCATAATAACCGCAGTCGTATTAAAAACGCCACATCAACCTACACACCTGACGTACATGTTTTTACCGTCTAGATTATAATTTTTATTTACTATTTCGCTCTATCGAGAATCGCGCTGCTACATAAGTATCGATTAAACACCAGATTTTCAATTATGAAAATATTTAGATACCATTAATTCTTCTTGAGTAATTCCATTTACTATACAATTTTATTATGAAATACCATTACTTGATTTTTTGACCACTCGTCGCCCAAAAAATCCCGTTTATCAACGTTTTTTATTCAGAAATTCAAGCAGGCAGACATCATTATACATTAAACTTGCATAGAAAACTGAATCTGTGGCTCAAAAATGTAAGTTTTTTAAAAGGAATTTATGCTAAAAATTGTATACGATGTTATGAAAAGCAGGTCAAATAGCAAGTGTAGAGACCATCAATTTACGTCAAATAGCAAGTGTAGAGACCATCAATTTACGTCAAATAGCAAGTGTAGAGACCATCAATTTACGTCAAATAGCAAGTGTAGAGACCATCAATTTACGTCAAATAGCAAGTGTAGAGACCATCAATTTACGTCAAATAGCAAGTGTAGAGACCATCAATTTACGTCAAATAGCAAGTGTAGAGACCATCAATTTACGTCAAATAGCAAGTGTAGAGACCATCAATTTACGTCAAATAGCAAGTGTAGAGACCATCAATTTACGTCAAATAGCAAGTGTAGAGACCATCAATTTACGTCAAATAGCAAGTGTAGAGACCATCAATTTACGTCAAATAGCAAGTGTAGAGACCATCAATTTACGTCAAATAGCAAGTGTAGAGACCATCAATTTACGTCAAATAGCAAGTGTAGAGACCATCAATTTACGTCAAATAGCAAGTGTAGAGACCATCAATTTACGTCAAATAGCAAGTGTAGAGACCATCAATTTACGTCAAATAGCAAGTGTAGAGACCATCAATTTACGTCAAATAGCAAGTGTAGAGACCATCAATTTACGTCAAATAGCAAGTGTAGAGACCATCAATTTACGTCAAATAGCAAGTGTAGAGACCATCAATTTACGTCAAATAGCAAGTGTAGAGACCATCAATTTATGTCAAATAGCAAGTGTAGAGACCATCAATTTACGTCAAATAGCAAGTGTAGAGACCATCAATTTACGTCAAATAGCAAGTGTAGAGACCATCAATTTACGTCAAATAGCAAGTGTAGAGACCATCAATTTACGTCAAATAGCAAGTGTAGAGACCATCAATTTACGTCAAATAGCAAGTGTAGAGACCATCAATTTACGTCAAATAGCAAGTGTAGAGACCATCAATTTACGTCAAATAGCAAGTGTAGAGACCATCAATTTACGTCAAATAGCAAGTGTAGAGACCATCAATTTACGTCAAATAGCAAGTGTCGAGACCATCAATTTACGTGCAACTGACATAGAATACTTAAGACTCGCCTAAAATATAAATGGACATTTTTCTTCATTTTCGTGCTTAATCGATAAGACTGAAATCCATAAAACAAAGATTAAGAACTATCCATGTTTTTGATATTCTTACTTATTCATTGCTCTCACCGACACACAATTGCAAAATAATGCACATAGTTTGCTACAAACGGACATTTAAACACTTTAAATATTTGTTATTATTATTATTATTATTATTATTATTATTATTGTTATTATTATTATTATTATTAATATTTTTATTATTATTATTATTATTATTATTATTATTATTATTATTATTATTATTATTATTATTATCAGCATCATCATTATTATTATTATCATTATTATTAATCTCAAATCGATTTAATTCTCAAAGTTTGGTTTAAAAGTTGAAAATCTTACTGATTTAAAATCAGTCACATTTTACAGCTCTTTAAGCGAATCCCTTGTTGACAGCAATATCTATTTCCGAGAGATGCTTGTATCTCAACGTTGTTTACCTTCTTGCTTGCGTTCTGAAACCGCATAACAACCATTTGATCTTTCCCAAGGGTCTTCGCGTATTCCTGTTTTCCCCTGTGCTCCTTCTCTAGAGCCTTAGTGGGCTCCGTCGCCCCGAACAAAACTTTGGATATTTGTCGACTCTTTTGAAAGAATGATGCAAAGTTATATTTAGTTCTATCCGAACAAGAATCTCCAACCATCACTACCAAGGGAGACAACTTGAAAATATCCTATAAAACGAACAACAGTTTTTTCTTCAAAGTTTATCCTAGGATTTAGGTTCGTATTTCAGAAGGGATTTAAATCGTACACGAGACATTTGACAAATTTCCTCCGGTAATAGTGAACATTTATATAACGTTTATATAAAAATTGACATTCGGCTCATTCTAAGCTCAACTCTATAACATTTTGTGGCTCATAACTTCAGTAGTGTAATCCCTATGTTAACACACTTTTTACAATGGAATTATTTTTTTTATTGCTGTTTGAAATATTTTGGAGTTTCATCTAGTGTACACTGCTAGACGTGTCTCTGTATTATGGGCCATATTTTGTACATGTATGCTAGATAGTAATACATATATTTAACAAACTAAAGCAATCAGCTTTTCCGTTTAAAAGTTAAATTTCCTGCGGAACCAACATACACATTAAGTCACAGAAGCGTTCACAAAGAATATTTGAAAAGAGCGTTGCATTAAATTGATTAAGTCAAGTTTTTTTTATAAAGGTTGCATATACAACTAATTTTTATTCCAGAAAATTATATTTTATAAAATATAAAAATTCAAAATTATACTAACACCTAAGATTAAGATGTTTTTATGTTTTCCATATTTTTTAAATGTGCTGAAATTCATCATTTTAGCTAGGAATATACAACAAAAGCGTACGTGGATTTATCATATCATAATCATAATTTTGGACCATTCTTATAAAAATACAACAACTCCACAATAGAAGAGAATTGGTGACAATCCTGAAAAAAGGGGCACACTTTATTTTCCTCGGCATCAATAAAATAGTAGATATTATATCTAATGGTTTTAGACTAAAAACACTACACTTACAACACAATATAAACAAAGTACCATATGTCTGTCTGTCTCTCTCTCTTTATATATATAATTTAAGGCCATCATGAACCCAAATACCAGATGTTTAAATGTACTCGATGAGGTGTTTAAGGGCTGTATACATCGTAAATAAGCACTCATTATTTATTGGATGGATCGAGTGACTTAAGCCTTCCTAGAACCCTAAATACATTTTTCAGACACTTACATACTTCCACTGCAGACTTCTCGTTCTACAAACCTGATCACAACCCTTTTTTCCTTTCTCTATTTTTCCCTCTTCCTTATTTTAATTTTCAATTTTTATATTTTTATATTTTCATATTTTTATATATTTTTTAAATTTTTAAATTTTAAAATTTTATTTTTCGAATTTTTATTTATTTATTTATATATTGATTTTTATTTATATATTGATTTTTTATTTATATTTATATATTGATGATTTTTTTATTTACACATGCATGTGTGTGTATCTGTGTGTATATATGTATATATATATATATATATATATATATATATATATATATATATATATATATGTGTGTGTGTGTGTATGTATATGTGTATGTGTACGTGTGTATGTGTATATTTATTTTTTATTTTTTATTTATATATTGATTTTTTATTTATATATATATATATATATTTTTATATATATATATGAATGTTTATTTTTTTTATTTACATATTTATATATGAATTTTTATTTTTATTTATATATTGATTTTTTATTTATATTTTGATTTTTTATTTATATATTGATTTATTTAAATTTTGATTTTTGTTTTTGATTTTTTTATATTTATATTTATTTATGTTTTTATTTTTATTTTTATTTTTATTTATTTATTTATATATTTATATTTTTACTTATATATTAATATTTTTATTTAATTTTGATTTTGATTCTTTATTTACATATTTTTATTTTCTATTTATATATTGATTTTATTTATATATTGAATTTTTTATTTATACATTTATTTTTTATTTTTTTACTTTATTTTATTTTATTTATATATAGATTTTTGATTTTTGATTTATATATTGATTTCTTTATTTATATATTGATCTTTTATTTATATATTGATTTTTATTTATACATTGATTTTTATTTATATATTGATATTTTAATTATATATTGATTGATTTTTTATGTATATATTGAGTTTTTATTAATGTATTTATGTATTTATCTATATTTATATTTTTTATTTATATATTTATCTATATTTATATTTTTACTTTGAATTGATATTTATTAATTGAAATGATCGAAATTTATATATACATATATATATTTTATATAATAATAAATTGTTACCTCCCCTTTTTTAGATAATTTAATTAATTAGAGTTGCGTACCCTTAATTGTTTTCTACATATATATATATAGAAATAATATGTATAAATATAAAAATAATATTTTATTATTATCAATTAAATTTTATTTTATTTTATTTTATTTTTATCCTACTTTCTTTCTTTCTTTCTCTCTTTTCTTTCTTTCTTACTTCCTTCCTTCTCGTGCTTCACTTCTACATATAGAATCTCTTAACGGCTTTTTCTGACCTAAGCGTTCTCGTCGGCCCTCCATTTCAAAATTATGTGTACATAGCGTTTCATAACGGTTATAAGTGTTTTTTGAAGAAATTCCATCATTTACTATTTCAGACTATGCTGAAGAAGACGGAATCGGGAATTCAACCCGTTTCTTGTCAGAAACCACTGGTCCATGTCTGATTAAAATCTGTATTTAAAAATAAATTTAAATATATATATATATATATATATATATATATATGGGAGAGAGAGCTACGTCTGTCCTTCTAGCAACGTCCGTGTGTCCGTCCAGCCAACGGAAAATCAAAACCTCACAAATAGACAAACATTAATAAATAAATAAATATGTAACTTACGATAATGTGTTAGCTTCGGTAAAGCTAAGAAACCTTGTATACAAAAATCCATATATTAAACAAAACGTACTTATAAAATTCCATAACAAGAGAAGACACACACACACTCACACAAAACACACACACACATATATATATATATATATATATATATATATATATATATATATATATATATATAATGTGTGTGTTTATCGTTCAAGTTTTAAAGTATTGCATGGAAAGTTAATAAAATTGAAATATAAGCCAAATTAGCAATACAAGATTAATTTATTATTTTTTTTTTTCTTACATTAATCCTATCGATTACGGAATAAAATTCCTTCTTCAGGGGCGACCAGTATTGAGTCATTTTTTTTTTTCATCAAAAAACAAGAATAAAGAAACTTATTTCTTTGTTAATTTGATAAACGTCTTTGATGGTACGACGTCATCGCCGTGCTTTTATGAAATGGCGGGTAGGATTCAAAAAGCGGTGTCGAACGAGAGATGCGTTGGCACGCTGTCAAGTAATGTGTGTGTTTATCGTTCAAGTTTTAAAGTATTGCATGGAAAGTTTAAAAAATTGAAATATAAGCCAAATTAGCAATACAAGATTAATTAATTTTTTTTTCTTACATTAATCCTATCGATTACGGAATAAAATTCCTTCTTCAGGGGTGACCAGTATTGAGTCATTTTTTTATTTTTTTTATCAAAAAACAAGAATAAAGAAACTTATTTCTTTGTTAATTTGATAAACGTCTTTGATGGTACGACGTCATCTCCGTGCTGTTATGAAATGGCGGGTAGGATTCAAAAACCGGTGTCGAACGAGAGATGCGTTGGCACGCTGTCAAGTAATGTGTGTGTTTAACGTTCAAGTTTTAAAGTATTGCATGGAAAGTTAATAAAATTGAAATATAAGCCAAATTAGCAATACAAGATTAATTTATTTTTTTTTTTCTTACATTAATCCTATCGATTACGGAATAAAATTCCTTCTTCAGGGGTGACCAGTATTGAGTCATTTTTTTTTTTCATCAAAAAACAAGAATAAAGAAACTTATTTCTTTGTTAATTTGATAAACGTCTTTGATGGTACGACGTCATCGCCGTGCTGTTATGAAATGGCGGGTAGGATTCTAAAAACCGGTGTCGAACGAGAGATGCGTTGGCACGCTGTCAAGTAATGTGTGTGTTTATCGTTCAAGTTTTAAAGTATTGCATGGAAAGTTAATAAAATTGAAATATAAGCCAAATTAGCAATACAAGATTAATTAATTTTTTTTTCTTACATTAATCCTATCGATTACGGAATAAAATTCCTTCTTCAGGGGTTACCAGTATTGAGCCATTTTTTTTTTCATCAAAAAACAAGAATAAAGAAACTTATTTCTTTGTTAACCAGTGTCGAACAGGAGATGCGTTGGCAGACTGTCAAGTAATGTGTGTGTTTATCGTTCAAGTTTAAAGTATTGCATGGAAAGTTAATAAAAATTTTTTTAAAAAAAATGACTCAATACTGGTCACCCCTGAAGAAGGAATTTTATTCCGTAATCGATAGGATTAATGTAAGAAAAAAAAATAATAATAAAGTAATCTTGTATTGCTAATTTGGCTTATATTTCAATTTTATTAACTTTCCATGCAATACTTTAAAACTTGAACGATAAACACACACATTACTTGACAGCGTGCCAACGCATCTCTCGGTCGACACCGGTTTTGTAATCCTACCCGCCATTTCATAACAGCACGGCGATGACGTCGTACCATCAAAGACGTTTATCAAATAAACAAAGAAATAAGTTTTTTTATTTTTATTTTTGTATGAAAAAAAAAATGACTCAATACTGGTCACCCCTGAAGAAGGAATTTTATTCCGTAATCGATAGGATTAATGTAAGAAAAAAAATTAATTAATCTTGTATTGCTAATTTGGCTTATATTTCAATTTTATTAACTTTCCATGCAATACTTTAAAACTTGAACGATAAACACACACATTACTTGACAGCGTGCCAACGCATCTCTCGTTCGACACCGCTTTTTGAATCCTACTCGCCATTTCATAACAGCACGGCGATGACGTCGTACCATCGAAGACGTTTATCAAATTAACAAAGAAATAAGTTTCTTTTTTCTTGTTTTTTGATGAAAAAAAAAAATGACTCAATACTGGTCACCCCCGAAGAAGGAATTTTATTCCGTAATCGATAGGATTAATGTAAGAAAAAAAACAATTAATTAATCTTGTATTGCTAATTTGGCTTATATTTCAATTTTATTAACTTTCTATGCAATACTTTAAAATTTGAACGATAAACACACACATTACTTGACAGCGTGCCAACGCATCTCTCGTTCGACACTGGTT
Organism: Sepiola atlantica; assembly: GCA_963556195.1. Classification (NCBI taxonomy): domain Eukaryota; kingdom Metazoa; phylum Mollusca; class Cephalopoda; order Sepiida; family Sepiolidae; genus Sepiola; species Sepiola atlantica. Next base: position 43,910,211 of record OY744524.1, read on the forward strand.
TTTGAATCCTACTCGCCATTTCATAACAGCACGGCGATGACGTCGTACCATCGAAGACGTTTATCAAATTAACAAAGAAATAAGTTTCTTTATTCTTGTTTTTTGATGAAAAAAAAAAAATAATGACTAAATACTGGTCACCCCTGAAGAAGGAATTTTATTCCGTAATCGATAGGATTAATGTACGAAAAAAAAAAAAAAAAATTAATCTTGTATTGCTAATTTGGCTTATATTTCAATTTTATATATATATATATATATATATATATATATATATATATATGTATATATATATATATATATATATATATATATATATATGTTAATTATTTATTACCTACATACATCAATGTTTCATGCTTACGCAATCTTCAGTTCGGCGGGCGCGAACTCCGATCACTAATTCGCAGTCAAGAGCGTTTCCCGTTGGCCACCAGAAGTTATCTTAGAATTAAGGAAGAATTTAACTTTGTAAATACCAAGTCGGCGGGTATTTTACAACGAGCAGCGAATAGTGATACACAACAACAAACTGTGTTGGTACTCGCAATGAAGCTAGTAGTACTGCCTGTTATTAAACTCACTCAGAGTGCCCGGCCTTAGTAAAGGGTGCTTTTAATAATATTTATAAATAAATATTAATTATTTATTACTTACAGACATCGATGTTTCATGCTTACGCAATCTTTAGTGCAGGAAGTTAATTTCCGATGGTCGGCGGGCGTCAATTCCGATCACAAATCGCTACTGATTCGCAGTCAAGAGCGTTTCCCGTTGGCCACCACAAATTAGCTTAGAATTAAGGAGGAATTTAACTTTGTAAATACCAATATATATACAATATATATATATATATATATATATATATATATATATATATATATATATATATATATATATATATATATATATATATAGATGTATATATATATATATATATATATTATTTCATGTATGCACATATAGTGTTATAAGAAGATATATTTTAATATCGATTTTTAGTATTTATTTCAACATTGCTCAATACGCGAGTAGAGCTATGTAGTACGTAATGGACATATATTGATGGCAATTAAATAGAAAGAAGAAAGTTAATAATGAAGAGAAAATCTGTAACTATAGAACTCGTGCACTTTGTCCACTATAAAAATATGCCTAGCCGAAAGCATTGTTTACCAAGCTACCATATATCTGCTAAAGAGAGGCCGAATAACAAGAATTACTACGTGGGTATCACCTCCTTATATTTAAAACAAGTATTGTCCAGCTACGTCTGTCCGTCTGTCCAGCTACGTCCGTGCGTCCGTCCATCTACATCCATCTATTCGTCCAGCTACGTCCGTCCGTCAATCCGCCCACCTACGTCCGTCCGTCTGTCCACCTACGTCCTCCCGTCCGCCCGTCCGTCTGCCCGTCAGTCCGTCCCTCCGTCAATCAAGCTTAGTCTGTCCGGCTACGTATTTCGTCCGTCAATCCATTCAGCTACGTTCGTTCGTCAATTAGTCCACCAACGTCCGTCCATCCGTCTAGCTACATCCGTCCAACCGTCCATCTATGTCCGTTTGTCCGTCCAGCTACGTCCGTTCAGCTACGTCCGTCCGTCCATCTGTCTACCTTCGTCCGTCCGTCTGTCCGTCCGTCCAGCTACATCTGTCCTTCCATCTACGTCCGTCTGTCGGTCCAGCTACGTCCGTCCGTCTGTCCATCCATCCAGCTACGTCCGTCGTCTATCCGTCAGCCCGTCCTTCCAGCTACGTATGTTTGTTTGTCAATCAAGCCACGTCCGTCCGTCTGTCCGTCAAGCTACGTATGTCTGTCCGTCAAGCTACGTCCATCTGTCAATCTGTCTAGCTACGTCCGTCCGTCCATCTACGTCCGTCCGTCCGTCAATCCATCCACCTACATCCGTCCGTCCAGCTACGTTCGTCCTTCTAGCTACGTCTGTCTGTCCGTCTAGCTACGTAAGTCCGTCTGTCCAGCTACGTCCGTCCACCTACGCGCGTCCGTCCACCTACGCGCGTCCGTCCATCCGTCCGTTGGTCAATCAAGCTACGTCCGTCCGTCCAGCTACGTCTGTCAGTGAAGTTAAAGTTAAAAATAAATATGCTTCGCTATTATTTTCACTAATATTCATATTCATATAAATTAAAATCTACAGCAATAAATAATTATGCTTCATCATTGTTTTCCCTAATATATATATATATATATATATATATATATATATATATATATATACTACTGAATGTCTGTATGTATGTGTGTTAGTGTGTGTGTGCTCTATAGAAAAAAAAGTTAGCGAATCTAGATAAAATCTAAAAGTATAGTCTAATGTAAAATTCACAGAGAAAGTTAATGGGCGTATTCCCGAATATCTGAATTCACTGCTAAGGGGGCTATGGGGCAGATCTCGTCTGGGGGGATCGATTATTTCAGCTATTTTCAGATTAATTTCAATTTAATTATGTATTAATATAAATGGAAAACAATTATATCATGTAGTCTTTTTTAAAAAACAAATTGCAAGTCATACCCGAAAAAAACGGCAAGTCATTTCCTCAAATTCAATCCTTCTGTTCTGTTGTCATGATACCATCCTCTCAGGTATTACCTCCTCCTTTTTTTAGAGGTATAGAGGAAGTGTAGTATCTGTTCTGTTGTATTGAAACTTTTCTCCAAGTCAGCACCCCTTCTTCTTTTGAGAGGTGTAGAGGTAGTATCTTTTATGTTATCATGATACAATTCTCCAGGCATTACCTCCTCCTTTTTAGAGATGTACAAGGAGGATAGAGTATGTTCTGCTTCCAACTTTTTTAATTGAACTCACTAAAAATTTGGGGTGGGGGGGATAAGGGTATTTTTTTTTCTTGAACTAAAAATATTTTTTTCGGGTGGGAATAATTTTTCTTTTTTCTTACAAAAAATAAATATTTTTAGGATGGTTGGCGTGGGTGAAATAATTTTTTTGTGGGGGTGTGGTGAAAGAATTATTTTTAAATTCTGTTTTTGTCAATTTTTTTTAATTTAACTTTTTTTCGCAAATTTTGATGTTTTGTGATGGCTTTTTTTGTTTTTATTATTTTTTTTTTTAATTATTATGTTTTTTCATGTTTTTTTGTCAATGTTATGTTTTTTCTCTCTTTGGCGCCAATTTTGATGTTTTTTTATGTGTTTGTGTTCTTTTTTTCATGTTTTTTGTCAATTTTTTGTTTTTGTTTTTGCGCCAATTTTGATGTTTTTGTGTATTTCATCTGCTTTTTATGTTTTTTGTCAATTTTTTGTTTCGCTTTTTTGCGCTAATTTTGATGTTTTTTTATACCTTTCTTGTTTTTTATATGTCTTTTTAATTCTTTTCATGTGTTTTGTTAGGTGTTATTTTTGCTCTTTGGTGCCAATTTGTGTGTTTTTCATATTTTTGTTTGTTTTTTATCTGTTTTTTTTTCATGTTTTTGGTCAATTTTTTTGTGTTCTTTGGTCATTTTAAACAGGGCGCCGGATTGAGATACAGCCATATCTGGACGCGTCAGACGATTATCCGTCGAAGGTAGTGTAGTATCTGTTCTATTGTCAGATGCCATCCTTCCAGGCATTACCCCTTCCTCTTTTGAGAGGTGTGGGGTTAGTGTAGTATCTATTCTGTTGTCATGATACCATCCTCCCAGGCATTCCATCCTCCTTTTTGAGAGGTGTGGGGTTAGTGTAGTATCTATTCTGTTGTCATTATACCCTCCTCCCAGGCATTTCATCCTACCTTTTTGAGAGGTGTGGAGGTAATGTAGTATCTGTTCTGCTTACAACAAGCAAAAATATGCGACCGGGTGCTTGTGCAGTATACCTCCCATATAGAATAAGTTTTTAGGGGGATTCTGCAGTATTGCGTCGCTATGAAATACGTTTACTTCTTCATCTTCTTCTTCATGAACAGGAACACAAAGCCACCATATGGGTTCTTTGATACAATTAATATGAGTTCTTATGTATGTGCACCGGGGTGGAGATAGATACGTATATAGTATGCGCACCGAGGTGAAGTTAGGTACGTATATAGTATGCACAGCGGGGCAAAGATAGGTACGTATATAGTATGAACCAGGGCGGGGATAGGTGCGTATATAGTATGCGCACCGGGGCGGCGATAGGTAAGCATATAGTATGTGCACCAGGGCGGGAATATGTACGTATATAGTATGCACACCGGAGCAGGGATAAGTACGTATATAGTATGCGCACCGGAGCGTAAATAGGTACGTATATAGTATGCGCACTGGTACGGAGATAGGTACTATTTAATATCAGCACCAGGGCGGAGATAGGTATGTATTTAGTATTTGCACCAGGGCGGAGATAAGTACTTATATAATATTTGCACAGGGGCGAATATAAGTATGTATACAGTATTTGCACCGGGGCGGTGATAGGTACGTTTATAGTATGCGCACCGGGGCAGGGATAGGTGTGTATATAGTATGCGCACCGGAGCGGTGATAGGTTCGTTTATAGTATGCGCACTGGGGGCGGGGATAGGTGCGTATATAGTATGCACACCAAAGAAGACATAGGTACATATATGGTATGTACACCGGGGCGGTGATAGGTACGTATATAGTATGCGGATCGGGGCGGTGATAGGTACGTATATATATGCGCACCACGGCGGGGATAGGTACGTATATAGTAAGACAGATGTAGTACTTTTAATAGAAATATGTCATACTTTTGCCCTGGTTAAAGGAAGAGGAAGGGTTGGTAAGAGACAGCTTTCACCGAAGGCAACAGGGAGAAGGTGGCAACGGGAAGAGGGAGCCGTGAAATATGTCAACCAGGGAAAAGAGAACCCCGGGAAACGCCAGGTAGCCCTGCTAGTGGTAAATAAGTGCCAGATTTTTATTACATCTTTTACAATAAAACGTTTAACGTTAAATAAAAAAATATCTATGGAAAATACAAATACAATTTTAATCTTAAACTAGGTTATACCCGATCGTTGAGTTGTGTTGTAACCTGGGTATGTCAATTGTCATCTTTACGTAGCTTCCGCCGCTTTATAGCTAGTACGATGAAATATATTTGTGAAATTTCGTGGAAAAATACCGTACTCAGTATTTGTATGAGAGAGTAAGTAACTACGATTGATATATTTACGTAATGCTTTTATTTGTAAAAAACATTAGAAATTCTATTTTTAAGCAAAAAACATTAGAAATTTAATTAGAAATTTTAAGTAAAAAACATTAGAAATTCTATTTTTAAGCAAAAAACATTAGAAATTTAATTAGAAATTTTAAGTAAAAAACATTAGAAATTCTATTTTTAAGCAAAAAATAATCGATTGAATGAATTCCAAATACTCTTTATACCGACTTTTTTGCGATTATCAAAAAAAATTCACTTAATTTAAAAAAAAACAATTTTTGGTTTTGTAATTATGTTTTGTTATTAATTTAAATTTATAAAACACGTATCCAGTTAAAATAAAATATTTTAGACTTACGTGAATTCGAACTTGCGTGTTGATATCGTAAAAATCACTGCCTTAGTAATGTGAACTCTGCCTATTAAGTATTTCTTAATCAATTATATGATTGTACAAACAGATAAACTCCAAAAATGCCATAACGTTTTAATAGCATACTGGGTCAGCAAATGCAGCTTCTTTAATATAAAGTTATGTACTTTTAATTTGAAGTTTAACTTTTTAAAATTGAACTTAATTATTTTACTTTGACGGTACAAGATAAACATTCTTGTCAACTGCATACTATACTAGCACAGATAGTTCATACTATTATGCATGATTCTTTTATACCATGCCTTTGCAAAACACCTCATATGCAAATGCACATATCCATTGCAAATCAGTCCGAAATTCTCTAATTAGTCTTTTAAAACTTTTAATGTTCCTCTGATGAACATCTCGACGAATAAAAGTGCTCTGCACGCACGTGTACACTCTATCATCGTTAAAGATATTGCATCATGGAAGTTTATTCTCTCTCTCTTATTTTCAGTGTTAATTTTATTCGTCACGATTTCTAACGATAAGATATAATTAATACGGATGGATGATAGTGCAGTTATTTAAATTACGAATGTCAATTTACGAAGCCATTTCATTTATATTTGTACATATTTTGTTTTTCTTTGCGGCCTTTTTGTTCTTACAGGGACTCCTTTAATTTAAATTATTTGAAGCGGTGATCCAACATCAGTTCCTTCATCTTCTCGCCGTAATTTGATGAAAATGAAAAAAATACTAAAATATTATTCCCTTCTTAAATTTGTATATTAAATCTGCATTTATCAGCTGAAGTGCTTGCAGCGTAGATATATGTTATCTTATCTTGTTTCTATTATGTTTAGATGTTTTCGAATCCAAATCTTTGAGTTTTAACGTATGCGAGCTTCGGTAAACACTGTAATTCTCATAAATGAGCGGCACACAACATTGGCTTTTACGATGTATACACCACAAACAGGGACAAACATAGCATTTCAAAACAAAAGTGTTTTATTCTTGAACATAGTTTCATACCATATAATATCACAATTGTGTTCTTGTTTCTATTACTTTTACTAAAGTTTTTATTACAACGGTTGATCAATTTAAACCTCGTTCCTTTCCTCTCTTGCTTTTTTATAAAGGGTGGTCCGAAAATCTTGTTGTCTGTAAAAAAATTAATGACAATAAAGGAACAAGTAATACAGAAATACAAACGCATGTCCTGTTTGTAGTTTGTTTCGGTTTAAGAACAGTAGAACAAGCAAGAAAAGTAATTGAAAAGAACCTGTAATGGATTCTATTTATTCACTTTCATTGACATAGACGCATCGAGAAGTTCTGTATGAAAACCATCATTTGTATGGCACAAAATTATGCAGCTTAATGACATATGTTATATTTTAGGAAGCAATATTGTTCACTTCAGTCTCTTTCGTTCTCTCTCTATCTTTTACTCTCACTCTCTCTCACTCTCTCTATATATATGTATATATATATATATATAATCTCTCTTTCTCTTTCTCTCTCTCTCTTTCTAAACTCCATATCTTTTTGCCCCTGTATAATCTCCTTGTCTCTCTTCTCTATATTTCGATATCTGAAGAAACCTTGCCTCTTCCCCTGCAACGTACAAACCTGTCTCTTTTCAAGATATTCAGCCATCTCTCTTTCTGTCCCTCACGCTCTCTCTCTCTCTCTCTCTCTTTCTCTCTCTCTTTATCTCACTCTCTGTCTATCTCTCTTTTTTTGATAAAATTTCAATTATTTTTTTACTTCCTCGCGAGTGATTACATTTTTAAAATTAAAACATTTCGAGACCCATGACTGTAGGTGTGTAAGCTCTGCTTATACAATTTTTTATCAGATAAAATGCTTCTGATTGCATAGAAATAGGTTTTCGTATTTTAAGCTAGAATTGTCCGCAAGGATCCGCTGCGCAATGGATAAAAGTGCTAATTTATAATCAGTTATAAGTGACAATTTTGTAGAGGTTGAAGGTTCAATACTGAGTATTGGCGATATTAAGAATACAATTACGAATCACTTAAGACGTCTACCCAGTCATAGGTGACGGAACGAGAACAAACTTACCCTATTGATTTCATAAAAGGTTCTGTTCGAAATTACCTACCGATTCATGAATTTGACAATGATTTCTGAGTGCGACGAGAATCATCTGAAGAAAGTCGGAGATTACATCGGCTGAAACATTGTGAGAATAACATACAAAATGAGAACAGTAGTCCGAATAATCAAAATAATACAGCTTAAAAGTATGTTTGAGGTGTGACATGTTGTACTTATTCAATAGTTCAGATGTCTCTCAGTATTATGAACATTAGATTGATATTATAACTAGTTGATAATAAAAAAGAAATATCGTCCTGGATACGTTGATGCGGTTATGTATTTAAAATAACCACTTTCGTGGAGTCTAAAACGCCCTCTACATTCAGATTCACCATCGTTAAGTATCGAGAAAGGTTGTACAAAACTAGGAAAAAAACAAGTGACCCTTATTATCGCTTTTGTGTGAGGTGGAAAGAAAATTCTCCATCTTGAAGACACGGCGTTGGCGGCAGAAATCATTGCCCTTGTGCCATCAGCTCGACTGTCATGGCAGCTTTTCCCCGCTCTCTGTTTTTCTTGATGGCGTAGATTTTGGGCAGGACGAGAGTGGCCAGGGGGGGGGGGCAGATGAGACGAAAAAATCGAAGAAGAAAAAATAAATGGAGGCAAAAAGTGATGGACGGTATTCATGACAAATTTGCCCAGGTGCCACTAGCAACATATTTCAATCTGTGGGCTAATTACAAAATCCAGTCTAAAATACAACCCCAAAAAATAGAAATAGAGCGGGAAAGTCGATAGGAGCGCGGGGATATGCTGAGAAATCAAGAAGGAAAAGAAAAGAATAGAAATCGAAAGAAAAGGTGACATAATCTTATTATAATGGTGATGTGTGTGTCTGTGACCTAAACTACGTCATATTTTCAACTATGTTACGTCATATTCTAACACAAGTCTCTTTTCGGAAACACATAGAATAAATCTACGTACACTCAGATGTTGGTTTGGTATCATTTTTCTGTTTAACGGTATATAAATTCATTTGAATAATTTAATGTCGAGGCAGAAAACTATTGTCGACGATTGATTGTATACACACATCACAATTCTGACATTCCTTGAGAGTATAGATTCATAGTTAACCAAAAATGAATTCAGGAAATTTTGACCAAGAACACGACGATTCTTGGGATCTCATATTGCAATATTCGTCTCCCCATAATGGAAACGTTGTTTATTCAAGTAAATAAACCTAGTATCAACCATGCTCGTTATGAGGGGGGGGGGGCGAAGGGTTGTTGAAGTGGTGTTGAAGTGGTATTGAAATGTTTTTTATAAACGTCTTCTTAATAAATTCACCAATCTTTTATTTTGCATACTCATTCATCCGCCTGAAGATGATCGAGATCGGTCGAAAACGTTCGCGAAAATATGGCGATTTTTTATACAACATGGACGACAATACCAAATCGGTCGTGTGACGAATCGAAAAAACGAATCAAAAAATAAATAAACAGAAGCTGGCGCTACTGTTCAACCAAACATGCATAAGAGAAGGAATGCTGCCTAATTACACAAATTTGAAACATATATATATATATATATATATATATATATTCATTCTGTTAAGTGGAAAGAAATTCAATAGACTGCTCAATTATTATATTAGTGCATAATGTTTATTTATGAATTTAACAGAAGTTTAGATCACATAGTACCAATGGTTTTGCGAACAACTGGATCCTAGTTAATAAACTTTCGGCTTAAATCCGATTCATCGCCTATCATTTTCTGGATCATTGAGGAAACATTGAGTGGAAAAACACTTGAATGTCCTATCTATTGTCTTTCAGTCTTTTTATAAATATTACTATTTTTAAAATCATTTTTGTAAAAAATACATATGTGTGACAAGTTTATTAAAAGTTTACTAGGCGTTTACAAGGCGTTTGTAAATGGAGCTTTGAGAGGAGGTCAGGTGGAAAGATTAACTTGCCACCTGACCTCCCCTCAAAGCTCCATTTACAAACACCTTAAAGCACATAACATCTCCAAAGATAATTTTAGAAATATCTTAACCAGTAGCACATTCATTCTTGCTGTATCATTTTACGGTATTCGCCTCCCCATAATGGAAGCGTTGTTCATTCAATTAAAAAAGCCCAACATTAACCATGCTCGTTATGAGGGGTGCGAAGGCGTTTTGAAATGCTGTTGAATGATTTTATGTTTTTAATCACATGGAAACATCCTCTTAAATAAATTCACCAATTTTATTTTGCATTTATCAATCATCCGCCTGAAGACGACCAATGATGGTCGAAAACGTTCGCGTTAAATATGGAGACTTCTTACACTCCATTATTAAAAGCACAAGATCTATCGTCCGACGAATAGAAAGATTGGATCAAAAAAGGAACAAACAGAAGTTGGCACTCCTGTTCAACCAGATATGTATAAAAGATGGAATGTTGCCTAACTATGCAAAATGTATATATATATTGACACTGTTTGACAATAAAAAACGCTTTTCCTGCCTCTCCAGATAAGTTTATCTTAATGTCAATTCATTGTCTGTGCTGATTGTTGATAGCCGTTATCGTCCCGACCGTTCGTAATTTTAATAGGCTTAGTGTAGTTACTTTTTGAAAAATATTGATGAAAATGCAAGAATATCCGTGAGTATTCCGACTTTTGTGAGGGCTACATTATTTGCCTGTCTTCGCCGGCTTCATTATTCTGGAAGATCTGCGGACGAGATTATACATATAGTTTTCTTACCAAGCAGTGTCGCATTTTAGTGTGCTGGATATTCCTACATTGAAAACGGACTGTGAGTTTAACTTTAGCCTCATGGGAGAGAAAGTAAATAAAGTCAATATCCGGCAACACTTTCTTACTCATAATTAATCGATGCATTGTTTGTCGCGTTAAGCTCGCTCGTTTGTGAGGGAATGCCGTCCGCACCAGAGTGCTCTTTTTTGGGGAGCTGGATTTCTCATACATTAAATAAACACATTTGAGTCTAAATGTACCATGGTGAAGAGGATAGTCAAAAATCGGGATTATATCCGTCGTCATTCTCTTTTCTGACGGGGGTTAATAATTTTTCGCCTGTCATCTGAGGATCCGTCATTCTGAAAATATTGTCGACGGGACTAGATAGGTATGTTTACGCATCTAGAGTTCTCGTTTTTGGATACCTGGATTTTCCCTAGATTAAAAGTAAACTTTGAATCTCACCTTGTGATAGTGGGAGGCTGGTAAATGAAAATAGAAAATATCGAGATTATATCTTGAGAATGGATTTATTACTTGTCGTCTGAGCCTTCCTCGTGTGTGAGGGAGTGCCAACGGAACTATAGAGGTATTCTGTTCCTATCCAGAATGCCGCTTATGGGGGAGCTGGGTGTTCTTACATTAAAGAACCAGCCTTGAGTCTAAGTTTGCCGTCGTAGAAATTCTATTAAATCAGGATACTATTCAGCATCACTCTTTTTTCTGAATAGGACGGTTGAATTTACTGCCTTAGAGGGGGAGTGCTAACGGGACTATGCAGGTAGTGTTAGTCCTATCTAATGCCCCAAAAGGGTTAATGGATTTTATAAGCAAATAAATAGGGACAATTTCATTCTTTTAAAATTTATATCTCTATCTCGTCATTCATTTTCCTTGATAGACTATTCATCCTCCGTCTCGTTACTTTTTAACACAACCTTACTACGACAACCCCTCTCTCTATTTCACTCTCTCACACACACATGAACACACACACACACACACCATCTCGGTTCTACATACGAAAACTGACAACTGCTTCAATATAATAGAAAGTAAAAAAATTAAAATAAATTTATAAAATCAAAGCAGCCGAACATTTGACCTAAATATTCTTTTTCGAAAAATAAATATTTGATTAAAAATGGTGTATATTGGTGTTGACGACGGCGTATTATTATATAATATTTTCATGGAGATCGGAATTATTTGAATGTTCAAAGAGATGTATTAAAATATGTGTTGATGCTAGCGTGTCTCAGAGTTCTTTAAAGACGCAATTGAAATTTTAATAATCTTGTTTATTTTGTGCCCAATATTTATTGTTCCAATTTCATACAACTCAGAGATATTTTAATTTTCCAATGGAAACTTGTGCACCCTTTGTTCAGGCTCACCAATCTGTAAGATATCAGATGAAATTGAAATTTTAGGAATCTTTCTTACTTAGTCCTTGAATACTTTTTGTTCAAAGTTCATGCTAATTGGAAATGTTTTACATTTCAAAGAAGGGGTGTGACTTTTATTACGCTTTGAAACCATCAAATTGTATGATAAACAAGACTAAAACATTCCCAGTAATATGCAAACTACAAACATCTCATTGCTTTAGCTAGACCAATCGATGAAAACGAATGCACGGACAAACACAAAAACCGTGCGCATATATACGAACACGCACATCAATTAAGATGGAAAAAAGAAAGACCTGAAACTCAACGTTTCGCCCAACTGTTGCGTGGGCTTTTTCAAGAGTGAAAGAAAAACGGCAAAAGGCAGGAAGATCTGTAATTTGGATTAATATATACAGTCATCAGTGAATAATAAATGTAAATATGTGTAGAGAGAGAAGGTAAGCAAATACGTAAATAAATAAATTGATTAATTGAAACAAAAATCACGCAGTAGTTAGGCGACACGTTGCGTTTCAAGGCTTCCCTTTACCATTTTATACATACCGTAGGATTTATTATATCATTCATTTGTCATATATATATATATATATATATATATATATATATATATATATATATATATATATATATATATATTCCGTTTCAAATCTCAGCTTGAAACGCGCACCATATCTAGCCACACTGGGGAGTAGACAACTATATATATATATATATATATATATATATATATATAGAGAGAGAGAGAGAGAGAGAGAGAGAGAGAGAGAGAGAGAGAGCGAGAGAGAGAGACGGTGGGAGATATCATAATTAGTGAAGAAAAAATTAGTTAAGTTAAATTAGAGTTGAGTAATGAGAGGTGAGCAATTCGCCGAATAGATACCGTCGCGCACTGTTGAATTAGCTATGCTGAGTTGAATTCCTATTTCATCTATTTTGTTAAATTATGGAAAGGTAGTAACCCATTATTTACCGCCAGACAAAGGGTAAAATGCTAATCGCATACAATGAATCGTTTACTATGTGTTGCGTTTCAGTATTAACAACTCCCGCAACCCCTTTAATAAAAGTTGAGATGCTGTAAAAGAGAATACATCAAATCAAACAAAAGAAAGATGAAAAATATTCAAACAGCTTTGAGACAGGACGGAACTTATTCTGAAATGACATCACCCAATTCTCATCAAGAAATAAAACTAAACCGAACGTCCATTAGCAGAGTTTCTTTCCAAGAACTGCCCGTCTGTGGAACGCAATACCAGTTGCCTACAGCATGGCCATTTTTAAGTCCAATGTTAACAAATTTTTGTTGAACCGCCCAATTAAGTAATCAATTTTATCCCAGATCCAACCATCGTCTGCAATCCTCAAGGTGTTTGTCTTACCATCCACCTGACACAAGCCATTAACCTTTGATGAGCGGTGACTTGTTAGTAAAAAAAAGACAAGTAGCAAGTCATTTGATCCCCCATATTCTATCACTTTGTCATATCTTTACTCCATTCTCTTCCTCTACCTTCTCTCTTGCTTTTTCTTTCTCATTTGCATTCATCTTACACTACGTAAACAGTCTAAATCATGCGAATCATTTTTTTTAAATTGGATATTCGTGTTTGAAGATTTCCCTAATTGTCTCGATCGGTTTTAACATGTCCGAAGTGTGAGCGCAGCTGAAAATATGTTGCTTGACGAGACTCATTGATACGCGCGGTGCGTGATTATCTCAATCGAAACAATTGTGAACTATGGACTCGTCTATGTTGGCTTCAAATTTGTTTCGGATCTATTGCGTTCATTTATGCACTAATATTAATGGAAGTCATGATTGTTTTTTGAATTACGGGTAAAGTGCCACGTGTTTAATTAATCGAAGATGATGACTAATTTACAATATTTCTACAAAAAAGTTGATATGCCGTAAAACAGACAAACCAACCAAATCTCTTTGCTTCATTATTTTTGACTTCTTCCGACACTTCTATCATATTTATATTCTGCTATATACCAAATGCAATAAATAAACACTCCACTAAATGAGTGTTAAATCAGTGTCAGACTAGTGTTATAGCACATTGCTGGTTTAGCTCACCCGTTGCATTTACTCCTAAAAACGGGATCAAGCAGCCGCCATATAGGTATACGGGTTAAAGACAAGCTTTACTTACTTATATGTATTCTCCACATCTATTTTATATATTCTCCCCTTCCCCTTCCTATCTGTCTGTCTGTTTCTCTTCTGCGCCTTTCTCGCTTACACGTCTCACAATACACACACACACCACACACACACACACACACACACACACACACATATATATATATATATATATATATATATATATATTTATTTATTTATTCTGGTGCAGAAAAATTAGTACAACATTCGTACCGTCGGTTTCAAGCACGGAAGGTCTTACCCATCCGGCTCTCTTCAGCTTCTGTTGTCAACTGTTTTGGAAATGTGAGGTCACATGACACTCTTTTTGGGACGCGTTATTTGCTCAGTGTGTTGTCTGTGTTTGTTTAAATTTAAATTTAGTGTAATAAGACCGTTGATATTTAAAACACGAGGGAATTCAAGATTAAAGGGAATAAAAAATTAAAAAATAAAAAATATCTGAAAATATATATAAAAAAATATATATAAAAACATTTCAATACTAAGAATAAAAGAATAAAAAAGAGAGAGAGAATAAAAAAGAAGAATAAAAAAAATTAAAAAATATAGAGAATAAAAAAGAGAAAGAAAGAATAAAAATATAATGAATAAAAATAAATTAAAAATAAAAAAAAATTTAAAAATTTAAAAATTTAAAAAAATAAAAAATAAATAAAAAAAATAAAAAAAATAATAATGATAAAAAAATAATAATAATTAAAAAAATTAAAAATAATAACAATAAAAAAATAAAATTAAAAATTAAAAATTAAAAATTAAAAATTAAAAACAAAAATAATGAAAGGGTTTCTCTGAAATTCCCGTGAGCCAAATTATGAATTTGTATCATTAGCCGTTATATTTTTGAAGGTATACGTTCTAAAAGGAAAAACCGTTAACGTGTTAAAAATCTTTTACCCAGATTGGAGTGAGTTTAATGAAGAAATTCGGATCTAAGGGAGGTAACTTAGTTGGAAATATGAAATGTTTGAGTTTGTTAAAATGGATTTGTAGATTAATCTAGTGGCTGATAAATAAATTAAATATTTTTGCATTTATTTTTTTTCATTATTTTTGTTTTTAATTTTTAATTTTTAATTTTTAATTTTTAATTTTATTTTTTTATTATTATTATTTTTTATTTTTTTATTTTTTTATTATTATTTTTTTAATTTTTTTTATTTTTAATTTTTTTTAATTTTTAAATTAAAAAAAAATTTTTTTTTTTAATTTATTTTTATTCATTATGTTTTTATTCTATCTTTCTCTCTTTTTTTATTCTCTATATTTTTTTATTTTTTTATTCTTCTTTTTTATTCTTTCTCTCTTTTTTATTCTTTTATTCTTAGTATTGAAATGTTTTTATATATATTTTTATATATATATTTTCAGATATTTTTTATTTTTTAATTTTTTATTCCCTTTAATCTTGAATTCCCTTGTGTTTTAAATCTCAACGGTCTTATTACACTAATTTAAATGTAAACAAACACACACAACACACTGAGCAAATAACGCGTCCCAACGAGAGTGTCATGTGACCTCACATTTCCAAAACAGTTGACAACAGAAGCTGAAGAGAGCCGGATGGGTAAGACCTTCCGTGCTTGAAACCGACGGTACGAATGTTGTACTAATTTTTCTGTACCAGAATAAATAAATATTATGCTCTTAATTTTTAACTTTAATTCTTAATTAATCGAGCACTCTGCTGGGATTTTTCCTACCATTTTACAAAGAATCTCATTGTAAAGACACAGATCTATCCATACTTAGAAGCCGTAATACGAAAAGACAGCTGTCTCTGAATTATTATATATATGCTCCCCACTTATGGTTGGAACTCTCTAGTAGGGAATGGTTACTCTTATTTATTTAATAGAGTTATCTATGTAATCAGTTACGTGAATGTACATGCATAGACATAGGCAATGTAATATATCTTAGTTTCGTGTCGAATTCGGTAGCGATTTCAGATTGCTTAGACAACACAATAGAAGGACTAGAAAAATACATGAGACAGAATGCAAAGGGACAAAATATCGCTGCTATAAACACTGATAAGGGGAACGATGTGAGAACATGGACACAAATAAGCAATGAAACAACTGGAATGGAATTGGTACTGACAGCCGCACAAAACAAAACGATCAAAACAAACTACATAAAATCAAGATAGGCATAACTTCATAAAACAACAAATGTAGACTGTGGACAAAGAGACAAAACGATAAACCGGATCATAAATGAATGCATTAAGCTAGCTTAAAAGAAATATAAACATATACATGGTTGTATAGGAAAGGTAATCGACTGTCAACTGTGCAAGGAATGGCACGTTGCACCTATAGACAAATAGCACAAACATGAACTAGAGGCAATATTGAAAGACGACACCATCAAATCATCCTCGACATTGAAATACAAATAAAAAACCTAATCCACGTAAGAAGACGAGACATGCTAATAGTCAACCGGAAGGAAAGAGAAAATACTTCACAGTAGATTCCTGAAGATCAAGACTGAAGGTGTAAGAGGCAGGCAACAAATTAAATACATACAACTCGCAAGAGCGTTAGAAACGATTAGATAAATATGAAAACTTCGGTAAAACCAATAATTTTAGAGGCACAAAAAACTCTTTCGAGAAGTTTGGAAAAAAGACTAGTAAAAAATAGAATCAAATCATTGTATAAATCACGGCATTGATAAATACATATGAATTATTAAGAAAAATCATCAATTCAGAAACCAACCACCATACAAAACGAATCAAAGTGAACTGGGGCTACATAGATAGATACATTTAAAAAGAATTATGATCTGACCACTACTCCCCAAAAAAGAACACTCAGATGTTCAATATCGGTTGATGATTGGAAGGGTGCCGTGGAGGCCTGAAAAGAGATTGCAGTATTCGAACCTCAACTGGACCAATACAGAGATTACTGGAATACCGAGAAGGATTATTATCAGTAAAATTGCAGAGAAAACCACTGGAGATCATCACTGAAATCTTCATGGTAAAAATCTAGTGCGAGAACGCGAAGTTGCAATTGGTATGACACGAAGCGGAAAATATTAGAAACTTTGAGCATACTTGTTGTTACTCGGCTTCTGAAGAACACCATCTGTTTTACCAATCACTGGTAATGACTCATATGATCACTCCTAAGTAGTAAATAATACTAAGAAGAAGAAGAAGAAGAAGAAGAAGAAGAAGAAGAAGAAGAAGAAGAAGAAGAAGAAGAAATATAAGAATGTGAACAGCAACGAGACCCCCCAAAAGTAATGTTCAAAAACATAAAATAAGAACTTCAGCAAATTAAACAAGGAACTGAAACCGAAATTAACGAAAAACGACCTAAGTTGATCTTAAAAATATAGCAAGATCGAAATTACCAGACCACGAAGGAATACATTAATTGTGGTCATAACAATTCACGAACCTACATGAAGAACTAACACAAAACCTGAGAATATTATTGCACGAAATTAAATAGGCACAGATGAGTACTAAATATCGACCAAAAGACCCTGAAGAAGGTAAAAAGTTGAAAAACTAACATGGATCGAGTACAAGAAAGTATACGACACAGTCTCCAAATCATAGATGATTGAATATGTAATGATGTTATAAATGCCAGTCAGAATTTTCAACTTTTGGGAAAAAAGAATGGAAATATGGAAACTGGAAGTAACAGCTGGAGGACAACACCTGACAGAAATAAGAATAAAGTGTAATATTCAACTACCGTTTGTCATATCCATGATTGCACTCACTCAGGAGATGTAATGCAGGTTAAAGATTTACAATGACAAAGGAAAAGAATAACCACCTTGACGATCTGAAACTATTTGAAAAAAAGGAACTAGAAATCTTAATTAATACAACCAGAAACCTTCGCCAAGACATCCAAATAGAATTCGGAATGAAAAAGTGTGTAGTACTGGAGATAAAGAGGAGGGAACTCGAAACAGAATAGGGTATAACATTCCCTAAATAAAAGACGATAACGGCGTTCGGGGAACATTTTACCTATAAATATCTGGGCGTCCTTGAAGCGGACTTCATTTATTCAACAGAAATGAAAGAAAAGATCATAAAAGAATAACTAAAAAGAACAAGAATGCTCTTTGAAGGCAAATTATATAATAAAACATAAACGGAATTAATACCCGGGCAGTTTCCCTAGTAACATATTATGGACCCTTCATCGGCTAGACAGAAAAGGAACTCGAGCACTTAGTACAAAGAACAACGAAACCTATGACTATGCACAATGAAATGCAGTAAACCGGCGACACCAACCAGCTCTATATAAGAAAAATGAAAGAGGAATGGGACTGATAAGTACAAGAACAATGCGTGGATGACGCGATGAAAAAACTAGAAAAATATACATCTCAAAATCGAGAAAGGATGATTTCCGCTGTCAAAATGAACGATGCAAAAATTAGGAAAGCCGGAAGCAAAAAGGCTAGAAAAGAACATGGGAAAAGAAAAGCTATATAGACGATTTGTAAGACTGGACAAAGAAATTGCCCACGAAAACACATGGACATGGCTACGAAAAGGACACATCAAGAGAGAAATGTAATCGTTACGAACGACCATACAAAACGGCGTGATCAGAACAAACTACATAAAAGCGAAGCCAAGACAAAGAAATCAGCAAAAATAATTGTAGAAACTGTGAATAAAGAGACGACACGGTAAATAACATAATAAGTGAATGCAGCAAACTATACAAACGTTTATAGACAAATTGTACATAAACAAACCGGATACAGTATTGTAAACGAGAATCATACAATAGTAACTGGAAGTACAAATGGACAATGCAAGCAAGACCGGGAGAGATAATAGTCAACAAGAAACTAACAAAACCGCCAAATAGCAGAGATTACTAGCAAGAAAGCAATGGTAAACGACTGTTGCCATAAATAAATGTGATTTGAAAGAGACTGAAGGTGTTAGAAATCTGGGGACGCTTATTGTAATTTGGACCCCATGGAACACCACCTGTTGTTGTCAGTGAACGATCACTGATAATAACTCGTGTCAGAACTACAATAATAGTAATAATAATGATAATAATAATAAGAAGAAGAAGAAGAAGAAGAAGAAGAAGAAGAAGAAGAAGAAGAAAAAGAAGAAGAAAAAAGAAGAAGGAGGAGAATGAGAGATTACTGGTTTGCGTGAGAGCTCCTAGTGCGTAAAAGTAATAGTATAAACAAAATAAATAGTAATGAGTTTGACACAAAGTAAAATAGGCGAAAATGCAATTGTAAAGAAAGTGAGAATTCCCCTTCGCTAAATAATTGTTTAACGACACATGTAATTTTAAAGTATAAACTACCAAGCTAGAATAAACACAACTGAAACTCGAGCTATAAAACTACTATCTTGAGAAAACCAGCTTAGATTATAAAAAAGATGTTATAATTACAAAAGCTCATGTAATTAAAAAGATAGAGAGAGAGAGAGAGAATAATGTTTGAGAACTCAAAAGTAGTAAACATTATTCAATGTGTTTTTCTTTTAAGGTTTTCACAAGATTCAAAAAGAAATTGAAATGTATTACAAATGAAAAAAATAGTTATTTAGAAAATCTTAAAATAGGTTGTATAGAATCCATGTATTTTATAAAGTTTAAACATGTAAGAAGATATTTTTGAACCAAAAAAGTGAGATAGCTATAAATTGTAGACAGAGACAAAATTCACAATAGTATAGCCATCTATATAATAATACAGTAACTTATTTAACACCACTTAGAACAGGTGTGTCTAAACACATTGCGAACAATCTGGAAAACGTAAATGGGCTGAGGGAAGTTAATAGGATGAACAAATGTCTGGCCATGATTCGGCAATAAACTAAGAACTTTAAAGGGGGCAATAGTAAATATAAACATGAGTAGTTTATTACAGGCAAACATAAATGATAATCAACACATAATCTTAATGAAATCTTACCGTGTGAAACATAAACATTACTGTCTAGTTTGCCATACGTACACTTTAATAAAACTTTTCCTTTTTTATCATTACCGCAAGCAACATGAGTTAAATGATAAATAGCTCTATGAATAAGAGCGTTCATACATTAAAAAGCAAATATTTAATATATTAACCACTTCTTCAATAATAATTTTTGAATGTTTAAACATAGATTTCGAAAATAAATAACGCACACATGTCCTCAGACATACTATTTTATTTATATTGAAAATTACATTTTTGTAGACTTTTTTATATAATAAAGTTGTTTCGTCATCAGCAATTTTATTTTAGTCTTCAAGTGTACTTTTTACAAATATATTTTCTTTCAGTTTTTCAAGAAAATCATAACGCAAATAAATGAGTGTATTATAAGCTCAAACTCTTTTTTTCTGATACCCAGAAAATATTTTTAAATAAAATTAAAAACAAACAATTATTACGATTTCCAATCGAAAACCACCTATCCGACTGCGAAATAAAAGAAAAACGGATCTTTATCAAATATAATGTCTCTAGTAGCAAGCGCTTAACATTGCTCTGAAAAATAAATGGCGCCTGAGTTATTCAGATTTAATAGTTATGAACATGCAGGAAGACAGATTTCGTGATTTGCTTAATTGACGCTATGACATTTGCCTCCCCCCTCGATTCGCATCTTCGTTTTGTCTCAAGCTGACAAACGTATCTGTGCCATTTCATTCTATCATTCGCTTTTTATTAATTTACTATCATCACTCATCCCCTCTCCGATTTAATGCATCGTGTCGTGTTCTTAGTTTTATTCATATTTTAATTCACTGATTACTTGGAGAGTTTATTTTTCTACATTTCTTTTACTTTCTGTCGACGCAAACTTCTTCTTTTCGATATTTTTGCCAGAAATTCATTTTCTTTATAACCAACTCATTATTGTAGCTTCTTCGAAAAAATTCTTCTTATTCGCGTTAATTCCATTCTCTTTTAAAAAATTTTCATGCCTTAATTTTCAGATATTTCGAACTGTTTTCATCGGACACCAGGGTAAAACCGTAACGCAATCGCCGAATCATAGTAGCAAATAAATGCGAGTAAAACAGTTGGAAAAATGTAAACATACTGTAAATAGTGTAAACACGTCATCTCAGAAATAGCGTCAAATACTAAGTTCCTTCTTTCGTTTGTTCTTTTAAAAGTCCGATTCTTCATGAACAACTTATTTTTCGAGCTTCTTCCGAATGTTTCACCTTTTTCATCTATTTTCCTTATTTTAATTATTTTTCTTAAGTTTACATGTTTACGTGTTTTATTTTAATTATTTTTCTTAAGTTTACATGTTTACGTGTTTTATTTTAATTATTTTTCTTAAGTTTACATGTTTACGTGTTTTATTTTAATTATTTTTCTTAAGTTTACATGTTTACGTGTTTTATTTTAATTATTTTTCTTAAGTTTACATGTTTACGTGTTTTATTTTAATTATTTTTCTTAAGTTTACATGTTTACGTGTTTTATTTTAATTATTTTTCTTAAGTTTACATGTATGCTATTTTCTACATTTACTGTGTCGTTAATTACTCACTCTTTGTGATCGTCTAACGGTTTTTTGGCATCTTGTTCATCAACACGGTGACCACGTCATCATTATGGATCTCATCATCTTTTTATGAACAACATCTGCTCTGCAACCAACGGATTAATTAATAAGCAACAGCGACGTAGACTACTTATAATCCTATTTTATAAATTCAACAAACCAACTCCGTTCAGTTTGTTGAGTCCAAATATCCTAGGACGCTTCACTGTCTTTTTCTTTTCCCAGCTGACCATGAGAGAAGAGTTTTGAATCACAGACAGCTGTCTGATTCGTGGTTCACGCTATCTAAATGAGTGCCTACTATTTCCAAAGTACCCTCTCTCTAAGTCCACATTATATTCCTCTACAAACCAGAGACTCGAAATATCGCTGCGTCTCAATCGGCCCTTTAATAACTAATAATGTTCCTCTATTTTTTAGCGAAAAAACTTTTTATTACTTCTCAATATGTTACACTGTTCTTCTATCTAATTCTCTCCCACACGCATCACGCATACTCATACAGGCCTAAATGAAGACACACATATACATATATATTTAATCTGAATGAAACGGTTTATTTTAGCAGAAAAATATCGACATAAACCTTATTAGCACAAGATGCCACTACTGTGACCAGGCAATGAAAGAAAACTTGGTTTCCATTTGATTCAGTAGCTGAGTGCCGATTCTTGAATTCTTTTGATGTCGCTCTTGAATGAATGATTCAATAATAACAATTAATCAAATATTTATACGAATCATTAATGGGGTGCATTTTTTAGAAATATTAAATCACTTGTGACCGATTGGCTCATATATATATATATATATATATATATATATATATATATATATATATATATATATATATATATATATATATATATATATTATTCGTATTCACTAGGAGTTCTCACACAGATCACCTTCAGTGATTGCTCACCGACAACAACCGGTAGTATTCCCTAGAGTCTGAGTGACAAAAAGCCTCCCAAGATATTCAGTATTGTCTACCTCTTTTAGTGGCCACCACAAATACCCTTGCAGTATCGCAACAGCCGTTTACCATTGATTTCACGCTGGTAAGGACCATTGTTATTCTCTGAAATTTGGGTGGCAATAATCCTCCCCAAGGTCTCAGCACTTTCCGCACTTCCAGTGGAGGTCTGATTTGTGATGTTCCACTTTCGGTTTTCTCATCCTTCTTGATCCTCTACAAATATTGTGTGTGGTGTCAGCCTTGGCTGTCACAATTTTATTATTATTATTATAATAATAATAATAAAATTGTGACAGCCTATTATTATTATTATTATTATTATTATTATTATTATTATTATTATTATTATTATTATTATTATTATTATTATTATTATTAAATACTAGTAGGATCCGTTTGCCAGGAAAAATTAAGATGCCAAGAAACTCTCGCTCCCACCTCTAAACCCATATAAGTATTTGAACGATTTTTAACACTATTTATAAGTGAGTGTTCTTATATTATTAAAATTTATGAAAAATAATATTTAAACGTTTGCATTATTTTACTACGAAGAACATACTTACGTAAAGGCGAGAATATTTTCTGATTTCAAGAAATTAATTGGAGAGTAATCGTAAATAATAGTGTATATACACAAACCCTGGAGGGAAGATGCTATTTTATATGAAGAAAAATATTTGTAATTAAGTCATTTTCATATTGAGGAAAATCAGCGTTTAATTAGTAGAGTAAGCGAATATTTTGCGCAAAAACAGATTTGTGATTTAAATATTAATTCAAATATAAATTAAATTAAAAAATGAATATTAATTAAAAGTGAACATTAAAACGGGAAATTTTCAATCAATTGCGTTTCTATCGTAATTGACATATTTGCTTGTGTGACGACTACACGATGTTTTCATAGTAATTGACTTAGGAATTGGCTAGATAGAAACTGCAAACTGTTTCTACAATAAATATACATTCTTCTTTTTTATCAGTAAGTAAACCAAAATCGAAACACTCATGCTTAACAACCGATAGTGAAAAATAGTGTATAATATTTTATTCATTGTGATCTTGAAACAAAGTATTGTAGGAAACGTTTTGTTATGTATATTTTAAGAGGGAGCTATAACTTTTAAAGAAATATGGGAACTTTATACTTTACGTTATATTTAAAAGGTAATTTCTAAACTGTGACATTGGTTATAAATCAATTTTTTTACAAATATA
The DNA here is from genome assembly GCA_963556195.1 of Sepiola atlantica. Classification (NCBI taxonomy): domain Eukaryota; kingdom Metazoa; phylum Mollusca; class Cephalopoda; order Sepiida; family Sepiolidae; genus Sepiola; species Sepiola atlantica. Next base: position 43,933,914 of record OY744524.1, read on the forward strand.
GAAAAATAAGATTGATCCAAAGCATTTTCATTTACAATAATTTTTGTAGATTTATATTGGTTTACAAATACTATAACATTCTCTTCCGTTTGGCTTGGTTTAGCGAAACATTTTTCGACACATCCAATTCTCACAAAGTCAACAATTTCAGAATACAATCTCTCTTCAAATTCTCTCGTCTCTCTATCTCTTTTCATGCTCTATTTCCTTCACTCTCGTTTCGTTCCCCCTTTTCTATTTCCATTCTCTCTATCTTTTAACAATTTAAATGATTAACTTCTCCCACCGCTTCTCTTGTCATTCGCCCTTTATTTACGTCATTCGCCCTTTCTTCTACCACCACGTACAGATTCAAAGGAGTTTAGAATACATGCAACCTTATTTCTTATTCCTGATTCTATCTTTCCCTCTCTTCTCTTTCTTTCTTTCATGTCTCCCCCATTTCCTCCTCTTTCCCTCTCTTTAATTATTTACACTAATCAATTTGTCTAACCGCTTTCCTACCATTCGTCATTCATGTATAGTATTTACCCTTCCTACCACTATCTTTAGAAGATGTGTGCACGATGACAAGAAGAGACGTTGCTCGTCATTCTCTACTCTATCGTTATTTTCATATTAGCTGCTCGACTGAACACTAATCTCTGGTATCTCTGTAAAACATTTACAGACAAATCTCGTCTAGTGTCAACCATTGTAAATGAATTTTCCTTTATTCCTCGGTGTACCCAAAACGAAACATCCATCAATATAATACCCGGGGCTGTTTCTGAGCTGAATACAACATCGTCGTTTTAAGTCCAATGTAACAAATTCTTATCGAGCCGCCCACTAAAATAATTAAATTCTGATCATTTACTCAACCGTTTCCAATCCTCTAAAGATGTTGTTCATCGCCAACTGATAATCTCATAACCCCTTATGTTACGTGTTCACTAACCGAGGCGTGTATAAACGTATACACGCGTCGTTGTCAGGAATCCAGGTTTTGAATCGTCTGTAGACAAAATCATTCAGACGCTTATGTTAATTTATAAAAACGTTTATTAAAAAGATAAGTACAGTCACTAAAAATACAGACTGCGCGCGTGAGAGATAGATAGATAGATAGAGAGATTTTCTCGTTACCTAGCATCATTTTGTGTGCACCCCATTGGAGATTTCTCTTCTGCTAAAATTGTTGCCAGGAAGAGCCAGAAAATTCTCCGTCCGGAAGTCACGTGGTTTTGTCGACTTCTGTTCTGGGGTTACTTGTGACCGTAAGGTGTCACTAAAACCTTTCTATTCAAAAAACAGCTTTTTTATGTGTAATACTTATTCTTGAGCGATCACTGGGCCTTAATAGGCGGTGACAAATTACTATAAAAATTGATTAATCATCAAATATTCGTACAATTAAAACATCAATGAAAATGTATGATACAATTTTACATATAATATAAATTTATTATTGAATCATTCAAAACGTTATAGTTTTGATTCAATAAGACCATCTCGAACACACATTATTTCTAAATATCAACAGAATTTACATTTTGATATTTACGTTTTGTTTGAATTACACTAACGACGACAACGATACATAAACAGATTTTGCATTTATTTCGCTAATGTAAATATTTTAAAATGCATTTTTTAAAAATAATGATAATCAAATGTCTTATAATGCATAACATGTACGATGCAAAAAATATTAAATTATAGATATACATTTATATCTTATAGTTATATCTTATAGTTAAACAAATTAAATGATCGGACGAATAATGTAAACATGCGTTTGTCCACTGATTTTAACATGTATATATTAAAAAATATTCTAAATGGAAACGTTTTTTGTTAGAAATCCAAAATTACTTCATAGTATGCACATTAAATTTTAGGAAGGCATGATTCAATGAAAAAACGGTGCATTTACTGATTTATTTAAGGCAATGCCTTAATTTACTATAAAAATAACGATATTATTCTTAAGGCTGTACAATAATGAAAACAAATTTTAAAAATGTATTAAAATTTATCATTTTATAAAATTTTACAAACAAAATGTTTCAATAATCTTTTAATTAAAAGTGCGACTTTGAAAGTTTCTTGTATTGAACACAAGTAAAGTATAAATGTAAAGTATAAAGAATATATATTAAAACAAGTAAGTAAATGTATATTAAGTAAAGTGGTCGACTATAGTCGAGGGCGACAAAAGGCTTCTTTTCATTTGCTACTGCACCAAAGTGCAGGAGAGAGTGCAACTGTTTCCCCATTATTACTCCACTTACCCTTGATCCCCACCTTATAATGCAAGGGGGCATCAAGAACAATTCTTTAAGTGGTTGGTATGACTCGATCTAAATTAAACCCCTGTCTCCCGACCCATTGAAACAAACGTATTAAATTATTCCGAAAATAATGAGATGCACTTTTTCGTAGATGCGTTTGATTTCTGAAAAGGTGTAAGTTAGCTAGTATGAATTGTGTCCGGGATCAGTTTAAGAACGTAAGTGCAGGTTAGTATGACCCGGTATTTTGTTGAATGATCTATGCTAAAAATCATAATAAATTGACAAGATTTGGCCGACATCAAAGATTTGGGGTTAAAAGGGGTCAGACACAAAGCGAGAGTAAATGCGCCTGTGTGACTGGATGACAGAACAAGGGGAATCTGCCGTTACTTGTTGTCGAGACGTGAATTGAATTCAGTCCGTCATGGGAGTTCGAAGCGAGAAGATGTCCCAAAAGCAGTTCACTGTGTAAATAGAAGCGGGTGGACGTCCAAATATAATGGTCTGAAACTTTAACTTTGGATCTCAAAATGAGACGAGAATGAGCGACTCCATCTATTTGCCCCTTCATCTAGTAAGAAGAAGAGTTAAGTAGAAAAAAACGAGAAGCGAAATAACTGAAAAGCGGCGATTCTCCCCTAGGCGCTATCAGGAAAGATCGATAAACTACTTTCCATAACCCTCTCAACATGTCTTCTGAAGTCTTTCTTGGTCGTATCAGAGTTTGATTCCCAGGGAACAGATGCACCACGGCAGACGATCGGGAGGTCTGCAAGACTACGAAAAGGGTAAAAGGATCTAAGGAGATCTTGGGGAAGAACCCGCGGCATGACACTAGACGACCACGAGGATCACGGCCAAACGAAAGAAATGGAGAACGAAGAAGATTATTAGGTAAATTATGAACTATTGTATTAAAGGAGAGTTTTGAGAAAGCCACGTACACACACACAGCCATTGTGTTAAAAAAGAGTAAACACAGTTGCATGAAGCTTAGATCATCGTATGATCGATGGTCTGTATTGTTAGGGATACGAACACACGCATAAACTCCCACCCCAAATTGTTCCACCGTAAAAGAGACTCCCCAACTCCATCGGCCACGCGAGTAAAATTCTATAAAAAACAACTTTTAAGAGACTTTTCGTAACGATTATTGAATACATATCGTTACACATGTCGACAAAAAAAAAGACCAATAAAACACATAATTAGGGTATAATTGAATGTAAGTACACATCCTTTAACAATACAAATTCATTTTCTTTTTGTATTTGCAATTACGCGTTTGCTATTCCGATATGAATATTATTCTTCGTGAGGCGTTGTACGTAAACAACCGATTTATTTGAGACCCAAAAATGTAATTGTACCAAAAAAAAACAACAAAAAAATACAAAGATCAAGTACTACATAAGAATAAAAAATATAATTGTACACGTTTTATTTAAAGCAAAAAAAAAGCAATGAAAATAGTTCTTTACATAAATATGTACGGTTCCAAATATGTACAGTACAAAATATGTACGATACAAAATATGTACGGTACAAAATATGTACAGTACAAAATATGTACGGTACAAAATATGTACAGTACAAAATATGTACGGTACAAAATATGTACAGTACAAAATATGTACGGTACAAAATGCAAAAGTGTTGACTAGTTTCATAGTCATGTATACACATTATTTCTATGCTTATCAAGGCCAAAGGTCATTCGAGGTTTAAATAGATGGAATGGAATGAATTGTCAGTTAGAAACGATAAATTATATTATAAGAGGATTGAAAGTGGTGAATGGAATGGACAAAATTAGATTACTTATGAGCTAGTGAATGTTTTATATTGTGAGAGGAAGGGCGACTAATGGAGAGCAAAAGTGAATGATAAGAAAGTTGTTAGGCAAAGTGACTGGTGTAAATAATTAAAGAGCGATACAGAGAGTATACAGAGGGAGGGGAGGGTGAATAGAGACATGTGAAAGAAAAAGAAATGAGAAAGATTATATTATGACATCACAATGTATTTTAAAATCCCTTTAATATGTACGCGAACGTTTTAGATGGTGGGCGAAAGGCGAATAACATAAAAAAGGGCTGAATATAATTAACACGTCACTTCTCGTATTTATTTACCTTACTGATATTACGAACGCTTCAATACTATATACGCAGGCGTTACAGAACATACAACAATAAAGTTATCAACAGTGCATGATGACCAGTAGTTTTTTGCCTCGCTTCTTCACACCCTGTCATTTTCTCGCACGTGTATATCTTATTTATTTACTGTTGGAGAGTTCGTTATTAAATGGTATTATCTTTTGAATCAGTTAATGTGTTTGTTAATTTGCACTCTAAACAAAGAGGAGAAAATAGCGATAATCACATACCTAGCAAAAAGGAATCCACAAAACAAAATCAATTGTATGCCTTATCATCCATCATCTGTTTTCCTTTCTTCCATCAACTTTCCATCGGCGTCCCTGCTTTTTATCTCTGCTAGGACGCACTGTTTTACTATACATATGTCGCTGCGATTATTTTTACTCTCTTTGATTATTTCAATGGAACTTTAATTTCGATCCATCTATCAATCGTATCCCGTTCTAAGTGTCCGTATCCATGTATCAGTTTGGTATCGCTCACCTGTCCTTTTTCGGTCCGTCAGCCTACAATAATGAACACATTTTCCCCCACAGTTGGTTCGTTTCTTAACATCAAGAATAAGCAGCTTCATTATCATTCTATTTATAATTACATATCTATCCCCCACCCCTTTCCCTACTCTTCCTCCCTCTTCCTTCTCACACTGTCTCTCTCATATATATATATATATATATATATATATATATATATATATATATATATATATTTCGGAATTTTTTAGATATGGGTTGATAATTTGTAGTATTTGGTATATTCGGACTACTGTTCTCATCTTGGGTGTTTTTATCACAACGTTCGGCCGATGTAACCTCCGACCTTCTTCAGGTGTACTTTGTCGAACTCGAGAATCTTTCTGTCGAACTCGGGAATTTGTACGGAATTTCGAACGGAACCCTTTATAAAATCCACCTATATATATATATATGATTATTTATGAATAACATTTTTAAATTAACCCATATACACATGTGTTTTATACTAAACAATCCCTGCCGGTCACACGGTTCGAACTCCAATACGAAAGTCATTTTTGACTCAGTAGTCAGAGTGCGTATCTATGTGTCCACCATGCATTGCCGTTGAAATGGGACAGTAAATTCACGTCTAAATGGCAAATTCAGCGGCCATATAAGAAGGCCGCCAAGACAACTCAATAGGCGAGTATAGCATTGTGCTATAAATGACGGCCTGTTGTCAACTCACTTAAAGTGGTCCATCTAGCGAAAAATGTGAATACTTATTTATAAATAATATTTTCAAATTAACTCTGTAATCATCAGTATGGGAGCAGACAATCCCTGCCGGTCACATGATTCGATTGTATACAATGTTATTAATACAAACGTTTTTGGTAACACATTTGTAGACTAGTTTAGGTAAAAGCTTAAAATATCCAGACATCTTCAGGCCAATAATCTCTCACTACGTTTGCATGAAGCGGGATAAAAGGTTTTTTTTATTCCGCTACGTACAATTGTAGTGAGAGATATGTTTTTTTTTTTTGCAAAATATCTCTGCAAATGTGTAGCTCAATAATGTTTGTATAAATATGATTTGATACGAAATAAACGCTCGATATATTATTGAACATTTTTCTATAAATACCGTAAGGATTCACTGGATGTTAAGCCTGTGAATGTAAACTTACCTAAATTACTAACGTACACATTCCGTATGACGAAGAAAACTTATGTCTTCGCCAGTATTCTCACTAATATTCATTTAAAATCATAGAATTACTTCAGTAATTGAATTTTTCTTATATAAATTATTATTATAATTATTATTTCATAGTAGTCTCAACGTTTGGATATTTTTAGTTAAAGTTTTCTTTTTTTTGTAAGATCGAGTCAATTCCCTTGACTTTAGACATTCAAGTTATACCCTAGCACTTTTGCTGTTCATATTGCAGAATTGGAAAATAAATTTCTCATCAATCTGTTAAAGCGATTTATGGTGTCTTTTTGTTATGGTTCCAAGCGTTCTACTTACAACGGGTATTACCTTTACTTCTTTACATTTCCATAGTCTAACTTATTCCCATTTTAGATCTTGATATTTATTTTCGTGATTTTTCTCCTGCACTCTTGTATCGAAAGGGAAGGCTATAATGTTTTTGTTTAGAAAGATTAAGTCGGGGTTTGAATGGTTAAGAACCTTATCAGTTTGTATGAGCATGCCCCAAAGAAGTTTGACAGTGTCGTTCTCCTGTACCACTTCTGGCTTATGCTCATACCACTTCTCATTGTGGTCCAATTCATAAAATTTGCATATATTCCAGTGTAGTACCTGAACGACTTTGTTGTGTCTCCATTTTTTATACTGGTGTTGTGCTCGCATTAACCATTCAGATACAAGTTACTTCCCTTTAATTACACAATCGGCATATCGGCGATTCTGCAGTTTTGTCAATGTAATGTTTGATGGACCTAGTGCGAGTGAATTGTTCTTGGGCTGCCATTAAGGTGCTCTCGGTAGATCTTTTGAGATCACCTCTGACCAACCAATTCCAGCTGTCATTATCTCTAAATGCAGTATTTTTTAAAGAATATACTGTGTAATTTCTTTCCAAATAATTTTAACCCTCGATCTTGTGACCTTTGATTCTTTTTCACCCCAGTTCTTAGTATTTCCTCTCTTTTCACTTCACGAGAATAATCTCATTACTCTCAGAAATATATTTCGATAGACAACCTTCTTCTATATTTACGACATCTTCAACACTAAATAAACCTTGACCACCGTTCTTTTTAGGTAGATACAATCGATCTGCGTCTCCTTTCTTTGCAAAAGCTCCATAAATTGTAAGCATTTCCCGTATTTTAGTATCCAAACATTTTAGTTCATCTACATTCCAATCAAGTAAACCGGCAGTATATCGAATGATAGCTACTGCTCTGGTATTGATAGCATATATTGTATTTCGACTGTGGAGGTGTAATTTAAGAATACTCCTTACTCGTCTGTTGTACTCAACTGTGACTTGGTTTTTCATTGCCTTGTTTTTAATCTTATCCGCCTCCAGAATTCTCAAGTATTTGTAGCCCCTTCTCAGTGTCTACATTCTTTATCAGATCTCTTGCTGGGAGTTCAAGGCCATCTGCATGAAAAAGTTTACCCCTTTTTATAACAGGAATGGCACATTTAGTGATGCTAAATTCCATCCGTATGTCATCAATAAATAATTTAATCGTGTTCATTAGGGTGTCAAGTTGGGTTTCATTCTTTCCTAAAACCTTAAGGTCATCCATGAATAGTAAGTGGTTAGCTGTAGGAAGTCATTTCCCAAGTCCATATCCTGCCTTCACATTACGTAAGAGAAGTGTCATTGGGATTAAACTAAAGACAAAAAGCAAAGGGGAAAGACTATCGCCCTTGAAAATCCCTCTCCTGATTTTCACTTTACCCAATGCAACACCTCCTGTAGTTAAATTGGTTTCTCAATTCTTTATGTTATTCTTTAAAGCTGTTTGAATGTTGGGGGCTATTCCGAATATCTCCAGGCATTTGTGTATCCATGAATGAGGGACCATGTCAAATGCTTTCTTATAATCCACCCACCCCATTGGAAGGTTAATAGTTCTTCATTTGCAGTTTCTCAGGATCATTTTATCTACCAGAAGCTGATCTTTGGTGCCATGTAATCTTTTTTGGCAGCCTTTCTGTTCCTCAGGCAGTAAATTGTGTTGGTTCAAATGACAATAAATACTTTCAGACAATATGCTAGTGAAACGTTTCCACATAACTTAGAGGCAAGTGATCGGTCTCAATTGTGTTACTTCACCCACTTTTGTTTTATTTTTATGATCAACACTGTGGTGCCCCTTGTTAGCCATTTAGGAAAGCTACCTGTTGTCAAACAACCATTTATCATTTCTGCAAGACATTGGTGAAGAACCGGAAGGTTTTTAAACCAGTATTCCTGGACTTCGTCAGGTCCAAGTGCTTTCCAATTTGAAAGCGTTTTAACCCTCTCCTTCAGCATCTCCACGGTGACTGTTATATTCGTTTGTCTTTCTACTCTAGAAAACACCTCCATTTCAATATCTTTGATATATTCTGCATCATCTTTATGCTTTACCTCCTTTTCGCAAATGATTTTCCAGAATGCACTATATTGGTCAGCATCAGGTATAACGTCATTCTATTTTTCAATTTCTTTTAGTTGTTCAAAAATGAGTTTATGGTTGTTCTCAAACAGTCTGTTTTGTCAATTCAGTCGCTATAACTTTTAACTTTTAACCCGCTGTTTCAGTTCTACAATTACACACTTGAAACCTTTTCGGTGTATGTAAAACTTACGGATTAGTCTCTCATTAGCGCTCTGACTTTTAACTTCGTCATTTCCGACAGCTTGCACTTTACTTAAATCCTTTTTAAAATTGTTTTATCCTCCACCAGGGCTCTTTCTTCACTTCTTTTTTCCGTTTTTCTACTCCGACACAGTATTGGTAGCAGCTCTAATAACTTTATTACACCGATAAAGATTATTTATTAATAAAAATGGCAATACATCATTTATTTTGGTCTCATGACAGTTTTAAGTCTTTTTCTATTGACAAATCTCAGGTTCGGCGACTGTTCTAAATTGCCAGCTTATAACTTCTCGTCTAACAATCTGAAAATATCACTATCTTATTCTGTCACCTCATGTTCTATCATATGTTTTACGATAGCATCTGTGGAAACCGCCTGATTACCATTAGTTACAATATTTTCGCATTCAGAGTTTGTTGTTGTTTCTACCATAGTCTTTTCTTCAACTACATCAAGTTTATTTTTCTCCCCAAGCTCGTCTAAGTCTCTCTCTCAATTTCGCTTTTTAGTTCTTTAATTGCAATAGCAAATAACCATTCATTAGTTCTTGTCACCCGGGCTTGTCCTGCAAGTTTTTGTGTTGATAATTTATACAGGCCTAGCTCATTCCAGCTTTGGGCATTCGCTATATCGTCTCTTATGAGGATCACTCTTCAAGTAACATTTTATCACAATTTTATTTAAGGCTTTAGTCCAATTAGTTCTAGTTTTAGTGTTAGTGTTTCGAGGATTTCGCTGGATGGCGACTTGGGAAGCCTCGTTAGTTCCCCCGCCGGACGTGGAGCCTGTACTTAACATTCTGTACCCACATACGTTGTTTTCGGTTTGATAATTTTTGACACTCATATTGAAATAATATAAGTAATGGTTTGTTAAAAGTTTTCTTTCCTTAGTATATGTATTATTATTATTATTATTATTATTATTATTATTATTATTATTATTATTATTATTATTATTATTATTATTATTATTATTATTTCGAATGACATCAAGAAAATAAACATCTACCGTTGACGTTTTATTGAGATTAGAAGATATTTTTTCAAATTAATTTTAGACATTGGGGGTTGTCTGATTTGCTATTTGCCTTATCACGACTCCATCACCAATTGAAAAGGTTTTGTCCAAGCCTAAATAAAGGCACGGTTTTTACTTACTAATTTTTGTATGACTAGACCGGTATATTTATTTATATAAAATATACAAAATAAAGGATAATATATATGCTGTAGTTTTTGTTTTCCCATAACGTCCGGGGACGTCCTCGGGAAGTCAGGCAGATACACTATCTCTCCTAACATGAAAGAACCTGGTGGTGCCCATATCCTCTTCAGGCCACATACAAAATCTGGTGTTCCAAATGGTCACCCATTTAGTACTGGCCAAGCTCAACGTTTCTAATATATATATATATATATATATATATATATATATATATATATATATATATATATATATATATATATATATGAGTAGAAAGGAGTAGACATATTATAAACCATTGTTTCGTAAAAGTATTATTTTTGTTGTTGATAAAACCATATCAATGTGTGTTAAAATAAATAACATTTTTTTAATGTAAGCTTTCGAAAATTAGAATTTTCCTTGTCAGAGCAAATTGTTTTTTTTTCCTTTTTTATCGTCCGATGTTATGTGGACTTCTGGGTCAGAAAGAACAATCCGGTGTCTGTTAGCGCGGCTACGCAAGTTTTAATCAGTAGAGAGGGATAGACATATTATAAACCATTGTTTCGTAAAGGTATTATTTTTGTTGTTGAGAAAACCATAACAATGTGTGTTAATATATATATATATATATATATATATATATATATATATATATATATATATATATATATAATGTGTTGGTATAGTCAGCCGCAAACAGTTGTTTTTTTCGTTTCACGGCTCATCACTGTGGCTAGACATAGAGAGCGCATCAATACTTAGATTCAAAACCCGGATGACAGGTCACTCGTGTTTCATTTCTTTCCATCTGAACAAACTAACCCATTACTGGGGGTGGAAGAAATTATATCGTTTAAATGAATGTATCCATATGTTTACAAATTTTATGATATGGGTAAGCGAGAGGACTCAATTCTTTTTAGTGTTACGCTAAGTAGAAATCTGCCTTTATAGATAGACAGACGAACAAACATAGAGGTTAAGAGACGATAAATTTAGACCGACACCAACATTTTGGATATGATCAAGTTTAATATATGTTCACTCCCAGGAATCACTCTATCTAGGTATTACCCTTTTCTTTCGCAAATCGGAGGGAGGGAGGCTATTGCGTGTTGGCTAAGGGCTTCTTTTTTGCATGAGGGGATGCCGACGGAATTGTAGAAGTTTTTTTTTCGTTCCCATCCAGAGTGTCCTTTTTTTATGGACTGGATTTTCCTCACATTGAAAACCAAGTTTATGACTAATTTTGCTCACATTGGGGGACGAGTGAATAAGAACTTGCTAACAAAAAGAGAATGATAAAGGTTAGGGTTGATGATGGAGATGAACACAAAGAATTATATTGTTAGATAGATAGAGGATCTTGCGAGATATTAAAATACATTAGATAGATAGATAGATAGATAGATAGATAGATAGATAGATAGATAGATAAGTGATTCTTTCATATCAGGTAGTTTCAACAAGTTCTTAATGTGTTTTAATTCGTCTCCATCTTATTACACAGGTCTCACTCTGTTTATATTCTTTCTGTAAACATTCTCTATCCCCCCTGTCCCTCCTTTCTTTTGCCCTTTCTCCTACTTCGCTCACCCCTCTCTCCTTCATTGTTGGCATTTCTTAATCGTTTTTCTTTCTTGGTTCCACCTCACTCCGAAATGCGTAATTGCATTTCGGGGTGTTTGTGAATAGAACAGAGAAGTAGTAAGTTGGTTCCGATTGAGAGAACAAGATTTTTCTCTTACATTACTTTTGTTTCTATTTCTTTTTTGTTTGTTTGTTGTTTTGCTTTCTTTTCTTTCATTTTCTTTCATTTTTGTTATTTCATTTCGTTTTTTATTTCTTTTTTTTTGAAAAATGCCTAACGTCAAACGCAAGTCCCCGGATTTTGGTATGACGTCAAAGCACAAAGGTTGTTGGGAAGCCCGGGGGGACGCTACCTAATTCGTGTCCCGTTGACACAACACATCCATATCTGACCAACACATTAGGAAACGGAGTTAGATGAATGAGTTAAACATCACGGGATTATCTGTGGGAAATGGATACCTCTTCCTTCTTCTCCTCCTCCTCCTCCTCATCCTCACACCCGCCCAAACAATTTGCTCGGCACTGGTGAGAGAAAGAGGGAGACAAGGGGAAAGGAAAGAAAGCGAGAGAGAAAGGAAATATAGATGAAGAGAGGGAGAGAGGGAGAGATGAATAGGGTTCATAGAAAAAAAACGAATCAGTAATTTGACAAAAATGAAAAGATAGAAAAAAGAAATACGCAGTGGCATAGGGAGAGAGAAAAAGATTGAAGGACATAAAGCGAGAGAGAGAGAGGAAGAGCGAATGATAATTTGTATAAAATAAGTAAAAGAGAATGGAATACAAACCTTTTTCTAAGAGAGGAACTAATTAGAAAAACTGGAGAAAATAACAAGATAAAAAATGGGAAAGAGAAAGAAATTATTAAACTAGAAATACAGAGAGAGAGAGAGCGAGGGGAGAGAGGGAGAGGGGGAGATGAGGAGGGGAGATAAACAAAGAAATGACGGGAACTATGGGAATCAAAAAGTGGAGATATTAAGATGGTTATATTAAAAGAGAAAGAGAGAGCGGGAGAGAAATAAAAAAAGAGAACAAGACATAGAAAGCTCATATTGAAACACTGAGAATGATATATATATATATATATATATATATATATATATATATATATATAGAGAGAGAGAGAGAGAGAGAGAGAGAGAGAGATAGAGAGAGAGAGAGAGACTTCAACGAATAAAGAGTAAAATGGTAAACCACTTAATCAAACACAGGAAAGATAGAAAGCTCGCATTAAAACAGAGAAAGAGAGAGAAGTAGGAGAAAGGAGAGCGAGAAAGAGAAAGAGGTATATATATATATATATATATATATATATATATATATATATATATATATAGAGAGAGAGAGAGAGAGAGAGAGAGAGGGAGTGAGAGAGAGAGGGAAATAGGGAGAGAGAGGGGAGAGAGAGAGGGAGAGAAGGAGACGAGATATACAGACAGATTAATAGGGAGAGATAGAGAAGGGATGGGAGTGAAGATGTGAAAGTTGAGAAGTGACTTATGAGAAGGCCGCTCGCCCCACCAAGAAATCATGCCTGTACTGTTAATTGTTTGTTTGTTCGTTGCTTCCTTTTCTGTCATTTCTGGTCTTGATTAATAGATAATGTGCCGCTAGCGAACGTTCGATTAAACTTAGACGCCCGATCCTCGCGAGTTCGTTTTGTCTCTTGATACTTTTTTGTTTTGTTTCTTGTTGTTTTCTCTCGGTAATCTTTATATTTGTATTATTTCTTTCGGCTTCTTAGTCTTTGCTCGAACTTCACTCTTTATCAATTTCTTTTCAGTTGCCCTTTACCTCCCTTGCATCTACTTCTTTCTCTTCCTCTTCCTCTCCTGTTATTATTATTATTATTATTATTATTATTATTATTATTATTATTATTATTATTATTATTATTATTATTATTATTATTATTTTTTGTTATAGTTTCAAGTGACTAATTATAATCTGGCTTCACTGTTTCTTCAATCTTTAGTCAACTTTTTATTTCTTTTTTCATCTCTTTTTCAGTCTTTCATCATTCCACGTGTTAGTCTGTAGCTCTCTCTTTAATCCTGTTTAATGTCTTTCTCTTTCCAATCATAAATTCACCCTCTCTAAAAAAATAAACGAATTAAAAGTTGTTCATTATTCATAAATAAATATAATTACAAACCTACACTAATGTATATTAAAGACGCGTACAATAAAATAAAAAGTAGACACAGAAAGATACCCTTTCTCTGCCCTCTCTTTCTCTCCCTCTCCCTCTCTTTCTCTCTCTCTTTCTCCCGCATACTTATATAAGTCACTATCCATCCCATTTTATGTTTTCCTCTTTTATTCAAATTAGTTCTTTCGCTTTGTCTCTTTCTAATTTATTTGCTACTTTTTCTAATCTCTCTTGGTCTCTATAACTCTCTCATCCCAACCTGTGTCGCCCTCTTACATCTTATTTTATGTCTCCTCCTTTCGTCCCATTCTGTGTCTTCCTCTTTCAACTCCTTCTGTGTCCATTTTTACATCCATTCTGTCTCTTCATTTCACCAGATTTGGTGTATCTCCTTTACATCCAATTATCTGCCCCCTCTGTTATCCGATTTTGCGTCTCTCTCTCTCCTTTAGACAATTGTGTCTCCTTTTTACACTCATGTCTCGTTCATTTATTCTTTACATGTCTCCCGATTTCATCCCATTCGGTGTCCTCCTATTTTGCTCTATTTCATTCGCGCATCTCTTTTCATATGTATGTTTATTAATCTACGTTCTTCGTCTGCATTCGCTTTTTCTTTCTCCTATAGGATATCCCCCTCTCTCTCTGTCCATTTCTCTCTCTCTCTCTCTCTATCTATCTATCTATCTATCTATCTATCTCTCTATTTCTGTATTAAGTTGTGACCCAAGTATTTGATCTTCACTCTCTATTTATTTCTTGCCAGTGCATCTCTTACTGTGTCTCTCTCTTTCATCATTGTCTATGTCAGTTTGTCTCTCTAATTAACTGAACCCTCTCTCTCTCTTTCTTTGTCTTAATCTCTCACATCGACATTTCTCTGTGTAAGTCAGTCTCACTCTTCCATCGCAATCGGTTTCCTCCTTTTTAATACTAATCAGTTTCTCTCTCTCTTTCTCTTTCTCTCTCTCTCTCTCTCTCTCTCTCTCTGTCTTGCTCATCCATCTTTCTCAATCATTGTCCTCTTTAGTCTCTCACCTTTTCTTTCTATTTCTCTCTCTCTCTCTCTCTCTCTCTCTCTCTCTATCATCGCATTCAATTTATTTTTCCATACTTAGCTGTCTGTCTCTTTCTCTGTTTGTCTATCCCTCTCTCTTTCTTTCATTTCTTTATTTTCATTCTCTCACCATCGTTCTCATTCGTCCTTCTTTCCACCCTTCTACTCGTCTCTCTTTTATCCCAGTTTGCTTCTCTCTGTTAAATACCCCCTGTTTCTATATTTAACCACCTCTTCCTCTGTATATTTTCCATTAACCTTTCTATTTCACTCCTCTTTCATCTCAGTCTCTTTCCCCCCACGTTTTCATTTCACTATGATTTCTCTTTCACCATAATCTAATGTGTCGTCTCCATGTGTGTGGGTGTGTCTCTCTCTCTCTTATATATATATATATATATATATATATATATATATATATATATATATATATATATATATTGTCTGTGTGTTTGTGTGTGTGTGTGTGTGTGTGAAAAAGACAAAAGGAAAAACAAATTAGACACACCAAAAATTATCAAAAACGAAAGATTAACCGGTTTCGTTAGGATCAACGAACATCTTTAGAAATAAAAAGACGTTTGTTGATCAGAACGAAACCGGTAAATGTATCGTTTTTTGAAGATTGTTTTTCCTTTTGTCTTTTTCACACATCTTGTCTACACGGCTTTTCATTTTATGATATATCGTGTATTTAATCCCCCTCTCATCTCTCTCTCTCTCTCTCTCTCTCTCTCTCTATATATATATATATATATATATATATATATATATATATATATTCTTTCTATATATTTCTCTCAATCTTTTACCTTCTTTCTTTCTTATAAATGCCTTATCTTTTTCCAGTTTCCATTTTTTGGCATTTACTCTTATTTTCTTACCAATTTATCGATATATTCTTTCGTCTTTTCCTCTCCTTTGCTTTTCCGTTTCTTCATTCTTCTAAATTTAGTTTTTTTATTCTTCGGAATCCGATCATTTTCTAATAACGTCTACTGCCGCTCTCTTTTTAAAACCCAAATGTTTCACTCTAATGCCTAAACTGTAATATCCAGCATTTTCTACTTCTCTTCTACCTAAAAAAAACCCGCATACAGTGCGTGACGGATTACAACAATAATCTCCAATATTACCTCCCTTAGTTACCTATCTATCGTAAATGTCGGGATAATGGTCATGTCAGGCGACAGCTTTTCATGTGGTTTTAGATTCAAATTCTCATGCAGCGTTTGATGTAGCTGTATGGTCGTCTTCAAGTACAATGTTAACAAATACTTGTGAAAGCGTCCTATTAAATAATCTAATGTTGTTCATTTCATTCATCATTTTCAATCCTCTCAAACTGACAATCTCATTAACACTGACCCTCGAGTATCTTCTGGCCTTGGTAAGTGATTATAAATTTGTATAAAAAAGAATACGATCGTCTCCAGGGCGCAATAAACATGGGCATGATATATGGATGGCTTATATTACTCAAACTTCCGGGAACCAGTATGTTTACAGCAGTTTCGTTTCAAAAGTTATCATAACAATACTTGTTACGGTAAATCTTTATATAGATCTACAAAAAGGGCATTATCTTGTGCATCTTCATTAATTATTTTATAAATAAGGTTCGGC
The DNA here is from genome assembly GCA_963556195.1 of Sepiola atlantica. NCBI lineage: Eukaryota > Metazoa > Mollusca > Cephalopoda > Sepiida > Sepiolidae > Sepiola > Sepiola atlantica. The sequence goes on from OY744524.1 coordinate 43,950,303, forward strand.
TAGGCCTAACTTTATTCGGGATGTTCTCTTCTGATGTATAAATCATCTGAAAATCAGTCATACATTTCTCAACTCACATTTGTGATTTCTTCGAAAACATTCGGATCACCCGAGTAAAGCATGCGTCGTTCATTCAAAATTGCACAGAATAAACAACTCGTTTACGTTTAAATACCACACTGCAAGTTTCAGAAATACGCTTCCATATATAGCAATTTGCCTTATTCTAATAATGCTATTTTTACTGAATATAGTTGATTATATTAATTCTACTTGAAATCACTTTCCGCTTTTAGATATACAATACTGGATAAAAAGACCTCCTTTGTGCGGATTTTAGTTCATCTCCAGCGAAGGTTTGGACTTTATGCGACGGACTGTTTATCAATATTTGTAAAACCCATCTGAATACTCTCTTTACATGGCTTGTTGCATCATGCAATTTTTCCAAAATAAATTTGATTTGATTTGATTTAGTAGTAGTAGTAGTTTGTGTAATAGTAAAAGCAGTAGTGACTCTCACAGTCAAATTTGATGAAATTTCCCAAAAGTATTTACCCCATAACGATCTATTTTTATAATCAGGGGTAGTAGCAGTAATAATAATAGCAACAACAGTAGTAGTATTATAGTTTTGACTAACAGCAAAAGGAAATAATTAATTGTTTAAAATACATGGCTCTGATTGGTTACTGAAATCGGATCTCAATCAATCAGAAGTCAACAATAATACACTCAAGCTAGAAGCCGCGTACCTGCTATTTACGGGCTATATAAGTCAGTCAGTGCGAAAAACCTGCCCTATATATATATATATATATATATAGGGATATATATATATATATATATATATATATATATATATATATATATATATATATATATATATATATATATATATATATTGATAAAGTTTTTAACAAATAATAATTTCCCCATGTTACTCACCGTGTATTTTTCTTTGAAAGTATTACTACCCATGCCTATGTAGTATTTTTTAAGGGTTGGGTTTTCTTTGGTTAAAATTGTAGCCTGGTAGACTATTTGGGTTGTGAGGCGATTTTGTTGCAGGTGGCATTTTGTTTTATTTATACAATTGCAGGTCTTAATTTTTGTCATTTAAAAATGTATTGTCATGTTTTTTAATTTTTTTTTTAAGTTCTCATCACAACTGTAGCTTAATTTAAATGGGTGTTTTTATTGTAAATTTAATGTAGTATGTTTTTAGGAGGGAAGTGTAAGTTAATTAATTAATTAAGTTTAGGCATCTTCCTCAATGAATTTATGATTTATAATTTTATATTCTGTCTTATATTTCATTTTACTCCATTTCATTTTATTTTATTTCATTTTATATTTGATTCTCAACGGTCTCAAATCTAACCACGTGACTTTCCAATATTTAAATTTCTTTTTTCCTTCCCCATTTCATCCTTCCCAAATATGATCTGAGGTAAAAATCGGATTCTAACTCTTCCTGGTGAGATCTCAGTTTATAACAGTTGTTTATCGATAGCAGCGACATGCCAGTGTCGCAGATTTTGTGCATGTCCGTATGCATAAAAATAATCATGCATGTAAAAGTTATATTTGAATATTTTATATTGAGCAAATTTGATAAGCCCAGTTGAAATTCTTTGGATTCTTATCCTGTAGATGTTTACCTTGCCTGGATCATATATATATATATATATATATATATATATATATATATATATATATATATATATATATATATATATATATATATATATAACATTGTTCAAATAAACAGAATCTGTCCGTTTAACTATACTTTTTTATATTTTTCAATTTTTTTATGGTATAAAAGACCATAAAAAATTGAAAAAAGTATACAAAAGTATAATTAAACAGACAGATTCTGTTTATTTGAACAATGTTATATATATATATATATATATATATATATATATATATATATATATATATATATATATATATATATATATATATATATGATCCAGGCAAGGTAAACATCTACATGTAACTACTGGTTTCATATGTGATGTTGTTAATTTTAGGTTTTTGTGTTGTTATGTAGATAGCTTCGAGTATTTTTATTTTTCGGAATGTATCTGTTATTAACTAGAATTTGACTTAAATCAGAGGGAGGACACTTATGTTTTTGTAGATGTTGGTAAATTGTGCTAGAGTTTACAAGATGCATAGTGAAGCGGCGGGATAGGGTAGTGCTTGTAAAACCAATGTAGCTATCAGCTTTATTATTATCATGGGAGTTACATTCTCCCAAAGGGCATTTAAAAATAGCATTGGTTCTTTCTAGTGGTTTTTGGGTTGGGGAGGAATTGATTTTTATTACAAGATTTTGGGTTTTAAATTTCTTATAGTAAATAATGAGTATAATGTTATTATTACTGTCAATTGGGGATATGTATAATATTTTTCATAGCTTTTTCTTCTAATCTAAAGTTTGGTTTCATTTGATTAGTATATGTCAATATTCTTTGAGTTGTGATGTTGAATATTATCATTATTTTTACTGGTGTTTTTAAAGTTCTGAATCATTAATTTTATTTGTTTATTAACGATATAATTACGGAATTCGTTGTAAATAAGTACTTGCTTTATATTTTTTAATTCAATGAATAGTATTTTGTTAGAGGAGGAGATAAATTTGGCACGGTTTAATAGATTTTTAACAATAGCTATTTTGTAGCGATAGGGGAACTCGCTCTTGAAATTAAAAATACTAGAATTTAAGTTGGTTGGTTTTTTATAAGTGGAAGTGTTAAATGATTTATTAGAAGCGTCAATAAGAACATCTTGGAATGGGATTTTATTATTTACGTTTAGTTCTATGGTAAATTTAAGATCAGACTTTTTTTGGAAAAGGTCTTGAAGTTTGTGTATTTGTTCATTGTTATTAGCTAATAACAAGAATTTCGTCGACACAGCGTACGTAAATAGAGGGTTTTATAATGTGATTAAATATTTTGTTTTCTAGGTTTGACATAAAGAATTTGCTAAGAATAACTATATATATATATATATATATATATATATATATATATATATATATATATATATATATAATTTATTTAGATACTGTATATTACATATTTCAGCAATGTACCGCGTTTTCATCCAAAAGGGCAGATTTAGACATCTTTAGTAAATCTTCGTGCCCAGTGGAATCATCGGCAAGCTGAAAGGAGTGTAGGCACGCCTGACAGGGAATGGCGTCAACAATGACAGAAAAAACGGTGCATCTCTGACGGTGTCCCCGAAAAAAATCCGGTGTGGGAAGCGATTAACTAGGGCTCAAGGGGGCCTTCATTTTTTAAGAGGTTTTATTTATTATTTATTTATCTGTTAGCAAGTTTTATTTATTTATTTATTAATTATCTGTTCTTTTGTAATGTTATTATTATGCCTGAAAAAATACGAAAGGGGTGGCTGCATAGTTTACCGTTTGGGCCTGTGAAACTAGTGTGCTTTTCCGTTGTCGTTTTTGGGAATAAAGTTATGTATCGGATTAATTGTTCGATATGGAGCTGAGAGAGGTGATTCAAATATGTTTTTATCAACTTAACATGTTTGTTTATTTTTTTATTAATTTATTTTATTATTTTTATTTATTGAATCGGTGTTTCGTATTTTCTGTTCTTTTTGTAATGTTATTGTTATATCTGGTCTGAAAAAATACGAAAGGAGCGGCTATATAGTTTGTCCTTAGATCTTAATGGGAAGCCGTGTTTCGTTGATATGTCCCGTTTATAACCAGTAGTGTTGAAAAATAAAAACAAAAAACGAAAAAAACAAAAAATAGTTATAAATGGAATGATGGGTACTATCTGTTATTTCCGTTTGAGTGGTATAAGATTAGTCTCTTTATTAATGGTGTGTTAATAATATTAATATTATATTTGTGTTTATATTTAATGTAAATTCATTAAATTCCATATCTTGTTATTTCACTCGTCCTTGCGTGCCGGGAAAATAAACTATACACATCTGCACATGCGTGCATGTACACATATCTTCGCTCACATGTACGGGGGGTTATTAATTTAATATTTTTTTATTTTTTGTGTTTTAAATTTAATCTTTTATTTATTTTATTAATTTTATTAATATTATTTTATTTTATTTTATTTTATTTTAATTTATTATTTTATTTTATTTTATAATTTCTATTGATTGTTGTCATCTTGGCAGCCATGACCAGGTTGAAGTGCTCAGTAATATTTATATTAGTTAGTATCCCCTGTAGTGATGGTTGATCCTTCAACCTCTAAAGGACTGTCACTTACAACTTATTGTTATTCGACGCCGTTATTCGTGGCACCACGTACGTTGCGTTGCCCGTCACGTTGTGAAAATAACAAAGTTAGAATAGTAGTCCGCATTATCCAAGTAATACAAAATAACTTAATATGTTTTATGGATTTTTAAACTGTAGAGTATTTGAGGAATTCAATTTATTGTGTATGGGGAATTTATACTCGGGTTCATGTTACTCTGTTAGTGTGTAATAAACTGTCTTGTCCTAATTCAGAATTATTATAGCTCAGATCATGATATATATTAATTCTAAATGTTAAGCCAACGCCATTCTTATATAATAGAACCGTTTCTTATTTCTGGGTCGATCATTGTTTTACACGTGGAGATCCCAATGTTCCACTGAATCCTCATGAGACAACTGTCTTTGACCAACTTACACATTTTGACTTCCCCTAAACTAATTTCCTATTAGTTATTTCTAATTAACGTTCTTGCTCGCTAAACAAATGTTAAAGCATTTTCGGCGAAATGATACGATTCGCTTTATTATGCGTAACATATGTATAAGTAAATATTCCTTCGTAATAAGTAAAGTGGCCGACAATAGTCATGGGCGACTTGAAGGCCCCCTTTTCATTTCTACTACATCAAAGTGTAGGGAAGGGCGCTACTTCTTTTCCCAGGATTATTCCACTTACCCTTGATCCTTACCTTATAATGCTGGGGGGCATCGGGTACCAGTTTTTAGTTTTGGTATAACTCGACCGTGGATAAAAGCCCGGTCTCCCGGCCCATTAGTGAACATTGTAATCATTATGTTAAATGGACCGATGTCTTCGTAATACTATTGGTTAAGAACGATTTTTTTTCTTTAAAATATGAGACGTGAAAATTCTGATGGCAAGGCGTACCTGTTTGCCCTCTGTATGTGGCGTAATAGAGAATATATTCTAAAACGTTTATGCTTTGTCAATCAATAATCAGATGAGGCCGTATGGCAATCATAGTAGAATATGTAGTCAATCTACGGAGATTTTATTGACAATTATCCATAACCTGTCATCTGCATTAGACAATTAGAATAAAGGATGCAAATGTATATTTCTTCATATTCATTTATATATGTAGGCCGTTTGGAAAATCGATGGCAGAACCTCGGGAGAATGTTTTAATGTGCAGAGAAACCTCTTTGTGTGTGGGTTAGTTTTGTAATAGTACTTCATAGCATAATAATGTCCTTTGCGTGACCTTTTGTTTGTGCTGAGCATATTTTATTTCCTGTATTTGGTATATTATATGCTGGTAAGAAAGGCACACATTCGCAGGATGCCGAACATGTCCGCTATCAAAGGAACCACCTCGGTCATTATCCTCAGATCTTTCGGTTTTTATATTTAATTGATGTTATTTTTCATGTTTTTTTTGTGAATATAGTAATACCAAGTCCCGACTTATTTGTTCTATAACTCTGCCACAGATATAGTGTTTATCTCTTCTATATGAAGAAATAACAGTGCACTATCACACACAGAGTATATATTAAAAGTTTACAATACGGAATGTTGATCAGAATTTGTTTAAATTAAATATAACTCAGAAACCATGTAGAATATAATCCCGAAGATATGCCATCAATTTTCCAAATATCATGTACGTTAGTGGTAACATTCCATAGTAAATGTGGTATTATGGTTGTTGAAGTGTGGTGAGATAGATAACTGAGATGATTTTGTTGTATCATGACAAACTGTTTTACTGGTGCTATTAAGGGACTGGTAATTTTTGATAATGAAAAATATAGTTTGTAATAAAATTGTGCGTGATGAATGCTCAAAACAAGATATGTTTTGAACTTGAGCAGGTTGCAAGATCGAGAAAAGCTGCATCTGATCAAAATCATTAATTATAATTTGAAATATATATGCTGGCATTTTTAAAACAATTGTTTTGAATCTAAAAAGCAGGTGGCCAAGATGAAAGGTTATTACACCGGATGATATTGAAATTTCAGAAACATAATATGTTTTGAAATTGAAATTTACTTCTGAATGAACAGAAGGTTGGTAAGAGTTATTGATAAGATACCTGACTTTATTGTCCCACATCAGATTATATAGACACTTTTCGAATTTGAAGCCGCTTTGCGACTCTTAATAGATAAAGTTACTATATGGGGGCTTAACTGGATTCTTCTACCACATTGCGTGATCAAAGATTTTGATTAACTGGCCAATTCTAAAATAGTAGATAATACAACACTGTTTGTGGCTCGTTGGCAAATCAGAAGTGGTTGCCCTGAGTGTAAATGTGTTATTTAAAACAACTATTTAAAGTTTCAAACCAAAGAGAAATTAATAATCGATCGAACACAGGAAAGTTTCATTCCAAAAAACAACGTACAAAACTCCAAAGTTTTTCAAATCCGACATTGCACGTGAGATTCCTTAAATATCTTTTCTTCCTAAACCAGAGTAGCATAACTTTTTTGTATTCCAATAAATACTTGTTATTGTCAACGGTGAATTGTACTTGGTTTAAGGGTGCCGAGTGAACTGAACAATTACCCAATCGTTGGACTAAGTTGCGTCAATTCTAAAGTTCTGTGGATCTTTTAAATACAGTGTCGTTCGCACATAAATATTGCCAGAACAATCAGTCGTTCTTCAAACTTTGGATCTATTTTATAAAAGCATAATTCATAGTAGAAATATATTGATTGCTTCATTAATATGGAAATGGTGCGACACTTTCCTTCAACCTTTCTGTAAAGACGTGTCTAAATTATTTTCCCTTACAATGTTATAGAACAGTATTTCTATCTTACACTATATTTATGGCTTTTATATCCAGGTCTGTCAGTCTGTCGATGCAATTGAAAACAAAAGCATGCACCAACAGCAATTACAACTGTTGGGGGTAAGATTTTACCTGAAATCGAATGGTATTTATATATATTCCAACTATACCGGTTGTAAATTTGGGAAGATAGATTTTTGAACAACGTTCTTGGATGAGTTATAAAAGGTTGACATATGATATAGAAAAGACTCACAAAAAGTCTGTTATTCTTAACCATCCACTATTATTTTAGGGCACTAATATAAAGAGTAACGTTTGCCAATCTTTCGATAGTATCGAATTGTTGTTTGAAGAAATAATCGGACTGGTGATGGATAAGGGGACAAAGTTTCATTTATAAATATACATTTTCAAGTTAAATAATTATTTCATCAAACTTTTCTGCTTAAAATCCTTAGAAAAAATAAAATGCTTAAGGAATTAAATAATTTTAATTTTATTACGCATGTTTAAGTATCTTAAGAAAAGAAGACACATATTTGGAATAATCAGTGTTTTATTTTAATATATTTCAGATGACAACTTTTTATGTTCCTCAGATGATAAGTAAATTGATGAATCTAAAATTTGTTTCATTGAATCCCAACAATGTTGGCTTGTAAAAGGTGGATTTGAAAAAAAAAAACAACAACTTCAAAACTAACTTACACTACTGTACAGGATGACCTGAGAGTCTTGCCACTCATACCAAAATGTGTTAATAGAATAACAAGTAATGCGACAATAGAAAAGACGACTTGGATTTGGATTATTCACTTTAAAAACGGTAAAACAGAATAAGAAAAATCAAATTAACAAGTAATAAAGTTAGAGAAAATAATATGTAATTGATTCAGTGTATTCACTTTGATTAGTATCAATCGAGGTGTGTGTGAATATCATCATTTTTGTGGCACAAAAACGATGCGGCGTCATGAACTGTTGATATGTCATGAAGCTGTGATTTGGTGATTGTTCCTCCATTTGTGTTCAATTTCGTACGGGCAACCACCACGTTCATATTGAATGTTAATGGTATCCGTATCCTCCTCCTCCTCCTCCTCAATTGCTTTACTTATGATTACGATACACTGATAAGATTCTGTGGAGTTTGCTTGTTTGTTCGTTTGTATTTGTGAACAGTGGATGCGGTCACAAAATATGTCGTGCACACTGGATAACGTCACATAAGTAGTGAGAGGAGTCGAATGGCGTAAAAAATTAAAGGATATAGAGAAAGAGGAGATTGATAAGATAGAGAGGGAGGTAAGCGGAACGAAAAAGGGGGGAGAGATGAGAAAAGGTATGACAGGAAAGAAAGAAAGTGAATAGAGAAAAAGACGGTGTAAAAGAGAGAGAGAGAACGAGAGAGAGAGAGAGAGAGAACGAGAGAGAGAGAGAACGGTAATATAACACATAATAATCCAATGAGTCACGGGTCGTCTATTATATTATTATAACTATCAGTATTTGGTGCTCATGGCCTGCTCCACATTGAGATTCGACGTTTTGTCGCTTCCGGCCTTCGTGGGGAGGTAGGTGGATAAGGATAAACAAGCGGTGCAGGATACAGACCATAACGTATTGTGAAAATAAGAGAATAGGATAACCTCTCAATATTGGATTCTTCTCCCGACTACAAAATAGAGACCTTAATGTATTGTAATAAGAAGAAGATACAACAAATGACTAACTCTATCCCCTCAGATGGAGCACTGTTTGAACCTTATCGCGACAAGACCTTAATGTATTGTGAAAGGAAAAGATACAAGATATGATAAACTCTATTCAATTCAAATGGAGCAGCGTTAAAAATATCTCATTTGTTTCGTATTTTTTAGATGAGGATTGGTAATTTGGATTATTTGGATTATTCCAACTACTGTTCTCATCTTGGATTTTATCCTCACAACTTTTCGACCGATGTAACCCCGACCTTCTTCAAGTGTATCTTGTCAAACTCGTGAATATTTCTGTTGGACACGAGAATCTGTACAAAATGAAAACAGAAGTCTTTTATTTAATCCATGGTGGTAGCTTTCTCTCGTTCCATCAGACATCGTTGGGTAGAAGTCTTAAGTAATTCGTAATTGTAGCTTTAGTAACGCCTGCACTGATAATTGAACCTACAATCTACAGAAGACTGTCACTTAGAACTGATTATTACTTAGCACTTCATTCGTTACGACACGCGACCTTACGCAAAGACCCATGGCGTAACGGATAATATGTCGAGCCTCAATTGAAAGCAAGAAAATGTTAAATTATTTGGGTCACCCTTAACTACAGTTAGCTGTTTTTCATAAATAAATGCTTGTAGATATCATACTTGCATGCGACACGTGTTCGTTTCAGGACATTCAATAATCATGACCAAATATAATTTAAAATTTTTGTTGTAAAAATGAACAGCTGGCCGGTCATGCGATAATCATAAAATGTGTTTCTATCTTGACTAAAATTAGTCCAGTCATTTGTAGTAGTTAATCTAAAATAGGTATTGTATCTCTAAAACTATTCATATTGGTAAGTGTTCGTCTCTCTGTAAACTAAAGGTCTAGTTGCTGAGACTTAATGTAATTTCACTGTTATTCCTATTGTTAAGGACATTGAAGTCTCCTCTGTCAAGTCTTTTACACTATTAACAGGCGTGTGTTGTATTTTCGTTTATATTAATGCTTGGATATTTTCCTAGAGTTTGTTTATTTTTTAGTCATTATAACTTCCTCAATTTTCATCCTGACAAGCGAATAATGAGCACCTGCCATCTGTTTGTATTCCATCATATTCATTTATTCCTTAATATACTCTTATTATCAAAATTAATTTGTTTTTTCTTAAACAGTTTTTTTTAGATTGAATTTTTAAAGCTGTTATTGATTAACATATTTTCAACTTGCTTTATGAAATTGAAACAGCTGTCGCTATCGTTTACATAGATAACAATATTTCAATTTCATATGAACATTTGCAGAAGAAAAAACAGATCGTAAAAAAGTCCGTAATCTAGGAGTAAATATCGAACACCATAGATCGAGGTGATCATTTCGAAAATATTTTCAATAAGTCATCGGTGACAATAATATGAAAAAAAAACATTAGAAATAATTACAAGGAATGACTTGAAGAGACATAGGTTAAAAGGTTGTCATAAAGATCTTTTTTAGATAATAATCTATTTAGAGCAACATTAATAAAAGAATAACTGACTTACACGATAGAAAGCATAAATATCTCTAAGCGTTATTTTCTCTGTTTTCCATTTATGTGTATTCATATAGAGAACATTATTAATATGATGTAGACATCACATTAATAATGTTCTCTATATGAATACGCAACCATGTTCTTTGTGTAACGTGTTGATACAGATACTAGTTGAAATAGCCGTCCAAAGACACATCTCTAATTCTGTCACTCAGTTGTCCTTTCAAATGCTTACAGAGCGTTGCCTTTAAATACTTCAGACACCAAAATGATACCATTATAGTAAAAAGTTTCAAATCATAGAACTTTCAAGGCTGAATTTTGAACGAAATGATGTTTTAAATCTTAGCACAATCTGGTCGATATTTAACTCGATTAATTGGCGGAAATAAGTAAAAAATGATTGAAGTGATTTTTTTATTTGGAGTTCAGATTAACCAGGCTTGATGAAACTATAAAAAATATGCGCCCTCCGAACACAACTATTCAATAGATTCATCAGTTTGTATGAAACGATTACATAATTTTAACAATTGCTTTTTAATGGCCTTCTCATAAATTGTATACATACAGATATTGTTTATGTGTATGAAAATGCGAAATTGCAATTAAAACTAGATACTAAGGGAAAAGTATATATTAAAAGGTGTTATTTTGAATGAGTAAATTACATATCTCACTTAGAAATTGTATTTGTAATGCAATATTACCCAGCGTGTATGTGAATAAAGACAGCGGTTTAAAAGTAGAAGACAATAATATTTGAGTTTCAAGCTAAAAAATATTGGAGAATATGATGAATTACTTTTGGTTACAGACAAACACTAACTTACCCTTGTAGTAAGATATTTTAAACCCCTATTCAACGTTTCACTTTACAAAAAAAAAAACACTTGAATGAGTATATATTAGACAAATATTACCCGTTGGCCACGCATTTAGCTCTGGTTAGAATAATTGAATCAGAAACATTTTTTTGCAAAGTTAGTTAAATATTAAAACAAAAAAAATCCTAGCGGAGGGTTTAATAAGATACATTGAGAGTTTGGTAGTTTGGTAGTTTTGTTTTACGGCATATCAACCCTTTTTGGGTTATTTAATGCCGAATCTGGTCTTGTTTTCTTCTCTTTTTTGTTTCCTTCCCCTTTTAATATCTGTTTCTATTTAACCCATAGTTGGGACCCTAACAGGTACTACCACTCAGGGTCAGGGTGGACCTGGGAGCAATGGTAATTAAGAGGAGGCTCCACATTCCCCAAAGTCCGTAAGCCGGATCTCACCATCGGATGTAGTTTAAGGTCATATCCAGGACCGGGAGTAGGGTAGGAAAAATAAAAATAAAAAAGGGGAGAAAGGGAGAGGGGCTGTTGTTTTTGTTTTTGGTTTTGTAGAACATAATTAAGTTTTACAAAAAAAAAAAAAAAAAAAACGGTGAATTTCGTCTCAGGGAGCCACAGGGCAGCCTGATCTGGTATCACCAGCTACATTGAGAGTGGAAGATTATGAGAGACATAAAGTTAACAAGCGATAAGTTATTGGTGAGTTAATTGCACATTCCAAAACGATGAGCTACACTTTACCAATATAATCACATCCAAATAACGTAACCCCCCTTGTAATGTCTCACGACATAATGGACGAAAGTTATCATTTTAATTAACGCCGAAACCTACTAAAATAAGTTAAATGCCTTCCTATTACAATGTTTGTTTATAAGAAAAATAATATTCTACATTGATCTGTAAAAAAGAAAGATAATTTTACTTATATTTTGACATTTTGATATGCATCTTGACAATTTGAATTATTCGGACTACTATTCTCACCATGTTTGTTATATTCAAAATTTAACCCTCGACCATCTCTAGGTGCATCTTTTAAACTTTGGAACCTATACCCAATTTTGAACTGAACCCTTTATTTAATCTCCGGGTAGATTGCTTTCATTTCATCAGCCATGAGCAGGTAGAGTGTTAATTTTATGATATTCTCTCGTAGTAAGAATTGAACCATCAACCTTCAGAAAATTAAATCAAAATGAAAATAGTAGACCAAATAATACAAATAATACAAATAGTTTTATTTGTTTAGATATTAAAAAGAATTTATTCGTCAACGTTGCTACTGTTTATAATGACCCATAAAAGTTGCCACTGTTTATAATGCCCAGTAAAAGTTGCTACTGTTTATAATGACCGGTAAAAGTTGCCACTGTTTATAATGATCAGTAAAAGTTGCTACTGTTTATAATGACCTGTAAAAGTTGCCACTGTTTATAATGCCCAGTAAAGGTTGCTACTGTTTATAATGCCCAGTAAAAGTTGCTACTGTTTATCATGACCAGTAAAAGTTGCTACTGTTTTTAATGATCAGTAAAAGTTGCCACTGTTTATAATGACCAGTCCTCCATTATCAGCGGACATTGAAAACAAAACTGTTACACCTCTAAAAACATCTCTTCATTTAAAGTAAATTAGTAAATGCAAGAATAGATTAATCTGATGTTCCCAACATTTTCCTCAATCTTTGCCTAAAACAGCGAAGAAACGATGTATTTACATTAGAGACGAGCAATGAAAATATAAATAATTTTTTATATATTATATTATTTTTAGTTGGGGAATCTTTACTTGTAACATATATATAAAAAGGGCATTTCAATATCGTTAGAGATATTAATTTCAAGATCTGGTAACTTATTAAATATTGTTCATGCTATTTCATCCAGCACATATTTACATTTAAAACAATTATGTCCTGGATTAAAGTTGTACTATTTGAGATCAACATCTAGTTGAGGTAGTTGTTTAATCTTTTCATTATGAAATTTCTTAATGATGTTTTAAACAGTTATAAAATATGCACCACTAAGCATAAAATTAAACCCATTGCTTATCAAATATCTACAAACAGCAGTGAAACCATTTTTTTAAACATGATTCACCCCAAACAAGGCAGGCCGCCACTGTAAACGTAAGAGGCTACTGAGAAAAAGGAAAAGGGGAGAAGGATTGGTGGTTCAGCTTAAATTGGGATCTGAGCAGCAAGATGTCTGTTTACATTAGTTTTAAATTTCTGCATGTCAGTACTGTCGGGGAAACAGGGGGCAGGGAGGGAGTTTCAGAGGCCAGCAGCACGAGGAAGAAAGCTATTTGAATAGAATGCTCTCCGGCATCTGGGGACCTCCACAGTGAATGAATGAGATTTAGTAGAATGTCGAGTTAGTCTAGTGAATTTACGTCGAGGGGGCACCAGAGTAGCCAACTCATCGGAGCATAATTCATTGAAGTATTTGTAAAACAAACATAAGGATGCTACATTGCGGCGATGGGACAGGGGCTGGAGCTTAGCTGACAGTGAGGGACCTATTAGGTTGATGACTCTTTTTTGGACTTTGTCAAGGAGGGAGAGACTAGTAGATGATGCACCAGCCCAGATGTGGCAACAATACTCCATGCATGGGCGAATGGTGGCTTTGTAGAGATACAGGATAATGTCAGGAGTCCACTAGCACGGTAGAGGGAGCCAACCGTCTTTGCGGCAGCCTTGGCAATGTCTTCAATGTATGTGTTCCAATTCATGTTACCTGTGAAGGTTAGGCCAAGGAGTTGGAATGATGAACTCTCAGGTAGGGTGTTATTTGCCATGACAATCGGTGGTTGGAGAGGCTTCTTGTGGTTGTTGATTGAAAGGAGCTTAGTCTTTGCGGCATTAAAAGTCACCAACCATTTATGGCCCCAATCCACTACAGCCTGGAGGTCATTTTCTAAAGATTCAGCCATTGCCTCAGATATGATCGCGTTTTTTTTGCAAACATGGCGAGAGTAAAGCGTGGTGTCGTCAGCAAATAAACCAATCTCAGACACTATGTCATCAGGGAGATCGTTTATATAGATCAAGAACAACAAAGGTCCAAGAATAGATCCCTGGGGCACACCAGCATGTTGCTTAGATGAACGGCCATCGAGGACAACCTGGATTTTTCTTTTGTTTAGGAAGGATTTAATTATATTAAGTAGTTTCCCAGTAATACCGTATGGGCGTATTTTCAGGAGAAGCCCTTTATGCCATACCTTGTCGAAGGCCTTAGATATATCAAGCTCTACTGCCCTAGCTTCACCTGCCTTGTCGAGTGTATGATTCATGCGTTCAGAGATGACCGTTAGGATGTCTGCAGTAGATCGTGTTTGTCTAAATCCATACTGGCGGTCAGATAGAAGTTTAGTATTAACTAAGTGACGTACTATCGCTAGATTGATTAAGGATTCAAAGATTTTGGCAAAGATCGGCAGTAGACTGATTGGGCGGTAGTTCTGAGGGTCGGTTCTATTCCCAGAACTCTTGTAGACTGGTACCACAGAGGCAATTTTCCAGCTACGGGGAAGCAAGATTCGGCTAGGCATTTATTGTAGAGTTTTGAGAGGACAGGGGCCAGTTCAGCAGAGCATTTCTTTATTACTATTAAAGGTATAAGATCAGGCCCACAAGCTTTAGAGGTGTCAAGGTTTTTTATGATGTCTCTGACCTGGGATGGGGTGATGACCAGGTTATCAAGTGTGGCTTCGGTCCGCAAAGGTAATTCAGGGAGAGGGTGGTTACCTGAGTCTAAAGTAGAGTTAGAAGCGAAACGCTGTGCAAGTAGTTCAGCCTTATCAGTGGCCGTGCAAACGACATCATTGTGGTTTGAAAGTGGGGGAATCGTAGATTGACCATTATTCACTACACTATTGTAGATTTTCCAGAAATCGCGAGTACCTAGTTTCTGTGACTGGATGCGTTTTTTTGTTAACTCATTATACCTTCTCTTCGCTTCGCCTATCACGGCCTTGCAATTATTTCTTGACTCTATAAATTTATGCCTATTAGTAGCTGACTTATGGCGGCCGAATTTACGGAATGCTTGTTGCCTCTCAGAAATGGCAGCTGCACATTCCGAAGTGAACCATTGAGGAGAGTGGGGCTTGCTAAAGAATGTTCGCATGGGGACATAGGCTTCAATTCATGCTTTGACCCATTCAGTTAATTCGTTTGTACACTGGTTGGCAGGGAGTGAGAAGGTTTCCCTCCATGGGGCGTCACTGATGTGATCTCTGATTTATTCAAAATCAGCTTGCTCGTAGTATCTTGTTGTTTTGAGCAACGGTTCATCAGCTTTTGGACGACTTTAGCGTGATATGTATCATTAGCACAATGTGATCAGCATTCCCGAGTGGGCTATGAGCTTTCGTCACACAAGCCTCGGGTATTGAGGTTAAGAAGAGATCTAGAAGTGAGGCTTGTTGGTCCACACGATCGAGGATGCGGGTCGGAAAATCAACAGTCTGAGAGAGGGAGTGAGCTAAGGAGAAATTATACGTAGAGTTGCCGGCTGCGTCAGAAAGGCTGGAGAATCCCAACCAGTCGCGGTGGTTGGCATTAAAATCCCAAAATACATGTATCTGGGCATTCGAGTCAATGAAGAGTGCTCTATCTATGCTTTCAGAGACAGAGTTTAGTAGAGTACAGTCCTGGGTCGACGGGGAGCGGTATAGGAAATATAAGTAACTAACGTGGTGATGTAAAGTCAATCTAAAGCACATGTAGTCATAGTCATCTGATTCTAACCTATGTTCTCTAGTCAGGGGGAGGGTGTTCCGAACATAAACTCCTAGCCCGTGCATGTGTTTGTCAGAGTCTTTACGGTAGAGTGGGAGGTAGTCAGTTATGTCAAAGTGGTAAGAAGAGATTGAGGATTGGAGGTTAGTTTCACTAAGAGCTAGGATATCCGGGGAGTTTGTCAGGAGAAAGGTTTCTACGTCGTTGATGTTGGTTCTAAGTCCCCGGATATTTGAGAATGCAAGCCTCAAGGGCGGAGGCGAAAGTGTTTTTTGGGTGTCTGGTTAAGGTTTGATTTTATTTCTTTGTGATGGTTTGATTTGATTATAGAGTGGATTGGCCAAGGTGGGTACTTGTTTGGTGCCAATAAGCTCACACAACCAGTCCATTAGTCACGACCTGGTTCATGGGGGTTGTGTCCTCGATAAAGCCCACCGGAGATAATTGAAGGGTCCCTTTCCATGCGCGACATGGCACATACAACTACCCACAGTATTATGCAACTGATGATATAGTAGCCGTTCTTCGCGCTACCCAAGAGTTTGGGCTTCTCCCCTGTCAGTCGGAAACAGCAGCCAGACCAGCTGTCTAACCTGTACCCTCAACCTGTCGGATCAAGAGAGACCCAGACTGGTCATGTAAGACTTACTAACGAAAAAACTTTCCCCAAGTTGCCCAAATAGAGAGAAAGACAACGGCGTTCATTGTCCTAGTAAGGAAACAAGGCTAGGCACTGAGGTGTTTAGAGGCGTCCCAGCGCTGTTACCTCTGCGCCTGACTAATAAACAAAGAAGGAGTGCAAGGGCCGGCGATAGGTAGAACCTATCTACTCCTTAAGCAATTGTAGGTTTGCAAACCGGATATTTTGTTCGAGATTCCAACTCTAGGAAGGTTGTCGATCAGGACTAAGGAAGCCATCCTCCCCCAACAGTTTACTGCCACGGCGTAAGTAGCTGGTAGCAAGGTTTTTTTGTCAGAGATTTCCTTCTCTTAGATGGATAGCCTTACGAGGTTTTACGGGTCCAATACTCCGAGAGGGGTAAAAATAGCCTGCGCCCATGTACTAGTCGGGTATTTCCTAGCCCCCGCAGGTAAGAAGAAAAAAAATCATATATATATATATATATATATATATATATATATATATATATATATATATGAAGATAGAATAAGTTCAATTGCATACTAAGGAGGGAACAGTAAGTTGAAGATAGGTTTCCCTCTTCCCCCCCCCTTTCAACCCCGAACGCAATTTCGGTTTCTTCACTGCTGAGGCAGATATGAAATGTGTCTTTAACTAGACTGGCATGCTTAGTTTGGACGATATTCATTCCCTATCTACATTCGCTAGTGAACTACCCCCACCCACCCACCCCTTTTCAAACCTGAACCCAAGTGACCCCTCTGTAACCTGCAGAATGTAGGCAAGAAAAGAAAAGAAAGAAAAGATACAGATTTTTTGAACAGTCAAGAATCCATTGCATGTATGTTCACACACGCATATATATATATATATATATATATATATATATATATATATATATATATATATATATATATATATATATAAGGGGATGGTTATTTTAGATCATGCAGATTATGTTGCAAAAGTATGGTGATCTTGGACGATGTTGATAAATTCAAAAGACTAGGACCTATGAGTACGCACGACGATACCCTTGCTATTGAAAGTCATTTTCAAAAAATATTAATTAAACTAGTTAAGAAAGGTGCTCTTACTGCGGACATATATGATTATATTCGATCAATAAGAGTCAATAAGACCATGTCTTTATTGATTATCAAAAACACATAAAAACGATTGTTGGCAGAATTACTTCAACAAGTACTTAAAGTATATTCAGCAAACTGTAATATTGATTCGTTTACCTTTGCTGACTATATACGCAATTGTCCCTTTTCTTGCTGAAAATATGTGTTATTTTGATATCAGCAGTCTGTTTACATGCACTGCCTTGCTTATTATGAAACTGGTATTAGTTTTCGGGAGAATATCCACTATTATTATACTTCTCCAACTTGTACACTTATGATTATCTGTTCACTGATTACACCTATATACATGCATACATATATATATATATATATATATATATATATATATATATATATATATATATATATATATATATAATTTAAAATGGTAAAAATGAGAGAAAACTTTATAATTAGATTTATCTATTGAGCCGGCTTTCGTCCACACTCGTCAGAGTAAATATCGTGGAAGGAATGTTAATCTACTGCGATTTAAAAGTAACATAGCGTAGTAAAATCAAGACCAGCAACAAGTTCGAGGAGAAAAAAGTGAATCACATTAAGCTCCAGAAGCAACTCTTTTTTCTAACTTAAGGAGTATTTTAACAACTTAATATAAATATTTTACAGGACTTTAAGATGAAGCGACAAATGTGATCTACTTATGACAGAGAAACTGTTACATACGGATAGTAAGGGGCCACCAGTAGTTCAATAAAAAATATTAAGCTCGGATAGGATACATCGATGTTACGATACATACTGATCCAATAGCGGCAAATATTAAATCAATCTGACAGTGGCTTCGTTGCTGTCGTGCTGAAGTATGGTTCTGTTCAGTCCTAGAAGGTTGACCCTGCCATGCTTTACTTTCTTTAGTTTATTGCTAATCGCCTGAGAGCCACCACCTAGAAATTCCGATAGGAAATCTCAGGCATTTTTAGAGTGCGCGTATCCAAGTAGTTATTAGTATATCTGGTACATATATGGGATGTTTGTCTTACATCATCAAGTTGAGGTTTGGGTCTTTGTGAACTTCTCAGAACAAATTCATTTTTTAAGATTAATTAAATTATGAATTGGCTGTGAGGAGGTCAGACTATTCGAAACCTCGATTTGCCGATGTAAGGCAAACAGCCTATATATATATATATATATATATATATATATATATATATATATATATATATATATATATATATATATATATATATATATATATATCTGTGAGCGTTCACAGTAGCCACGGCTACAACTTTTCTTTTATGACTCATTAATGTCAACCCAAAATTTCGATGTACTTGCATGACATTTTTCTTCAAATTATCACCCTGAGGAAGTCTTACAATAAAAACGAAACGTTGATCAATATATAAAAAAATATCTCTTGGTTGTGTCCTTTTTCATTACCAATTACGTCGGATTACTCTCATCCTTTCTTTCTCATATATATATATATATATATATATATATATATATATATATATATATATATATATATATATATATATATATATATATATATCACATTTTTTCCATCTCATGTTATATATATTTCTGCTCATTTACGACCCATACATTTTAGTTCTATATATTTATCTTCACCCTGTTTACCTCCGTATCTATCTATCTATCGATTGATATTTTTCAGTGAACCTATTTAATGAAAGTTAATTACTCGACAGGTAATATTAAAGCGTATCCTCATGAAGTAGATGTAATTCCATTTTCATTCCAAAGTCAAGTGAACATTCGAAAAATTTATGGTATATTATTTTTGTGAAAATGTGTGTCTACATTCTCTCACACATGAGCGTTAAGACGCACACATACATATGAATGCATTTCAGTTCATTTTTAAAGTAGAATTTCTAGTTTATAGACTTCGTAATTGATTTTTGTGCGGCCATATATTTTCTTCAAATCTATTATATCACTAAGCATACTTTATTATGACAATAATTATTCCGAGAAATAAATTTGTTATTACTCAAAATATGAACTTCTTTTTGACTCAATTTTCTAATTAAAAAATACACTTGTACAATATATATATATATATATATATATATATATATATGTTGTATTTTACGAATATCGAACCGTTTATACCTGGGATATATTACACATTAGTTTTTTTTTAATGTCTGCGTTTTATAGTCACGCCTTCTCTGTGAGGTTCAGCTATCTAAGCTAAGAAAACAAATAAGGAACACTAATTCTTACTAGAATTATTCTCATTTGCTGATTTTTCTTTTAACCTCTATATTAAAGAATGTTAAATTGTATCAGAGTACGTTGTTTTATTGCCGATAACATTACACTACAATAACAATCGAAAATTGATTAACTAAACTCAATATTATGTAGATCACAGTTTTAAAATCCGATCGACATAATTCAATACACACACACATATATATATATATATATATATATATATATATATATATATATATATATATATATATATATATATATATATATATATATATATGGGTATATTTGCTGACGACACCAAGCTCTACTCTCGTCAGGAAGGTAAAACGGACGCGCACATATCCGAGGCAATGGCTGAATCCTTAGAAAGTGACATTCAGTCTGTAGTGGAAAGCGGTCATTACAGGATGGTAACATTTAATGCTGCTAAGACAAAGCTTCTTTCCTTCAACAACTACATGAAACCTCTTCAATCACTGATTGACATGGCAAATACCACCCTACATGGGTCCAACCTTCAAACTACTCTGCCTAACATTCACAGGTAACATGAATTAGAACAAATACATAGAATACATTGCCAAAGCTGCTGCAAGGAAAGTGGGCTCCCTCTACCGTGCTAGAAAATTTATCACACCTGACAGTAACCTATACTACAAAGCCACCATCAGCCTATGCATGGAGCATTGTTGCCGCATCTGGGCTGGTGCACCATCCAGCAGTCACTCACTCTTAGTAACGACCCCAATAGGTATCTCACTATCCACAAAACGTGTCCCCTTCTCCCATCGCCGCAATGTAAAACATCAACCGGAAAAGTAAAAAAAAAAATCTGGTGCTTCTATAGCAAAGTATCCAACTCAACCCGAATGTTTCCGATTGTGATTCACGAAACAAACCGGAATAACCGAAGCATTTTACGATTAAAAGTCGCAAAAAACGTAAAACGGCATAGGACACAAAAAGACATACAAATGCAAAACAAGGTTACGTTAGAGTTCGTTTTAGGTTTAGGTAAGAGTTAGGTTTAAAAAAATTAAGTTTAAAAAACTCCTAAAATAAAGAAAAGAAATAAATTTGACTCATTTGCTGATTCAAAGAAAATTATTAAAACAATTCTTAAAACAGAATGGGACCGTTAATTGCTCCTGACCTTGAGTCATTAGAATATAAAAGTTGTTTAATTTAATATCGGTATTTATTGATTGTTGGGCGTCGGCTCGGCCATTTTCAATTTATTCTCTAAAATCGCAATTGAAAATATCTAAGTCAATTTGACAGAAATAGCACTACATTCTCTAAATATATATGAGAAGAAGAAATAAAAATATTAGCTCTAATATCAATTAAGAAATCTTGAAATTAGCTTATCTATACAGAATTTTGAACAAAATGAAAACATAATTGACAATAGTTACAGTAATAATAGAACGAATGTGATTAGTGTTAATAATACTACTAAGTTATGTAATTGGAGATAGTAAATAATATCAACGATAAATAAAAAGTATACATAGAGGCCACAGAAAATAATTTCTAATGTATATATAATCATCACATAATGACAATAAGAAGTGTAAAATATTGAAATAGCAATACACTGAATAAATATATATGATATCAAAAATAAAAATATTAGCTCCCGTATTATTATCTTAAAATCTTAGATCTCCTTGTAACATTAGTAGTAGTAATTTTAAATTATGATTAGGTGAAAGAATATTGAATCATGAACTTCAGAAAACAAGAATTTATACATAAATACATGCAAATAAACAAATAATTGGTTTCCTATTTGTATTGGCCTGCTTTTTAATTTCATTCCATTATGTTATTGAATCATGAACTACAAAAACCAAAAATTTATACTTAAATACAGACACATAAACAAATAATTGTTTTGCTATTTGTATTGGACTGCTTTTTTCATTTCATTCCATTATGTTATTGAATCATGAACTTAAAAACCAAAAATGTATACTTAAATACAGACACATAAACAAATAATTAGGGATACATTCTTGTTTTTTGAAGTTCATAATCTAATAACATAATAGACTAAAATGAAAAAGCAGTCCAATACAAATAGCAAAACAATTATTTGTTTATGTGTCTGTATTTAAGTATACATTCCCGTTTTTTTAAGTTCATGATTCAATAACATAATGGAATGAAATGAAAAAAGCAGTCCAATACAAATAGGAAAACAATTATTAAGAATGTATCCCTAAATACAGACACATAAACTAATAATTGTTTTCCTATTTGTATTGGACTGCTTTTTCATTTCATTCCATTATGTTATTGAATCATCAATAACAAAAAACAAGAATTTATACTTAAATACAGACATATAAACAAATAATTGTTTTTCTATTTGTATTGGACTGCTTTTTTTATTTCATTCCATTATGTTATTGAATCATCAACTACAAAAAACAAGAATTTATACTTAAATACAGACACATAAACAAATAATTGTTTTTCTATTTGTATTGGACTGCTTTTTTTTCATTTCATTCCATTATGTTATTGAATCATCAACTACAAAAAACAAGAATTTATACTTAAATACAGACACATAAACAAATAATTGTTTTTCTATTTGTATTGGACTGCTTTTTTTTCATTTCATTCCATTATGTTATTGAATCATCAACTACAAAAAACAAGAATTTATACTTAAATACAGACACATAAACAAATAATTGTTTTTCTATTTGTATTGGACTGCTTTGTTTCATTTCATTCAATTATGTTATTGAATCATCAACTACAAAAAACAAGAATTTATACTTAAATACAGACACATAAACAAATAATTGTTTTTCTATTTGTATTGGACTGCTTTTTTTCATTTCATTCAATTATGTTATTAAATCATCAACTACAAAAAAGAAGAATTTATACTTAAATACAGACACATAAACAAATAATTGTTTTCCTATTTGTATTGGACTGCTTTTTTATTCCATTCCATTACGTTATTGAATCATGAACTTCAAAAAACAAGAATTTATACTTAAATACAGACACATAAACAAATAATTGTTTTCCTATTTGTATTGGACTGCTTTTTTATTCCATTCCATTATGTTATTGAATCATGAACTTCAAAAAACAAGAATTTATACTTAAATACAGACACATAAACAAATAATTGTTTTCCTATTTGTATTGGACTGCTTTTTTATTCCATTCCATTATGTTATTGAATCATGAACTTCAAAAAACAAGAATTTATACTTAAATACAGACACATAAACAAATAATTGTTTTCCTATTTGTATTGGACTGCTTTTTTATTCCATTCCATTATGTTATTCAATCATGAACTTCAAAAAACAAGAATTTATACTTAAATACAGACACATAAACAAATAATTGTTTTTCTATTTTTATTGGACTGCTTTTTTTCATTTCATTCCATTATGTTATTGAATCATGAACTTCAAAAAACAAGAATTTATACTTAAATACAGACACATAAACAAATAATTGTTTTTCTATTTGTATTGGACTGCTTTTTTTTCATTTCATTCCATTACGTTATTGAATCATGAACTTCAAAAAACAAGAATTTATACTTAAATACAGACACATAAACAAATAATTGTTTTCCTATTTGTATTGGACTGCTTTTTCATTTCATTCCATTATGTTATTGAATCATGAACTTCAAAAAACAAGAATTTATACTTAAATACAGACACATAAACAAATAATTGTTTTTCTATTTGTATTGGACTGCTTTTTTTTTCATTTCATTCCATTATGTTATTGAATCATCAACTACAAAAAACAAGAATTTATACTTAAATACAGACACATAAACAAATAATTGTTTTTCTATTTGTATTGGACTGCTTTTTTTTCATTTCATTCCATTATGTTATTGAATCATTAACTACAAAAAACAAGAATTTATACTTAAATACAGACACATAAACAAATAATTGTTTTTCTATTTGTATTGGACTGCTTTTTTTATTTCATTCCATTATGGTATTGAATCATCAACTACAAAAAACAAGAATTTATACTTAAATACAGACACATAAACAAATAATTGTTTTTCTATTTGTATTGGACTGCTTTTTTTATTTCATTCCATTATGGTATTGAATCATCAACTACAAAAAACAAGAATTTATACTTAAATACAGACACATAAACAAATAATTGTTTTTCTATTTGTATTGGACTGCTTTTTTTCATTTCATTCAATTATGTTATTGAATCATCAACTACAAAAAACAAGAATTTATACTTAAATACAGACACATAAACAAATAATTGTTTTTCTATTTGTATTGGACTGCTTTTTTTCATTTCATTCCATTATGTTATTGAATCATCAACTACAAAAAACAAGAATTTATACTTAAATACAGACACATAAACAAATAATAGTTTTTCTATTTGTATTGGACTGCTTTTTTTCATTTCATTCAATTATGTTATTGAATCATCAACTACAAAAAAGAAGAATTTATACTTAAATACAGACACATAAACAAATAATTGTTTTCTTATTTGTATTGGACTGCTTTTTTATTCCATTCCATTATGTTATTGCATCATGAACTTCAAAAAACAAGAATTTATACTTAAATACAGACACATAAACAAATAATTGTTTTCCTATTTGTATTGGACTGCTTTTTTATTCCATTCCATTACGTTATTGAATCATGAACTTCAAAAAACAAGAATTTATACTTAAATACAGACACATAAACAAATAATTGTTTTCCTATTTGTATTGGACTGCTTTTTTATTCCATTCCATTATGTTATTGAATCATGAACTTCAAAAAACAAGAATTTATACTTAAATACAGACACATAAACAAATAATTGTTTTCCTATTTGTATTGGACTGCTTTTTTATTCCATTCCATTATGTTATTGAATCATGAACTTCAAAAAACAAGAATTTATACTTAAATACAGACACATAAACAAATAATTGTTTTTCTATTTGTATTGGACTGCTTTTTTTTCATTTCATTCCATTATGTTATTGAATCATCAACTACAAAAAACAAGAATTTATACTTAAATACAGACACATAAACAAATAATTGTTTTTCTATTTGTATTGGACTGCTTTTTTTTCATTTCATTCCATTATGTTATTGAATCATCAACTACAAAAAACAAGAATTTATACTTAAATACAGACACATAAACAAATAATTGTTTTTCTATTTGTATTGGACTGCTTTGTTTCATTTCATTCAATTATGTTATTGAATCATCAACTACAAAAAACAAGAATTTATACTTAAATACAGACACATAAACAAATAATTGTTTTTCTATTTGTATTGGACTGCTTTTTTTCATTTCATTCAATTATGTTATTAAATCATCAACTACAAAAAAAAAGAATTTATACTTAAATACAGACACATAAACAAATAATTGTTTTCCTATTTGTATTGGACTGCTTTTTTATTCCATTCCATTACGTTATTGAATCATGAACTTCAAAAAACAAGAATTTATACTTAAATACAGACACATAAACAAATAATTGTTTTCCTATTTGTATTGGACTGCTTTTTTATTCCATTCCATTATGTTATTGAATCATGAACTTCAAAAAACAAGAATTTATACTTAAATACAGACACATAAACAAATAATTGTTTTCCTATTTGTATTGGACTGCTTTTTTATTCCATTCCATTACGTTATTGAATCATGAACTTCAAAAAACAAGAATTTATACTTAAATACAGACACATAAACAAATAATTGTTTTTCTATTTGTATTGGACTGCTTTGTTTCATTTCATTCAATTATGTTATTGAATCATCAACTACAAAAAACAAGAATTTATACTTAAATACAGACACATAAACAAATAATTGTTTTTCTATTTGTATTGGACTGCTTTTTTTCATTTCATTCAATTATGTTATTAAATCATCAACTACAAAAAAAAAGAATTTATACTTAAATACAGACACATAAACAAATAATTGTTTTCATATTTGTATTGGACTGCTTTTTTATTCCATTCCATTATGTTATTGAATCATGAACTTCAAAAAACAAGAATTTATACTTAAATACAGACACATAAACAAATAATTGTTTTCCTATTTGTATTGGACTGCTTTTTTATTCCATTCCATTATGTTATTGAATCATGAACTTCAAAAAACAAGAATTTATACTTAAATACAGACACATAAACAAATAATTGTTTTCCTATTTGTATTGGACTGCTTTTTTATTCCATTCCATTATGTTATTCAATCATGAACTTCAAAAAACAAGAATTTATACTTAAATACAGACACATAAACAAATAATTGTTTTTCTATTTTTATTGGACTGCTTTTTTTCATTTCATTCCATTATGTTATTGAATCATGAACTTCAAAAAACAAGAATTTATACTTAAATACAGACACATAAACAAATAATTGTTTTTCTATTTGTATTGGACTGCTTTTTTTTCATTTCATTCCATTACGTTATTGAATCATGAACTTCAAAAAACAAGAATTTATACTTAAATACAGACACATAAACAAATAATTGTTTTCCTATTTGTATTGGACTGCTTTTTCATTTCATTCCATTATGTTATTGAATCATGAACTTCAAAAAACAAGAATTTATACTTAAATACAGACACATAAACAAATAATTGTTTTTCTATTTGTATTGGACTGCTTTTTTTTCATTTCATTCCATTATGTTATTGAATCATTAACTACAAAAAACAAGAATTTATACTTAAATACAGACACATAAACAAATAATTGTTTTTCTATTTGTATTGGACTGCTTTTTTTATTTCATTCCATTATGGTATTGAATCATCAACTACAAAAAACAAGAATTTATACTTAAATACAGACACATAAACAAATAATTGTTTTTCTATTTGTATTGGACTGCTTTTTTTATTTCATTCCATTATGGTATTGAATCATCAACTACAAAAAACAAGAATTTATACTTAAATACAGACACATAAACAAATAATTGTTTTTCTATTTGTATTGGACTGCTTTTTTTCATTTCATTCAATTATGTTATTGAATCATCAACTACAAAAAACAAGAATTTATACTTAAATACAGACACATAAACAAATAATTGTTTTTCTATTTGTATTGGACTGCTTTTTTTCATTTCATTCCATTATGTTATTGAATCATCAACTACAAAAAACAAGAATTTATACTTAAATACAGACACATAAACAAATAATAGTTTTTCTATTTGTATTGGACTGCTTTTTTTCATTTCATTCAATTATGTTATTGAATCATCAACTACAAAAAACAAGAATTTATACTTAAATACAGACACATAAACAAATAATTGTTTTCTTATTTGTATTGGACTGCTTTTTTATTCCATTCCATTATGTTATTGCATCATGAACTTCAAAAAACAAGAATTTATACTTAAATACAGACACATAAACAAATAATTGTTTTCCTATTTGTATTGGACTGCTTTTTTATTCCATTCCATTACGTTATTGAATCATGAACTTCAAAAAACAAGAATTTATACTTAAATACAGACACATAAACAAATAATTGTTTTCCTATTTGTATTGGACTGCTTTTTTATTCCATTCCATTATGTTATTGAATCATGAACTTCAAAAAACAAGAATTTATACTTAAATACAGACACATAAACAAATAATTGTTTTCCTATTTGTATTGGACTGCTTTTTTATTCCATTCCATTATGTTATTGAATCATGAACTTCAAAAAACAAGAATTTATACTTAAATACAGACACATAAACAAATAATTGTTTTCCTATTTGTATTGGACTGCTTTTTTATTCCATTCCATTATGTTATTCAATCATGAACTTCAAAAAACAAGAATTTATACTTAAATACAGACACATAAACAAATAATTGTTTTTCTATTTTTATTGGACTGCTTTTTTTCATTTCATTCCATTATGTTATTGAATCATGAACTTCAAAAAACAAGAATTTATACTTAAATACAGA
This sequence comes from Sepiola atlantica, assembly GCA_963556195.1. Lineage (NCBI taxonomy): Eukaryota > Metazoa > Mollusca > Cephalopoda > Sepiida > Sepiolidae > Sepiola > Sepiola atlantica. The sequence continues at coordinate 43,978,221 of OY744524.1, forward strand.
CACATAAACAAATAATTGTTTTTCTATTTGTATTGGACTGCTTTTTTTTTATTTCATTCCATTACGTTATTGAATCATGAACTTCAAAAAACAAGAATTTATACTTAAATACAGACACATAAACAAATAATTGTTTTCCTATTTGTATTGGACTGCTTTTTCATTTCATTCCATTATGTTATTGAATCATGAACTTCAAAAAACAAGAATTTATACTTAAATACAGACACATAAACAAATAATTGTTTTTCTATTTGTATTGGACTGCTTTTTTTTTCATTTCATTCCATTATGTTATTGAATCATCAACTACAAAAAACAAGAATTTATACTTAAATACAGACACATAAACAAATAATTGTTTTTCTATTTGTATTGGACTGCTTTTTTTTCATTTCATTCCATTATGTTATTGAATCATTAACTACAAAAAACAAGAATTTATACTTAAATACAGACACATAAACAAATAATTGTTTTTCTATTTGTATTGGACTGCTTTTTTTATTTCATTCCATTATGGTATTGAATCATCAACTACAAAAAACAAGAATTTATACTTAAATACAGACACATAAACAAATAATTGTTTTTCTATTTGTATTGGACTGCTTTTTTTATTTCATTCCATTATGGTATTGAATCATCAACTACAAAAAACAAGAATTTATACTTAAATACAGACACATAAACAAATAATTGTTTTTCTATTTGTATTGGACTGCTTTTTTTCATTTCATTCAATTATGTTATTGAATCATCAACTACAAAAAACAAGAATTTATACTTAAATACAGACACATAAACAAATAATTGTTTTTCTATTTGTATTGGACTGCTTTTTTTCATTTCATTCCATTATGTTATTGAATCATCAACTACAAAAAACAAGAATTTATACTTAAATACAGACACATAAACAAATAATAGTTTTTCTATTTGTATTGGACTGCTTTTTTTCATTTCATTCAATTATGTTATTGAATCATCAACTACAAAAAACAAGAATTTATACTTAAATACAGACACATAAACAAATAATTGTTTTCTTATTTGTATTGGACTGCTTTTTTATTCCATTCCATTATGTTATTGCATCATGAACTTCAAAAAACAAGAATTTATACTTAAATACAAACATAAACAAATAATTGTTTTCCTATTTGTATTGGACTGCTTTTTTATTCCATTCCATTACGTCATTGAATCATGAACTTCAAAAAACAAGAATTTATACTTAAATACAGACACATAAAGAAATAATTGTTTTCCTATTTGTATTGGACTGCTTTTTCATTTCATTCCATTATGTTATTGAATCATGAACTTCAAAAAACAAGAATTTATACATAAATACAGACACATAAACAAATAATTGTTTTCCTATTTGTATTGGACTGCTTTTTCATTTCATTCCATTATGTTATTGAATCATGAACTTCAAAAAACAAGAATTTATACTTAAATACAGACACATAAACAAATAATTGTTTTGCTATTTGTATTGGACTGCTTTTTTTCATTTCATTCCTTTATGTTATTGAATCATGAATTTCAAAAAACAAGAATTTATACTTAAATACAGACACATAAACAAATAATTTTTTTCTTATTTGTATTGGACTGCTTTTTTTCATTTCATTCCATTATGTTATTGAATCATGAACTTCAAAAAACAAGAATTTATACTTAAATACAGACACATAAACAAATAATTGTTTTTCTATTTGTATTGGACTGCTTTTTTTTTATTTCATTCCATTACGTTATTGAATCATGAACTTCAAAAAACAAGAATTTATACTTAAATACAGACACATAAACAAATAATTGTTTTCCTATTTGTATTGGACTGCTTTTTCATTTCATTCCATTATGTTATTGAATCATGAACTTCAAAAAACAAGAATTTATACTTAAATACAGACACATAAACAAATAATTGTTTTTCTATTTGTATTGGACTGCTTTTTTTTTCATTTCATTCCATTATGTTATTGAATCATCAACTACAAAAAACAAGAATTTATACTTAAATACAGACACATAAACAAATAATTGTTTTTCTATTTGTATTGGACTGCTTTTTTTTCATTTCATTCCATTATGTTATTGAATCATTAACTACAAAAAACAAGAATTTATACTTAAATACAGACACATAAACAAATAATTGTTTTTCTATTTGTATTGGACTGCTTTTTTTATTTCATTCCATTATGGTATTGAATCATCAACTACAAAAAACAAGAATTTATACTTAAATACAGACACATAAACAAATAATTGTTTTTCTATTTGTATTGGACTGCTTTTTTTATTTCATTCCATTATGGTATTGAATCATCAACTACAAAAAACAAGAATTTATACTTAAATACAGACACATAAACAAATAATTGTTTTTCTATTTGTATTGGACTGCTTTTTTTCATTTCATTCAATTATGTTATTGAATCATCAACTACAAAAAACAAGAATTTATACTTAAATACAGACACATAAACAAATAATTGTTTTTCTATTTGTATTGGACTGCTTTTTTTCATTTCATTCCATTATGTTATTGAATCATCAACTACAAAAAACAAGAATTTATACTTAAATACAGACACATAAACAAATAATAGTTTTTCTATTTGTATTGGACTGCTTTTTTTCATTTCATTCAATTATGTTATTGAATCATCAACTACAAAAAACAAGAATTTATACTTAAATACAGACACATAAACAAATAATTGTTTTCTTATTTGTATTGGACTGCTTTTTTATTCCATTCCATTATGTTATTGCATCATGAACTTCAAAAAACAAGAATTTATACTTAAATACAAACATAAACAAATAATTGTTTTCCTATTTGTATTGGACTGCTTTTTTATTCCATTCCATTACGTCATTGAATCATGAACTTCAAAAAACAAGAATTTATACTTAAATACAGACACATAAAGAAATAATTGTTTTCCTATTTGTATTGGACTGCTTTTTCATTTCATTCCATTATGTTATTGAATCATGAACTTCAAAAAACAAGAATTTATACATAAATACAGACACATAAACAAATAATTGTTTTCCTATTTGTATTGGACTGCTTTTTCATTTCATTCCATTATGTTATTGAATCATGAACTTCAAAAAACAAGAATTTATACTTAAATACAGACACATAAACAAATAATTGTTTTGCTATTTGTATTGGACTGCTTTTTTTCATTTCATTCCTTTATGTTATTGAATCATGAATTTCAAAAAACAAGAATTTATACTTAAATACAGACACATAAACAAATAATTTTTTTCTTATTTGTATTGGACTGCTTTTTTTCATTTCATTCCATTATGTTATTGAATCATGAACTTCAAAAAACAAGAATTTATACTTAAATACAGAATACATAAACAAATAATTGTTTTCCTATTTGTATTGGACTGCTTTTTTTTATTTCATTCCATTATGTTATTGAATCATGAATTTCAAAAAACAAGAATTTATACATAAATACAGACACATAAACAAATAATTGTTTTTCTATTTGTATTGGACTGCTTTTTTTCATTTCATTCCATTATGTTATTGAATCATCAACTACAAAAAACAAGAATTTATACTTAAATACAGACACATAAACAAATAATTGTTTTGCTATTTGTATTGGACTGCTTTTTTTCATTTCATTCCATTATGTTATTGAATCATCAACTACAAAAAACAAGAATTTATACTTAAATACAGACACATAAACAAATAATTGTTTTCCTATTTGTATTGGACTGCTTTTTTTCATTTCATTCCATTATGTTATTGAATCATGAACTCCAAAAAACAAGAATTTATACTTAAATACAGACACATAAACAAATAATTGTGTTTCTATTTGTATTGGACTGCTTTTTCATTTCATTCCATTATGTTATTGAATCATAAATTTCTAAAAATAAGAATTTATTCTTAAATACAGACAAATAAATAAATAATTGTTTTGCTATTTGTATTGGACTGCTTTTTCATTTTATTCTATCATGTTATTGAAGTCTTTGCTTTTTTATTTTTCTCAACATATTTTAATAAATGTTTTCATATGTTTCATTTCTAACAAAAATTGATAATTGTATTCATTGTTAAATTTAGTTTTTGTAAAACCTATATACGTCATGACTTTTTGGATTTTGTGTCTATTATACTTTCGATTCATATATTATATTTTACTTTAGAGAATTGATTCACAGAACATGTACTTTCTATACTACAATCATATTACTTTTCTATATTGTATTTTATATCTATACGTTTATGATTATTTTATTTATTTGAATAATCAATTCAATTTTTTGTAGATCTATATAAAAACTCTATGTTTCTATTTTTATTTGATTGTTGTTTTGAAAGAGTAAATTATTGAATCGTATGTATGAGTACGAAATAATTTTCATAATCACGTTTGTTAAAAAAATAATGGGACTGTTTTTTTTATTCTTAAGATATGCAATTCTTATTTAAAATTAAGTTATCTAGAGGAATATGATGTGTAAAGGTCGAGAGCAGTTATACAAAAGGCGATGTTAAAGTTATGAGTTTGAGGAGAAAACTTCATAAATTGTTAAGTTATTTGATTGTAAATAAAGCAGCTTCGGTCTCGGTAGTTTTTCAATGCGTTTTCTATGTTTATGCCATAATTTTCTACTAATGATTTTTTATGCTGTGTTCAAATCATAATGGATATTGCAGTAATTTAAATACTAATACGGCTTCGAAAGTAATGCATTCGCAACTTGTGTCAGTTAGTCATATACAATCGTATATGATAATCGATCCTATTTTGGTTTCTTAATGTCAAAACAAAACCTATTAGAAAATAGGTTTTGTTTTGACATTAAGAAACCAAAATAGGATCGATTATCATTCAAAAAGACAAAGTAAATACCTATACAATAATGTATTTATAAAAATCAAATATTTATAGTAACAGATGGCCAAAATAACATTTTTCTCCATCTCTCCCGAAAACTAACACCAGTTTCATAATACTTGACCAGCAGTGACAATAAGATTATAGGCGTAGAATATATATATATATATATATCATGCTAAGACATGCGTTAGATAAAAATAGGAAAGGTGGGTGTCAAGAAAAAGTACAAAACACGAATAAGAAAAAACTGTAAAACCGACTGAGAGAAGAAAACGAGGATATAACTTGAGAGTATATGCAATTGTCACTACTGATTAAGTAGACTGGGGAAGTGGCAAAAAGAGCTGGAGAAACGGTCACGATTATAGGTTATTAGAGGCTTCAATAACAACAAAGAACTCTGATTTTTATAAATAAACAAGAAGAATACCCGTCCCACGACAAGTAAGATTATTACCCAGCACAAAACAGTTTTGCGTAATGTTTATGTCTCCTTAGTGATACTAAACGTTATGTCTAGAATCCTAATTCCAATTTTGATCAAAATCAATTACATTAATTTGATTATAAAAAAAATGTCTAAAATTTAAGGGGTCTTAAGAAATTTAAATTCAGGTAATCTTGCTTAATTGATGTCTAATGAGTATGGATCAAATTTAATGCAAATCTGAAATAATTTTCAAGTGGTTGCGTATGCCTATATTATGCCCTAAAATCCCTTTAAATACTTAAGACAAACTGACATTTGGGGGATATTTATTAATTGATGTGCATTACCGATTATTAAATTTTCACAAACATCGGAATAGGAATTTATCGAAATTTATTTTTTTATAATAGACATTCCTTGTCTCCACTCCTTTTTTTTTACCATTTTTGCATAAATTAAATTAAACTATACACGTTACGCCTAACAGCTGGGCTCTACAATTCATAATTCTCAGTTAAAGAGTGCATTGTTTACATACAAATATATAAACATATGCATACACATAAATTTGTATAACTATATATGATTGTAGGAATTTTTATTTTAATAGGAATTTAATGAAAATCAATCGTATGTGATTATGTTTGCATAAAAGAGAAACACGGGACATTGTTTTCTTTCGATATTATTTATGTACGAGGCTGTAACCCGTTGACCCCTCTACGTGTGTCTATGTAGAAAGAATGATAAGCTTAAGCAAATATAACCTTATGCAGAGACATTCGGGTGTTAAAAAATATATATTCAATCGCACACAGGCGTGTACCTTGTATATATGCGCACACAAGATCAGATATACACACCCAGACAATAAACTCCAACGAGGCTTGCCAGCGACTGAGGGCATCGGAGATGACACTACGAATTTTAATCTTTCTGACAATTAAAATCAAATTTACATTTTCATTCAAATTTTTTTTTCTTAACGCATTTTTTTTTATCCAGCTTTAAAAAATAGAAATTATAATTTTGATTTGTTCTTACGATGTCATTCATCATGTGACCCGGCTGAGACTTGGCAGTTTCCGAGGAGAGGGTGACGTGAGTATATTCCAATCACGTTGACCGTGGGTGGGTGAAAGGACTCAATATGGCGCCTTTTAAAATGTTTCTAAGACAGTTACCCGGACAAGTATGACAAATGCATAGACCACTTAGAAATCGTTACGAAAATGTTGCCTCCCCCCCCCCATTTTCGAGAGGTTAAAAAATGGCGGAAACATTTTAATGAATAAAAATAAAGTGAATTAAACCCGAGAGCAAAAGGCAAGAAAGCTTTTTAACATCTGCTTTCTTCAAGTAATTATCAATCAGTTTTGACCAGGTTTCGCCGATGTTTAGAGACCTCCATTCTGCACGTACATACGTACGTATGTGTCTATGCATGTATATGCCTGCTTGTTTGATGAGATCGTTAGGTGCTCTTCTGATATGGGATCTACCAAATGGTCTCTAATTCAATGTGTGATATTTCGAGTTGTTTACATTCCAATATATGATCTACCTATTAACCTTAACCCTAACTAACCCTAACTAACAAACTCTTTCTGTAATCTTAAGGGTTAGGTTAGTTAGGGTTAGGATTACTTAGTTAGGGTTAGGGTTAATTGGTGAAGGGTAGTTTGTTAGGGTTTGTTGGTTAGTTAGAGTTAAAGTTAGGATTAATGGGTAGTCACATATTGGACGGTAAACAACTAGATCACACCGGATTGAAAACCATTCAGTAGGTCACATCATTCGGTAGGTCACATTATTCAGTAGGTCACATCATTCGGTAGGTCACATCATTCAGTAGGTCACATCATTCGGTAGGTCACATTATTCAGTAGGTCACATCATTCGGTAGGTCACATCATTCGGTAGGTCACATCATTCAGTAGGTCACATCATTCGGTAGGCCACATCATTCGACCGAACGAAAAACAAAAATTTGTTAATCAAACACGAAGAAAAATACTCCCAGGCAACGCCGGGTTAGCTAGTTTATTATATTCTTGTTTTCTTATTTTATAAAAGTTTTTCGTCTTATCTGCTTTTTCTTGTCTTATCTGCTTTTTTGAAGATTTTGTTAAGAGTTGTTTATGTTTTTGATTATCTTATTTAATTATCTTTTTAATTATCATGTACTTTAAATCTGTAATTATATTTAATAATTTATGTTCAAATCTATCCATACAATCTATAGCCGGTGAATATTTAGGTTATTGAATCAATAAGTTTATTTATGTTTCATTTTTCTGATTAATTTATCTGTTTTTAGTTAATTTTAATGTATCTAGTTTTGCTTTGTGTTGGGATATTTTAAAGTGATGTTTCTACGTTAAATTTTTCAATGCTTATTTTTTTACAAATGAAATAATCTTTTTGAAAGTGGTCGACGACTTGAGGATCTTATGGCATTAAATTTTCATATATAAGTATTCCTATGTTTAAGACAAATCATTTTGTAGATATTTTGATTTAGTATTTATTTCAACAGTGCTTAATACACGAGTAGAGCTTAGTGAAAATAACTTTTCTGTGTAGCTTACTTGTCATAAGTATATTATACACTATATATATATATATGTGTGTGTGTGTGTGTATTATATAAAATAATACTAGTGATGAATAACAGATTATCCCATTGTTAACATTCGAAGGTTTTGCAGACAAAAAACATGAGTACCTCTCTCTGTATTTCTTTCTCCCCCTCACTTTATTTCTTATCGTCTACGTAAGCTTTTAGAGAAATAGTGACCATCTCTTTTCGATGTCGTCATCTAATTTACATACACACCACAAACACGTATGTAAATAAGATGGCAAAGTAATAAAGTTTGTTTGCTTCTATATATAATTATAAAATATAATTATACTTCGATATAATAATAATAATCATAATGATAATCAAAATTAATCTATGCGATATTTGTTTTCATTTATTGCACCTATATTGATATAAAATGGCTTACGGTTATTTCAATCAATAATACAAATAGCCTTTTGAAATACGGTATATATAGTAGAAATCAAAGACCAAATCCCAACTGTTTGTAAGCCTCATTTGCATAAATTTATTTTAAACAGTTTATGATATATTAATGTTCGGGGGTTTTATTTGTAATGTTATTGTCCTATTTTTCTCATATGAAAAGTAAAACAGTTTTGTCGATATTAACAATGATTAATTAAAGTGATTGAATAAAAAGATGATTACGAAAACTTTCTTTGAATATTATATTCATTAATATTCAGAGGAAATAACAATAGTTAGGACACATTAAGTACTATAGCACGTAATTGGTTATTTTACTCAAAGTAATGCACGAATTAAATATATTTTTTACTAAAGAAAGTGTGTTCCCTCTACCGTGCTTGAAAACTTCTCACACCTGACAGTATCCTATATCTCTACAAAGCCACCATCTCCCCATGCATGTAGTATTGTTGTCACATCTGGTCTGGTGCCTCATCCACCAGTCTCTCGCTTTTAGACAAGGTCCAAACAAGAGTATCTAATCTAATGGGTCCCTCACTATCCACCAAGCTCCAGCCCCTGCCACATTGCCGCAATGTTGCATCCTTGCGCTTCTTTTACAAATACCTCAATGGAATGTGCTCCGATGAACTTGCTGCTCTTGTTCCCCCTCGACGTAAATACACTCGCCCAACCCGACAATCAGCTAAATCCCATCCATTCACTGTGGAGGCCCTACATGTCGGAGGATCTTCTACTCATATAGCTTCATTTTTCGTGCTGCTGGACTTTGGAATTCTTTCCCTGGTTCCCCGACTGTACGGACATGCAGAGTTTTTAAACTAGTATGAACAATCATCTCGCTGCACAGCTCCCAATTAAGGATGACCCCCTAAACTTTCACCCTAATTCTCAGTAGCCCCTTATGTCTACAGTGGCAACTTACCATGTTTGGGGTGAACTTAGTCAAAATTATTTATCATGAATGCTTTATTTTTAAATATTTCAAATTGAATTGAAATAAATGAATATTGCTGTGATCAAAATTAAGGAAGATAACGAAATTAATTTGATTTAAACAAATAACCACTATTTTTAAAATATTTATTGAACAATCCTTTATTCTTGTGATGCCATTGCATCTTTGTTTACATGTTTCTAGTAACAACTTCTGATTATACCTTCTCCTTTCAGTAAATTCCATAAGTGATCTTGATCTTACAGAGTTCTCTTCTGAGCCCCCTCATCAATAATCTTCCAAATATTCTGAAACGGACTCAAATCGGGATTCTACGCTGGATAGATGATCGGAGCAATTCCTTTCCTCTTCAAGTGCAATTGTTGCATTTTTAGCATTGCGCTGATGTATATTATATTACGTTATAGCAAGCCTGTGTTTATTTGAAAGTAAAAATATGTTTTTATTTTGTTTTTTAACTTTTGACCCCATCAAAAGTACCACTATCAAGTTAATTTGAAATATTTATTAAAACTATTAATGACACAGCTTGGAAAAAGTATATATATATATATATATATATATATATATATATATATATATATATATATATATATATATATATATATATATATATATATATATAAATTAGGCAGCATTCTTTCCTTTATAAACGTTTGATTGAACAGAAGTGCTGGCTTCTGTTTATTAATTTTCTCATCCATGTTTTTCAGTCGTCGAATGACCGATTTCGTGTTGTTATCCATGGTGTGTAAGAAACCCCCATAATGAGAACGTTGTTCATTCGCATAAATGAACCTAGCATCTACTATTCTCGTTATGAGGGGTGGGGCGAAGGTATGTTGAAATGTTTCTGAAATGTTTAAAAGAACGTCCTCTTAGTGGGTTCACCAGTTTTATCTTGCTTACTCATCTATCCGCCTGAAGACAACCGATGTCGGTCGAAAACGTTCGCCAAAAATATGGGCATTACTTACACACCAAATCGGTTGTTCGACAACTGAAAAAAATGGATCAGAAAATGAATAAACAGAAGCTAGCACTCCTGTGTATACAAACGTGTATATATATATATATATATATATATATATGTGTGGGGGGGTGCGTATTCAACGATATTATAAAATAATGTTTTTATAAGTGTACGTTCAATGATACCATGAAAAATTCCTAATACAATAGGTTATATTCAATATTTTGAATAGAGCATTATTATAGTAAAACTATATATACTTTTTCAAATATACATATACACACATACATATATATATATATATATATATATATATACATATATATATATTCTCTTTTTTGTGACATTTTACTTCAATCAAAGTTTTCAGAAATCACTTGATCTGTATATGAGATACATAAATATTTGAATATTCCATTAAAGTTTCTCTTTACCTGCCAAACGTTGAGTAAGTAAAGAAGTTAGAAAATTAATTTTCCTCTCCCCAATTAAACAGTTTACTATGTTATAATATACATTTCTTGTAATCTCTTCGTCCTACCGGATTCCAGGACAGGAATTCATCTTGTCTGGTTGAGTATCCAGCTTAGTGATGTTACTAGAGGCAACGTCACTTGAAGAAGGTGCTCCATTCCTCGTACAAGCCAGTGTAGGTAGCCATACGGAGAGATCTTTTGGGGGATTTGAATATGTTATTTTGAATATTTGGGCAGTGTGTACTTGTAGGAGGAAGTGTCCTCAGTCATAGTGTCCTGACAAACTCCTGTACAGAGAGACTTTAGACACTCGAGGACACTGTCTAGTGGGCATTCAACTTCTCCCTATTTTTGTTTCATTTTACTTCAGTCGAAACTCTCAGAAATTAAGGGGCACCTTACCTGAGGCTAGCACTTGATCTCTATATGAGATACATAGATATTCGAATATTCCATTAAAGTTATCTTTATCTGTCAAAGATAGAAGCTAAAAACATTAAGTTTCCTCCTCTCAATTGACCAGTTAACTACGCTATAGTATATATTTCTTGTAGTTTCTTTGTTTTACCGGATTCCAAGACAAGAATTCATCAAGTCTGGTGGAGTATTCAGCTAAGTGCTGTTACTTGAGGAAAGATTACTTGGAGAAGATGCACCATTCCTCGTATGAGTATAGCCGTGTCGAGGGGATCTTTCTTGTGCTGCGAATACTATGTTACTTTGAATATTTGGACATGGTTTACTTGTAAGGGGAAGTATTCTCATGTCAGAGTGTCTTTACAAACCCCTGTACAGAGAGACCGAATGGCACTCGAGAACAGTGTCTAGTAAGTAATTCAAACGCTCAAGTAGGTAATTCAAACTCTTTACATATATATGTACTTTTATTTTTTATTTTTTCTTATCTTTCTGTTTTTGGTGGAGATAGGGCATCCTACCGGATGCCAGACATTCACCGGCTATTTCAGACACTCTAGCCTAGAGATCTTTTTAAGGTTCTAACCGTCCCTTTACGTGCAATTGTTTGTATTTCTCTTGCACTCGGCTCACCGAGTATACTCGCCAGATAGCTTTTGAAATTCTTTTTCATTAGTCCTGTTGCTCCTATAATTACTGGTATGATGGAGATTTTCCTAAGATTCCAGTTTCTTTTCATGTCGTACATAAGACCTTGGTATCTCGTAATCTTTTCCCTTTCAGCTCTCTCATTAGGGACACTGACTTCAACTAGGGTTGCTACTTTCTCCCTTTTGTCCCATATTACGATGTCATGTTTAACAGCTCCGTTTTCTAGATATGTAGCTGTAGTCATAGTGGATGGTGTATAAATTATTTCCAACTGTTCTTTCTGGTATATGCTCACAGGACTTGCTGCTACACTGGATATTCAACTTTTTACAAATAGTGCAGTGAAGATATTTACACACTCCGTTGTGTCGCATTGTATGATAGCCATCCCCCAGAGATGCTTAATTTGAGTGAATTTTGAAATTCAATTAATGCAATATCTGTTGAGCCCTGTTTTTTTAAATTCAATTTTCCTATTGCTGAATTATTTTCAGATAAATAATTGAAACGGAAGAAACGAGCAAGAAGCTGAATGCATCATATTCTATATGAAAACAAAAAAATCATAAGTAATTTGTTTTTCCATTGGGAAATAGGTAATATAATTCAACGCTAGGATGATTTCTTTTTTGAAATTAATCTTTTCATGTGCATCGAAAGTTGTAGGGAAGATAATATCAGCAATACGAAACAGATTGATGAATACACATGTATTATTTGGATTATTCGGACTACTATTCTTGGATGTTATTTTCACAAAGTTTCGTAACCCCCGACCTTCTTCTAACGCATCTTGTCGAACTTGAACATTTTTATGTTGATCTCGAAAATCTGTACACAATTTCAAATACAACGGTGTTTTTAATTCACGGGGTAGATTGTATTCAATCTGTGAGCCATGGCCGTGTAGAAGTCTTAAGTAATTCGTAATTGTATTCTTAGTATCGCTTGTACTGAGGATTGAACCTTCACCCTCCAGATGACTGTCACTTAGAACTTATTATTACTTAGCACGTTATCAGTTACGGCATGTGAACAAGACGCGCCTTTAAGAAGATCGGAGATTACATCGGCTGAAACGTTATGAGAGTAACATCCAACAGTAAACCGAATAATCCAAATAATATAAATTATTAATCCTTATCGTTATTTGAAAAGTAATGAACATTGTTTTGATTTTTTGTGATTTTTTGTTAGCACTTTAATTAATTACTGGTAATATCAACAAAACTATTAATAATAATAATCCCTATTATTGAAAAAAAAACAGAGGACTTATTTATCCACTTCACATCATATATTATATTATCGTCGGTATGATTATTACATTTAA
>OY744524.1:43993917-44021417 GCA_963556195.1 Sepiola atlantica
TTTGTCGCCTTAAACTCCACTTTGGACTCAGCAAACCACCATCTGACCTGGTCATCATCCTATTTCATATCAGGGTAAAGATGAGCAAAACGGACGCGTACATATCCGAGGCAATGGCTGAATACTTAGAAAGTGACCTCCAGGCTGTAGTGGATTGGAGGCAGAAATGGTTGGTAACTTTTAATGCCGCAAAGACAAAACTTATTTCCTTCAATAACTTCAAGAAAACTCTTACACCACCGATTGCCATGGCAAATAACACCCTACCTGAGAGTTCAACATTCAAACTACTCAACCTAACATTCACAGGTAAGATGAATTGGAATAAATACATAGACTGCTGCAAAGAAGATGGGCTCCCTCTACCGTGCTAGTAAAGTCCTTACACTTGACTTTATCCTGTATCTCTACAAAGCCACCATCCATCCGCCCATGCATCGAGTATTGTTGTCATATCTGGGCTGGTGAAGAATCCACTAGTCTCTCCCTCTTAGACAAGGTCAAAAAAAAGAGTCGCCAACTTAATAGGTCCCTCACTATCCACCAAGCTCCAGTCCCTCTCCCATCACCGCAATGTTGCATTTTTGTGTTTTTTTACCAATACTTCAATGGGTTGTGCTCTGATGAATTAGCTGCTCTAATGCCCCCTCGACTAAAATACACTAGAACAACCCAACAATCAGCTAGGTCCCATACATTCACTGTAGAGGTCTCCAGATGCCGGAGAGCCTTCTACTCCAGCAGCTTCTTTCCTCGTGCTGCCGGCATCTGAAACTCCCCCTACGCCCTGTTTCCCCGACTGTACTGACATGCAGAGGTTTAAAACTAATGTAAACAGACATCTCGCTGCACAACTCCTAACTTAGGATGACACCCAAAACTTACTCCTTAATTCTCAGTAGCCCCTTACGTCTACAGTGGTGGCCTGCCCTGTTTGGGGTGAAATATCTTTTAAAAAGTATATAGATATAAGTTGAATTTAAAGTGATTATTTAATAATAAAGTTTGTATATATCTTATCGTTTGCTTTTAGGTTGGAAAGAAGTTTAATTCGTCTTTTTGGGGAGTGGCGGGAGTCTTCTCTAAAAGACCCCATTTTTGAAACTCGGTGTAGACGACTCCTTCAGCTTTTATCTAATATGGCGTGCTTTGCTCTACTCATTTCTACATTAAATTTCAATTTCCAAGTATCTCCCCAGTTTGATAAACTATCCAGATGTGTTGAGGGGGAATTTTATGCATTTTGAAATCAGATTTTGCTTTATTTATGTTTTGTCATAGATGCACTTTTATGCAGAAGGCATATTTTAAAAATCATCACGTGCGTGTGCCAATTCATATGAGCCGAGCGATGAAGATAAAGTTTGATAAAATATTTCTAAACTTTATGCTTATAATTAAAACATCGACAAGGATAAAACGAATAAGAAATTCGTCGATATATATATATATATATATGTATATATATATATATATATATATATATATATATATATATACACTTTTCTGATGAAGACATTTGCTCTTCTCATCCATTAAGTAGTGAACACATGACAGCAGATCGTTTGAAAGAAAATTTATTTTGATTTAATTGGTCATCAGTAATAATTTTATTCACCCACCACTCTCGCACTTAGGCCGCCATATTGCTTCCTTTCTCAACTTTGACAACCAAAATGAAAAAAAAATACAACATTGCAATAAAAAAGACACTTTAATCTATTTCACCCAAATTTCACATTTTAAAAAAAACTTTCATTTTTTTTTGGTCGGGTGGTTATTTTGGCATTTCGAAAATATTTTTTTGCAAAGTTTAATGTTCGGATTTAATGAATAAATGGTAAACTGGAGAATTTCGCCTGACTTTCACTGAAAATTATTCTAGTTTTATTCTTGTTTTATTTATTTTAACTAAGGAAGGTTGGAAATAAGAGCACTTGACTTTTAAACTTCTCTATCCGTGTTGGTTTTGAACTTGTCTTTTTATTTATTCTTATTTCAGTTTTAATATTTCGTTGCATGGCGTTTACCTCATTCCAGTGAGATCATAATGTCAGCGGGAATGTGTCTCCCATTACGGTAGACCTTTAAAACTAAAAACAAATATAACTGCTTTTAAAAGGCCAATGTTTTTCTTTAATTAGTTTTGAGAAAAATATTAACAGACTCCCAATAAAAGCGACAATAAAACATATATTTTGAATCGATATGTTTTATTCAACCCAACAATAAGACATTTTATGCGTATATGATACCAGACATTCGGAAAACTATACTGTCACGGTTTCGAATTTAGCTCTCACTTAATATTAGTAGACGACGGGAAAGAACACACACACACATACACACACACACACACACACACACACATATATATGAGAAATAAAAAAGGAAAAAAAACAAGAGATATTTTTTTATATATTCATCAACGTTTCGTCTTTATTGTAAGACTTCCTCAGGATGAGAATTTGAAGAAAAATGTCATGCAAGTACATCGAAATTTTGGGTTGACATGATGGAGTGTTAAAGGAAAAGTTGTAGCCGTGGCTATTGTGAGCGCTGGAGGAGAGTCCAGGCTATGAGGAGTCAGTGGTGGCGAAGAACGAAATGAATATGGAAAGCTTTGAGTGGGTACCATTAAGGCAGTAGTGAAATAGGGAGGGATGAGAATATTAGTGAATTTGCTTTAGGGTGGGATAGATGAATGGGGGGGGGGTCTGAGATTTTTGTCGTGGTGAGGTGTGGCATGGATTTTGGGAGGCTGAGGAAAGAGGAGGGAAGGGGAAACTGTGTGTTTAGCATCTGTTTTGTAATATAGTAGAAAAAATTCCAGTAGACTGCTCGATTAATTGAGAATCAAAATTAAGAGCGTAATATTTATTTATTATTTGGTACATAAAAATAAGTACAACATCAGTATCGTCGGTTTCTGGCTCAGAAGGATTTAACCATCCGACTCTCTTCATTGTTATCTGTGAATTCACGTGTCACTCTCGTTTAAATGCGTTATTTGCTTTAGAGGGTTATGTATATTTGTTTAAAATTAGTGTTAGGGAGGTTTGGTAAGGTTTAGAAAAAAAGGGGGTGAAATGTAACAGTTTTGATTTTAAAATGGAAATAATTTTTAAAATATGAAAAAATTAAAAAATATCTCTATACAAGTCCCGTGAGTCAATGCTTATAAGTAGCGTATATTTGGCCGTTACTGTTTTGAGGGTAAATTATGTGTCTTCTAGAAAATGTTAAGAAGAGAAAATAGGTTTAAGGGTTATACTTACGAAAAAATAAAAAGGTTAAAAAAACACACACATTAAATTCAAGTTCAAGGCCTAGATTAAAGGACTTTAAATCAACCCAAAAGCAATTTAAACAAAGATTTTATCCGGGTCCGGTCTTGGCAGCTTGTCAATCGGTCTAAGGGCAGTAACTCTACAGGGTTCTTGAATGCTTCTGTATTCGTGATTTAACATTACTTACTAAGGTATTGTGAAGGCTTATGGGAGTAATAATATTGGTATACTAATTAAGTCTGGTTTAGAGATAAGAGCAAGGATTAGGTCGGCAGGATTGAATCTTATGGTCGCAATAATAATGTGAAATGGGTGGCTGACCCTCTTAATAACTGGAAAAATTATTTCATATTTACGTGGTGTAAATTATTGGTTTTAAGTTGTGGTGTAAATATGGGCCGATTAAAATATTTATTCCTATTTTTTATTTATATTTATGAGTGGTGATATTTGGGAGGATTTTTCGGAGTGGAAGTCGGTATTTAGTGGGGCAATTATAGGGTTGTATAGTGGATAGAGGGAGAGGTGTTGCTAGGCCTTTATGTGTATCGGTAAGTTCAATTTATAAGTAGTACTTGTCTCCTCTGGATGAATCCTTTAAAGATTTCATGTCTAATGTTCAAACAGATTGTATTTGGGTCAATAATGGCCCTTAATATATGGTATTTTTCTGCATCACCCAGAAGACATCTATTTATGCTTGAAGAAAAGGATGGTCTTCTCTCTTACTTTCTATTTAATGGTGAAAGGTGTCTTTTTATCTTAAAGTTGCCATATCCGGGTCGCAAGTGCCGTATTTGCCTTGTTTTTCTATTTGAACGTGTTTCTGTGTGCATAAAATCTTAGCGTGAAGTTTCCCTGTGTCATGCCGGTATATTCTTTAGCTCTGCTCATAGTCTGGTTCGTGACGGTGGCTTAATATACGAGGGAATCGATTTTTCAATTCCGCTCTAGAAGGCAATTGTTTTTTGTTCTGGCATGAGAAGCCTGCGTTTACTATTGCTTTGGGCTCTGCAGAGATGATTTTCTTAAGATCGGGTAGTAGAGTAGCTAATCTTAATTGAATGTCTGTTAAAAAGTGTTTACAGGTTGTGTGTAGGTGGGAAGTGGTTGTCGAGTAAGTTGAGGAAAAGGTGGCCTACCCTTGCCTTGGTATTGATGGAAAATGGTGGGGAAAACAAGATCATCGACCATCCTTCTATTGCGGCTCCCCGTGACTGGTCTCGGGTCGGGATGTATGAGATCTCCTCTCTACACCCGCTGTCACAGAGCGCTTTATTGTAATAGGGTACTATCTGATTGAAAATGTCGGGACTGGATGAGAGGTTTAAGATTCTTTGGCTAATATTATTGACCAATTTTTTAAAGACAGTGGGGTGGTAGTATGTATTGGAGTGTCTCATTGTGTTTGTGGAAAAGGTTTGTGTGTGTTGTTTGTAAGGTTCAGTGTAGTGTCTAGAAAATCTACTTGGTCTAAATTTGTTTTAATGGTTATTTTGAATCCGACTTTTTGAAAGGTGTTTGTTAAGTCTTTTTTTAATCTATCTAGTGTGTTTCCATTGTGGTTGCGTGACAAGCAAAGTCCGTCATCCCTGTAAAGATCAAAGAAATGGTTTGGGAATTTATTTTGGAGCGTATCCAATATGAGCAAGCCGACCAAGCCGCAGATGTTTGAAACAGGTGACAACATAAGCTGAAGAAGGCCGGATGGTTAAGTCCTTCTGAGCTTGAAACCGACGGTACTAATGTTGTACTAATTTTTCTGTTCCAAAATAAATAAATAAATATGTATATTCTCCTCAGAACGCTTGAAGCTTTTAGCGGCCACGGGATACAGGTCTTAACGTAATGTGAAAGGTAGATAATACAATAAATGAATAATTCTAATCCCTTCAGGGACGAGACTAGCCAAGTTGGTTAAGACAAGTAATAACCAAATGCAAAACTAACAAAACCTCTGTTCTCGCCGATTAAATGGGCCACTGTGTAATTGCATGTATTTACAATAAATACTTTCCTTTACATACTCGCTATGGGAAAACAGGCGCTTGAAGTTCGACATTAAAAAAACTTCAACATGTGACTCCAAAAAGTCTAAAGAAAATGATAAATCATCAGAAATATGGCCGATTGATATTCTAATTTAGATTTATTATGTGAAATAGGTTTCACATGTACACAACAATATTGCCAAGCAATATGCTTTAAACATGAGGCGGATTATCGTCGTTTTCTTTATCTTGTGGAAAGAAACCTAGTAAATGCTATATACTTGACGTAAGAGGTAAAAAATACCGCTGGAATTATGTGGTGGTGACAGCTAAGATATATGTATAGGATTCAAAACAGTTTGACCAGAGAAAGCGCATTCTATACCCGATAATGCCTTATTTAATAAAGAGAACTTCACACCCCGAATCAGTCATCCTCATCCCAATATAAAAGGGTGATCTGAGAGGTTGCACACTTATGGATGTGCTTTCATATGAAAACCAGTTATCCTGAAACTCTTACACCCAACTTTTCTTACAAACATGTATTTATGCAACTCAGACATTTCAGTTCCAGAAGAGTCTAATACTCACAAAATATTGTATATTTCTCCAGTTATTTTGAACTTGCCAAGTCTAAAATACTAAATCAGCAGTAACAATATTATATAAGTATATTCTTAATGTCTTATTATAGTTTTTTCCTCTTCGTTTTTCTTGAGCGGGCTTCTTTTTTTCACTCACTATTTTCAAATATATAACTCTTGTCCGAGACTCACTTATTAAAAGCTATATTTTATATTCTACGTTTATTCCGTCATTGTCACAGTGTTAGTTTAGTATTATTCAACAGTGGTTTTATTTAACAAAGCTCCTTTCCTTCAACAACTACGAGAAACCCCTTTAACCCTCGATTACCATGGCAAGTAACACCCTACCTGAGAGTGCAACGTTCAAACTCCTCGAACTAACATTCACAGATAACATAAATTGGAACAAATACTAGAAGAGATTGCCAAGGCTTCTGCAAACAAAGTGGGCCCCCTCTACCGTGATAGAAAACTTATCACACCTTACAGTATCCTATATATCTACAAAGCTACCATCCGCCCATGCATGGAGCATTGTTGTCACATCTGGGCTGGTGCATCATCCACCAGTCTCTTCCTCTTAGACAAGTTCCAAACAAGAGTATCTAATCTAATAGATCCATCACTATCCACCAAGCTTCAGGCCCTGCCCCATCGCCGCAATGTTGCATCCTTGTGATTGTTTTAAAAGTACTTCAATGGAACGTGCTATGAGTAACTAGCTGCTCTTGCCCCCCTCCTTCAACGTAAATACACTCGACTAACCCGACAATCAGCTAAATCCCATCCATTTCTTGTGGAGGTTTCCAGATGCCGAAGAGCCTTCTACTCCAATAGCTTCTTTCCTCGAGCTGCCGGCCTTTGGAACTCTATCCCTGCTCCTGTTTCCCCGACTGTATCGACATGCAGAAATCCAAAAGTAATGTGAACAAGCATATCGCTGAACAGCTTCCAATTTAGGATGACCCTCTAAACTCTCTCCCTAATTCTCAGTAGCCCATTACGTCTACAGTGGCAACTTGCTTTGTTTTCAGTAAACTAAGTTACAAAAACAGAGCTAGCGTTCAGCAGTGGATATCATAACTAGGTTATATTTCTATCGCTTCTCACTTTCACTGTAACTAATATAAACAATAATGATAATAATATGGAGAAAGCCATAAAAAAGAGACGGAAACTGACAGTTTGAAAACAATAGTCAGCAGAGATTATAATACAGAAAATCATTTTCCAGGGAAACTCTACTTGTTTTGTCATACTTATGATGCTACTTACAAACATACTAAAATAATCCAAAGTAAAATAAACATTTTTGGATAGAAAGAAAAATAATCTGATCATATGGCTGATTTAAAACTACTAAAAAGTAAAAGGAGCTAGAAACACTCATAAGCATTGCTAGAATCTTTAGTCAAGATCTAGAAATGGAACGAGGAATAGATAAAAGTGCACTACCTGAGATGAAAAAGGGAAAATCCTAAACAACAGAAGACATAGAACTACCCAATATGAGAGATGAACGCGATAAATATAAATACATCCGCATTCTGAAAGAGGACAGCCTTAGTATGAAGGTCAGATGAAGTACTTTAGCTTGTCATGAAAATTGTCCCTCGTTCATTCTTGGCTGTTCTGGGTTTTATAAGACTATGTTGAATCCTGTTAAAACGTACGGCCTTCTGCTGCTTACCATTCCTTTTCAAAGTCACACGGATCTTAGTTTAATTAGTAGCATTAACTCTAACATCATGTGGAAATAAATGGAGTAACATCACATTTTATTATTTATTATTTTGTAATGACATTCAACCTCTGCCCTACAAGCTCATCAGATCATGATCCTCTGAACAACTTTGTTTTCAGCTTTGATGAAAATAAGACAACTCAATATCATCATAATATTTCAGCGAAGTTAATCATCACTCATATAATATCCAAAATGAATAAGGACGACTTGCCTTACACATGTACACACATCTAGCCTTGAAGGTAGGTATTCATTGACGTTGAGGACGGTTACATCGAATAGATCTGCAATAAAGCTAATTTCAGAATAGATGTATGAAGTATAATGAATGTAAGTTTAATCATATATAGATGGTTTATTAAACAATTAAATATGCCCTCAAAAACAATATCCGTCAGATATTAATAAAATAACAATCTGTTTTTAATTATCTATAATGAATACAATATATATTTATTTTTGTAAATAACCCAAAGAGTAGACATGAACAAACAAGCACCTGTTCTAATGGCGTTTTACAAAAAATTTACCAAACATAGCCTAAATATCGTATTTCGATAAAACTTTCGTTATTTTAAGAGAAAATATTTCTCTTAAAATTTACTGACTCAAAATTTAGTAGGCAACCGTTTTTTTGTTGGCTGTTATATTTTTTATGACTCCCCTAATTGATCGATGCCGCCATTTTTAAAAGCACCCAGTACATATTATAATTAATAACTGTGAAAGATAATTTCTTGTAGCTAAATGTTTAAAATAAAAAAATGATTCACTTGTAGTCGAACGCGTCCCTTATTTTTTACTCTGCCCACGAACCAAAAACCAAATATTTTTTATCTTTTAAATTTGGTGCTTTTATGAGTACGTTTAACAAAATCGGACTATAGAGTCCCATAGATGGAGTAAAAACAGGGGAGATGATTTCATACTGACTGCAAATCTTTAATTGAATCAAGTTCTTTTTTTTCTATTATTTCGGAAATATTCGAAGCTGCTATGGATCTGAAACTGTATAAGTACCTCTAATATTAAGAAAAAAATAATATCAGAAAGAAAGTTCAATTTTATTTTTGTTTGGATTATTACACATTTCTGTAAGAAAAGGGGAGTGGCTTTGTAACACTCGTAAAATTCTAAAGTTTACCGAGCAGACGATTTTTTGTTCATCCCTCCCAAACAGGGTTGATATTTGGTAAAACAGGCAAAACAAACAAACACACACACATATACACACACACATACACAGTCGATGTTATTTACTACTAAAAAGACTCATGTACCAACGTGACTCAGAAATACTAGAGAAGTCAAGATAATTATTAATTTAAAATTCATAATTAATAATAGGCTAAAAGCCAGATTTTAAGTGCCGGTTTAGTAAATAAACAATTTTTAGTAGGGGACGCATGAAGTTAATTGATTTTTAAAATTTACCCCCTCCCAGGAAATAATGAAATAATATATTTTTTGGGACGGAGGAGTGGAGTAAGAAAAAAGATCGAAAAATTGAATTAGCGATGCAAATCTTCTGTAGTAGGAGAGGAAATCTATATTTTGGATCAAAAGTAATTAATAAGAAAAGCTTTATTACGGAAATTAAGATGTAATTTTCGTAATTTCATTATATAGTATAGTGACTTAATGTTAATAAATCTGTAATTTAAAGAATGCAATTAAATTTAAAGGAAATGCAATACGTGCACAAATGTATAGTTTAAAGTACAGCGAACGCTGAAAATTAGATGGAAGCACGAAACGTAAGGATAGGTTTAATATTTCGCGTGTGTAAAGTATATTTTTTAGTTAATTATAAAACGAAAACTATGAAAACTACAATGATCACGTGTAGGAATCTGTATAATTGTGCCGATATTCTAATGTATTTATATAGAATGGGGTATTGGTATGCGCGATTTTAAAAATGAAGTTATCTGTGTTTATAATTAAATTATTTAGTATAATGCCCTAATAAATAAAAATAAACAGCTATAATAAGAATGTATGTATGTTTAAAATAAAAGTCTTGCGTGTATTTAGTTATATTTAGAATATTTTTCGAAGCTGAGTGAACGCTGAAAAATGTACAAAAACACGATGGCGTAAGAATAGAAGAAAAGGTGTTTCATGCTGAACGTATGTAATGTGTATGTTTTAAGTTAATATTAAAAATAAACACTTTGAAACGATCACTGTTTTCTTCAAGGAAATAAATTATTGGGAAAACTATTATTTATGCGTATATTTTTATGCAAAGAAATGTAAAAGATTGTTGCATAAATGTCCACCCGTATGACCTACAACGAGTAGAATATGAAAAGAAATGTATTTTATAAAAAATAGCACACGGTAAAATTGGTAGCAAGAAGGTGGTATGGGAGTGTCAGAGATTAATCCCCTGAT
Source organism: Sepiola atlantica (assembly GCA_963556195.1). Lineage (NCBI taxonomy): Eukaryota > Metazoa > Mollusca > Cephalopoda > Sepiida > Sepiolidae > Sepiola > Sepiola atlantica. The sequence continues at coordinate 44,003,936 of OY744524.1, forward strand.
AATAGTAAGCTGGCCAAAAACTGGTGAGCGGACAAAATATCAAAAATGTAAATATCAATTAGAAAGAGGAGACTCATGCTTTATATATCAGGTTATTAGCACGTTTTAAAATGTTGTATACGGTAAATTCGAGTAACACATCTTTTTCTAAAATTGTGCATCGCATTTCTTGTTATTATTTCTGTGTTGTTTTTGGATATTTAGTTAATTGTTCGTTGTATTTCTCTTTTTTTGTATATTCTATTATCTTGTCCGCCTTTAGACTCCATAAATATTATTAAGTCTGAAGCTCTTCCGTTAACTGTTTGTGCATTTTTCTTTAAATACACTCTATGGTCAAATTGACGTGTCATAAGACACATGATTATTTAATATTCCTTGTCTTCTTAAACCGCACAACTTATGTAAAGATTCCTTAATTACACCTGTTTTTACTTTCTACCAGCACAAATGATTTTTTCAATGTTTCATCGAAATTTTATTTTCCTTCTCAAACTCATTTTCCTTTGTCCGCTTTCATTTACACGAATAAAGAATTATCTCATCATCGGTGCTGATACTTCTACTCTGAAACTTGCTTTTAATTCTCACTATTAGTTGCTCCTTATTGCTTGTATTCTATCGTCAGCTTTTTTATGAAGTTCGAACCTAAACTGAAAGGCTTTGCGAAACATTTCATCTTATCAGTATCCGGTATTTATTTGAAGTAGCATTTGGATGAGCCAACACAGAGCTGATGGAGACATCACCATCGATCCACTTTCGAATCATTTAGAGTAGAGTGTGTGATTTAGTTTTATTTAGTGTTTTCATCTTTTCGTGTTTATGTTTTCTTTTGTAAGTGTTGTTATGAAGTGAATCAGCAAGATAGTCGCAAATGTAGTTTTTTGACAGATGAAAACATAATATTTCATCTCAGGCGCCATGTTCAATCCGCTTCCAGTTCCTGGTATGATTTAATACCTTCTTTGAGCGCAAAAGGGTGGAGACCAGCATTCAACATCGAACATCCGGGACTCATTGACCAAAATTAAAACTATAAAAAAGATACCCCCCTCCTAAAAAAAATCTGCACAATCTGCGGATCTCTTCCTTCAATCCCATCATCTGAAAAGGGAAAGAAAAGAAAGAAAAACATTCTGCCAGTAATATTAGTCGTTGGTCTCGGTTGGTTAACTTGCAGACATTTAATCTGTAATCTTCACGCTTGGGACGAGATCAAACATTTTACCAATGCAATAATCAAGACGAAATATATTGGTATTTGTAATGTTCGCGCCTTTATTTGTGGTTGTTCACATTCGCGTGTTGATGGGATTCGCCTATTTCTGCATATGCGTCAAGATATTTATGCATGTTCTTAACTGTCTTTTTTTTTACTTATGCGTATGTGAAAGCATGCATTGTTTTCTTTTATTCCATATATGTAAGAATGAGATATTGGTTTTGTAAGTGCGTGGGCAAGCGTGAAACAAGAAAGAAAGAAAAAAAGAAAGAGAAGCAACAAAAATGGAGGAAAAGAAAGCGAAACAATTATATTCATAAAGTAAGTTGTTGTTTTGTTCATTCATGAAAATAAATAGTTTTTGCGAATTTGTATGGATATAGATATGTATCTATCGACTTTATACAACTAAGGAAATTCGTTAGAAGTATTTTATAAAATAGTAGTTAGAATACCCGACGTTGGCCATGAATTACATTTAATAAAATAGAACCAGTAAAATCAAATTGAGGGTGAAAAGTAAGTTACATTCATCACAATTTTAGCTCTATTAATTTAAATAAATATGAATATAACGAATAGGTCACAGCATAGAAAAGATTATTTTCGTAAAATTATTTAAAGAAGTTAAAACACTAAATAATGTTATTTAATTTTTTTTTATTAATAAAATCATTTATTTAAATGTTATCTTAGGCTTTCGACGTAAAACATCATTTTCAAAGAAACATTATTTTAAATTTTACTTGTATTAACACACGAGTGGTTGCCCTCCCGTGGATAAAGCAAAATGTACGGTCGTTCTTGTTGACGAGAGTGTTGAAAAGTAAAGTTCGATGTTTTTTGTGTGGTTAGCGCATTTTTAAAATTATTTTGAAATAAATATATTTTCTCGTGTAGCACACCAAATTAGCATGGATGCCAATGATATATCAACGCTTCCGCCAAATCAAACCTCAAAACCAATATCACCAGAAACTTATAAAAAATACCAGATTTTCCATAACAACAACCATCATTATTCATCCACTTTTATTTCATTCATAAACTGTGAATATCTGTTAAGCTATTCTTTCTAGCTAAACACCATAAGTTTCTTTACTTTTATATAATCCCTGTGACTAATATAGAAGTAAAGAGACTTATTATTTAGCTATCAAATTTACACACGCGTTTGTGGTATATACGAACACACTATGTAAATTAGCTGACAAAATTAATTCAAAAAGGAGTTACGCTTTCTTTAAATACTCGCAGACATAAAAATATACTAGCAAGTAGTTGAAGTAGAAGCTAATAAGAAAAAGCGAGATAAATCCATCAATATCTAAGTGAGAGATCGATGGTTACTTTTTCAGTTAATTATAAATTACAGCTAATTAGAAGTATTAAAATGGAGTATTTATTTTTCAAACATATATCTCAAGTCATTCCATATATTCTGTTCATATTTTAATTCTCTGAAATGTAATAGTAAGCACGAATGTCTAATGGAATTTAATACTATTTGGACGCATTTAACTATATCAAAGAAAATACAGGAAAATAAATTACACTGCTGAAAGCCTTAAAACAATATACTATCCAAGAAGAATTTAGAGCAGTTTATGTTTTACTCTGTAGTCGACACAACTCGATATATTTATCCCTTTGCGTTTGATGAAGTGCTCCTTTTGTTATCACTTAGAGAAACCCCCACAGATTAGTTGAAGATTTCACATTGAAGCTTTACTCAAAGAAAAAGAAGTAAATGCGTGTATCATCATTCTTTTCCTTCTTTTTCCTTCTTTTTCACTCACTCTACGAAACCCCATTAAGTTGTGTTTAACTTCTTTGTCCTTCTTTTTCACTCACTCTACAAAACCCCATCAAGTTGTGTTTAACTTCTTTTTCCCTCTTTTTCACTCACTCTACGAAACTCTATTAAGTTGTGTTTAACTTCTTTTCCCCTCTTTTTCACTTACTCTACGAAACCCCATTAAGTTGTGTTTAACTTCTTTTTCCCTCTTTTTCACTCACTCTACGAAACCCTATTAAGTTGTGTTTAACTTCTTTGTCCCTCTTTTTCACTCTACGAAACCCCATTAAGTTGTGTTTAACTTCTTTTCCCCTCTTTTTCACTCACTCTACGAAACCCCATTAAGTTGTGTTTAGCATCTTTTTCCCTCTTTTTCACTCACTCTACGAAACCCCATTACGTTGTGTTTAACTTCTTTGTCCCTCTTTTTCACTCACTCTACGAAACCCTATTAAGTTGTGTTTAACTTCTTTGTCCCTCTTTTTCACTCACTTTACGAAACCCCATTAAGTTGTGTTTAACTTCTTTTCCCCTCTTTTTCACTCACTCTACGAAACCCCATTAAGTTGTGTTTAGCATCTTTTTCCCTCTTTTTCACTCACTCTACGAAACCCCATTACGTTGTGTTTAACTTCTTTGTCCCTCTTTTTCACTCACTCTACGAAACCCCATTAAGTTGTGTTTAACTTCTTCGTCTCTCTTTCTCTATCCCTTAATTTAGTTTCCTTTGCCAACACCTTTGACTATTTCAATATCATAGGAAGAAAGAAAAAAGAAAGAAAAAAATCATAATTTTGATCAAAATTAAAAGTTCTGTTTTTAGACTAACAAATATTTAATTACGGCCTATGTTTATGTAGTAATTGTACCAAACCAACGTTTTTAAGCCGATAAATCTTAATTTAATTACACGAATCAAATGGGTACAATTGTGAAAATTGATTAAACAATCTTTTATTATGTCATCTATGTGAAAAAACAAAATGAAATACTGATGAAAAAATACGTATTAAATTCAAATAAAAACATGTAAATATTTCTGTTTTAGTGTACCTTAACTTTTGAAACGTTATAAAAACTACTTCATTATATTTTAACGTTATTATTACTTCATTTTTAATTTGAAAGGCGATTTGCTTTTATAAACTGTATGGTGATAATAACTTAACCTGGATCAGACCCACAGACGGAAAATACGACTTTCATTTATATAATAGATGGATACATTACATGATTTCATAACGTGCGTGTGTGTATAATGTGTGTATAACAATTTTAAATGTGTCTGCACTTTTTGAAGTTTTGAAATGTTCAATGTATGAAAGGTTTTACGCAACAAACTCTATTCTTCTGGCATTTTTGAAAATCAGCGTTTTTGATTATGTTAAGAATTTAAGCAAAATTAAAATGTCTTTAGACAATGTTTCGAAAACTTTGAATTATTTTATAAAATACATATATTCTTAAATTAAGATATAACTATTATGTATGCATATGTTTTATTAAAGCATATATCCGATTTGAAAAACCTTTATGTTATCAGTGTTATTTTGTGACAAAGCTGCCCCAAAATATGAGCATTTATTTATTTTCAAACATATTCAGTAATTGACCTTTGTATTAGGCAGCTAAATCGATATAATCGAACTTGTATGAATTACTTATTGTTACAAACAAACATTCCATAACGCGTGTTACGCTCGCGTCTTGTTAGGAACGACAAGACGGTCACGCAACCGAATAATGAAAGAAAAATGTTGGTCCTCGGATTCAAGTATGAATATACACTGAATAGGATGGGAATGCGATTCTTTCTGCAGACATCTGTAAAATGAGAATATGCAGATGGGGAACACTTTGTGAAAGAACAAAAAAAGAAGTTACGGATTTAAAAATTATATAGTTTATCTCATGAAATACAGAGAGAAATAAGGCAGGAAAGACCAAAAGTAGCTAGGACAGAGTTCTTGAAAAATGTTTAGCTAGCAACGAGCAAATAATGCATATATATATATATATATATATATATATATATATATATATATATATATATATATAGTTAATTAACCAAGTTAAACTATTGATAAAATTAACTTCAAACCAATATTTTTTTATAAGTGCTCAATAAAAAGTTCAGCTTTATAAATCAACTTTATATAAACAGTAAAACAGTCTACGCAAATTAATTCACGTTTCTGTGATAAACATACGTCGTCGGGGCTATTACTGTAATAATTAAAATTGTCCAAAGAAGCTCATATATATATATATATATATATATATATGTATGTGTGTGTGTGTGTGTGTGTGTGTGTGTGTGTGTGTGTGTGTAGGTCAGTAAAACTTCAAACGCGTTCTACTCAATGTTATGACAACGGGAGTGGGGAGGGGTTTAATACTTTTTTATGCGTGCTGGATTTTATCATCACCGACTAACATAATTCGCCCCTCCCCTATACACTTACACATTAGAGAATTATAGCCATCAGTCACACACATGTGTGAACAGAATATGTACATGCACATAAAAAATAACACGTAAATCCACACACGCATTTTTTACAATTTAGAAATCTTCCATAGATACACACACGCAAAATGTATTTTTATACACATTTTGACACAGTAGCAAGTAAGCTCAGCTTAGACTAACTTACAAACTTTCATTAATTAGCTATGGTTAAAAACACGTAGTGGTGTGTTTGGCTTATTTTACCTGTGACCCATAGATTTTCCAAAGACTCTTTATATATTTTCGCCTATTTAATACATACATCTATATACTAATAATATAAAATTATTTAGTACGTATATATTATTGTTTTAGTATTTATGTCAACAGTGCTCAATACATAAGTAAATCTCAGTAGTTGTATGAAATATAACATCAATTCTTTTTTTTTTCGTTCTCAACATGATACATGCAGTTAACAAATAACTACATAATTCCATTTATTATTTTTATTTTCAAGTTAAAAGTTCAATATCAAAACTCTTTAGCTTCAAAACTAAAAAATATTGAATGGCGAATATTTAGCCTTTTGTTTACTACATGTATTGTGAGAAAAAGATGAATGGCGAAAATGTAGCCTTTTGTTTACTACATGTATTGTGAGAAAAAGATGAATGGCGAAAATGTAACCTTTTGTTTACTACATGTATTGTGAGAAAAACGGAAAAAAGCATGGATGCATTTTTTTTTTATCGCAAACACGTTTCCGAAGTAAGTTCGTATTTTTCTTTAAATCAAGATATTCAATCAGATGCTTTTTTGGTCAGAAAATATCTCAATTTATACCGCCTTTGGAATTAAATATTAATATAGTGTAAAATTCTAATATTTATTGAGTTCTATGTTCGACTACATAACTAAAATATATACATCAACAGCCGTAAATAGGCGAAACTCGTACCCGTGGATAACTATATTTTACATTATATATATATATATATATATATATATATATATATATATATATATGTGTGTGTGTGTGTGTGTGTGTTTGTTTGTTAAGGGGTGATAATATAAAGTCGATATCGCAATGCCCAAATAAGTGATGCAGAAAGTTGAAGCCTAAAGAAAATACCAATTGTCTGAACGGAAAACGGGATCATTTGATGTCTAAGAAATTTGTTAGAAAATCTCTGAAGCATTACGAGAATGATTCTTTGGATGCGAGGATTTTTAAAAGACGAAGGATTAAAGAAAAGAAAAGAAATATAGATAAAAATGGACGCGGGAAGATATTTATCATGAAACATGTGAATGGTAAAAGGAAAAGATTGTTCAAATGACATGTTCAGTGGTGCGAACTCGAGTTGGAAAAATAAAATGAAAATATGAATTTATAAGTCTTTTCCTCTTTACATATACATATAATATTGGTGTAAGTCTTGATGATATTATATTATTATTGCGATAATTGCTCTATTATTTAGAGTATTGAGAACTTTCGGGTTAAATACAAACTATCAATTACAAAGTAATAAATCTGGTAATAACCTACACACTTTCATATATACTCTGACCAGCGATAATTGCTTTTTTACAAAAATATTTATTTCTCAATTTTCCATGACTGAATTTCGGAATTGTTTTAACACGTAATCTAACACTGTTATAAAAGTGTTGCTGAAAAATAATCAAAAGCTCATAGCCAGTATTTACAAAATAACAGATTTGTTAAAATCACTGACCAATGGAAATCGCTTGTCAATTCAAAAATAAACGTTTATTAGTGAAAATAAGGAATACATAAATACAATAAAGATGAATGACGGTTATATTTAACAATTAATTGATATAATTAAATATATAGTAATATATAGTTGAATACATATAATGAACAAATACTTTATTAAGCCACCATCGATTTTTATAACTTAAAATTTCTTGTATTAGGTAAATCAGTCAATTCTTTTAATAGTGGCTGGTAGAACTGCCCTTGCTGCTGTATAGCAGTTTCTGATAAGTCCGTTGTAGACGAAAATTAACGTCTATTGGCATAAACATCTCGTTTGATGATAGAGTAAAAGTTTTCTTCTAGGGTTTAAATCTGAGGAAGCATGGAAGCCAGATCATCAACTTTGTACCTTTGATGCCAAACAGTGCTACAACTGCTTGATTAGCATAGGCAGATTGAGAAGGAGCATTGTTGTACATGAAAACAAAATTCCTTAGTAGAGCAAGATTTATGTCATCTAGCCAAAGTACCAGATATTCTCTCAAAAGATTACAATAGGAAGCAGACGTAATTTGTACTCCTACGCGTACTGTTATAGGACAAACAAGTCTCTCCGGTCGCATATTTTTGCGAGACTGGGCGGATGGTGTAATTGTGAACGAACATATATTACACTGACCTCCAAAGGACAAGGTAATGGCTGATGATATAACGACAACAGAACAAATACAACACCCTACACCCTCCAAATAGAGAAGGTAATCCTTGGGGTTGGTTTCGTGAATAAAAATATAACACTACCCTTAAATGAAAAGGGAAATCCTATAAGGAGGCAGCCCCCACCTAAAAAAGGTGGTAATGTCTGGGAGGATGTATGATTATGAACGAACATATGCTAGACTACCACCCAAAGGAACAGGTAATGCCTGGTAAGATGGTATCCTGACAACAGAACATATACTACACTACCCCTACAAAATAGAGGAGGTAATACCTTGGAGGATTTCCCCATAAAGGAGAAGATAATGCCTGCGAGTATGGTATCATGCAAATAAAAAAGATACTACACTACCCCAAAAGGAAAGAGACTATTTTATCATGACAACAAAACAGATACTATATTACCCCCTCCCTCAAAGAAGGCTGTAATACTTGAAAGGACTGCCCCCCTTAAAAAAGAAAGAGATAATTACAAGGAGGGTGGTCTAATGATAACATTGGTGAAAAAACTATTCATTTATATATATATATATATATATATATATATAAGATTCATAAATAAACTTAAATTATATTTTACCTACATACGACGTTATTCGAGTTTTCGGCTCTTATGAGTGTAGGGAAGTGACAATTTCAGACAGTCACGCGGCACGAACTCGGTTCATAGAGCCACCTTTGACTCTCTACGATTTCGTCTTATCCTCTCATCCATAGGAAACTGTCCCGTTATACAGAGAAATTAAGTTATAATTCTGCCCATTGCGGTTAGCGGTAAACATCAAGACAATCTTACAGGACTCAACGAACGAATCGGAACCTCGCTTTGAAGCTTAGGTGAGTGGTTATTTTTTAATATATCCCAGTGTTCAACTTTAATTTTCTTAAAGAGGCTTCTAATAATACTATTCATAAATAAATATTAAATTACATTGTATCTACATACACTAGACTACCGTTGGGTCATTACCGCTATCCCTATTTGTTCCACTTTGATTTCATAAACTCTGATATATCTGTGAAAAAAATTCTTCTTGCTTAATTATGATAATATATCTCTGTACTTCAATATTATTCTCATTTTCTTATATATGAAGTAACATGAGAGTTCCCCCTATTTCACTGGCTGGTATAGCTTTATATTCGAAATATGCATACACAAGACTGTTTCAGCATCGATTTAGGCCAATTATTGATGCTCGTTCATTTTTTAGCAATTTGTATATTTTATCTTGCTCAATATATTCTCCCGCGATCGTCATCCATAAAGGAAGTTTGAGGAATTTTGAGTCTCACACTCATATATGTTACGACTGCGACCCACTTACAAATCTTCAATCTTCACAGGCCACATATGTCGGTAGCACCGTTACTTTATTATTATTATTTCAATGTCGATATTGTATGTTAGATATTCTAAATTTTCAACCTTAACAAGGGGCGCTCTCCTTCTCCCCCCTCTCTCTCTCCATATATATATATATATATATATATATATATATATATATATATATATATATATATATATATATATATATATATATATATATATATAATAATGGTAATAATCCAGGTAAAAACATCCACAGGGTGGTAATCCAAAGAATTTCAACCGGGTATATATATATATATATATATATATATATATATATATATATATATATATATATATTATTCGGTACAGAAAATTAGTAAAAAAAATATTTTAAGTGTACCGGTCAGTCCAGTTTATAAGAAGTGCTTTTCTACGATGGACATATCCTTTAAAGGTTTATTCCGTAATGTTAAAACAGTTTGTATTTGGTAAATAATTGCCCTTAATATGTAATATTTTCTGTGTTACATACATTAATATAATATATCTCTTAAAGGCTTAACCTCATATATCTTTCTTTAACACATAATTTAAACGAAACTAATTTACCCCTTCAAAACAAATAACGCCTCAGATAAAAACAGCAAAAACTGATTCACGAGATTTTAAATTTTAAATCTTAATTTTTAAATTTCATCCCACTTTTTAGACTTTATTAAGCTTTTTAATCGCACCTATCTTTCTCTAACACAAAATTTAGACGATACAAATGTAACACTTCAAAGTCAATAACATATCTGAGCGTAGCTTTTATGAGACCCTCCATTTTCTTTACAAATTGACAACAAAGCTAAAGATATCCGGGGGTTAACATCTTCTGAGTTTTAAAACGATGGTACTGATCGTATACTGATTTTCTGTACCGAATAATAATAAACTATTACGCTTTTAATATTGATTTTCTTAATTAATTCAGCACTCTGCTGGGAGTAAAAAAAAAATAATATCATAATATAATATAATAAATAATATGTTTATTTTTTCAAAAGTCTTTGCATTTTACTGGCTTCTAAAACCGTTTCAAATTACAAATTTAAATGCATTCTATATAGTGGAAATATTTTACTAATACTTATAACGTGCAACAAGGGCACACCACTTGAGGACATTATTACACAACGAACTTCGTTAACAACTGAAGCACAAGATTAAGCGACACCATGTTGTTTAAAAAAGGAGGATATATATATATATATATATATATATATATATATATATATATATATATATATATATATATATATATACTGAAATTTATCAATATAAACTTATAGAGTATATTCAATGTAGCAAGTTTGTTCTCGTGATGTTACGGATAAGATGCTTCCCCGATGTCAAAACAGTCGAGTTGTGATACCAGTTTGAAGTACTTGCGTATTTAGCAAAACTTAAAAGCTGTCATAGAACGGAACTGTCGTGTCTGACCATATATATATATATATATATATATATATATATATATATATATATATATATATACAAGTATCATTAAAAATAACGGACATCTTGTGTCTGGATATTTTTTCTATGATCCTTTCCGTTTTTCTGATTAGGTTCTTAGTTTCAGACGGAAACTGGCTGATAAAATTGCCAAAGCTTGTATAAAAGAAAAGATGCTGCCAAGATACACATATATATATATATATATATATATATATATGTGTGTGTGTGTGTGTGTGTGTGTGTGTGTGTGTGCGTTAGGTATTTTATATGTGTATATATCTGTATGTGCAATATTAACTTCTAAACTAATTAACCACTCATGATTATTTTTGTATGCGTAAAGAGTCCAAATGTCAGGTAAATTTAATCTAGTTTCATTCAAAGGGTTAAAAAGTTCTGAAAATACAGATGAATTCGATTTTTATGCCATTTTTACAATAGGTATAAGATATCAATTAATAAATTAAGTTAATTTGGAAGAGCTTTTGTGGGCATAATATGGGCACAACTTTACATTTGAGAATTAAAATATATCAGATTCGGATTGTATTTGAACCGTCGTCGTTAGCTACTAATGGAGCAATATTAGCTGATATTTAACGTCTTCTTAAGACCCCGTAAGCTTAAGCCTTTAATTTTAGACATTTGTTATGGATTTTGATCAAGATTAGAATAGGAATTCTAGACATTAGATTTAGTATGAGTATATCTTGATTTTAATCTTCGTAAAGGGACATAAAAGTGGTGCAAATTTGTTCTGTTCGGGGAATTAATTTCAGTCGTCAAGTGACAGGTAATGGCTATACAATTAAAAACATACTTGCATTAGTGTAGTCCACAAAAACTGTGTTTTTAATATTATGATGTTTTGCTCTATATTGAGCAGTTGTGAAATAAATCCTGAAACATGTTTTCCTAATGTATTTTAGGATATTGTTTAAATCTAATATATATTATATTATATCATATTTTAATGATACGTATTGAATGAAATATTAGAGTTTACGAATATAGTAACCCCAGTATTATATTAAAACATGGCAATACATAAGAAGTTGAATTTTGTAGGAGGTTACAATACAGTTTGGTAGAAACCACCGTTGGATACAAGACAAGGTAAATAGAACAAATGACAAATATTCAATAATTTTCAATTAAATATGTGTTAGAAATAAATGAAATCTTTGAAAATATGTGATAATATATTTTATAACTGTGACGTAGTGCCGGTTACAGGCAGACCCCAACTCTCTCTTATAATACATATTGATTAGATAATGTATGTAATACTTAATTGCACCTTCGTTTTCATTCGCATTCATTTTCTATTAAAGATGGCCAAAAGGTACAATTCTAGCACTTGGGAGTCAAGCGTATTTTCACGAGTTTCCGATTCTTACACCGTAATAAAAAGATGAAAAAACGATATTTTATTTTTTTCACCCGCACCTTGTTTTATTATTCCAATGAAAAATAGCGTCAATTCTTTCGGGAATTTATAGAGACAGAATTGAATTCTGTGGGAATGGTAATTCGGTAGAGTCTTTTATAGCCAAATCAGAAATAAGATAGGGTACACGAAAATAATAAGTATTTTTTCTTGAAGTATTTTGGGTTATCTTCTGCCTTGCGGAATCTAATGTCAAATGTTATGAAGAAGTTAATATAATTTCAATTCTAGAATTTCTTACATACCAAGTAATAAATATCCTTATTAAGAAATAAGACATACATGCAGATACACACAGAGAAATATTTGTGTTATATATATATATATATATATATATATATATATATATATATATATATATTACTGTATAGGGCTTATATCTACATGTCATCGGAGCAAATAGTTTATCAATACTAACTTAGAATATTTCGTGTGTATGCATAGTTCTCAAATATAAGAAAGTAAAAGAATGTCTACCTTTCAATTAAAACTTTAAAATCAAACAGTCAAATAAAAATATAAAAAGAATTAAACACAATTGTTTTTATAAATACCAATTTTTGTAGAACTCAAATTATCGAGAACATTTCTCAAAATAGATTCTTACGTCAAACGCCATACGATAATTTAAAAAGTCACTGACGCTTTTTTTATTTGGATAAGAAAAATCTTAGTAATTAAATATTTAGGGGTAGATAACTTAGATAGGTTTCAATTGTGAACTATTTCCCCGATTTTTGTAGACACACACAAATTATATATATATATATATATATATATATATATATATTGTGTGTATTTAGCCAGCATATTTTCATTTAGGCAAACATTATTAAATAACACGGAGTGGTTTTGTTTGATGCGACTTTTTTTAATTTTTTCAATTTTCCGAATTGTCCATCTAATGTTTCGGTCAAATTGATGTAAATATGATCCATGGGTTTCTTGTTCCATTCTTTTTTCTTTTTTGCAAGTACTTTCGATTTGAATCGTCAAATCATCTTCAGGCGGTATTAGTTTTAGTGTCTTTTCAAATTATGACTTTACTGTAGTGCTCATTTTTGAATTATAACGGCAAGTAGTTTATAACTTGAAAAAGCGTCTGTAAAGTTGAAATGTACATGAGAGCGTGATGGCGTTCTACACATATGAGAGATTTAAAAGTTTGACTGTTTAAACCGTTAAGAAATTGATGACGTTAAAGAAAGTGCATACAATTCAAACGCATAACTACCTAATGGCTAAGAATTTGGTAATGTTAATTATTGTGCTAGACACTTTAAAATGTTGCGACTAGTTTCATAATTGGCATTATTAATTGTGCGATGTTTAGTTTTATGTAGAGGGCTTCGAGTATTTTTAATTTTTTGATATTGGTATCGTGGTGTATTATTTTGGTATTGTTAACAAAGATGTTTCTATATTGGGAGGGGGTGGAATTATGTTTTTGTATGTGTTGGCATATAGAGCTAGTGTCGGAGAGATGTAGGGTGAGTCTTCGGGATAGTGTTGTGGAAGTGAAACCTATGTAAGAATTAGTTTTTTATTGTTGTCGGAGATACATTCTCCCATAGGGTATTGGAACTGATATATTACATTGGTTCTTCCTAACGTATTTTGGGTTTGAGAAGTGTTATTTTTAACAACATAGTTTGATGTTTTCATTTTTTTATAATAAATGATAAATCGTATTTTATCATCAGAATTGGTGGGGGATATATAGCGATGTATTATATTTTTAAGACCTTTTTCATCCAATTTAAAGTTTGGATGCATTTGGTTACAATAGAATATATTTATGTAGTGGGAATTATTTAGCTTATTATTAGTAGGATTATCTAAATTTCTAATCATTAATTTTATTTGTTCATCAACCATATAATTGGGAAATTGATTATTAATTAGGACTTGCTTTATGTTTTTTAATTCATTAAAAAATATTTTTTGGATGAGGAGATTAATTTTGCACGGTTTAATAGATTTTTGACCATAGCAATTTTATATCTATATGGGCATTCACTTTTAAAACTTAAAATACAGGTGCTAATAGATGTAGGTTTTTTATAGAGAGAGGTGATGAATGCATCACTGTTGGAGTCAATGAGAACATCTAAAAACGGAATTTTATTGTTAACATTAAGCTCATGCGTGAATTTAAGAACTGAATTATTTTGAAAAGTATCCTGTAGTTTTTTTTATTTCATCTATACTATTTACTAAAATAAGAATATCATCAACGTAGCGGGCATAAATGGAAAGTTTAGTGATTATATTATATATTTTACTTTCGAGGTCGGCCATGTAAAAATTACTATAGGTCCGTCCAAGGACAGATCCCATAGAAACTCCGTCAATTTGGGTATATATGTTGCCCTTACATATATATATATGAGTATAAAATACACGATGTATCATTAAATGAAATGCAGTGGGGACAAGATGTGTGAAAAAGACAAAATTTAAAAAAATAAACGCAAAAATTTGTTTTTACATTTTGTCTTTTTCATATCTCTATCTCTCTCTCTCTCTCTCTCTCTCTCTCTATATATATATATATATATATATATATATATATATATATATATATATATATATATATATATATATATATATATACGTTTAGGTATGTTTATATGTTCATATATTTGCATTTATTTACAAGATTAACACCTGAACAAATTAACGGATAATTATGAATTTTGGAACACAGTTGTTAGGCTTAACGGAGTCCCAATAATGAGTTATATTTAGTTTAATGTAGTTTTATGCACATGAGGAAAAAACGAGCTGGTGATCTCTCGTCAAAATTCAGAAACATTCTATTTTTGGGAAATTTAAAAAAAAATAGGTATTTGACATCAATTAATAAATATACCCACAATTTCAGTTTCGGGGGAGTAATTTCAAGGGCATAATATGGCAACAACCTTCTATTTGATAATTCAATGTGTAACAGAAAACCAATCCTTTTGGAGTTATAATGGCCTGTCACGATATGTATTCAAAACCGTTCATTGTATATGTTTAAAGGAAAATAAGTTGGTATGAGGTTTATATTTTCCCAAGGTTATTAGTTGGTAAATAAGCACAACAAATCTAGTTGGATTTGTACTCAACATGGCCGATTTCATAGTCAGCGACGCCAAGCATTAAACCGATTACGCACCTTTTGGTTTTAATGAGGAAGTCATTTATTAAAGTAATCAACAAAAACAACTGCATACTCATCTCGTTTCTTCTTTTTTTTATTCAGCATTTAACTTCCTTTTAAAGTTGTTAAATCTTGCGGAAGGCTATTTGATTTCGCATGAAAACTATTTGTGTTTGCTATAAAAGCCCTAAAATATGAACATATTGTGAAAGTAAATGGATAAACAAATGCCTACCTGTATTCATCTCAAGGGAAGCAGGGTCTAAAGTGTATTGTGAACACTGTATACAGTATAGTATTGTGAAAAGAAGGAGATATAACAAATGACTGACTATATGACTGACCTGCAGTGTGTGAAGTTTATCGCAACTACAGGATACATACGATGTATTTCTTATGGAGAGGATACAACAAATAACTAACTTTATTCCCCTCAGAGGTGCAGAGTTTGAGACTTATATGTACCACAGGATACAGTCCTTAACGTATTTTGAAGGGAAGGGGATGCACCTAATGAGTAAACTCTATTCCTTTGATAGGGAGAAGTGTTTGAAGCTGATCGCGACCACAGGATACAGACCTTAACGTATTTTGAAATTGGTTCAAATAAGTAATAACCAAGTGAAAGATAAACATACCTCCTATTCTCTTTGATTTACTTACACCGTGGGTTATAACTATGATTTTTCTTTGTCGTCCTCATCCTTCGATATCAAGTATTCCTATCAATGCTTACCGGTCAAACGTTTTCTTTCTAGATTACTTGCCTTACAAAGTTTTGAGAGTATAATCTACCTGACTATTTTACACATAGTTAGGGGCGAGGTTAATAAGATGAATTCATACTTTTCCCCATATAATAACTACAAAATATTTTTGAATATAGCAGCATTTATTCTCATAGAATTAGAACACAAAATGTTTTTATTCATAGGGAGTTTCCTTACATTCACGTCGTGGTAGATGACACCTTCGTAATGATAGAGAGCCGTCGTCGAAGTGATTGAGGCCACCATATAGTGAACAATTATTGTAACATCATTTTAGCTGGTGTGTACATATGTGTATATGTGTGTATGCGTGTGTATCAATGAAATATTCGATAAATTCAAAGATGAATTTCGAAATGTGAATAAAGAAAAAAAGCCATCACAATTTAAGTAAAATATATTTAGTAAAGCCTGATTTTTTCTCACACATGTTTATTTATGCTTGTGTCAGCACATCTTATTTTGATCCATGATCTCTTGTCAAACAACTCACATCTATATATTAATAATCTAAGACAATGTCATGTTCGCACCTACGTTATCATACCTTACTCCTTTTTAAAAAATAGCAGCGTCCGATCGCCAAAGATGCAATGAAAAAAAAAGTAATTTTTGACTGTCATCTGATATCGCAGTTGTATGGAATCAAATTTGCTTGGCCTTCGGGATATAATCAAAGTGTAGTATCTGTTCTGTGCAAAGATGGCACAATAATAGCGTTTATAGAATGGAAATATGTCACAAATCTCTACATTTTTTAGATAGACCTCCCATAAGCATGGCAATAATGTACAACAGATGAAGGATATAATTGTACAATTTCTCCCAATTATTCAATCTGTTCGACTTCAAATATGTCCAAATATGTGACTTTTTACCATTATTTCTAAATTCATTCTGTTTATTCTTAAATTGATGTTTAACCTGATTTTAGCAATTAGTTGCGAAATGATATTACTCAAATAGAAATGAAAACTAATTTTGAAAAAACATATACTTTTTGAAATCTTTGCATTAGAATATATAAAATTTCTAATGAGCTTATTTACCTTTCAGATAAAAAGAAAAACAATCATAATAATATGATTAAATTTATCATCAAAATGAATTCCCAAGTCACAATCGTCAGCACTATGTTGTTTAATTCATAGTCATGTGAACATAGGAACATGAGTAACATAGGCATATCATTGGTTTTGTTAAATGTAACATTTAAGGGTACATGTGTACAAAGTTACGTATGTAAATATGTTTAACTCTTAAACTCTGAGAGCGACTATTATAAATTTTGAGACAACTGTGTAAAGGTGCGTAATATAAACTATATTTAGTTTTGCTGACTTTCTATGCGAACGGGGAAAAGGGG
>OY744524.1:44026417-44101417 GCA_963556195.1 Sepiola atlantica
GGAATATAAAATGAACCTGACTTATATATGCTTTGTTGTTATTGATTGACAATCATCCAGCTGCATTTTTTAAAGAGACTGCTAATTAAAAAGCACTGATAGTATATGCTAATACATATATTGCCATAATTAATTATATATATGTATATATATATATATATATATATATATATATATATATATATATGTACATATATAAATATATTAGTAGTATGTTTTCAAAAGGCTATGGGCAATGCAAATTCCGGGTAAGATGTAAGCTGGAAGGAACAAAAATAATAAATCGAATACGAAATGTGACTTACTATTTATTTTTCTTTAAAATCTTACATAACAGCATGTGTGGTGTTAGCTAGTTGTGTGATGTCCGGATGATTATAAAAATCATTTATTTAATTTTTCGAGAAAAGAAACATCCTTTTGTCAAAAATAATACACACCAGAGGAAAATTACGTCCGTGCAGAGAATCTGCCAAAATGGATGCCAGAAGACAGAGACAACGTAGCAGCAAACCAGTCCGGCAGAGAATAGAAATTAATAAGTTTTAAAGCTATGTTATGTATATAAATGTGGTGTTCAAAAATATGTGTGTAATATTGGATAACTGTATGGTGATCAATTAACTGTTAGTTTAAATAATATATATAGATATTTTTTAATTTATATTTTAATTATTTACTTTTTATTTTCGGCGTGTTTATTTTCGTTTTTTTGTATTTTAAGAATGTTAATATAAAGTAAAGTAATTAATCTCTCATTTTAAATATTCTAGATTTTATTAAATTTATTGATTATCATATATTCAAGAAGTATTATTAATTGTGGGTTTCATCAAATTAGTTTATCGAATTAATGTAATATGTTATTTACTATAGGATTAAATTCGGTTGTAAAAGATTATGTAGGGGAAATAACTCTGTTTGTTATACGGGTCATTAATGCGAATTAATTTATAGATTTGGTCGGTAGAAGTCTGTCTATTAAGTTATTAGTTATATATATATATATACATATATACATATATACACATACATACATATATATGTATATATATATATACATATACATGTATACATATGTATTATTGTTTGTTTATTTATTTATTCTTTATTTTTCATCTTGTTTTTATATTTCTTTATTTAGTGTTTATTTCTTTGTCTTTTCTTTTTTTATATTTTTTATTTTATTTTAATTTTGTATTATTTTATTTATGTCTATATTTATTTATTTATTATTATTGTTATTTTTTTATTTTTTAAATTTTTTATTTGTATGTTATTTGTATACCTTTTATATGTGTTTAGATTAGTTAATTAATAATGTCAGGTTATGAAGTGACTTATTTTGGTGGGTTAGTGGAGTAGGTTGATTGATTTAGTGTGTTTGGTTTGTGGCGGAATGTGTGTTGGGATAGATGTTTATATGGGGAGGGGCCTAGTTGATTGTTAGGGTGTGTGATGACTTAATATAGGAGGTAAATAATGGTGAAGTAGTGGAAATAGAATATAATGAGTGTTAGATATGAGGGTTGATCAGTGGGTGAGATGGTAGATATTATAGAATGAACGGTGAGTGGAGCTCGTGACGCTGATTGAGTGAGGGGTTTAATCTGGTGATGAGGATTGATTCTATGATTGCTGTTATGTACGATTTTAAAGAAAAATAAATAGTAAGTCACATTTCGTATTCTATTTTTTATTTTTGTTCCTTCCAGCTTACATCTTACCCGGAATTTGCATTGCCCACAACCTTTTAAAAACATACTACTACGATTCCCAGCAATGCTTCAAGCAAACTACCATTCTCTATTATATAAATATATATATATATATATATATATGTGTGTGTGTGTGTAGTAAGTTTTTAACCGCCTCATACGACTTCTGCAAACTCAGACCCCCAAATTTTTATTTCCTGAGAAAATATGAAAAACATCCGTGACTTTGAAAATGTTACCACCTGTTAAGGTAAAGGGTGGGGGCTTTTATTTTGAATTACTTTCAAGTAAGAATTATATTCATTTAAATATTTGTTCCCATTTTCTTTTTTTCTGTCATTTTTAACGTACTTTTTCTTCTTTAATGTGATCGGTAACCCACAAGTCGGTGCGAAAAAATCCCAGGGGCTGGAGAGTTCGACTCATCCTCATATGATGCACCCAAAAACTCTCACATATGCACACCAATTAATGATATAATACATGTGTAGTTCAGGTGAGTAAGAGTGTGTGTCTAGATAAATGTGGGTATGCGTTAATGTGTGTGCATGTGCGGATGCGGGCGAGTGTTAGTGTATGTGTAAGGAAGGCTCGACAGCGAACTCACACCTACTTTCGAAATCTTTAAGCCTTAGCGGTACTGTCTGCAACCACCAAGACAAGACCAACGATTAAAAGAAGGTATATTTCTAACGAAAATAATGGAATGGCCACCCTCTACTAAGTTCGAAAAAGAAAGTTGTTTTTTTTAAACTAGGATGTGAACTATTATTTACTTTTGTATCTGAAATGAAATATATATGTAGTTTGTATATTGTAATATAAAAGTTTAAAAACTGGTATATATTTGATGGAACAGGAAAATTAGTTATTAAAGGGGGCGAAACTCTTTGTCCTTGATCAGAACATCCTTTTTGAAAATAGTCTTATATGCTCCTAGATTTGGGAAGATACCGATGGGAAACATTTCAAGGGCGTTCGCTCAACGAGAAACAATTAAGTAAGTTTTCATTTGAAACTAATTTACTTCAGTTGTTTTGATATGATAAATAATTATTATTGTTTAACTTTACAGAATCGTTTTCATCCAAATTATTTATTCATAGTTGTGTCTTACCACTCACAAAAGACCACTTTATTCCGGCATTTATATTTGCATACAACAGATATTGTGCAACGCTGTATTAATTAACACTAGGAAGGCTGAAAAGTGCATCGGTTCAATTAAGTAACGAACATGTAGATTCATATACAAAATATCATGAAAAATGTTCGAGAATGACATTTAGTTATTTTTGTAGGTGTGTGTGTGTGTGTGTGTGTTTGTGTTACAGCGCAGGACTTATGTTGTATATCAATTGAAATATGATTTGATTATTTTAGCAGAAAAAGACTATTCGTGAAATAAAAGTCCCACTGTGAGTAGACAATTGGTCCTGAACTTCTGCCACTCACCTCATTTTCATGTCCTCGCGTGGTCTAGGAGCCTTCAGTTTTTTTGACAGTTATGTCCTCAAGAGCGTTTGAAGTGAATCTATTATCTTTCCACCCAATTAACCGTGCGTCGCCCTCAATAATTGTGTAGCACAAGGCAACATTCGTTTATTTGTTTTTGCTTTAACGATAAAACAAATAAAAAATGATTTAAAATGACTCTTCATGAAACTATCAAATCACATGACCTATCCCAGAATTCATCACTGTTGATAACATTAAAAGGTTGTTTACGTTATTATTGGAAACAAATATCCAGCTTTTAACCCATGTATTATGATCACACGTCTCGTGTATTTCTTGATATGTTTATATTCAATCTGTAGCATCAACGATGAAAACGTTGGTACGCATTTGAAACTGTTCTTTTCTATACGTTTATTGCACACTGGTTGATTCAGTCAGAAACATATGAATGAAGAAGGCGGGTGTTGTTCTCCGCAAGTCATATGTGTGTAATATGCATATATGTATATTTAAAAAATGCTCTCAGTAAGATACATATAAACAACACTTGTAAAAATATAAGTATAGAGTTTTGAATAATACTTATCTACAGAATATGAGCTTTTCTAAAAGAATTGATAATATATTTTTATATCACGCTGCTATTTTTTTTGTTAACATTAGTGTTTTCGTAAGGAAAATCATTAAATATGCAATTAGCTTTGTCCATGGGGCTAGGAATAAACAAAGAATTTTCAAAGTGAAAAATGATACACGCATTAGATTCGAACCTGGGCATCAGAATATAGGGCCACCTAACGCGTGTGTTGTCTTTGACCATTTACCTAAAAGCTTAATTTATAAAAGTAATTAATTCTCCGAATTCTGTGTTAGCACTTTGTTGACGTTTTAATAGAGTTTATTCTCAGTCCCGTTCACTAAATTAACCATTTATTTGATGGTATTACCCACGGAAACACAAGTGTCATAAAAAAAACAATGTGATACATAATAATTAATAATATATACAGAAATAATTTATAGTGTTAACTATATAACACGTTCGCCATATTGCTGTTCGACGCAATTCCAAGGTGGTCATTGTAACACGATCGTAAAAAAGTAAACAATGTATTATCACAGAAATTGGAGTGTGAGTTAATATTTACAATTTCAGCTCTCTCCAGCCATGCGGCTCGGTAGTCAAGCGGCTAAAAACGACATTTGTATTAGTAGATGCAGGTACGACACCTATACGTGTTTTATTTTTCACTTTGTGGTTTCTTTGTTTATTCCCAGCCCCATGATTGAATAAACTGATTATTTAATTGTACTACATACGCAAACACGATAATCAACAACAATAAAAAGCGTAATACGAAATATACAATCGGAAATAAATTTCAATCTGAACTATATATAACTATATTACTACTTATATGAAGTTAAGTATGTGTATCTGTTCATATAGTTGTATGTACAGAATTCATTCCTAAACTAATTAACCGAGCATTATAAATTTTGAAACAAAGCTGCTAAGTGTTAATGGTCAAAATGCGAGCTTTATTTAGTTTAATTTAGTTTTATGCAAAGGGGGTACAAAGTTGGTAGAAGCCCTTCGTGAAAATTCAGATGCCTTCCATTTTTTCGAAATTTTAACAATAGGTATGAGATATAAATTTCAGTTTCTTTGTAGTAATTAAAAAAAAAATTAAGGGGTATGATATGAGCACAACCTCCCAATTGAAAATTCAAACATATCAGATTTACATTTACATTTATCCATAGTAATAAAGACATCGATTACGCAAGATTTCCCTAATTTAAATTTCTTTGCAAAACCCCTCCAGCTTCAGCCATGAATTTTCGATAATTCCTTAAATTAGAATAAGAATTTTTTATATAAGTTTCAGTATTATTATATTTTTATTTCAATCTTCTAATGGGGCATAAAAGTGGTGCAAAAGTGTTTTGTTCGTGGAATTAGTTTTACCTATACTGGAACATGTTTTCTTTTAATATGAGTGACTGATACTTGCATGTCTCCCACGCACACCACCCACATCACTCTGACCACCGCTATCTTCCATCTCTCTTGCCCACCCAATCAAATACCAACCTATCCTTCTACCACTCTTTCCTCGTCACTCACCTTTTTTCTAGCGAGTCGCCCCCTTTCCTTGTTTATCTGAACTTAAAAACAATACGGTCTCTTCTCCGGATCTCCGTCTACATTTTTATGTAAAAAAGTATTCTGTTTTAATAAAGCTATTTTCTACCACAGATTATGGTCGGTCATACGGACGAAATATCGGTTTGTTTTAGAAATGTGCTTTTTGTTATTTTTATTATTCCATTTATATGTTTATCCATAACTTCCATATATTAAGAATTCCTTATATATATATATATATATATATATATATATATATATATATATATATATATATATATATATATATATATATATATATATAATCAGGGCTTTACGCGTTCCACTACTTTTAGAGCTGCTCTCGCTCCTATTCCAACGCCCAAGATTTGAGCTGGCTCCTCTCACGCTCCCCATTTTCAAAAAGGAGCCGCTCCTGCTCCAACTCCTATAAAAAAGGAGCGGCTCTTTTTCAGCGCTCCATAATAAAAATGTACCTTCTTTCATAAACGTTCTGATCTGCCAATGAGTGGTCGAACGATAGGGGTGGGCGTCAAAGGATCTCGTCAATATGGGTTGAGATGTCACTTTAAGTGTAAGACCGTAAGATAATATTTGACAAAATCTCGCTACTATTTTGAGAGTTATAGGAGAACATGTCGGACGGATTAAACGTACATTTTCGTTTCCTGAGGTATAAAATAGAAATAGAAAAATCCCTGAAGTATTTTAAAACAATTTTAATATTCATTACATTAGCAACCTATTTTTTCAGGAAAGTAAAATTTGACCCGATATATTTAGATTTGTTTTAAGTAAATAAAGTTTTACTTTTAAACATTATTAGTGATTATTTTCTTTTTAAAGAAAACACTTCTCTGTGTGAGGAGAGGAGACAGCCAGGGCAACATTACTGTTGTTTAGTATTTGTTTGTTTTACGAACGTAACTATATTGTATAATGTATATTATTATTTACAACAGAGAAACGCGCAAGTACTTTCAAACAAATCGATTTATCCATTTTCTTTTCAATAGTACAATTTGGAGCGAAAAAAAAACCTAATGAAGTTTATTTTTTAAAGATTGAATTAAAAAAAAATTTCTCATAAGTTGGCCAACAAATATCAATAAATTGTCAATAAACAATTCAGAGATCCATTTAATATCTTAAAATTTCATACAAAATATCTGGCCTAGACCTTGGGAGTTGAAAAATATCGGGTCAAATTTTCCTCCACCGAAAAATTAACTGGAGTAAGTTTTCCTAGGTCGGGCAAACACATTTATTAAAATTAAAAATTTGAATAAAAAAGGTGAAAACGTCTATATTTGAAATCTCTAACAAAAACAAACTGTTTACAATTTTAATATTCGATAATAGATATTTTAAGATAAAGAATGATATCTATGCTACTTTTGCTTCTAAAAAGAAAACAAATTAGTCAGAAAGTCTAATTATTTGCTTTTTAAAATTAAAATTTAAGATATTTTCTTTAATTTAATTACGTTTAAACATCGGTTTAATTGTAGAATAGGGACCGCTCTTTTCTTTCGCTCATTTCGCTTGGTATTCGCTCAAATTTTGGATGAAACTGATTGTTGGTCTTAATTATATTTTTGGTCCTGAAATAAAATTCTCATTTACTTTTTAAAGTGTTGAGAATCTAACTTTAATTCCAGGTTTAATCGCTAGCGGCCATGTTGGTTTTTATTGGATTTTCCTTGGACTAAAGATATTTTTTCCTTGGACTAAATATATATTTTTCCTTGGACTAAAGATATTTTTACTGCTTTAACATTTTATTACACACAAAAAAACAAATTTTGAACATTCTATTTCAAAAGCAAGTTTCAACGGAATTTAACGAATTTAAAAGCAAACATGAAAAGGTTAAAACATACTAGTCGTGAATTTAAGAATAACAAAATTTCACCGAAAAGACGACGGGTATAAATGTGGCATAAAAGTTCAATTTGATATATGCTAAAAAATAAATTATAATTTTTTGTCAGGACAAAATGTACAATTTCACCCCAAAAATCGATTTTATCGAACATTTGGGTGAATACCGAGCGAAATGGGTGAGAAAATCAAACGACCCCTATAGTATAATTGAACCTAATTTTTTTTATTTAAAAACACGAATTAAAAGAAAAATTGGCCTATTTATTCAATCAGCAATACACGTCCTTGTCATAAATACAAGAAAAGTTCAAATCTATAAGAAAATAACTTCAAAGGCATCTATAGACTCACTGGCGCATTCAAAGACATTTGACGCCAAATTGTCTCCTGCCTTAAGAACACTTTCCTATCAAAAATGTAACACATAGATGTGAAAAAAAACGGAAAAATACAGTTTCTGTTTCCATGTGTAACTCTCGTTCTTTCTCCCTCTCTCTTCCTGACTCTCCCTCTTCCTCTCTCTCTCATATACATTTACCAGAGATATAATTTAAAAAAATAATTCAGAGTAAACTCTGAGACTTTCTTTACTTTCCTTTATATTGCTGAATAAAAAAAACTAATGTTTAAAAAAAGAATCAAATAATTTTGGAGCGAGGAGCGCGGAGCGATAAAACCACTGCTCTTTAGTCCCCGCTGAATGAGCCCTCTTCTCCTTCTCTCCAGCAAAAAGAAGCGTGCTCCTGGAGCGCGCTCCTTTTTGGAGGGCGCCGTAAAGCCCTGTATATAATTATCTTCTATATTAAGTAAAACGATTTCCCCTGTACCCTTTTCAAGAAAAGAAACACATGCATCACAGGCTACTAAACTCACCACTCTATTCACTTTATTCACTTGCGCGTACTTCCAGAAATGTATGACTATTTTCATCATCTAACAAAAAATGCTACTTTCAGACCGCCATCTCAAACTCTCACAAAAACATACTCCATACAGATGGTAGCAAAAACTTTTTTCTCTAATATTCATCTTCTCGAACTCTCCCAATTAACACCGGAAACAAAATTACATCGGATAATTTATAGAATCATCACAGTAAATATTCATTTCATTCGTCTAATAACTTCCAACATAATATACAAAAGTGCTAAATCAATTAATAACTGCTCCCTGACATTCTTACAAAATATAGGATTGCATATACCCACTTATTGTCCGTTACTTATATCTGTTACACGTACACTTAAACTTATTCCATATTCCGGTTTACGTTAACGAGCAGTATACATTCTTTCCAATATTCATTCAAAATAGCGTCACGTACTTAACAATCTCCTCGAGACAATTCATTTCAGTTGCGAATCTTCGATTGTTACGCATATACTTTCTTACACATATACTTATCGTCATACTTTTATAGCTTAAACAATTCGGCAATTTCATCCATAACACTTTCACGGCTTATAACGGAATTTCAAACAACCCACAACGTGAAACGAACAGCGATTCACGGTTACAAAAGATCCATTTGCTCATAAAAATTTTATGGACACCCATAATAGCTTCCGTCCACGAAACTGCGCATTAATAAAAACACACACAAAACAGGTAAATTGTTTCAATTTTGACCATCCGTATTTTCCAAACAATATTGCAACAATCACAAAACATCACAATATATCATCACAATCACCATCACCATTATTATTATTATTATTATTATTATTATTATTATTATTATTATTATTATTATTATTGCTATTGCTATTACTATTACTACTACTACTATTATTATTATTATTATTATTATTATTATTATTATTATTATTATTATTATTTACTCACTAGGAGTTCTCACACAGGTAATCAGTGATTGCTCACCGACAACCGGTGGTATTCCCTGGAGTCTGAGTGACAACAAGTCTCCCCAGATTTCCAGCATTCTCCACTTCTTTTCGACAGCAACCGCAAAAAAACTTGCAGTATCACAACAGCCGTTTACCATTGATTTCTCGCTGGCAATGACCATTGGTCCTCTCCGGGATCTGGGTGGCAATAAGCCTCCTCTAGGTCCCAGCAGTCTCTGCACTTCCAGTGGAGGTCTGGTTTGTGCTGTCCCTCCTCGGTCTTCTCATCCTATACAAATATTTTGTGTGGTGTCAGCCTAGGCTGATACCATTTTTTTTTAAATTTAAATATATATATATATATATATATATATATATATATATATTAAATATTTTTTTATTTATTTATTATTTTTTGGGGGGAGCTGATCATTTTTATTTGGGGGGGGAGCTGATGGTGTGTCTTGCTATTTCTGGTCATTGGTTCATTTTTGTGTCGTGTTAGTTGAGGCCGGTGTAATTTATTGGTGAGGGAGGGGGGCTTATAAAGCGATGTTTCTTGCATTTTCTGTTTCTTTGTTTGTGATGTGTTCTTTCGGTGGGTTTGTTTTCTTCCTGTAGTAGATTCCGTGCTTATGCGGGTTGGTTTCCGCATTCAATGATTTTTCTTAACATTGTAGCTGTTTTGATCATTGCTGTTCTTTGTATAGTTCCAATGATCCCTTTGATTCCAATTTCTCCCAGTCTTTTTTTCCAGGTTTTCGGAGATTGTTCCTAGTGCTTCTACGATTATTGGTATTATACTGACTTTCTTCATGTTACATATTCCTTTCAGTTCTCTGGCTAGTTCCGTGTATTTGCTTCGTTTTTCCGTTTCTTTGATTTTCACTCTGTTGTCTGCTGGAACGGCGAAGTCTACGATTTTGCAAGATTTTTCCTTCTTGTTGAATATTATAACATCCGGTCTCCTTGCTTGTATGAGTTTGTCTGTTTGTATATCCATATCCCAGATGATTTTGTGTTCTTCGTTTTCCAGTACTGTTTCTGGTTTATGTGTGTACCATTTGTCTGCGTATTCGAAATTCAATTGTTTGCACAGTTCCCGTTGTACTGCTTTCCCCACACAGTCATGTCTGTTCTTATATTCTTTTTGGGCTAGTTTGCTACATTCACTTATTATATGATTTACTGTTTCGTCTCTTTGTCCACACAGTCTGCATTTACTGTTTTCCTGGGTTTTATCTATTTTAGCTTTAATGTAGTTTGTCCTAATTGCATTTATTATTATTATTATTATTATTGTTATTGTTGTTGTTGTTGTTGTTGTTGTTTGTTTGTTTGTTTGTTTGTTTGTTTTTTTCTTCTTCTTCTTCGTCTTCTTCTCCTTCTTTTCTTTGCATATGATTTTTTTTCTTTTCTATTTTCGGAAAATTCTATACTTCGGGTGATTTTTATTTTAATTACTTGGTAAGTATTTTGTCTTTTCCTTACCTTTTTAATACTTACCTATTATAAACATCCGCTCTCTACGTCTCACTCTCTTATATTTTGTTATTTATTTACTTAAACAAATAAGACTCTTTTCTCATAATGAAAACTAAATTCTTCTAGACTGCGCTAATTTTCGTTATTTTCTCCAGTAGATGAATTTTGGCCACCTGTCTGCTTGTTTAATAATTAATATTTAATGTTTATCTACATACGTATACCTTTCATCCTTGCGAAATCGTATTGTAAAAATAACCATTCATTCCGGTCACACGATTCGAACACCGAAACCAGAGCTGTTTGTTAATAACTCCAAATCTGACGCTTAACCGATGAGGCCGTCGTCAATAGTCATAAGAAATCGTGCGAAATGAACTTATTTTATATCAATAAGCGGACATTTTTCATAAGCAGCAGTCAGAGAGTGTTCTACCTCGAAGAACGTGGCATTATAGCCATTGTTAGCGGCTGTCTTATCTCGTAGTAAAGAGCCCGGCCGAACGGGGACACTAAATAATTATTTAATAATAAATATTTAATTTATATCTACATAATACGTATACGTTTCATCCTCACAGAATTGTCAGTGTAGAAATAACCATTTATGCCGGTCGCACGTTTCGAACTCCGGAATTAGAGATGTTTAGTAAAAACGTTACACGTTGCGTCGCCCATTGAGCTTGTGTTAGAATGAGGAAAAATGATGAACGGCAATAAACCTCAGAATATAATGCCTAGGAAGTTGACTTTGTAGCATCGAACCTAAGCATAGCTAATTCAGAAAAAACGGTCGATCCCCGTGCGAACCAGAATATCATCTGACAGGTAAACAAAGAAACTCCTTCCGAAGGAAGAGCTAATGCCTAGGGAAAGTGGTATCCTAGGACAAAACCGAACCATACCTAATGCCGACAATGAAAGTTATACCCAGAGGTAAGACAGTCCCTTGGTTGGCAGACAGGTTTTTTGACGCACGCTAACTGATTGTATCCAAACAATTCCAGTGACAAAGATTGATATAAAGCAAGAAATATTAAAAGAACTAATAACCAGAACCGTATACGGATATTATCTATCATCCATGGCCTTATAAAGCCATAGAAGGTTTTCAATAATAGAGACGACGCAGTTGTTCTTTATTTTTCAGTGATGATTGTCTGATTTTGTGGTTCCAACGAAGCTCAGGCAAGCTGTCCTTAAGCAGCTGAATTTGTGACATCTATGAAATCAATCAGATAAAATTCCTAACCCGCAGTGTATTAGCCTAACGTAGACACAGACATTAAAAATAAGGTAAAAAGTTACACCTATTTCATAGAAGGACAGATATTTCAACATAAGATGGTTGCTTCCTTGCGACGGCATACTCAGAGCGACCAAGGTCACGACTACATGTACATTTTGAGGTACCTATTAACAGCCTTAATTTCCTCTTTATTGTGGATCCGCATTTTAAATGATCGAGATTTTTTTTCTACTGGAAATTACATGCAAACACCCGTTTGACTATAACAATGCTGAAACGGATATTTATTCAAAACAGCTTTTCTGAGACCTTAGTCTTAAAACGGCTCACAATTCACATCTGTGTTTTCATAAATTGTGCAGTTTACGTTGCATCTCACATGTCTGGTCACAACGGTACCCCCGAAATACAACGGTGATTCCTAACGTTTTGTGGATACATTTAAACGTGCGCTATTCACAGCAAGGGGAGAGAACAAGGAGGAGATATTTCATGTGACGAAAACTCCGTACCACACTGCACGCCTTACTGCCTCAATAACAGCAACAAAGGCAACACACGATCAAAAAAAGGAAAGTCGTTTTCAGTAACGACAGCAGTGTTTGCCAGACTTGTTAGTTGGCACTATCTGCAAAAGAATAGGACAGTTGATATCCAATCTGCAAGTCATTAGAAAACTAGGAACATTGCACCAAACACCAAAGAGAAAAAAACCCACAAGACTTGGTCAACGCGCAGTCTCACTAAATTGCGCTGGATAAACTAAAGACATAATAGTACATAGTAAAGTTACTAGGTACAAAGTAACTGGAATTCGATAGCTTTTTTATTATTAAAGATTTGCCTAATATGAGTAAATCTTGCTCATCTACCCGAACACTCAATGCGTAACAAAGTTAGTATTTAACCACCTTTTGTCCAATTAACCGCATATACTAATATATTATGGAACGCCAAATGTGTCTGTAAATTTGAACTCGGTTAAAATTCTTCTTTCCATTTCTGCAATTTTATAATCGTTCAACGTATCATCCAATTTAATTATCCTTCAACTGAAACAGAAAGTCGGAAAATAAGATTTGATCAAGGTATGGACGCTAGTTAATTGGATGTAAGTTCACAAAATAACGTATAGTTTATATTTACATACATTATAATTTAGACAAGTGTATTTTCTGCCTCAAGTTGACGAACGAAATATCTTTCGTCAGTGTTCGCACTAATGTCTTTTCCAGACTCTACAATCAAATGCTTTACTGAACCTTGCTTCACTAAGAGCTGGAAAATTGCCTCTGTAGTACTAGCCTTCAAGAATTCTGAAGGTAGAACTGACCTTCAGAATTATCGCTCAACTCTTTGAATCTTTAATCAATCTAGCGATAGTCCGTCACCTTGTTAATGCTAAACCTCTTTCTGACTATCAGTATGGATTAAGGCAAGCACGGTCTACTGCGGCTATCCTAAGGGTCATCTCTGAACACATATACCATACACTGAACGAAGCAGGTGAAGCTAGGACGGTAGCGCTTGATATATACAAAGCATTTGCCATGGTTTAGCATAAAGTTCTTCTCATACAAATTAATTCATATGGTATTACTGGACGAATATTTAATATTATTAGATTATTCCTATCCAATAGACAGATCTAGGTTGTCCTCGATGGCCATTCATCCAAACAACATGACATAAATGCAGGTGTACCCCAGGGATACATCCGTGGATCTTTATTATTCCTTAGTTTCGTAAACGAATTCCCTGCTGATATTGTGTATGAGATGGGTATATTTGTTGACGACACCACGCTCGACTCTCGTAATATTGGTAAAACGGACGCGCACATATCCTTGACAATGGCTGAATCCTTAGAAAGTGGAATTTAGTGTGTAGAGGAATGGAGTCATAAATGAGTGGTAAACTTTTAATGCTCCAAAGACAAAGCTCTTTTCCTTCAACAGGTACAAGAAACGTCTTCAACCATGAATTTCCATAGTAAAAAAAACCGCTCAAACTCCTCAGCCTCACATTCACAGGTAACATAGATTGGAACAAATACATAGAAGACATTGTCAAAAAAGTAGGCTCCTTCTACCGAGCTGAAATACTTCTCATACCTGACAGTATCTTGCATATCTACTAAGCAACCCTTCGTCTATGCATGGAGTATTGTTGCCACATCTGTTCTGGTGCACCATCCACCAGTCTCAACCTCTTAGACAAGGTCCAAAAAAGAGTCGCTAATCCAAGTCACTTACTATCCACCAAGCTCCAGCCCCTGTCCCATCGCCTCAATGTTGGATCCTTCTGCTTGTTTTACAAGTACTTCAATGCGATGTGCTCCGATGAACTTGCTGCTCTAGTGCCTGCTCGACGTAAATACAATCAACCAACACGACAATCTGCATAATCCCATCCACTCACTGTGGAGGTTCCCAGATGGGGGAGAGTCTTCTACTCCAATAGTTTATTTCCTCGTGTTGTCGGCCTTTGGAACTCCCTCTCTGTTCTTTGTTTCCCCGACTGTACCGACATGCAGAAATTTAAAACTCATGTAAACAAGCACTTTGGTGCACAACACCTAATTTAGGATAACCTCCTAAACTTTCATTTAAATTCCTAAT
This sequence comes from Sepiola atlantica, assembly GCA_963556195.1. Taxonomy (NCBI): domain Eukaryota; kingdom Metazoa; phylum Mollusca; class Cephalopoda; order Sepiida; family Sepiolidae; genus Sepiola; species Sepiola atlantica. The sequence goes on from OY744524.1 coordinate 44,040,838, forward strand.
TACGTCTACAGTGGCAACTTGCCTTGTTTGAGGTGAACTAAGTTAAAAACAACATTTTTATTCATTTAAAATATCGTCTCAATCGGTGAAGTTTAAACATGAAATCAGAAGGAAAGAAAGAAAACATCTCAATCTGGAATGTTTAAAAAAATAGAAACCAGCAAAATGTATGAATCTGTATCTAAAACTAACAGAAAGAAAAAGAAATAAAGAAAACGTTTGATTATAGAAATAGATTGAACACGTGGGTCGTCTGACATGTTATTCAATTTCTAGACTCCCCTTAATACTTGAAATGGATTCGCGTGGCAGTTTTCTTTTTGTGTGACGGGACGGATAGATAGAAATAAACACACATTGCTATTTATTATAGAGTGAAGGATAAGTAAATTCAATTTTAAGTTAACCTTTTATTTAAAGTACTAGTATATTCTTAATTCTTTCACGTTCTCACCAACATCATTGATTTTACAAGCGCGTGAATGTACACATAGCGACAAATAGAATAAGTAACTATGTATATATAACTTCCTCTACTCATATAAATAGATGTAAATAAACATAAAACCACAAAGACGTCAATGGAGATGTGTTTTGTTTTTTTCGTTGTTTTTTTTACTTTTTTTGTAGATTTATTCTTTCTGTCTTCTTCATGTATTTTTCTTCTTCAGTGTTCATTTGATGTACGCAACGGGCTCGTTACGGCAGGTCACGTGGGCGAGAGCTATGCCGCAGCGAATAAATCTCTCGATTTCAATTGGTCGAATTTGACAGATTAATGTAATGGCGCTCATCAATTTGATTTAGATCAATGAAGCACTACCTTATCTCACCTGACATATCACCTTGCCGTCGACCGAAGATCGAGAGAATCGTCCACCCTGCCCGCTCCGCCATTAACCGATCTAGGAGAATCTATTTCGGCCGAAAGCTGGGGTTAGGGTTAGCTGCTCAATTCATGGGGTTGGGAGCCTGGATGCTGAAAGTGAAAGAGGTGGCACCAATAATGGTTTATTTGTCTATTTTATTTGGTTTGATTTGAGAGAAGGTTTCTTTGTTTTGTTTTTGTCCGTGACATTCTTCCACATAGATATGTGAATGTATGTGTGCAAAAAAAAAATAAGTAAGAAGATATAATGAAAACAAAGAGTATATCAAACAGACACACATCGAAGTACAAATATCCATACACACAGATGATTTTCAAAATACAACATATACACACACACACACACACACATATATATATATATATATATATTTGTGTGCGCGTCATTTAGGGTAGAAAACAATGCAGAATAACAGTATCTGTCATATGTGTGCATGTGTGTGACTTTTTTTTTAGATTAGAACACAAAATGTGTTTGAAAAGGTGTGTGTGTGTATGTGCCTATCAAAGTATAAAATAATAAGGAACAATAATATCATTCATATGTTTTGTTTTTTGTTTTGTTTTTATGAACATAGTTCACCCCAAACAAGGCAGGCCGCCACTGTAGACGTAAGGGGCTATTGAGAAATAGGGTGTAGGTTTTGTGGTCATCCTAAGTCGGGGGCTGTGCAGCGAGATGTCTGTTTACATTAGTTTTTAATTTTTGCATGTCTATTTAGTCGGGGAAACGGGAGCAGTGAGGGAGTTTCAGATGCCGGCAGCACAAGGAAAAAAGCTATTGCAGTAGGAGGCTCTTTGGTATTTGGGGGACTTCACGATGAATATACGGGATTTGGCTGATTGTTGGGTTGGTCTAAAGAATTTACGTCGAGGGGTATCTAGTGGATGCAGCAAGTTCATCAGAGCACAATCCATTGACGTACTTGTAAAACAGGCACAGGAATACAACATTGCGGCGATGAGACAAGGGCTAGAGCTTATTGGATAGTGAGGGACCTATTAAGTTGGCGACTCTTTTTTGGACCTTGTCTAAGAGAGTGAGACTAGTGGATGCTGCCAGCCTAGATGTGACAACAATACTCCAAGCATGGGAGGGTGGTGGCTTTGTAGAGATATAGGATATTGTCAAGCGTGAGAAGTTTTCTAGTACTGCAGAGGGAGCCCATCTTCTTTGCAGCAGCCTTGGCAATATCTTCAGTGTATTTGTTCAAATTTATGTTACCTGTGAATTTTGAATGTTGAACTCTCAGCTAGGGTGTTATTTACCATGCTAATCGGTGGTTGAAGAGGTGTTTGGTAGTTGTTTAAAGAAAGAACGTTTGTCTTTGCAGCATTTTAAGTTACCATCAATCTATGACTCCATTCTACAACAGCCTGGAGGTCATTTACTAAGGATTTAGCCATTGCGTCCGATATGTGCGCATCCATTTTGTCTACATGACGATAGTAAAGCGTGGTGTCGTCAGCAAATATACCTATCTCAGTCTTAATGATATCAGGGAGGTCGTTTATGAAAATCAGGAACAGTAGAGGTCCAAGGATAGATCCCTGGGGTACACCAGCATTTAGTTAGGAAATCCATAATTATATAAAAGATTTGCCCAGTAATACCATATGAGTGAATTTTTAGAAGGCATTTATCCCACACCTTGTCAAAGGCTTTTGATATATCAAGCGCTACCGCCCTAGCCACCTGCCTTGCCCAGTTTATGATATATGCGTTCAGAGATGACCGTTAAGATATCTGCGGTAGATCGTACCTGCCTTAATCCATACTGGCGGTCAGAAAGAAGTTTAGATTTAACTAGGTGCCGGACTATCACTATATTGATTAAGCATTCAAAGAGTTTAGCAAAGATAGGGAGTAGACTGATTGGGCGGTAGTTTTGAGGATCAGTTCTATCTCCAGAATGCACCATCCATCAGTCTCACTCTCTTTGACTAGGTCCAAAAAAGAGTCGCTAATCCAATAGGTCCCTCACTATCAACTAAGCTCCAGTCTATGTCCCATCGCCACAATGTTGCATACTTGTTCTTGTCTTACAAGTACTTCAATGGAATGTGCTCCGATAAACTTGCTGCTCTTGTGCCCCCCTCGACGTAAATACACTCGACCAATCCGACAATCAGTTAAAGCTCATCTATTTACTGTAAATATATTCAGATGCCAGAGAGCCTTCTACTCCAATAGCTTATTTCCTCGTGCTGTCGGGTTCCAGAACACCCTCCCTGCTCCCTGCTCCTTGCTTCCCCGACTGTATTATCATGCAGAAATCTAAAACTAATGTGAAAAAGCATCTCGCAGCCGATCTCCCAATTAAGGATGATCCCGAAAACTTTCACCCTAATTCTCAGTAACCCTTTACGTCTGCAGTGCACATCAATATATAATTATTTTACCAACATTTATATATTAACATATATATATATATATATATATATATATATATATATATATATATATATATATATATATGCATATATATATATGCATATATATATATATATATTAAACTATATATATGCATATATATATATATTAACATATATATATATATATCTATTAACATATATATATATATATATATATTTAACTATATATATGCATATATATATATATATATATTTAACTATATATATGCATATATATATATATATATATATTTGACTATATATATGCATATATATATATATTTAACTATATATATGTATATATATTTAACTATATATATTTAACTATATATATATGTATATATATATATATATTTAACTATATATATGTATATATATATATTTAACTATATATATATATATATTTAACTATATATATATATATTTAACTATATATATATATATTTAACTATATATATATATATATTTAACTATATATATATATATATATATTTAACTATATATATATATATATTTAACTATATATATATATATATATATATATATATATATATATATATATAGCTTACCTACATGTATATGTATACACACATAGTGTACTGTGGACTGATTTTCCAGTTTTTACCTGAAACTGAAAGTATCAATAGAAGGTCAAACTAATTTATCGTGTGAATATATATATATATATATATATATATATATATATATATATATATATATATATATATGTGTGTGTGTATGTATGTATATATATATATATATATATAATTTTATTTCTTTATATGTGTATACATATTTACGATTGCATTTCTGTACAAAGGGGCACCCAATAAATCCGAATCCCTTAATTCTCATTTTATTACCCCAATGTTTTCCTTTCGACCTTTTATAATGTTTACTACGTGATTGATGGATAGGCGTTGGGTTAAGTGCGTTGACTCAGAACGAAATTATGATGAAGAATTAATTTGTTCAAACGAAATGATTTCCTTTCATCGTTTAAGTGCACACATCTATACATTGCCTACATATAGACATATGCCCATAAACATTGATACGTAAAGATGTATACTTTTATAAAAATTGACATAAAATATATAGTATAATTTAGATACATCCTAGAGTAGGTATCCGGTTTTATATGCTCAGTCAATGTATTGGTTTTCAACCACGACTAGTTCAGTGTTTGAGTTTCATAATCTGACTTTGTTTAACATACTATTTTGAGAGAACTAGGTCAGCTGGCATTATTCCAGATGTATTTGCTGCCTTTGTCACACCTGCATGTGCATTCGATGTAATGTAACCGCTCAACCAAAGATGGACTAGTTCATGAAGTAAATGAAAAAAACACTGTGGTATTCAAAATGTTAAGATCACGTGAAGTAAAAGAAAATAACGCGGCTTCCCCAAAAAATTGACCATTTAACCAACACAGAGAGATACGCAAACGTTTTTCCCTAAGATGTTATTTAGACAAAATATAAAATTTACAACAAATATTAAAAAAACAATCAAATGAAAATTTACATTTGTCATATCAATATTTAATAAAATGTTTTTTGTTATTTCAGATTATTATCGATTAAGCGCCAATTTTTCCTATTCTATTTTTATAACCAGCGTTTCCCATTATTTGGGTGACGGCTGTCTGCTCGTTATACGAATAATATATTGATTCCTCTGATATAGAATCTTTTCTAGAAAGAATATTCGGATTAATATATAGACTCAACACCAAATCAACGGATTATAAAAATATATTTTAGTAAATTACCGTTTAATTTAAGTTATATATGATCAATGTAAAAATATTTTTGAAAATAATCTTATTATCTAATAAATATACAATGTTAGGATTATAAAAACTCTTTTTTAAAAATCACTTAAGTAGGATGATAAGTTATATATGTAAGTGTAGTGTAAAATCACCTCTGTTCGAAATTAAGAGTAGATGTTTGCAAATGAAAGTCTACGGCATAATCGCGCTGACACACTGGTTCTCATTAGATCACCGAAGTTAAGTGACGTTGAGCCTGGTCAATACTAAATGGGAATACACAGCGCTGTAGGTTGGAGGACGGGGACACCTTATTTTTTTTTTAAACTTGCAAAATCTACCGTCGGCAAATTCATCTCCCCTTACCTGGACATGGGATTAGAGGCGGCTTGTGAAATAAAAATTCCATAGAAACTTTCTGTTTCAAAGAGGAAGCCGACTCAACCTACCCAAGGTAGAGAAAATTATATTATTTAGCTAAGGACCGGTCATAAACCTAACTTTAGTTGCTATTTCACGTTAAACTTACATAGAAAACAGAACTCCCTACTAAAATATAAGCGGATATTTTTTTCAAAGTGTTTTTATAACCTCAAAATTTGATGCTTAATTAATAATTGATAATAATCAGAAGATAGTTTTCAACACAATTTAATAACAAAAATGTTAGAAGGAGATCAAATACTCCGGCCATATACTTTTATGATCATAACGAGTTGTGTTCAGCACACTAAACACAGTGTCATAATAACGGTTTCATGATTAATATAATTAATAAATGTAATATTTACTATATTGATTCTCTAGGTAAACGTCCTTGAGAAATCTTACAAATCCTATTTGTAGACTACATTTTTGTCCTCATGAGACTTTTTAAATATAAATTGTATGCATTAATCTATTATAAATTTGTAAGGAAAATATAACAGTGTTTTCATATTAATTGATACATAAATTTTCAGGTAAAGATGTTTGAATATCGTATATATTACTGACGATGAAGCTATTTCACTTTAAAAATAACGTTCCGAAAAAAGAATCATTTTATGTTAGTATTAAAGAAATAGAAACTTGTTTTAACTGTTTGTTTAAAAACAAAAGTAAATTAATTTGTAGCAAAAGTATCTGTTTTGTTTTATACTGGCCTTAATTTGGAGGATTGTATCAATGCAAAATAAGTGTAGTTTTATTTCTTAACATTAGTACATTTTCGAGGCAAAATATAGAAAAATATATGTAATTGATGCTTATTCAAGGAAGATATATTTTAGAATTATAAGATCGCTAATGACAAAACGATACAATAAATAATAAAATTTCAACAGCATACATTTTATTTATTTTACAGTCTGACGTAAATTTCTTAACTACACAATATTTATATGTATGTAAATGAAGTTAGTGATGCTGCGAAACAGCTCTGTCTGTACATCAATTTCCTTACGCCCTCTGACACCCCTCCCCCAAGCCAACAACCCCCATCTCACCTTAGACTAATTCTTTAATTCTATAATTTGTTACTTTTTTAACCTCTCACCTTTCCAACTTTACAACTAGTCATCCCAATAACATAGCGTATTTTCCCCTGTGCACCTAATAACTTTATTAACCCATAATACTTAACATATATTGTTAGCTAACATGAATCTTCTCTACTCCACTATTCCTTCATCTCCTCTACTTCAACACTCTAATTCCTATACCCTCTTTCAATTATTAGCTAACCCCTCTTACATACTTTTCCATTGCCTCTCTTATCTCCCTTTGCATATAACCCATCGACTCTGTGGACGCAGCGCTCTACCGACAGTCATTTTCTCATAGATCCCATAACTCTCAAATTACGCTCCCTTATTGCTTATATAATAGCCCATTTGCTCCCCTTAAATCTATCTGTAATTTCAATACTCCATATTATGACTTTGGTTGCATAATCACACAATCCCACCCCATAATCCTTATACTTGAAATCCCTTGATGCAAACATATTAACGCCGCTCACGATCCTAACATCAGTAATATATTAAAGTATCTTAATTAGACGTGCCTCTAATATTTAACTAACTGAGAAATCTATAATTTATTTAAAAATTTAAACTATGAAATTCTATAAATGTCCGGATAATTACATATTAAACACTCAAATTCAAGATTTCCAAATGTCTGAGCCCTAATTCCTAATTTGAACTCTTTTAAACTTTCTGAATTATATATAATTTTGCCTAAAAATGTGTTTAAATACGGGGAGATCCCCCCGAACTGTTTACTTATTGAGCAGAACGCTACTGTATTAGCTTATTGAAACACCACCCAAACTCCTACGTGAAGCCATACCAGGCCTGGCAAATAAAATAGCAGTAATTAAATTATAGTGCTGCTTAGAAGCGATGAGCTGTAACTAAACAAGCCCTTCTCCTATCCAATTCCTAGCATCAGCCAGAATTCCTTCTGCTTAACCTTCTCCCCCCACATCCATAATGTCACACTCCTCCCCCACTTTTACTGGCCTCGTCTTCGACCAGAAAATTCTCTTTCAGACTTTTGGTTCGATTGCAGTAACTAATACCTTCACCAGTAATTCGGCCTACTTGAAATATATACAATATTTTTAACTACATTCCTTAAAACTATTATCATTCGCGTCCCACGGAAGTATTTTAAAATGGCTCTAATTCTCAAACTTACATCTTAATAAGCGCTTTTTTATCTACGTTTGAACTGAACATCATTCTGTTGGATTTACTACATTTTGACCATTTCTAACGCAGTCTCTACAAAATCTCTTTTTCCATCTTTTAATCTTTCGTCACCGGGCATATTGTCAACGGACATTTCCCCAACTGGACAGACTCCATATTTTGATAACCATTTTATGCACACACTTTTACTTTCCACTTCTTTATATTGTTTCTTAAATTTTTTCAAATTTTGAATTTTGGCTATTCCCCTGCTAACTTATAGATCTATGTAATTCCTCTGATGATAAGATTTTAATCTTTAAAAAGCCTGGCTTATGGAAAGAAAAATAAACATGTTTAATCGAGTACATCTTGCATTTAACAATCGAAGATGAAATAGATTTGTCATTCGCACATATTTATCTCTCTTCCTTCATTGATCTCTCTCTCTCTCTCTCTCTCTCTATATATATATATATATATATATATATATATATATATATATATATATATATATATTAAGAATTAAAAACATTAATTAGAACTTAATACATTTGGATTGAGTTCCGGAAATAAATAGCCAACATGTTCTCTGTATATACGGACATTTCCGTGAATCAACTTTATTTGCAAAATTAACGTACACAAGACTGGGTGATTTGATTTTAACACACAAGTCAAAGACTAGTTATGACTAGTGTATATCCCAAGCACAATTGATTTGCATAATGCAAAACATGTTATTAACATTAGCAATTATTAACACCACCAAAATACAATTATCATCGGTTGCTCTTGATACTTTTGTTCATGAAAATTCTCCCAACATAAATATTACTCGGAATCATGTTGTTTTTTTTTAAGAAATAACTTTAAATAACAAGCTGCGCATGCGTGGTTCCTGTCTGTATGTGACTCGATGTGGCGAGTGTAAAATGCAATAAATTTGGGTAATTTGTGGCATTTTTGATCCCCATTGTACTCCCTGAGGGCGCGAACCAGAAATTTTCTGAGGTCAAGGATGCTCATTTTATATCCAGAGCAATTGCCTCTACATTTTGGCCAAGTTTCAGAAAAATTAAATGGATGGATCAAACGTTATAGGAGAAAAGGGTAATTTTTTGCCATTTTGGAGGCTTTTGACCCCCCGAGGGCGCGAACCAGATTTTTTCCAAGGTCAGCGATGCTTATTTTCTATTAGGAACAATTGCCTCCATATTTTGGCCAAGTTTCAGAGAAATTGAATGTATGGATGCAAAGTTATGGGGCAAAAAATGTCATTTTTTGCCATTTCGGGGCCTTTTAACCCCCTGGGGGGCTAACCAGATTTTTTTTCAAAAATCGGAGAATGTCACTTTCTAACCTGACAAAAGTTACAACTTCTTGCAAAATTTCAGAGAAATTCAATGGATGGTTGCGGAGAAAAATCCGGACGGACGGACGGACGGACGGACGGAAAGGCCTCAAAACATATGTTCCCCGATTTTATAAATCGGGGGACCAATTAAAGAAAACAAAAGGCAATTGTCTGTGTTTCTTTCTGATTTTTCCATCCAAAGGTTCAGTTGAATTATTTTTATTTTTATTTTTATCCTGTTAAAATATAAGAATATATCTAGCTCTTCTATCTTGGAATATGCAATGCTAATTGATTTCGCATGAACTCCTTCGCGGAACTGTTTGGTTAAGAAAGAATAATTTGGAACTAATCTGCTGTTGTTTGTCTTGATTAAATGAATGTTTCGTAATAATTATGGTATATCTACAGGTTCAGTAAAATTTTGATATAATTTTGATATGATAATCAGGAGAATTCTCTATTTGTTGGAAATTTTACTAAAATGTATTTTTGCTAATAAAGCTGATTCTCGAAAACGTGCGTACATACAGAGGACGTGTCTATTTCTGGAACTCGATTCAAATATTTAAAATTCTAATCAATACGTTTTAAAATTTTCGAATATTATCCTATTTATATATATGCAAGCTCTAGTTTATATAACCTAATAATTATTGAGCTTATGTTAAACTGCAGTATTGAAATATCGCATGGGTATAAAATATACTAATGCTGTGTTCATCAAGGCTTTTTACATATATACTTTAATGACGTAAAATACATACTAAAATATACCTTAGTTGTGGGATTGAGTTATGTTTGTAGACATCTATTTTAATACTTTTGATCATCCGTAATTTGTAATTAACTGCACGCCTGTCACTTAGCTATTCATGTATTTTTCTTGCCCACCTTCACTGTATGTTCATTTAACAACTCTCTAATAGTTTCAATGTCTCTATAAGCATTTAAAGAAAGTGTGATTATTTTTTAAGCTTATTTATATAGTAAGTTTGTACACACCGTAAGCACATATGTAAATTAGATAGCAAACTAATAGGAATCTTACCTTCGATATTATCCATACGAAACTTATTATTTTTAATGATATTTAAATGTTACTACAGCTTAGTAACGCCGTTCGCTGATTTTAAAATTTCAAAGTTTATTATGTTTAGCTATGCAAGAAGAATTTCTTAACAGAAATATCTCAGTTTATGAATTTTTTAATGAAATCAAATAATGGTTGTCGTGACCCAAGAGGTCTTTATGAAGTTTGGTATGTTTATATATTTATTTTGTATCCTTAAAGGACTTGGTTAGAAATAAGACAACAAGGAGGTAGTTTACAAGAGTACGTGTTTACAAGAAATACAGAAGTAACGTGTTGCCAGTGACTGGTTCTGGATTAGACATAGCGACCCTCTACCTCTACCCCCCTCTCTCTCACACATACGCACTCTCTCTCTTCTCTCGCTCTCTCTCTCTCTCTCTCTCTCTCTCTCTCTCTCTGTTACTACCATTATAACTACTCACAGATTTTGATACTAGAAAATGTCTAAGATTTAAGGTTTAAGCTCAAGTTATCTTAAGAATGAATGGACATTTAGGAAATCTTGCTTAATTGGAGTCTAATGACTACGAATCAAATTTAATGCAAATCTGAAATGTTTAAATTTTCAAATGGAAAGGTGTATCTATATTATGCTCCCTTAAAACCCTTTAAAATACTCAAAATAAACTGAAATTGGAGAAGATTTATTGATGTCTAATATCTTTTGTTACAATTTCACAATAGTTGGAGGTATCTGAGTTTTTACAAAGGACCTTACGCCCTTTTGACTTTTTTGCATAAAACTAAATCAAACTAAAGATAGTCTACATAACGACCCTTTACGCCTAGTGGCTGTGTTGCAAAATTCATAATGATTGATTTATTAGTTAAAGAGTCAGTCATGTACATACGAATTCATAAGCATATACACATACCATATTATATATCTATTTTAATTTTTAATTAAGAATTCTCTATCATATTTAATAGTTTTCCGATTACATATTGTTTATAACATTTAATAGTGTAGAAATAAATCATTGTATATAATGTGTCCAGTTATTTCAAAGAATCTGGAAATATGATCAAATTTGACAAAATAAAATCATAAGAATCGTCATTGAAACTTTACGCAAAGCAAAAGGGAAAAAGCGTTACAATCGAACGGAATTAATTTTTTACTTTTATTTTCTTGTTTACGCGTTTCCAAAATTGAGTCAGTAGACGCGGGCTCCACGTTGAAATAACCGCAGAAACTTACAGAAAAATGGAGACATAAAAAAAGACTTGTTCAGTTTTTCTCGGTAGTCAGTTGACTCAATTCAAATTAGTAAACAGAACAGCTTTTTTAACAGAAAAAACAGATGAAATCATTTCAGGGGTCCATTTCTATTGTGAATCGAAAAACATACTTTTTCTTCTATTTTGTTTCGAGAAAATAAGGGGAATATTCCACTATTATTTCTTTATTATTGTTAGCACTTCTTTTTATGATTTTTTGTTGTTCACGTTGACATACTTTCAAAGAGATTTACTTGGGCGGAAATATTGTGAGATGTTTGTTAAATTCAAACAACTATTGCTTTGTTTGTTTGTTTGTTTGATTGTTTGAATGTATGTTGTGAATGTATGTTACGAATGTATGTAAATATTGTGCTAATCTGGAGAAGAGTGTGTTCGGACTACTTTCTAAGACTCTATTGTTAAAATAAGTTTGTCGTTGTGTGTGCGCGCGTGCGTCTATCATTATATGTACGTTCAGAAGTATTTCTAAGAACGAGCTGAATCAAACCGAGATTGAAACTATATATATATATATATAAGTATATATATGTGTTTATCTGCATACGCTTACGCTTCATTCTTCCGGAATCGTCAGTGTAGAGATCATTATTGAAGCCGTTCGTAGGATTCGAAACCCCGGAACAAGTCATATTTATAACTCAAATTCCGACGTCTTAACTCCCACACCATGAACAACTACGTAAACGGTGAGAGTTTTAAACCTATTGTAGGCAGATATATATATATATATATATATATATATATATATATATATATCGTCACTAAAACAGATGGTCACGAGATGGAGAAGGAAAGGGAGGGATAGGAGATATAGAGGGAAATAGATTTATCTCCTTTCCACCGCGGGAAGATGTGACATAAAGTCGGAAGTTGGTGATTCGCAAAGGAAAAGCAATCTGGCCTACAAAAGATTCATGAGAAGCCCTTTCCCTCGGTAGGGGCGCCTCAGGCGATTAGCGATAAGTTATACTGTCTCAAAAAGAGAAGGTGTACCTCTTATAGAAGTGCACAGAACTATACGCCAGCCCGATAGAAAACAAGACCACCTAGCTCATATACAAAAGAATGATAATAAACAAATATATAATTTCTTTAAAGTGTATAACGTCATAGAGGAAAAATGGTAGCTTTCGGCAACTTTTTAGAGAGGCTAAACGAGTGAACAGGAGTGATGTAAAGAGAGGAATAAAGGGAAAGATATCATCGTACGTACTAGGTTACGTCAAAAAAGGCAAATGACCAGAGAAGTAGTGTGAAAAGATCAAACTAGAGAGGAAGAGGGGAAGGAAAAAAAGATCGCGGTAGTAGAGCGAGAGAGAGAAAGAGTGAAAGAGAGAGAGAGAGAGAGAGACGAGGAAGAGTTTTTGGCAACTACCATTCTTCCTTTATGAGGTTACTCTACGTTCGACAATGAATATTCGTCCTTTACGATACCACACTTCTTTTGGCAACTACCATTTATCCATTATGACGCCATCTATTTTCACCTATATTTATTTACTCCTCTGCTGGAGTTAGGCACAAGGCCAGTTTTATCTTACTCCCACAAGTAAGATGTGACCACAGCTTGGGTCGAGTAAGTGGGGTTAAAAGCCAGCGCTCGAGAGGTGAGCACTCTGGCCATTTAAAAATTGCCTGGGCAGCCCCGTCGGCATTCCCCGGTAGGGGCGCCTCAAGCAGTAAGCAATAAACTTACTATATATATATATAGTTGAAAAATGGATAGCGGGGTTTTTACTCCCAAGGTCATATGCACTTCTATTCTTCCCATTGACACCGGGAGAAATGCTAAAATATAATTTGTAGATATACGCAGATGCTTTCTTTACGAACATCGGAAGTGAGAGAGTAAGACTAAATGTCGGGCCATTAATCTTGGACCTTGATCGCCTTCGTTCTTAAAACAATGACACGGCGTTACAAATTAGTATATAAAGCTCCAAAAAGAAAATTAAGAAGGCAAAGAAGGCTCGACCCTATTTCTCTTCCCCAAAAAGTTTAAGAAATGACAATCTCTTTTGCTAACTTTTCTCAACTACATCCCTTACCCACTTCTACTGAGCAGAAACTTCCAACCCTTTTTCAATAGCTCCCAGCCTTTCCCTCTAAACCAGAGCAGAATGAAGAAACTTCCCGCAGAAAGTCTTCACTCCATAATAGAGTGAATAAACAAGAAAGCTCCCCTTTTACCAGCGGACCAGATATGTGGGGTAGAAACTCAGCATGCGGCAGCTGAATTGATCTGACCGCTTTAGCTTCTGTTTCAGATTCGGCATCTTGATGTTACCAACTCCAAGAATTTTGCAAATGTCGCTTTATAAACGTTGTAATGACAACGTTTATACAGCCTTATAGAGGAGGCAGGGCTAAAGCCATGTGGGCGATGATCAGTGCGGCACAGGGGCAATTCCAGGTCTGCAGCTAGTGGAGGAGGAACATGACTCCCTTAAGCAGCTGGGACCCCGTTGTGAGGGAAGGATTTCGTTATACGTCTACGCATCGCTTTACAGCACCCTTAAACTGGCATCCTCCTGGATGTCAGAGGTGTTGCTCGAGACGGAGCATTACATTCGAACTACTTCCTGGCAGTGTCGGTCTCTTTTACAGAATAGAGAATATAAACAAGTTAGGGGGTTACACAATTGTCGGTAAAAAAAAAACAATTCAACGGTAGTGTTATGGGATAATTTTGGTTAAAATCTGCTAATTTTGGTACCAGACCCTACCATTATGTAGGTAAATCGGGGTGCAACTATAAAAAAAGAAACAAACAGACGTGGTTGTTCGTTTCGGCGTTTTCTAAGATAATTCTCGTCTTTGATTTATATTAAAATCGAATAAATTGTTTATTTCATTTTATCTGTGTTTTTATATAATTTAACATATTTCTCTTTTCATAATACAGTACTAGACCACCATTGACCCATTGTGTTGGTATTTGTTTTATATATTATTAAATATATAATTTCTTATGATCATGTTTTTCCAAGATAATATTTACTTAAAAATTGATGACATCATAAAGAATGAATGGCAGTTTTTAGAAACATCGGAAAAAATAAAACTGATTTTTGACGTCATCCATTTTAAAGAAAACATTTCTTTCTTGCTAATAATTCGTTCATTATTACGTATTTTTTCTTCGCCCCCTCTCTGTTAATCTCTCTCTTTTTCGCTCTCCCTTTTTCGCTTTCTTTTCCTATGTTGTCCCTCTTTTCTCTCATTCTATTTATTATTTACCTCCCACTACTTCTCTTATAATTCAACCTTTATTTATGGCATTCGCCGTTTCGCCCATCATGGCCAGTATCAAAGTGTAGAATCTGATACTACACCCTATAGACCGGTATCGTCCTGGCCTTCGGGGCTTGATTACGCCGGTCTATGGGTTTGTTCTGTGCAGTTCTGGGAGGTCCACCCTCCCAGGCTTTGCCTTCTCACCCTTTGAGAAGCGGTTAGTTTATTGCTAATCGCCTGAGGCGCCCCTACCGGGGAATGCCGACGGGGCTGGCAGGCATTTTTGAGGGTCACAGGTGCTCTTTCTCTAGGGTGATGACTTATCAAATCCCACTTTCCGACCTTGTGTCACATTTTACCGCTGTGGGAGGTAGATAAATACCTGAAAATGCACGTCGACGGTGTTACTTCACAATCCCCCCATGAGAATTACCGTGTATTTCGAAAACAAAAAGAAGTAGTTATTACATTCTTTTCTTATTTAAAATTTTACTTCCTTACATAATACGATCAATGGTCTTGTTTTGTAGCAATCTGTTATATTAGACTATGGTAAAACGAGATACTATATTCGATGTTTACATTCATGAAGCATCGGACATAAATATAGTTTCCGATACATAAGTATAACATATGAATCGTTTTGTGCTGGCAAACAAAATGCAGAATGGCGACATCCGTAATTGTATCATGTACTAACTAACATGCTAAATATCCCCCCCCCCCCCAAAAAAAAAGTATGGGTTCTTATCGAAATTCTTGGATTTCATTCTATTATGTTAGTTTTTGTGGGCGGGTATGAGTTCTCCAGCGTTTACTATTCTGTACATTTTTATGATAAACGTATGATGACGAAATAAACCCTCTTCTAAAAATGAAAAGCGATATTCTTTTTATTCGAATAATCGTATTCAGAAATGCCAAAATCAACAATAATACGATTTTCCTTTTCGAAAAGGTGAAGAAATCCATGTCATCTCTGACTCTTTCACCAATAATTCGGACTTGTATCCAATTATATATTTAATTTTTAAATCATAATACATATTAAATCTCGAGATACACCATTTGAAAATGATTACCGTTACCTGGTTTGTTATTTACCTCACCACAAAGTCATGCTTATAGTCTATTACTGAATCGCACATAAGTGTTTGGTATGACCCCTAAAAATTGCCTTAGTCTGAGAGGATGGGCAAGCTCACCTTTTATAAAAATGATGTTTTTCTTCAACAACCAAAAATGTAAAATACATAAATAACATTGATCTAGTTCAACAATTCTATACATTACGTTTCTTAAACAGTCCACTTAGAAACGTCAAAATGATACGTTTAAAAGAGATGACGTAATAGAATAAAAAAGGATGTGGACATTTTAGATTTCGTTTCGCGTTGCAACAAATCAAGACACGTAAAAAGTGGGTGCACTCATAAAGAAGCGCGTTGCATATAATAATACGCAGCAAAAAATTAAAAAATACGTATGGAAAGGCGAATTACGATCCATGGTCTGTTGCAGGACGCAACAGTCGATT
Organism: Sepiola atlantica; assembly: GCA_963556195.1. NCBI lineage: Eukaryota > Metazoa > Mollusca > Cephalopoda > Sepiida > Sepiolidae > Sepiola > Sepiola atlantica. Next base: position 44,057,072 of record OY744524.1, read on the forward strand.
CTATCAAAAAATCCTTCAATCGCCATCTTCATTTTACGTGTATGAAAGATAGAACCACAGCAACGGATAGAGATTATTATTATGCCCTAGCCCTTTCGGTCAAAGACCACCTTACTGGTCGGTGGGTTCGAACCCAGCAACAGTACTATGAGAAGTCATCTAAAAGAGTCTACTATATATCTATGGAATTCTACATAGGAAAGTTCTTGGAGAACGCAATGAGCTGTCTTCGTAGCTACGCCGCAAACGATGAAGCCATGTGTCAACTGAATTTGGATATACGTACGCTGATGGACGTCGAAGAAGAGGCTGGATTGGGTAATGGAGGTCTGGGTCGTCTAGCTGCTTGTTTCTTGGACTCGATGGCGACGCTGGGGGTTGCTGGATATGGCTGCGGGCTACGTTATAATTATGGTATCTTTAAGCAGAAGATAGAAGACGGTTGGCAGTGTGAAAACGCTGATGATTGGCTGCTCTACGGAAACCCCTGGGAGAAATCGCGACCCGAGATCAGGATCCCAATAAAGTTTGGCGGTCGGGTAGAAGTTAATGACGGGCAACATCAATGGGTCGATACAGAAACAGTAATTGCGACCCCTTATGACTATCCAATACCGGGTTTTGACAATAACAGAGTTAACACGTTAAGACTGTATTCGGCTAGAGCGCCAAAAGACTTTAATTTGCAGTTTTTCAACAATGGTGATTATATCAATGCTGTTCTAGGCAGAAACTTGGCCGAGAACATCTCCTGTGTTTTATATCCAAACGACGCCTTTTTTGAAGGACAAGAGTTGCGTTTAAAGCAAGAATATTTCTTAGTAGCTGCTACGCTTGTTGACGTGATCAAGCGATTCAAGAATGATATGATTAAGCAGAAGAAGCTAGAGAAAAATATATTTATCAATTTTCCAGATAAAGTGGCTATTCAACTGAACGATACTCATCCGGCTATGGCATTACCTGAACTAATGAGGGTTCTGATCGACCAGGAAGGTCTGAGTTGGGAGGAAGCATGGAGTATATGCACCCAAACGTTTGCGTATACAAACCACACAATGATGTCGGAAGCCTTAGAACGATGGCCAATATCGTTGGTCCAAAGATTACTTCCCCGGCATTTGCAGATAATATACCATATCAACCACTTACACTTGGAAAACGTTGGCCACCGTTGGCCCAAGGACAACGACAGAAAGCGAAGGATGTCGATTATTGAAAATGAAAAGATAAACATGGCCTTTCTCAGCATTGTCGGTTCGCATACAGTCAATGGGGTCGCTGCACTTCATTCGGAACTGATCAAAGAGCAATTATTTAAAGATTTTTATGAATTGACTCCGGAAAAGTTCCAAAATAAGACAAACGGTATAACACAAAGGCGATGGCTCCTAATGTGCAACCCATGTCTTGCCGAACTGATAAAAACTTACATCGACGAAGAGTGGATAACTAACCTGAAAGAACTGCGTCGTCTTGAGGAATTACAGAACGATTCACGTCTTATTCATCTGATCTCTGATGTTAAAATGGAGAACAAAGAAAAGCTGAGTTCGTATATTCTATCGAAATACGGAATTAAAGTATCACCGGAATCCTTGTTCGATGTGCAAGTGAAACGAATCCACGAATACAAACGACAGCTGCTCAATTGCCTCCACATAATTACCAGATACTGTCGGATTAAATACAAGCAACAATTCAAAGTTGCCCGCACTGTTATGATTGGTGGAAAAGCCGCGCCCGGTTACAGAATGGCTAAGTTGATCATAAAACTGATAAACAGCGTCGCAAATGTCGTGAATAACGATCCGGATATTGGCGACAGCTTAAAAGTCGTCTATCTAGAAAACTATTGCGTGTCTCTAGCAGAGAAAGTCATACCAGCCACGGATCTGAGCGAACAGATTTCAACGGCCGGTACCGAAGCTTCCGGAACAGGCAATATGAAATTCATGGCGAATGGGGCGCTCACAATTGGCACAATGGACGGGGCAAACGTAGAAATGGCTGAAGAGGTTGGTAAACAGAACATGTTTATCTTTGGAATGACCGTTGAGCAAGTAAGTCAGCTGAGAAAATCCGGATACAAAGCGTCTACTTATTATGATAAAAACGCTGAGTTGCGTCAAAGTATGGACATGATAAGAGATGGCTATTTCAGTCCAGAAAATAAAGATTTGTTCAGAGATATCTATGATACTCTATACCATCACGACCATTACCTGCTGCTGGCCGATTACGAGGACTACATGAAGATGCAGGATGAAGTCGAAGATGTCTATATGAACCCACAAGAGTGGGCAACAAAGGCTCTTCTAAACATTGCAGCGTGTGGGAAATTTTCAAGCGACCGTACGATCAAAGAATACGCTACGGATATTTGGAACATCACCCCGGATGAATCTAAACTTCCTCCTCCGTGATTTGAAAAGCCACTTTTATATACCAAAAGAAATTATTTTTTTGTCTTCATTAGATGATATTTTATTATATATATACTAATGTCTACATGTTATACAAATGCTTAGAATGAACGTACTATCAAAAAATATTCGGAAATTTGGAAAAGAATTCAGAGGAATCGAAAATTACTCTACAATTTGCAAATAAATATGTCTATCTAAGATTGTCTTGTCTTCATTATCCAATTCAGCTCTCGCTTTCTCTATCTCTTTTTCTAATATATCTATATATCTATCTATCTATCTATATATATATATATATATATATATATATATATATATATATATATATATATATATATATATATACTGTAAACACTTTTTAAATATTTAAGTGTGTTTTGTGTTTATATATATATATATATATATATATATATATATATATATATATATATATATATATATATATATCAGTTTAGGCTACTTGAAAAGCATCGACAAGTGAAAATTATGTAATCAGATTTAAAACCAGATCAGCGATCCGAGATTTGTTTCAATAAATGAGACATTTATTTTTATTTAATTTAAATCAACTATGTCGATATAAATATGTCTTTAAAAAATAAATCGCTTATCTTGTTATAAATCTAATTACACACACAGGTGTGTATATATATATATATATATATATATATATATATATATATATATATATATATATATATATATATATATATATATATATATATATATATATATATTATGTACGAGCAAAATTAATGGCGGATCCCAAAAATGTAAAAAACATTTTGACCTTCTCTTCACTAAAAATTCACCAAAATTCAGGAAATCAACCATTTTTAATGGAATTTTCAATATTCATTGATCAGCGATCACTGAATATAATGAAATAATTATTTTGAAAATCTTAGTGGAAATGTATTTTTTAAAACAAAATACACCTTTACCAAAGTTTAATTTCTAAGTATTAATAAAAAAAATGTATGAATATGTTGATGAATATAAAGCACTGTAGATGTTGATAATTATTTTTTTGATAATATTTCGTATATATTACGAAAACGGCCCTTAAATTCCGTGCTAATAAAATCACTATAACTCGAAGAAAAATTAATTTTTGAATTAGCAATATTATCATTGAATAAAGCATTGTTTAACCAACATTGTTACCAAAAAGTAACATAATTGCAAAAAATATTTCACGTGATTTTAATGATTAGAGTTTCTGGGAAAATATAAAATGCGATATAATTATATTTACATTTCATACATGAAATGTCATCATCAGCGTTAGAATTTTTTCATAATCTTGAAAATAAACAAAAATTGAAAACATCAGGATCATAACGAAAAAAAAAGAATGAAAACAATTGGGTAATTTCTACTAACGATTGACTTGGAGAAGTATGAAGGCTCTGTTTTGTAATAAACAGTCGTGATCAGATTCATCGTAAATTACTTGGAAAGATAAAACGTAAGTTTATATTTGTTTGTTTCATTTTGTCATTAATAAATATTATTTTAAAAGTTTAAAACAATTATTTATTCACAAATAAATAGATTTGAAATATCACATTTTCTTTCAAAATTAAATTGTATTTATTTATTAATATATAATTGTTAATATTTCACTTTTTCAATGAATATTGTCAGTGTAGTCATTGACTTTTATTTACTTTTTCACACGTGAAATAAAAAATACTATTTTAGCTTAAAATAAAAAACTGTTTTATCTTTATTTTAAAAGAATTAATATAATTTAAAATGACAATTAATTCTTAAATAATAAATCGAGTAATGTAATTGTTCAAGTTTTTAATCAATCGTCATGTAACAATAATTGATAAAGTTGACGCAGTTCGTAACGTAAAAAAATTTTAACAACATTTTTTAAAGTTTTTTTGAAATTATAAGAAAAAATTGGTAAACAAGTTCTTTAGATATTTTAAATAGATGTCTTACATGTTTGAGATAAACTACATTATTATTTTTTAAACATTCCCATGAATTATTTTTCAAACATTCGTTACGGTGTTCTACCCTAAACTTAAATGGCAGCCACTCTAACTTAGAGTTAATGGTATTTTTAGTGCCCTAAAACGCCATTCACGACACAGAAAAGGGGGATCATTTTATGTTAAATTTATATTCTTCTTTGCACCAAATTTTCAGGATGTTCACACGAATCTCTTGCGGGCAGCGAATGGTTTTAATTAAGCACATGAAAATGAATTGCTTCCCCTAAACTGTAAAAACATTTTGACCCCTCCCTTCAGTTTAAGAAAAGTTTTAAAATAAAATGTTTTTCGAGTTAAAAATTAAATATGAATCTTTGAGGATAAAATAATTAAAATCTTAATAGTGTACATTCGAAAATATTATTACTAAATAAGATTTCCTTTTTAATTACAGAAAAATGTAATTAATCAACTTTCTTATCATGGTACTGATATCGATCCTGAACCAGTTTTCGTGAGGTTCGACTTGGAAGCGTTCGACTGTCCTACGCAAGCGCTCGAGTGTTGACGAGCCGAATGATACCAGACGACAATTTTGATACGGTGCTGCGTCCTATGATAATAATGTTTTGCTTGTTTTTTTTTTGTTTTTGTTGTTGTTAGGGTTAGGGTTTAGGGTTAGGTTTAGAGTTAGAGTTTAGGGTTAGAGTTAGGGTTAGGCTTTAGGGTTAGGGTTAGGGTTTAGGGTTAGGGTTTATGGTTAGGGGTTAGGGTTAGGGTTAGGGGTTAGGGTTTGGGTTTAGGGTTAGGGTTAGGGTTTTAAAAAAAGGGAGATTGAATCACGCCATTAAACCGAGAAGGAATAAATGGAAAAAGGCAAAGTATTTTTTTTTTTAGAAGTCTCTAAATAAATCTAATTTGTGAGAAAACTCTTTTTGCCTACAGAGCGATGATTTTCGCATTGTAACACTCACTGCCTCTAACACCTTGAGATGGTGTTTGGAACGGCCTCGTGTACAATGCGAAAACATCCATCGGAGTACCCCTCACCGCACTTTTTATTGTCATACAAGTGGTGTCAATGGATGACTCGTGGACTTGTGAGCACCCGGATGTGCTCTGCAAACGCCCGGTTGTTCTTTGTAAAGACCCGGATGTGTCCGTCAATATACTCCTCTTTACGCCACGTGACCTGCGAAAACATGCATGAATATGTTGGGCCACTCTGACTTCCAAGCGCTGAAGAGTACGACCAACATAGTCAGCTTCACACTGACATTTGAATTTATATATAATCAAACTTTTCTGTCGTGTTGCAAGTATATCTTTCTGAAAGGCTGGGAAAGCAGTTCTGGTGCCAAACACCACACGGGGCTGTACTGCATAAAAGCAACGCGATACAACCGATGAAATTCTATCCGAAAAACCTTTACTGATAGAACCAATAAAAGGAAGTTTCAAATAAACAGGACATTTGGGTGGACAGAAGAAAATGTTGGCATTAATTTTTGCAAGTTTTCGATCAATACATTTGGAAATTAGACCCTCTGGGAAACCATTTTTAGTAAGAATATCAGTTATCTTTCTAAGTTCAGCCGCGAGTTTGCTGGCAGTGCAAATCATCAGTGCGCGGTGAACAAGTGTTTTGATTAATCTGATCTTTCTACTCATGGGAACAAAAGAATCCCAACTGATATACAGGCCCGTAAACGTCGGTTTCCTATATATAGTTGTAGTAAATTTGTTCCCCGCCCTTTCCACTAAAACGTCCAGAAATGGTAAAGAGCCATTCTGCTCCTCTTCCATGGTGAACTGTAGTGTTGGGTGGAGCGTATTCAAACTCAGGAAAAAATCACTTGCCTCGTTACGTGACTCGAAAATAGTAAAAGTATCGTCCACATAACGCCAATAACGAAAGGGTCTGGTAACCCTTTTTTTCTTCTTGTGATAGTGCCTTGACTCGCTATGACTCCGTTCATTATATTTAAAACTATTATAAGATTCTGTACCACGAAACATTTGTTCATATATATATATATATATATATATATATATATATATATATATATATATATATATATATATATATATAATGCTACACACATATACTTATGGTAAGTTAGCTACACAAACACGTCAGGCTAATTACCATTTTAGCATGGGTAATCGCTGCCTACACTAGGTTTTAACCAGAGTCTTTGATTTTCGCCCCCCTTCACTATCTATTTCTTTTCGTCAACTAATGTTTAAAATAAATTTTGGCGCGACTCACTTTTAAGTGGGTCAAACGAACAAAAGATGTATTTTCGCTAATGCAAAAAAACTAAGACATTTGTTTGTCACATTTTTCTATTGTTAACTATCGCGATCTTAGATTTACATGATATTTATAGTTTAGCAGTCTTTAGGCCTTTTTTTAGATTGAAGTGCGTTAGTTTTTTGTTTTTTTTAATACTATTGCTATTTGTTTTCTATTATCTATTCATTTTACATGTTTGAAATGTTAAATTGCTAGTTTCCTGTTCAAAGACAATCTGTTCTTGTATTCTTTTTGGGTTAGTTTGTTACATCCACTCATTATATAATTTACTGTTTCGTCTCTTTGTCCACACAGTCTGCATTTACTGTTTTCCTGGGTTTTATCTATTTTAGTTGTAATGTTGTATGTTCTAATTGCAATGTTATGTGCACCCATCAGTAAAGATTCCGTTTCTCTGTTCAATTTTCTTTTTCTTAGCAATGCCAAGCTATTTTCGTTGGTTTCTTCTCTTGTCAGTCTTATGAAGCGTCCATGTAGTAATTTTTCTTCACACTTTTCTTTTCTTGCCGTTTTGTTTCTGGTTTCGGTGCTTCCCGAGTTGCTCGTTGGAACGGTGTCTCTTGCTGCGGTGATAATGATTTCCATGTTTTGAGTTATATATTTCTCCAACTCCTTTGTTGAGTCTTCCACACAATCTTCTATACTTACCAGTCCTCTTTCCAGTTCGTTTCTTTTCATGTAGAGTCTGTCCGTATCGTCTTTTTGAAGTAGTGCGTTGTGCATTGTCATTAATTTTCTAGTCCTCTGGTCAAGGTGTCTGAGTTCTTCTTTAGTCCACCCTATGAATGGTCCAGAGTATCTTATTAGCGATACTGCCCAGGTGTTTATACCTTTTACTAGATTCCTGCTTATGATGTTTTTCTATGAGTTTTCTTGTTCTTCGTAAGTATTCTTTTCCAATCTTTTCTTTCATTTCTGCAGATTTGATGGTGTCTGCTTTTAGAATTCCCAAATATTTGTAGCTATCCTGCTCGCCTGGCACTCTAACTCCTCTTGGTTGTGGAGCTCCATGCCCTCTGTCGTCTCCAGTTTTCCTCTTTTCATTTCTAGTAATGCACATTTATCCATTCCGAATTCCATTTAAATGCCTTGACTGAAGATTCTGGTTGTATTTATCAGCTTTTCTAGTTTCTCTTTGCTCTTTGCAAAAAGTTTCAGGTCGTCCATGTACATAAGGTGGTTTACTCTTACTTCTGTCTTTGTAAACTTGTATCCAGCATCACATATTTTGAGTATGTAGTTGAGCGGCATCATGGCTATTACAAACAGTAGTGGTGATAAGGAGTCTCCTTGAAAAATGCCTCTCTGTACTTTTATCTCAGTCAGGTGTTGCCCTCCGGCTGTCAGTTCTAGTTTCCATGTCCCCATTGCTTTGTTGATAAGATTAATAATCCTGTCGGGTATCTTGTATATTTTTAAACATTCAATTATCCATGCCTGGGAGATTCTGTCGTAACCTTTTTTTGTAGTCAATCTATGCCATTGATATGTTCTTTTTCTGCTTCTTACCTCCTTCAGGATCTTTTGATCGATAAATAGCAGATCGTGCGTCCCTCTTTTCCCTTTTCGGCATCCTTTTTGTTCTTCGATGAGTAATCCACGATTGTTCAGGGATTGGTAGATTTGCTCTCTAAGTTGTGCCGTCAGAATTTTCCACATTGTTGGTAAACAAGTTATTGGTCTATAGTTGCTTGGGATCGTCGTTTTTGGCATCTTTTTGTATTAGCGTTGTCCTTCCTTTGGTCATCCATTCTGGTACATCTGTTTTGTGGATACATCCTCTCAGTTTCTGCGCTAGTCTTTCATGTAAGGTCGTGATTTTTTAAACCAGTATGTGTGTATTCCATCATGGCCTGGTGCCTTACAGTTTGCCATTTTCCTTAGTTGCCTTAACTGTTTCTCCATTAATTTCTGTTTCTGTTCCTTCTTCAATTTCATGGAGTTCATCTTTCATGTTTTTCAGTTACTTGGTATTTTAGTTGTGTTTTTTAGGCTTTTCCCATATCTTACCCCAAGAGTGTATTCTCTCTGTCGAATCTGGTTGTTCTGTTGTTTACGTTTTTGTAAAACTGGTTGTCATTGTTTTCTAAGGTCTTGTTCTGTTTTTGCTGTTCAAATTTGTATCTATATCGTCTCAGTCTTCCCTCTATTGCTGATATCTTTTTTTCCAACTCTTTGTGTTTCTTATTCAGTCTTTCCTTGTTAACCGGGTTTCTGCTCTTCCATTCTTTCCTATTCTCTTTCATCCTGTTAACAGTCTTAACTTCTTTTCGGAGTTTGGTAATCTGGGTTTCCAGTCTGATTTCCCATCCGGGCATTGTCGGTCCATTTTATTGGTCAGTATTTGTTTTCCTCATTTTAGTTTCATACTTACTGATTTTGCCCCTGCATATATCAAGTTGTTAAGGTCTGTGATAGTATATGTTGAGATGTATGCGAGTACTTTGTTTACTGTCTTTGTTTCAACTTTCAACTTCTTCCTATCTTTGTTCCTTAGGGATGGGAGTTTTGTTTTTTCCTCGGGCATGATTCGTTTGATTTTTTTCCACTTCTATTGCTTCTTCTTCCGTGAGTTCTGTGGTTTCATAATCTTCGTCCTCTTCTGTTTCAGTGTTTATCTTTTGCCCCTCTTCTTCCTGTGGTTCTTCGTCAGGTGATGTTTTTTGATCTCTCATGAAAGTACTATTTTGTTTGATGTCCGTTAATTCCATCTCGGAGAACCACCCTCTCTTGAGTATCTGCCTTGCTTGATCTGCTATACTCTGTTCCGTTGCATGGTAGAGATGTCCCATAGATCTTTCATTCGTTTTCGGTATCCTCTTTCAATGGGGTAGCGGCTTTTGCAGTAGCATTCCATTACTAGTCTGTTCTCGTTTGCAGTCCATTTCTTTCTATTGCTTTCTGGTTTCATCTTTTCGATCTGGCTTTCTTGTGTTTTGTCCGTGCCCTTGTCATACCTGGAATTAGAGAGGTTACTTACCTGTATTTTGTCTGTGACCTGGTTTCTGAAATTAAAGAAGCTAACATTCGCAAGATGCGGAACGGGTACCCCATGTTGGTAAACGAGGGATCACCTGCCGATCATGGCACTCAGATCTTTATTCTGATTCGCACGGCGTTTATTTGTATTCGTAGACATTTTTATGATTTGGTGTTTGTGACAACACCAGACCCAAGCTTAGTTTACATGTGACCCTGTCACAGGGGTAGTGTTTCTCTCATGTCCATGAAGGTCATGGTGCACTACCACACAAACATGACATTTACAAAATAATTATTACTATTACTATTATTATTATTATTATTATTATTATTATTATTATTATTATTATTATTATTATTATTATTATCGTTGTCATTGTTGTTTTGTTGTTGATATAATTATATTTGTTTCTATTTCTTCGAATTTTATTTTTTCGCTTTACTACTGTTATTTAGTATTTCATTATAGTATGCTTTGATGAGCATTTCAAAATTATCTCCCTCACAAACACATATGTACATATGTATATATATATAATAAAAAACTCATTAAACGAACGATTTTTAGGCCCCTGGGCTTGGATAAGATTGGTGTTGTCCCCTCTCTGTATCTGTCATTAGAAATGGGGGTTATTGGATATCGCTTAAAGCACTTCTGCCGACAGATTCGATTCAGGAAATTGTAATAAATTGGCGTCCTTGTGGTACTTATTGATGATCACAAATTAAATTAGACGCTGAGTCACTTCCACTCTCGCGGGGTGCTTGGTAAACATGGTCTCATTAAAATACATATATAATGCCCGTAAAGTAAATTGCCCATCTCTGTTCATTATCCGAGAAAAAAATAAACTGTGAATCATCCGAAGTGTCTGCTACTGAAAGAGTTATTGGGTCGGTTAGAAATCCGTTTTTCGTTGCCTAAGAAACACACATGGAAAATATCAATAATTCATTAGCTAGTCAGAATAAAAGATCTATTTGTAAGATTACAATGCTATAGTGATCTAATTTACTGAATCTGTCTGACTTGTCAATAAAAATAAGTATAAAAAACACAATACAATAAAATTAAATCATTTGAGCAGATCATTTGTCTTCATGGATAGAAATACTTTTTTGACCTGTAATTTTCGTTCGATCAGCAAAGACGAAAGATTTTAGGATTTAATTCCAATTATGTGTCTTTAGAGTTGTGATACGGCGAAACACGTGTATGTAGATAACTATATATATATATATATATATATATATATATATATATATATATATATATATTTATTTATTCTGGTACAGAAAAATTAGTACAACATTCGTACCGTCGGTTTCAAGCACGGAAGGTCTTACCCATCCGGCTCTCTTCAGCTTCTGATGACAACAGAAGCTGAAGAGAGCCGGATGGGTAAGACCTTCCGTGCTTGAAACCGACGGTACGAATGTTGTACTAATTTTTCTGTACCAGAATAAATAAATATTATGCTCTTAATTTTTAACTTTAATTCTTAATTAATCGAGCACTCTGCTGGGATTTTTCCTACCAATTTACAAAGAAGTTATATATATATATATATATATATATATATATATATATATATATATATATATATATATATATATATATTTAGGATGTGTAAAAGTAACATCATGGTGGGAGCATTATCTAAGTAAAAATGAAAAGCTGTTTCTTCAGTTCGCTTTTTCTTCGTCATTGCGTGGCATAGTTTGCACAATTCCATATCAAAATACATACGCGCGCATGCATGCACATGAAAGTACCCACATGATGAGCAGACAATTGAAATAAAAAGTATTGTGACCGAATGTGAGTAATAAAAAGCACAAAAGTTATCACTCGGAAATATATAAACCGTATGATGTTATAATGCTATTCAATAAGATGAAAGTACTGCTACCATATAAAAACGAAAATCTAAAAAAAAATGTCGTGAGAGAATGTTTTTACATCAGATAAGAAATGCCACATTAGGCTGGTTTGAGAGTAGGTTATTGGGAGGAAGTCAATTGTGTTTAGGAAAACACATCTCTTTTGCGCATGAGCAACATATCAAGAGAAAACATCCCGAATCACACAAGGGGTGAGCGGGCCGTGTCCATAAAAACTGGACATGCAAGACAAAGTAGACGAGAAGACGGATCGAGATTCACAATCCGGCCTGTAACTTTGAACTTCTCCCTCGCACTTAAATAGACGAATGCGACGAAGTCGTTAATAATGTAGGTTAAAAAAGTTATGTTGTACGAGTACGAAAACACCCTTTATTTTTATTAAGATGCATTGAGTCATTTCTTCTTGTTATGAATCTATTGTATTGGATGTAAACCAGGCATCTCTCAGATGAACTTATATAAAATACTAGACATACGTGTTTTCGCGTTGGTTCACAACCACTACCAATATTTTTCTACTTTGATCTCATTTGTAAATACATAAACTGTGACATATCATTTAAAATATTATTCTTGCATTAATAAAAATAATATATCTCTTTATTTCTATATTATTATTATTATTATTATTATTATTATTATTATTATTATTATTATTATTATTATTATTATTATTATATCGATATATTATTATTTATTATTATTATTATTATATAGAAATAAAACACTTATTATTTGATATATAGTTTACATACGTGTTTGTAGTGTGTACAGATACACGTATGTAAATTAGATGACCACGCTAAAAAATTAAGTCATACTTTCCTAAATACTCACATTGACATTTAAAATTTGAGAGTGGTTTAATCAACATAGAGTAAGATGTGCGAAAAGTATAGATAGATAACTAAAAGAGAGATAGGTTACTGGTCCAGTTAAATTACGGCTCATTAGAACAGTTGAAACATTTTTTTTTAAATAAGTCGTCTATAAATTTCTAATCAGTTGTCTTCCTAGGATTTTACAGTGTATGTAAGCGTTTTATTTTTAAAATATTATTTATCCTGAATGATGGCGTTTTCCAACCATGCAAGTATCCTGTGGTTTAATGGGAGGGGTGAGTGAAACAAAACTGTAATTTGTCGAAAAAAATGACATAGGCTTAGAGAGCGGGTACTTTTGAAATAGTTACTTAATTAAGCTTAGCGAAAGTGATTAAGCTACTATACAAATAGCGATGTAGGTGTTATTTTCCTCATAGATACCCGGGTAAAAGAATGGTCATGAAAATGCTAGTGGAGTGCGTGATTAGTTTAGTAAATACTGTCACAGAACATCAGATCGGATATCTCCAGTTCAAATCTTATCGACTAAGCACTAATGATTTTAAGAAACGCATTGAAACTTAATGTTCCCTAACTATGAGTAAAATATAACTTTAGTTCAATTAATGTTTACAATGTGTATTATGGTTCAACATTACATAATATAAAATACTTCATATGCCGTAAATTTAAAAAAAAAACTTCAAGATTCTAGAAACTTATGATTGTTGGTTTGATAAATAAATTAATATTCAAAATAGTCGACGTCTAATGTTCATTGCTAAGCAGATTCCAGCTACAACGGAAGAACCCATAAAAACCGCCAGAATGGAACCATGTTTTTTTGGGGGGATCGGTTGTTGATTGCTTATTCATCAGAAAACAAGATACGTATGCAGTTATGTGGGTTAGCAACTATTTGATTTAATAAATATAAAGAGTAAATACAGCTCTTTTTTAGTTGAAGATGAGATCCGTGTCTGTCTGTAATGACCGACATCGCTAGTTTTAAACGACAAGCATGTGTACCGTCATAGCATGTGTACCGTCATAGCATGTATACCGTCATAGCATGTGTACTGTCATAGCATGTGTACCGTCATAGCATGTGTACCGTCATAGCATGTGTACTGTCATCAATGAGACACCTTGTTTGTTTATCTCCCACTTTTCTACATATTGACATTGGACCATCGTTTTTTTCTAAGTTCTAATATGAATTAAATGCCACTAATGGATTCTTCGTTAAAGTTTTTTATAGAAAAGTTGTCTTTGATCATTACATAGAGCTTTACTTTTTATTGCATCTTCCGACAGAGAAACAGATTGATACACCACGTATATAATTAATATAGTAAATACTTTTTTTGTAAAGAAAATCTGAACACATCGTTTTTTCGTAGGAATGAATGAGATCGAACCGTCATATTTGCTAAATAAAGACGATTTCACATATATATATTCTAGTCATTAGTTATACACTATATTTAGCCTGATTTCTCTCGGAATGAAACACAAACGTCTCTGTGTAGCTTATCTGTCATAAGTATATTTTATACTATATATTTATATATATATATATATATATATATATATAATATTTTAAATAATGTTTTTTTTCATTATTCCCTACATACACCAGTGTGTCATGCTTATGCAATCTTCAGTGTAAGAGTTGCTAATTCCTGCCGGTCGAACGATTCGATCACCATTACAAAGTTACCTTTAATTTTGCGACCTGTTATATCTACCCCATAGACCAGCGTCATGCTGGTCTATGGGGTGAAAAAAGGAGATAATTAAGTTCTATTTATTGTCAAGTGGGAGCAACCACACAGTCAGCTAATCAACAGTATTCAACGGCGGGAGAGCCGGAATGCTGCATACGCTTAGAATGACAGGTTTTTAGAATTTTCTTAAAGGGCCTCATCATCGGATAGGAGCCATAAACAATATTTTAAATAAACATTTTTTTTAATTATTACCTACAAACACCAGTGTTTCATGCTTACGCAATCTTCAGTATGGAGATTCTAATTTTTGTCGGCCGAAGAATTTGAACCCCGTTACCAAGTCACCTTTAACTTTGCGGCTTGGTATTCAGCCCCTAGACAAACATGAATTAGCACGAGAAAAGAAGAGAATTAGGTCATATGTATATTGTAAACAGGCAGTCAGATAATCAACAGTATTCAACGAAAAAAGAGATTAATGTGATTCGCTACCAGACTTCAGTTATGTTAAGAAATCATAACTATATATATATATATATATATATATATATATATATATATATATATATATATATAAAGTTCCCACTGCATCAATTTCTTTATTATCCTTGAGAGAGGTATAAATCCATATATTCTGCTCCAGTTATGGATTAAATCGTAGGGTTAACTATACTCGCCAGCTTTGTGTTTTCAACGAGAAAACTAGCTCCGAAATAACACGAGTCATTCGTTGCTCATCACGTCATTGTTTGCCGTTATTGTTTCCAGCCGTCCTTGCGGTTGGATTCAAACAATGCCGGTTCAGTAAATCTGCAATTTGAGATTGTGCAATCCTTACTTCAGTATGCACTCCCTAAACAGTCACCCTTACAAGATATATCTATTGTCTTTTGAAGCAGAGAGGAGGCCTCGATATATGTTATATGCCTGTACTTGTAATAGTATGTATATATGTATGCATGTATGTGCGCATGTAATTGTGCATATATTACGTGTCTCTATATGTGCGTTTATTTGTTTAAGTGTGCGTGCATGTATGCATGTATATATGTGTCTATCTATGTATGTATAAGAAATTGAGTTTATATATTTTTTAAATATGTATATGAAGGTAAATACGTAGGTGCGCATGTAAGTGTGTGTGAACGCGTATGAAACGTGTGTGTATGCGTATATTATGATTAACTATGTATCTCTGCACATATATATGTGCATTATTTGTCAGTTTGTGTGTATATATATTGCGTATGTGTGCACGAGTCTATGTACGTGATTTTGTATGTTGATATATGTTAAGATGTATATATACATATGTATGCATTTATGTGACAGTGTGTGTGTGTGTATGTGTGTGTGGGGGGTATTGTATGGGATGAAGATGAAAGAGCAAATTTGGTCTGGACAGGAAGAAAGAAATGTTCCTTGCTGAACGTCACCATATGTTACACACTCACACACACACACATATATATATATATATATATATATATATATATATATATATATATATATATATATATATATATATATATATATATATATATATATATGTGTGTGTGTGTGTGATTTGTTCATGCCTGAAAACCATTGAGTATTTTTTAACCCATCATGAGGAACTATTATTGGTTGGCTGGACGTAGGGAAAATGAACGAATGAACCTGAACATATAGACAGGGAAGCCAATTTTTACATCATATATTTATATATTGAATCTCTGACCATCCTTTCGTTGCCATCCGTGTTAATGTCCAAAGTGACTTGTTCATTTTGTATGGCGACCGTCTCATACTACAAATACAAAAAAAAAGCGGGGTGGTTGGTTAGCCGTATCAAGTCCAGCAGCGTTAAGGGTTGTGGGTTGGAGAACCGTGAACTTGTTATTGGCACTTGTCAACACAGCTTGAAGAGATAAAGATATTGAATCGGGCGCCAAGCGAAAAAGAGAAAGAATAGAGGAGGTGGGCGCTAGCCTCGCGGTTGTGAGCCGTCGCCAGGAGGCTTTTTAAAAGGTGGCTCCATTGGGCTGGAGTAACTCGGACGTGCCGGGGGTACTAAGAAGCAGGCTGTATCGGCCACAGATTTGATGGTTCCTTGTCACGGCCATCTGATGCACCACTTTTTTTTTCATTTTACATTTTTTTCTTCAATTTTCCCTCCCGTCTTTATTCTTTCTCCCTCTCTCTATTCATTAATTTGTTTATTTTTTGTATAGGGTAAGAGGTAAATTGTTCGTTCATCACGGACCTGCTTTCTTTCTAGAGATGTACGAAGGTTACGGGTTGGAACGACGGGTAGGGGGATAAGAATTTGGTGACAGGGGTTCTTACCCATTAGCAACCCTGGAAATATTTCATGGAGAGGAGGGATATGAACAGGGGGCGATTTATTTCGGCGTGAGATGCATTAACTCATAAACACACACTAGCTCTAGCACACACACACACACACACACACACACACACACACACATATATATATATATATATATATATATATACATACAAACAAATCAACTAACATATATGCATACTAGTGTCGAGACGATTTATCGGAATCGGAATCAGGAATCGGAAAAATCGGAACTTTTTGGGGTATTGGAATTGGAAAAAATGTAACCTAATTTCCTATTCCAAAACCGATTCTTTTAAGTTGTGTTGTTGTTTAATTCTTCATTGCTAGTACTAATGATAAAATAATACATATTTATTGTTTTTAAACTACCAGTTAAACTAAAGTGTATAGATCATGATGACGAATTTAGGTAAAAAATTCCACCAGAACAAATGCGATGTGGAGATATAAGCGGATCATATGGTCTTTTAGTTAGTACACACATCTGTTAATACCTATCCGAAAGAGTGTACCATTTGATATATTTTTGTGCATATGCGGGTACATGCATATATGTGTAGGTATGCATTTGTATATATGCGTGTATATGTGTATTTATGAGCGCTTGCTTCAACATATATCTGAATGTAATTCAGTGTTGATTTGGTGTTTCAACTTTCTGTTTAATGGCGTATTTAATGCTGAAACCCAATCCCTGTGGTAAACTATTTATTATATACGATTAACTGAAGTTTTATTTTAGCCATAACTAGAGATGAAATGACGAGTTCATACTTTTCCCAACGTTGTTAGTGTGTAAAGGAATGGTTTCGGCAAAAACAATTCTGTCAGCATAACTAAACCGCGTCGGTATGCATTAGGCTAATGTGACTATATGCATGTGTATGCACTAGTGATGGGACGATTCCAATATTTTTCCTGATTCCGATACAATTCCCGATTCTGTTCTAAATTCCCAATTCTGATACAATTCCCGATTCTGATCCCGATTCTGAAATCGTCCAATCGTCTAAAAAAAAGAATTTCATATTTTTTGGGGGGGTGGGGGATTTAACGGAGAGTATTTATGAGTATTTATCTACTTTCAAATGTAGATATAATTTTCTTTCCTAATTTCACAAACTTCTTGATGTTTCCCCTTTATAAATTGTATCCTTGGATTTTTTATAAACTCATTATGAGATTTTCATCTATATTTTTTACTGGTGCCATCTTTGCCTATTTATCTACTCATGCCATTTGTTTTCCTCGGATATTTTTAGCGGCCCATTTTTTGCAAATGAGTTAATCTTACGACGTCAATCGCATGCACGTGAGTAGTATATTAGAAAACTATCGTTCTTGTGTGTGTGTGTGTTTGTGTGTGTGTTTGTGTGTGTGTGTGTGTGTGTGTCTACAGACCAACACAAAAGATGCAAATACCGATAAATGTGGTCTATCGGTCAGTCTGTTTCTCTATTTAGAGATTCAATTAAAAAAAGTGCAATAACAAAATTAAACGCAACTTTTCTCGATGTATATTCTAATAGGAATCCAATGACGGTTTTCATGCTAAATGAAAGTCAATTTGTATGAATCAGGATGATTCTGTTGTTGGTAATGGCTTCCTAGATTATTTCTATAATAACTCCGGTACTTACAGGGTACTTACAGGAGGTACCACGTGAAGGTTGCCAACATCCCTATGTACAAATGGTGCTATAGAACGAGCTTTGGTAGAACTTTGCACACTCAGGTCGTCAATCAGTGTCTTGAGTGTACCAAGTACAAAGCCAGCTCGTTTCACATAGGGGTGTTAACAACCTTCACATGATCCCTCCAGTAAGTGCCCGAATCTTGTTGTATTAGGGCTTTTCTTTTTACAATAATATCATGTGGTCGGTCTTCGCACCAGATACCAATAAACAGCAAATACAGCGTTTTAGTTTACTTTTTAAAAAATATAAAAAGGAAAAAAGTTATTATGATGTTCAAGGATAGAAGCAGGAGAACACAGGGCCCAGATAATAAGCTGTAGACCTTAATTAGGTCAAATAAAATTGTATCTTTTGGATACGAAAAATATTCTAAAAATACAATATATTGCTTTATTAATGTTGTGGGTATCACCCACAAGACCATTCTTATTGGACCCGCAAGAGTTTTATTCAATTCTTTCTTTTATTATCATCTTCGTTTTTATAACTCAATGAATTTGCACGCACTTGTTATAGAATAGTGTTTTTGTTTTGTTTTACCTTTTACCTTTTTTTCTTTTCTTTCTTTCTTTCCAATTCAAATTCACAAATGTTTCCTACTAGTTAGCATGTACGTCAGCCATTCTATTTTAGTACGCACACATGCGCAGATGTCATGTTCCCTCATCTAGCCAATTATGAACGCACGTGTAAGCGGAAAGAAACGCAAGTCAGCTCTCATGCACGCACTTACAGAAACAACAACTCAGTAATGCGAATATAGATGAGAATTTTCGTCGAACATTAATTAAAGATAAAATGTGATCATAATTCCCAAAGCAATAAGTTTAGGATCCATTCGTACAACACAAAAGATAACACTCTTTCACGTGCATCTACCTTGACCATAAACCGAGGGAGTCAAAGAGCTGCAAACTTTACATTAAATAAGAAAATGTCCACTATCTCTAATTCTCTATCACCATCTCTTTCTAATGAGGTATATATATATATATATATATATATATATATATATAATAAATATATATATATACAAGTAAAATATATAGCAGTAATATATATATATATATATATATATATATATTACTGTTATATAAGGTTATTTTATAATGAGATAATATTGTGTATGTATTTTAGTTTTAGTATTTACTTCAACAATATTAATCCATTAGTAGTTGAAGGGACAATCTTTATCAGCTTATCGCTATATTAATACAATTATTTCACAAATTCGCGTATGTCTGTGTTTTTCGCCTCCACGGGACTTACACATTATTATTTCCTATTTACTACCCATAGATTTATCTGTCGTTTCTCAGAAAGGGGGCTATATATAACAGAATAAAAGTTAAAATTAAGTCTGTGTTATGTAACAAATTTTATTCAAAACTTCTTAGTCTACCTGCGCCCGTCCG
This sequence comes from Sepiola atlantica, assembly GCA_963556195.1. Taxonomy (NCBI): domain Eukaryota; kingdom Metazoa; phylum Mollusca; class Cephalopoda; order Sepiida; family Sepiolidae; genus Sepiola; species Sepiola atlantica. The sequence goes on from OY744524.1 coordinate 44,076,688, forward strand.
ACTGTCCCCTCCCTTCGATTGTCCACTCCACCCTTTCTCTCTCTTCCTCTCTATTTCTCTAGTAACTAATATAAAAGAAAGACTGAAAAAAGAATAGAAAGAAACAAAGCAAAAATTAAGGTGATTGACTGTTTTTGAAACCGTTACGAGTTAGAATGCAAAAAGTAATTCCTTTATGACTCATCATCCATTAATTTTGTCCTTGGTGACCCCAGAGGAATGAATATTACAGTATGTGTTACCATAACTAGGTCGAGTTACACTGAATTCACTGGTGTAAGCTTTGTAAGTGCATCTTGTGTAGTGTCTTACTTTTAGCTGGACACACTGACAGACATAAAATTTCATTTCCCTTATAGAATTTTTGATTAATTATTGAAATCAAATGTGCAATAGCGTAAGGTACTAAAACGTGCTTTAAAAATCCTATTGATATAAAAATGTAATTCCAAAATGTCATTCACCAAAATACATTTTCTTTTCTAAACTAGTCAGCCATTTGAATCTTTTGTTTGGAGTTGAACATAGGCTTAATTACTTTATGACCCTTCAAAATTTCAACAGAATTTGAAGGTATTTAAACTGTTGACTAAGAAGTAATTTCTGACTTTAATATTCCTAGATAATATAATCTATTGAAAGATTGAAAGTTTGGGAAGTTATTCTCATCCAATATCTTTTAATAGAGATTTTATAAAATAGCTATCGTTTTATATTTGATGGTAAAAGGATACCGTAATAAGTACATTTACGTTCTTGAATACTTTTTTTTTAAATATATAATACTTTGTTAAAGAAAACAGCATAGCTAAAAATAAAGCGAAGTTAAAATCAAAGTGAAAACAGCCTTGGGTAGCGCCGCGTAATCAAAATTATTAACTAATATGTGTTGCGTTGGCTATTTTATATTCATTCAACATTATAATGTACTAGTATGACCCGTGTTCCGGCGTTGCCTGAAGTAAAAATTTAAAATATTGATTTTTATTTTATTAATAAGAGTATGAATTTTGAAAAATCAGAAAAGAACCAATATCACTGTAAGTAATTTATGTGAATGTAAATACGATTTAATCATGGTTTTCTTTGAAGATGTAGTATCTATTTAAAACATAAATGGGGGATCCCAGTTCCCCCAAAAACAGTTCACCACAAAGATATCGATTTGATTTTATTGAAAATAATAACTACCTATTTAAAATATTTATTTAAAGTAAAACGCTTATTTACTTATTTACAAAAACATTTTTATAATAATTATTTTTCATCTTAATATAAAAACAAGTTTAAATCCTATTTTAATTTTATTTGAATTGCTTACAGTGAAATGGGTTCGGATTTCAAATAGCACAAATAATAAGGAAATATCAATCCTCATCTAAAAAGAAAATAGCGTATATATCCAACCTTTTTTAGCAAACTACTTTTTAATAGTGAACCCGCGTGCCAATATTATTACTACTACTACTACTACTACTACTACTACTACTACTACTACTACTACTACTACTACTATTACTACTACTACTGTTACTATTACTACTACCGCTGCTTCCACTACCACTATTTCTACTACTATTATTATTATTATTATTATTATTATTATTATCATTATAAAGAATAATAATAACAGCACTAAACAGTAAAATGTAATTTTTACAAAAAAATAATAGAAAAGCTTACCTTACCAGAAACAGACGTCTTGTTAATAAAAAATATTAACTAAATAAATAAAATGTAGAAATGAGTTCAGCAAAAGTCTTAGTGGATATTATTTCAGACATGCGAATATGAACCGTTCGAAAAAAGAATTTGAAGCGTAATCTGCTATTCTCCAATAAAATCTGAGTTTCAAAAAAGTAATCTGAATTAGCTTAATTTCTCATCGCTAATGTGAATATTTTATTGTTACATAAATCGTATACTGTTAAAAATTCGAAATGAACGTAAAAAGAAAGAAGTAAATATGTATAAGTATCAATGATCAAGTGAGTATGTTAAAATTACAAAACCGCTATTCAATAAAACTGAATGTAGAAGAAAGAAGGGAACCGTCATTATTTCGATCGAAAATTTACAGTAAATAAGAGAGGAGTAGCGTGAATACTTAAACACAAACAGTGTTCATGGCATTATTATACCAGGAACAATTAGACCACTGTGTTACTAGGGGGCGGTAGGAGTAGATATTAAGATGCGTGTAAAAAATATTTGCCACGTTTTTGAGAGGCTTATTTGGGAGAAATAGCCAACTCGGAGAAAATGTAAGAAATTTTGAAAGAAGACGAAATGAACGCATATTTTTTTTGAAATACGCACGAGGGATTGGTATATGTAACTGGTTGAGCATTGAGCATATATAGGTTTGGGTTCTAAACTTATAATGTCTGAAGATACAGGGGAAAATCGGCTTTACTTTAGTATATAGATAATTTATTTCTATTAAAATTAAACGCAAACAATGTAAAATATGTTCAGTTACCGCTAGTGTAAGTGAGTATAATTAAAAATCAAAATTCCCTTTCCGTTAAAAATTGACATCTAAATTTTGTAGATATTTTCAAAATAATTTGTATACTACGATGTGCTTTACCATGAACTGAATCAGAAAATATATTATTTGCATTATTCAATAACCAATTTTAGTGGAACAATTCATACCAAATATATCAATTGTAACATAAGTTCACATATTTTAACCCATACAAACATGTGAAATGTCCGGTATTGCTTTACGGCAAGTATATTATTAATGATTAAAACTATTCTCTGATCACGTACTAGACAACATTCTACGATTATTGATGTATTACTTATTCTCTAGATCCTTTTTTTCTTGAGATACAGGCCAACATTTGCCTGCACAAACATTGATAGTGAATGGAATTGGTACTTTAACAGAATTTGAACTGAACAAAACCGACCTTTGACGAACTAAACCTAAAACATAGGTTGGTCTCATTGACACAGAAGGCCTTTACTGTTTAGAAAAGTCCTTTAGAGTCCGCATCTAATCCTCAGCATCTCACAATAACACGGGCAATCCGACAAAATGGGGCGGACGGTGGCAATCACCGTTATGAGCATCCCGTGTTTTAATTTAAACCTTTTTAAAGAAGTTCCGCATTTGTAAGAGGCTGTTTTATTTATTAGTTAGAGATTTTAATTATTCAATAATGTTGTTATAACTTAGTATTACGTAGTTACAACTACATATTATGGATTAGGGAGGTCATATGTTTATCTGTTTCTATTTTGTATTTGGATTTAGGAATAATAGTTTTAATTGGTATTTATTCATACAATTGACTGGCGTGTGGTTTTAATCGCATTACATGAACTCGGGCATTATACGTGTGTATGTGGTTCACTTTTATTATAATTTAATAACAGTCAACAAAATTAACAATGTATTTACATTATTAAAGATTTCATATTTTATTTTTATTTTTCTTTGGGGTGTTATATTTGAGTATTAAGTTGTTATTATATATTTATTATATGTTTTTATTTATCGCTTATATCTTATTTTATATATACATTTTTTTAAATAAATAGTAATATTTAAGCTCTCGCAAGTCTTACGGTCGAGAACATTATGATTTCTTTTCAACATACCCTGACACACTTTCCAGCACCCGTTCATTATATTGTTCATTATGCATATGGTGTATATCCTAACATAAATGGCCGACACGGTTGAGTACTCTAAGAAATAAATCTTTAACTATATCTACACTTAAGAGGACTCACTGAAAGAATCGATAAACAAGAACTGAAATAGTCAACGAAAACCATCCCGATAACACTTTCTATCAAAAAATACTTATAAATAAGATGGAGAGCGTTGTTCTGCGCACGATATTAAAATATATCACCGCCACTATTGCAGAAGACTTTACAAACAAAATGGAGACGAAATAGACGACTTGAAAAGAGATATAATCCCCCAAAATCGTAGAAAATATTTTTCAGAGAAACCTATCCTCTGACTTAAAAAAACTTAAATCAAATGATAATACACTAGTTTTTGCAGATAAGACCAGAAAGATTTTTGAAGTTCATAAAGACAGATACAAACATATAGCAATAGACACTATCACCAACACATATCAATTAGCATCAGATACCACGTATGCAGATATTAATAAAGGAGTAATGAACTTAGCAGTCAAACTTAAAATCAACTACAGAGCCTATTAATTAGATCCAAAAGAGGCAATCCTTACCTTAAAAGACCACAAAAACAATTACAGAAATAGACCCACATGTAAACACAACCTCAGCCAAAAGTGAAATGGGATTGGCTAGAAAGCATGTAATTAGGGAAAAATAAACACATTAAGAAACATGTTAATCTGCGACTTTGGATCAAGCTCCAGGTGACTATTTATTTGTTTAGAGCCACACCTAATAAAGAATAATGCACCTACCCAGTTTGACATCAAGGACTTCTATCCCTCCATCAACAGAGAAGTACTCAACAAAGCTTTACATTTAGTCAAAATCTATATAGAAATTAGTTAACTAGAGATAGAAACCATCGTCAATGCAATAAACTTTCTCATTTTCCTTGATAGTAAAACATGGGTTGAAATATCCAACTGGTGTTCCAAGGGGGGTCTACAATATTGCGAATGTGTGTGATCTAATTAGGCCTTTCATCTTATACTACTTAGAAACCAAGTTCCCTAACCAAGAGTTCGGCCTCTACTGAAACGGTGGACTATGTATCTCCCGAAACAACAACGGCCAAGAACCAGACAGATTTAAAAAGCAACTGACGGCATTCCTCAAACAGCTAGGATTTAAGACCACCATTGGTACCAATCTCACGAGCGTGGATTTCTTCGCCATGACCCTAACCCTAACTAACGATTCCACCAGCCCATACCATCAACCAACTGAGCAGTTCAGACATATCAACACCAAATGCTGACATATCCTCTAGTTTTTAAAGAACCTCATACCTAACACTAGCAAGAAAATCTCCCACCTTTCATCCAGCCTCGGAATTTTTCAACAAGCCGTCCAATATTACAACAAAGTCCTCTGTGAAAGTGGCTATAGAAGAACAATATCATACACACCCGCCTACCCTATCAGGTAACAAAGACCCAGTATGGAAAAGGAACATTATCTGGTTCATCCCATATTCCTACAGTGTAAAATATAACATAGGTAAGTAATTCCTCCAAATAATTCATACATACTTTTCAGCATCAAATATGCTTCACAAGCTCTTCAATAGGAATACGGTGAACACGAGTAATTCCTGCTGTCTCTCCATAGGATACCTGTTAGCCTCAAAACCCGCAGCTCCAACCAAGCTCCCAAACCTTAACTGCCTATGCAGAAAGGGTGAACTTTCGACCTTAGGGGGGTACAATCAGCTCCATAGTTTACGAAGCCAAAGTCATATCAGGTGTAAACCCCAGGAAAGGAGAGGAATGAAATAATGGATATTCAAACAAAAATAATATATCAATAATAATACCTTCAGATACCGAGGCATCACCACTTCCCTCGCAACCACTATCTTAAATTTCAAAGATTCCAATACACCCTACGAAATTAAATGGAGTCATTGATTTTTTTTATTTATGGAAATTGTGCCAGACAACGCATGAAGTTACTTGATGTAAGATGCTAAATACAAACGTCTTAGAACAATACTTCCAGGAATTGCCCACTATGCACCACAGAGAAACTTACAGTCCTACAAGATATTAATCTATAACTGCATGAACGCAAAACTGACATCTTCAAACTGTGCCCCTAAAGAAGATTTCTACTAGTCAAAATCGGATAGTAGCTGAAACATAAGTCACTGATAACCCGCAACCCATATAAATCTTGCCGAGAACCTTTCCAATTTAATTACATCTTCTTTATTATTATTATTATTATTATTATTATTATATATATATATATATATATATATATATATATATATATATATATATATATATATATTACTCACTAAGAGTTCTCGCATTAATTTATATACAGGGGAACAATCTGCGCCTCTCCTAGATATATTATTATATACACTACCTCCACATATTACCATCCTACCAACTCACATCAGACCTACATCCTAATTCTAATAAGAATAAATATACACGTAGTAATAAACTAACATATTTAAGTAACTGAATTTATTAAATAGCTTAGTATAAATCACTAGAAATATATTTATAGAGTATGCTTTAAACAAAATAAAAAGATATATATGACTAATAATTAAATCTTACTGATACACAAAAGCCCTTGAAAGATATATACGTAAACGTAATTAGATACAATTAGCAGAACTCAACACAATTAAATAAAACACAATGATCTTACAGGGCCTCATACAGAAAACACTATATACACTTTAAGAAGATAGTTAATCCGTAAAGACTCATTCACTTTTGATTAAATATCCTTTAAGCCGGTCGTTTTCTCTAGAAGTAATACTCCCTCGCCCACTGGCAACATACTTGGCTTTAACACCTTAGTCTAACGATATATTAAAACGCATTTTGAGGTAAAAAAATGTACATATAAAATTACATATAAAATATAATAAATATATAATAACCCCTTACACTCAAACATAAACATCCTTCAAGGAAATAGAAAAATAACATATATTAACGTTAATACATCGTTACTATGTAATTTAATAAGAGTCAACTACATCACCACGTATAATACTCGAGTTTATGTAATTCGATAAACCACACGTCAGTCAACCGTATAAATAAATAACAATTCAAACTATTACTCCCAAATTCAAATGCAAAATAGAAACAGATAAACAATTGACATCCGTAATCAATAATATTTAGTTGTAACTAAATAATGCAACGCTATACTCAAATTATTAAATTATTAAAACCCCTAAATAATCAATATAAAATATAAGCAACCCCTTACAAACACGGAACTTCCCACAAAGTTGAAATAAAATACCAAATTTGTTAGGATTTAGATGAAGAGGATTTGTATACATTACCATCCTACCAACCCACAGGGTCTTTTTTTAAAAGTTAATGAAACCAAAGTCCATGTACAGAATCAATAATATATAGTTTTTAAACATATATATATATATATATATATATATATATATATATATCCAAGCAAGCGTTGTTGAACGTCACGGAACTTTCTCGTTTGTAAATCTTCTTCGTGAGGTTCTCAAACCGTCGAGCTATCCTTCTGGTTTCAGGTGGCAGTCCGTAGGGTATTTCACCGATTGTTCTAATTCGGCCATTTTTTTCGAGCGCTTTCGACTTTCTTAGTCGTCTTCAGGAATAGGCCTTGTAAAATAAGAAGAGTTGAGTTAATATTTTATAGGTATCGTTAAGGGCGAATGAAAGAAAAGAGAGAATCTCAAGAAATTCGAAACCCACTCAGTACTCTACAACCGAATTCAACATCAACAATAAAACCCTCTTTCCCGACGTATTAATCGACTCCAACAACCCTACGGAATACATGACATCAACATATAAAAAAAAACACAAATAATAATCCAAGCTTCCTCAACTATCAAATATAAAATAGTATTTATAAAAAATCTTGTTGATAACGCACACACTATGTCCTCATCCAAACAAATATTTTATAAAGAATTAACCAATATTAAACAAACATTAATTAACAACAACTTCTCCAATAAAATAGTCGATCAAAAAATAAAATCACATATAAGCTCAATACACGATGAAAACAAATAAAACCCATAACAAAAAAGACAGGATCAACCTCTATTACAAAAACCAGACGCCCCCTAACTAAAAACTCGACGAAAAAGCAATACTTCACATAATAAAACGATACACTTAATCTAACGACCAACAAAAAAGATCAAACTAATAATTTACTACACAAAATTTAAAACAAACAACCTAATTATTAAAAATAACACCGTCAATACAACCCGTAGCCAAACTAACGTTATATATATATATATATATATATATATATATATATATATATATATATGTTTCCATGCCCTACTAAGGAATGTCTCCCTACAACCCAAACAGGACAAGTACATAGCACCTATATTGGCCATACTACAACAACACTATCCGATACCAGCGCCATCCAATGTCACATAACAAATAACTACAGTCGGTCGATATACGGAAAATATTAACATCTAACACCAAAATAATAAACAAAAATAAGTGCATAAACAAACTTAAAATACTAGAAGCAATATTCATTAAAACTAAACAGCCTAATATTAACAACATAGCTTTCAACGCAGGTACTAACATATTAAAAGTATTCCATAATTAAATGAAAATAAAGTAATAAAAAAGTAAATAATAGTAATAATAATAAGAAGAATAAATGATAATGAATAAATAATAGTAATGATAAGAGTTAATAAAATAAATAAATAAATAATAAAACCAAATACACAAACAGATAGAATAAAATCAACTCAACCACACCCCCTCTCTTTTCTTTCATTCGCCCTTAACGATGCCTATAAAACATTAACTCAAGTCTTCTTATTTAAAAAAATCTACTCTTGAAGACGACTAGGAAAGTCGAAAGCGCTTGAAAAAAATGGCCGATTTAAGAACAATCGGTGAAATACTCTACGGATTGCCACCTGAAACCAGAAAGATCGCTCGACTGTTTGAGAACCTCACGATGAAGATTCACAGACGGGAAAGCTCCGTGACGTTCAACAACGCTTGCTTTTATAATAACTTGCTGCGTAAGTGTATATATATATATATATATATATATATATATATATATATATATATATTAAAGTGAAATATTTTAAAAAATCAAACAATCGTGCAATTTTAAATGAAAAATTCATTTATTTAATTTTTTTGTTGTTTTCGCGAAGTTTCGTTGTAAACACAACTTTCTCAAGCGAGACTGTCTTATAGTGTGTTTTTTTCTTTCTTTTCTTCCTCCTCATACTGGTGGTATTAATTCTGAGGGGTCGAAAACACGTCACGATCTTACGACGTTATTTTTTTTTAGTCCTGGCGATGTTGTATACGCTGATTTGGCGCTTTTTATTAAGTAAGGAAAGGAAATCAACATCTTAGAATATATATATATATATATATATATATATATATATATATATGCGTCTTTAAAAATAGTGATTGAATGACGGAATAAAATAGGAAATGAATCAGACTTTATTAAATATCAAAGTTTAAGAGCAAGGAGTAATTTTCAAAGAAAATCTTCTCCTCAGAGGACAATTACCGCAATGACACTACTGCGAGTACAAAAACATTCAGTTTTTAAAATATACAAAACATAAAATATATCGGCCCAAAACACACTATTATGATGAAATACCCAACAAGGTACAGGCTGCTCTCATGTTTAATATCTAGAATCCAGTTCCAAAAACTTTTCAGAAAAGCAATCAAGGTAGTAAACGGTAATCCAAAATCAAGGAGTAATCCAGGCGGCAATTTTTTGTGCTTTTTACATACACTCTGATTTTGCGGTAATGCATTCTTCATTGTTATCCAGTGGATTACGATGAAAAATGCATTGTCGCGAAATCAGAGTTTATGTAAATTAATGATAAGAAAACAGTAAAATCATAGAAAATGCAAAAACTCACTCGGTATTCAGTATGTCAATGTAAAATTAAGGGTTCTTAGAAACTGATAGTTATATGATTGGAATGTAGCAATCCATTTGTTCGTGGTCTGTAGTATATCGAGAAAATAATGGAGATATGGAGTCAAATACACGGTACGATCTGATCAAAATCACTGGTAAATAAAAAATAAAAAATAACAAATAAAAAATGAAAATTATAATATTCAGTGTTTGGCTTAAATCTAAAAGCAGCAGGAGCCAGCCAAAAAGAAAACTCAAATCCAGTCTAGACCATAGGTTTGTCTGTGTGTGTGGGGGGGAGGTTTAAAATAAAATAAACGAAATAATACGAAAAGAAAGAAATGACGAAGAATAACGGAGAAAATCTAAGAAAGTGTCAAAAAAGGTGTAGGATGACATGGTGGGGTAACAAAAAAAGAGAGAAAAAAATATATAGAGAAAAAATTTATCCATTATATATATATATCGGGTTCTTTAATAAATTAAAAAGTTGGATCTTAAAATACAGTAAACAAATAGAAACATATTGTGATATAATAAAACAAACCAGCAGTGATGTTGAAGGGTATAAGTGTAGAATATGAATTATAGAAGAAACACCTCAGTGAGTGTTGAGAAGAAGCCAACAGAAGAAGTAACGAAAAGACGAAAACAGTGTAAACCCCGACGAATTAAAAATACTAAAATAGGGCATTGGTTGTGCTAGTTTAGTATTCTTAGACTAGGTTTTCTTCAAGAGAGTTGGATTATAGATCATTAGGGTCTTCCGTAATGAAAAAAAATCTCTGATCCTCACAAATAAATACCGATTGGAAACATTTACATTGGTCTAAACACAAAGCACGGGACGATTATTAATTCAATTGAAACGTAATGTGTATAGATAAAAAATTCAGCCACATTTTTATCAAAAACAGTTCGGTATTTTTCCGTGGTGCGTGTTATATAGTGCACCAATTTTTATAGTTACAAAAAACTGCGGACTTTGATAAAACCTGCCTAATTGATTGTCTTTGTTTGTCTTTGCTACGTCATATCAACATTTTTTTTTATTTATTTAACACCGAAATAGAATCCCTTATTTTATTTTATCTAATTAACTAAACACGTTGCTAGTTTACTTATATCTGCGGGTAATGTGTGGGTTCATACCTTTTTTCATTGTTATTAGCGCGTAACTGAATACGATAGGATTTGAACTCAGCATAGTTAATCCCATGGTTAGCAACGGTATCCAATGGGTCAACCGAACACCCACGGACTAATCGAAAACTAATGTCTTCAGAACGAGTGTTTGTTATGTATATAACTGATTATGAAAACAACAATATTGCTTTAACATTCAACATTTTTAACCATTTAACTGGCACTATTACATTCCATTTGAGGTAGAATTTGATATTTTAACATGTTATTCTTTGTGTGCTAGAGGAAAAACAGTGAAACTGTCATGTTAATACAATAATTCGCTATTAAGATAAGGTCGTGTTCCTATATGGGAACACTGCCGAGTTATGAACAATATATTGTATAATAGATTAACTAATTTATATTTTAAAGAAGAAAACAATTGAAATGAATGGCTTGAATACTTAGAAAATTGGTTTGATTTATTTTTCGAAATAGAATGCATAGTTAATTAGGGCGTATCATATCGGGTGACATTCAAATGATTTTACAAATGCTCGCATTTGGTCGTGGCTCATGTATTTTGTTCACAAAATTATGTTTTGATCGAAGATTCTGTAAAATTAATTGTGAAAATAAAAAGTTTTCTACAATGGATTTCTATGAATTGAACATTTTTCTTAATTATTTTATAAGATTTTTCCATAAGGTGAACAGTTGAAAAGTTTTACACTTTGATAAAACGATTATTATTTGCTTCTATGTGCCAACACTGATGTTAAAGATGAGCGAGTGACAATCGAAGTACAATTAATTAGAGCTCAGGGTTTCAATTAACGACTGATTTGAATTCTCTTTAATGATGAGTCATTTTCCTTATTTGCACGATATCCTTTGAAAAGATTGGTTCGGTATTAAGACCAAAATAAAATTCATCGTTATCTATCCACTTACAAAGGGCGCGTATTGATTTAAAACCTTTGTTAGTTTGACTTCTCACTGACAGCAAAGTCGTCAGATGCCTTCGACTTCGGCTGAAAATGATAACGCAGGTCATGCTTCCGTTGGCCTAGTGAAAAATAGTTGAGCGTTGAGATTTGACTTCAGCGCTGAGCAGCATTACCTTAAGGAAATTTCCTGGAATTTGAAATTAATAATGAATTATTTGTTAATTGTGTGTATCAGTTATTCAACCCTATTTGATCACGGTAGTCTGTTAGCATAGCTTACTCAGTCTAGATATACATAAGTGAAACCGTATCAAGATGTGCTTCTCTTCATCATTCGTAGGTGTGAATTAGATTGGAATCGCTTCAATAATTTAAATACCTGATATAAGAATAAAAATTATTCAAGTAATATTTACAATTACCAAATATTCAAGTAACATTGTCAAATATATTTAAATAATGTTACGGCAAGGAATAAGGACTTGTGTGACATTTCTTTTCGGGGAAATTAAGTATTAAGTTAAGCAAAAGGTGTGGCTTCTAGAGCTTAATGTGATCCACGTGGCTTTCCCCCTTTTACACCCCTAACTTATCACTGGTTCTCATTTCACTACGCTATTTTATCTGTTTATTAACGGTACATTAACCTTTCATCTCACATTATTTACTCTGGTGAGTGTGAACGAAAACCGGCTCAGTAGATTAATGTAATTATAACATTTCTTCTCGTTTTTACCATTTTTCAATTTCCCAAAAAAAAAAACAAAGTCAAACATCTCCTTATTCATTGGCGTAATAAAATGGTGTACTACGTAAAATCTATTTAAATAAATCTTCACAAATTTTGAGATGATATTCGATACTTTCGATTATTTGAATTATTCGAACTACTATGTTCATCTCGGGTGTTATTTTCCGAATATTTCGGCAAATAAAATCTCCTACCTCCTTCATGTGCATTTCTTTTAATTTGAGAATCTTTATGTTGAACTCGGGAACCAATTCGAAATTTCGAAATGAACAATTCATTTAATCCACGGAGTAGATGGCTCAATAGAATTATGTAATAATAACATTTCTTCTCGTTTTTAGCATTTTTCAATTTCCCAAAAATGAAAAAGAAAGTCACACATGCCCTTATTCATTGCCGTAATAAAATGTTGAACTCGGGAACCTATTCGAAATTTCGAAATGAACAATTCATTTAATCCACGGAGTAGATGGCTCAATAGAATTATGTAATAATAACATTTCTTCTCGTTTTTAGCATTTTTCAATTTCCCAAAAATGAAAAAGAAAGTCACACATGTCCTTATTCATTGCCGTAATAAAATGTTGAACTCGGGAACCTATTCGAAATTTCGAAATGAACAATTCATTTAATACACGGGGTAGATTGTTCTCGTTCCGTCAGCCATGAACGACTAGAAGTGTTAATACATTTTTGCATTATTCTTGGTTATTATCGCCTGTAGTGAGAATTGAACCTGTAACCATTTTCACTCTGATTGTCATCATCGTCTTTATGCTTTGCGTCACACGTCTATGTGGAGGTTGAAGGTTCAATCTTTACTACAGGCTGAAGAAACGAGAACATTCTACTTCTGCGGATTAACTAAAGTGTTCTATTGGAAATTCCATATAGGCTCTCAACTTCGATAATAAAGGTTCCCAAGTCCGAAAAAAATGCACCTGAAGAAATTCGGAGATTACATTGACTGAAACGTTGTGAATATAACAACGAAGATATGAATAGAAGTCCGAATGATCCAAATAATACATATTTGCAAATAATACATAATTTTCAATTTTACATAAGCGATTCAGTTAACACGCATTTGTTTATAAACAAAAAGCGATGTAATAACGGATGTTCGTGTGGATAAAATTTTATTTTCAATTTAAAATTAATAATAATAATTATTATTATTAGTATTATTATTATTATTATTATTATTATTAATATTATTATTATTATAGTAATTATTATTATTATTAATATTATTATTATTATTATTATTATAGTAATTATATATGATAATAATATTATTAATATTATTACTATTATTAACTATTATGCTTCCCGACAAATCCGTCTAGTTGTTACACTATCTTAATATTTGTCTTTTACATCTCTAAACAAAACACAGTATAACGCAAATTAAATGTAACATGCAAATAATGCGATTTACGTTTTAGTCATGTTAATTTCCTTCTAAAACACGAATATTTGTTGTTATTCCGACAAATACCAAAAGATCATAAAATAACGGAATTTTAAATTGTCAAAGAAGAAACAAGTAAAAGTTATTTATATCTCTTTCTCTTTCATACTTTATTTTATTTTTGCCTTGAAAAAATGTGAAACTCAACGTTTCTCTCTTTTTCTACGTCACAATGGAATCTTTTCGATGTGTTAGCACCATGGCCATGGTTAGCCCCCAAAGAGACGGTGTTAAAGAGTATGGCGTTCAGTATATATATATATATATATATATATATACTAGCAGGGCTACCCGGCGTTGCCCGAGGCGAAAAAAAACATACGAACATAGACATTGACCCTCCTTTTGATAATAATCAGAAGAGAAAAAAAAATGTTAAAATAAAAATTGGGAAGAAAAAAAAATTGGAAGAAAAAAACAAAAAAACAAGTGCCATGCCTGGGTCATATACTGCACAAGTATCATGTTCATGTTCGGATTATGTACTGCACAAGTACCATGCCCGGGTCGTATACTGCAAAAGTTTTTTTTTTAAATTTGACAAAAAAAGCGGAAGAAAAAAAATTTAGAAGAAAACAATAAAAAAAATTAGAAGGAAAAAAACCTTGGAAGAAAAAAGTTCTGAAGAAAAAAGTAATTTTGCGGGTCATATACTGCACAAGTGCCATGCCCCGGGTCATATACTGCACAAGTACCATGACCGGGTAATATACTGCACAAGTACCATTCCTGGTTCATATACTGCACAAGTGCCATGCCCCGGGTCATGTAATGTACAAGTACCATGTCTGGGTCATATACTGCACAAGTACCAATACCGGGTCATATAATGTGCAAGTACTATTCCCGGGTCATATACTGCACAAGTATCATGCCTGGGTCATATAATGCACAAGTGTCGTGCCCCGGTTCATATACTGCACACGTGCCATGCCCCGGTCATATACTGCGCAAGTGAAATGCCCCATGTCATATACTGCACAAGTACCATGCCCGGGTCATATACTGCAGAAGTACCATGCCCGGGTCATATAATGCACAAGTGCCATGCCCCGGGTCATGTACTGCACAAGTACCGTGCCTGGGTCATATAATGCACAAGTACCAGTCCCCGGATCATATACTGCACAAGTACAATGCCAGGGTCATATACTGCACAAGTGTCATGCCCCGGGTCATATACTGCACAAGTGCCATGCCCGGGTCATATAGTGCACAAGTGTCATGTTCCGGGGCATATACTGCACAAGTACCATGCCCCTGATTAAATGCTGCACAAGTAACATGCCTTGATCATATACTGC
Organism: Sepiola atlantica; assembly: GCA_963556195.1. Classification (NCBI taxonomy): domain Eukaryota; kingdom Metazoa; phylum Mollusca; class Cephalopoda; order Sepiida; family Sepiolidae; genus Sepiola; species Sepiola atlantica. The sequence continues at coordinate 44,091,916 of OY744524.1, forward strand.
ACAAGTGGTAATCAGAAGAGAAACCTAGATAGCGTTAGGATATTATCAAATACTATCACTCTGACGTCACGTACTTATCACTATGACGTCAGGGCGAATGATAACATTAAAAAATTGCGATCACATTAAACGAACCAAAAATGACTAATAATGTGGATTGCACACCCCTTGCCTCACTATGTGTCACTCTCCTCCTCCCTCCTCTTACAATAGCGTAATTTCCGCCGAATACTTTTCTTTTGTGTACGTAGCGGCTAGTGGCGGACCTTGGCATAGTTTCTTACCCCCTCCATGTAAATAGAATTGACGCTAAGAAACATTATATAACATTTAAAGTTATTTCAAAGTATTACGTAATTAAATTACAATATGACTCAGAAATTTCAAATTACTATAATATATAATGAAAAATAACTGAAAAGCTCCCCCTGATGAAATATGCCCCATGGACTCCTAAGGGGTGGGTTTATAGATTCGGAAATACTCGCATCATCTTACTCTGTGAATTTTACATAAGAATAAACTTTTATATGTTATGTATATTCTCTAACCTTTTTTTAAAAACCTAAATTGTATTTATCACTCTTCCTTAGCTATCCTCTAACAAATAAATTTCATTAAAACCATAAATTGTTTTATGAACTTGAGGTATTATTTGCAGGACAACACTGAATACATTTCTTATATAAGATATTATAAAATGTACATGTATTTGTGTACGTACAGAGTGGCGGGCAGTGGCGGCTAGTGGCGGACCTTGGCGTAGTTTCTTACCCCCTTTATGTAAATAGAATTGACGCTAAGAAACATTAAATAAAATTAAAAGTTAACTCACATTATTACGTAATTAGATTACAATATGACTCAATTTCAAATTGCTATAAAATATAATGAAAAATAACTGAAAATGAACCCCCCCCCCCTTGATGAAATCTGCCCCATGGACTCCTAAGGGGTGGCTTTATAGATTCGGAAATACGCCCATCAACTTACTCTGTGAATTTTACATGAGAATACACTTTTATATTGTATCTATATTCTCTAACATTTTTTTCTAAAGGTCACACACACACACATACACAAACATACAAACATTCAATTTTATATAAAAGATATATATATATATATATATATATATATATATATATATATATAAGCGGTTATTCGCATAGGACAAGCAATAAATTAATCGCCTGCTCAGAAAGGAAGAGGCGATGTTGAATATTATTACATTATTATTTTTCAAACAGAAATGGGATTGAAGATGATTTAACCAAAGATAATAAAGCAACAGTTAGGAGACTAGGGATGTGTAAAGTAACGGCAATACCTTTTATTTTTCATTGTTTTTTTGCAAATCACGTAGTGTATTCAAAAAAAGTATCGAGACTGAGAATGGATTTCACCAAGAATAATTAATGAAAAGTTTACTTTTTTTAAATACGAAGAGTTTTATAAAAAAGGAATGAGACTGTAATTGTATTAATCAAACACAATAAATGAAACGTCCATTTTAGGCGAATATGTGCATCAGGAAATGAGACTGAGTATTTATTAAAATACGTAATGAATTAAATGCCCATTCCCCCAAATACAAGATGTGTTTCAAACGACTGAGGATCCATTTATCAAGTAAAAGGAATTAAACATTATTTCTCTTCAAAATACAAGGTGTTCTGACAGAGTAATGAGACTGGTGTAGTACAATATTGCAATTTAATAAGGTTTTGTTTCTGCGACATTTTTTTTTCGTTGATTTACCATTAATGGGCTGCGATAATTTTTAAACCGGATATAAATAGGATAAGGCGTTGATCCTCACAATAAAATTGACTTTGTGCCATATATTTCTGTCGACAGAAGGCAAACATTTAATTTCAGTTTTTAAATAAAATCGAACTCAATTAGCAAATAACGAGCGTGGTATTCATCAATATTTCTTAAATATGTCGTTCTACCTTTGGAAAATATAACAATTTCTGATACAGACATAAAGTAAATTGGCCTTTTGGTTAGGTGCAAAGAGTGGCATGCTTTCTGATATTACTCTTCATTTTTTCTGTCCTCGGTCAGTGAAGGAGAAATCATTCAAGGCAAAGTGAGAGGCCAGATCGGTTTTTGAGCAATGAATTAAATGTTGACATTTACCACAATATGAGATGTGTTTCAAAAGTAACGAGACTAAAGATGTACAAGACTAAGTACAAGGCTAAGTCTAAGTTTTAAAAATTCAAGTTCTTATTTTTGCCCCAATCCAGAGTGCCTCTTCTGGAGGAGCGGAATTTTTCCCACATTAAAATTGACCTCGTGTCTAACTCTACCCTTGCGAGGAAGAAAGTGAACAGTGACATATAGTAAAGTTCCATAAAGATTAGGAACTGATAGAAATGTCAATATTTCTCTGCCAAAGGTAACTTTGGTGCGAGTCACACTCGAGCGGCGGCACAACTTGATGGCCATAAATCTGCAAATCAAGCAAGTTCCAATCTCCAGTTTCCCTATTTTGTCAAAATATTTGTGAGATCAGCCGATTCATTTAAGTTCCAACTTATATTTTAATTCCAAAACTTCGACGGAAGTTTCTGCTTCGCATAGCACGTTTAATGGTCTACTGAATAAGGAAAGTAAATATATTAAAGATATTTATATAGAATAATTTTTTAAATAAATAAAAAAGCTGACACGATCCTTGACTATTTAGACTATAAATCAATTTAATGGGTTGTATTGGGTATAATTTTTCATTATTTTATTCTTAGATTTTTCCCTCTTTTCTTTTCTAATATTTCAAAACTGCTTTCTTTTTATGCTTTCTAACTCTCTTTCTTTCCTCAACCAAGGAGGTTATGTTTTCCATCGTTCTTGTTGGTTTATCACTATGCTTGTTGGTTCGTGTACAGTCTAACGTCCACATCGCTTAATCAATCGCCACCAAACTTGGTCAAATTATCGGTCATGGTTTACCTCAGTTTAGTTTTCGAATATTCAGGTCATGGTCAAGTTCCCGGAAAAGTCATACTTTTGGCGATTACTTCGGTTCTGTTTATCGTAGAGACTGGCTACTTGGCCTATATTGTAGCCAATGAAGATGGTCAATCTCGAAAATATGTCAAAAGTTAGACTTCCGCTTTTTCCAAATTGTATGCATGTGTCTAATGTTTCTTGATAACAATAACCACCATGCAAAATTTCAACCTGACTAGATAAATAGTTTTTGAATTGTCAACATTTCTATGTCATAACTTCGGAAATACTTCATACCATATGGAGAAGTAAAGCTCAGGTTAGACTTTCGCCCATGTTTACTTTGTCAAGCAGAGGTATTAACTCTCACGACTGATTTGTGTTCTTGTTCCCTTTATATTCTTTATAGCGCCTCCTGTGATCACTTTGTTTGAGGGGTTTTAAATTTGAAAATGGCAGCATGATTTTAGAGAATACATTTATTGATTATATATTTTTAGATGTAATAGCTGGGCGCCCGTTTAGGGCTGAGTTAACAAGCTGAAGTGGATGGTAGTGTCAGAGGCTTTTCATGCCCTGGTGTTGTCTGCTCATGTGTCCTTATTTCTTATTTTTATTAACAAGGCGTTCCATAGCCAAGTGTGAGTTCCGATGGCCAATGAGGTTGCTCGTCTCCTGACGTTATACAAATCTGTAGAATCCGCTGAAAAATCTTGAACTCACTAAACCTTTAAAATATACGAATTTTGATAAGCCTAATTCGACCCGACGCTATTAAATGTTTTACACTATAGCAATAATACTTTACAAGAAATAAGCGTAGCAAACGATCGAACGTACTGAACGATTCTCATCAACTATTATTAAACGGCAGTGTATATGATATTAGTTTGGACTATAATTAGGGCTATAATGTCGGCAAATAAAGTCGAATTTTGCTGAAAGATTTTTGTTTTACTAGTTAAGCCCGAGACTTGAGTGTTATGTTAGGCAGAATTTTGTTTCATTCAGAAACATAGTCTCTTTCTAGGATGGTATACCTATTCCACCGTTTCAGAAACAATTCGATGCCTTTTTTGTAGAACGATTTGAGTTTGGCTTCAAAATATGCCCTAGTTTCCGATGTCACTTTTTCAATGCAGTCAGATCTCTTTTTCTGTGGCATTCTTCTTGGGTCTGAAAAAAGCTAGTAATTTCTGGGGTCAGATAGGGAGACTAGAGGTCGTGCGGATGCAATTCGAAGTGCAATTCATGTATTTTTTGACATCATTAAGATCGACTTATAACACTAGGCGAAGAAGCACTTTTTTCTTCTTTTTATGACCGTTTTTAGCAAGGCAATTTCTTCCTACAAACTCATCAATATATAATATTCGCTGTCGATGGTTCTTTCTGTCTGAAGATAATCGATGAAAAAAATATCTTGCTCATCCCAAAAGACGGAGAACAAACTGGGGTCTGCTGTAGTTTGCGTCTTTGGTCGCTTTGGACAGCTTTCACTTTCTGCGGTTCACTCAGCTGACTGCCAATTTGACTCCAGAGTCAAGTGGTTGATCCATGTTTCGGCCATTGTCAAATATTGACGTTAAAAACATTTTTGTTGCGTGAGAACAATTGCAAAGAACGTTCTTAATCGCCGACGTGTTGTTGTTGTTTTTGATCGAGTGTGAACAAACACGGAACCCACTTGAAACACACCTTTCTCATTGATAAATGTTCAAGCCAAATGGTTGAATACACTGCCTTTTGATATCTTCAAATCAGCATACCCCTTCTTAACCGTTGTTTCTGACAGAACAGTGCAAATAACACATATAGCTATTGCTTTGCTGGAAGAGTATTTTTCCAATGAGAAAGCAATGCTATATCAAGACTCGAAATTTAGATTTTTCCATTGTTTGAACATGTTAAAAAAGTAGCTTCATTTAAATAATAGTAATATGTGAACTGATAATCCGATTAGGATAACATTTTTACAAGTGTAATTTGAAGGTTAATACTTAAAAATATCGTATGGATTTTCTTATTAGTTGCGCCATACATATATCAGTCCCGGGACTTTTTGAGTCATTTGTTGAAGGAAATAAACATTTCCATTCAGTATTAAAATTCTTCTGTGAAAATAATCGAATACTGTCTGTCATCAGTAGCGTATACATGTGTGTGTGTGTATATATATATATGTATATATATATATATATATATATATATAAATATATATCATTTTTTAGCCTGAAGATTCCCCCTGGGATGAAACGCAGGAGGCTCTGTGTAGCTTTATTGCCATAAATATTTGTTCATAGCTTACTATCTATCTATCTATCTATATATATATATATATATATATATATATATATATATATATATATATATATATATATATAGTGAGAACAATACGTATTTCATCTCTTGTTAATTTCTGAGTTTGCCATATTACAGAAATAGGAACAACCTTTTAATAAGAGAAATAGAACATGAAAAATGCTAGAAATAACATTATATTAATTTTATTTTAATTCAGTTTTATTTTATTGACACGAAAGTAGTTCACCCAAAAACATAACTCAGACTTGGTCAGGAAACCGTTGTTAGGATGCAGAGCAGTCAGCCATTTTCTGTAGTTCGTTACAAGGTTTTTACAGATCTCAGTGGTAATTTTGGCTCGCTACTCTTTGCAGATCATCTCCAATTCCTTAAGGTGTATACGTTGTCGTTCGGCAATACGAAGCTTCAGCTCTCTCCACAAATTATCAAAAGAATTAAGGTTTGGAGAATTACTTGCTTAAATATGCTTTTTGATACACTCATTTGTTACCATAATCGTATGCTTTGGCTCATTTCCATGCTGGACCACCAACCACGACCTATTTTCAGTATTCTGGTTGAAGCAAGGAGGTTTTAACTCAAGTTTTTCATTGTATTTGCCATTATTAATCTTTCTCTTGACTCGGTGTAGTCGTCCTTTCTACTTAGCAGAGAAACAATCCTAAAGCATATTTCTATATACGTAATGGTTAGAATGGGGTTCTTGGATTCAAATCAATTCTTTTAGCTCCAATCACGTATATCTAATTGCTGCCAAAGAAGCTCAATTTCGTCTCATCTGACCACAGCATTTTCTTCCAACATGTGTTCAATTGCATCCAGGTATTCAACTGCAACCTTCAGACGTGCCTGTACATGTGTCTTTTTAGGGGGAAGATCTTTCGGGCACTACCTGATTTAAATCTACTACGAGATGGTCATTTTTAGTCCTAGCTGCCTTGAGATCATAACTTGCCGTGTCACTATCTGGGTTGCTGCGTTACCATGCTCATCATCAGATTCTCTCTAGGCTGAAACATCTTGTTCGGAGCTCCAGACAAAGGAAAATTGATAGTTAATTGGTATTTCTTCCATTTTCTAATCATCGCACCAACAGTTGTCTCCTTCTCACCTAGCTACTTGCTAATCCTCTTGTAGCTCATTCCACTCTTAGGCAGGTATACAAATTTGTCATATTGTTGACATTATTAAATGTTGATTCATTGAAGTATTATATATGAACTAGTATGTTTTACATATGTAATGAATTAGGTGTAATAATTGAGTAATGTGACTAGTCTGTGGGTACTGAAAAGTGGGGATATTCATTTTTTCATTAAAAAATATTCAAAATACATATGATGTGATTTTCTAGCATTTTAAAAATAATATTCTATTATTCACATTTAAGACAGGCCTACCTGGAAATTATAGACATTTCCTATTTTCGTAGGGTAGCAAACTCAGAAAATCAGCAACGGTTGAAATACTTATTTTCCTTTTTTATCATTTTTCTATAGTGTAAATTCTACAAAAATCAAGGGACCCTGTTTACTCTATCTCTATATGGAATGCATAGATATCCGAATGTTCAAGTAAAGTTGCACCTTACCTCTGAAACGTTTAGTTTATAAAGAAGTGAAGAACATTAATTTTCCTCTCCCCAATTAACCAGTAAACTGTTATAGTACATCGTTCTTGTTGTATTTTGGTCTTACCAGATTCCAGGACAAGAATTTATCTAGCCTACTGGAATATCCAACTAAGTGCTGTTACTTGAAGGAACATTACTAGGAGAAAGTGCACCATTCCTCCTATGATCCAGTGTCGAGGGTACTTATTTGGGCTTCGAATACTATGTTATTTTGAATATTTTGTAAGGGTTTACTTGTAGGGTGAAGTATCCTCATGTCAGATGTTCTGACAAACCGTTGTACAGAAAGACCGAAGACACTCGAGGATAGTGCCTAGTCTATAATTCAAACTCTCCTGTAGGTAATTAAAACTCTCCAGTCTAGTGTATATATATATATATATATATATATATATATATATATATGCGTGTTTAAGCTGTGTGAATTGTTTACCTCGAGGTGGTTCCTATATATTTTAATCCCATAAAATACATGTAGAAATATTCATTGGTTTAGGGATTGAGTTATGTTTTAAAAAATCATTTTAATTGTTCTAATTTGCCGTGATTTGCAATTTACTCACTAATTCACCCATCACTTACTAAACTTCCGTCTACTATTATTCTTACCCTGTGTGTTGTCTGGTCCCACGCGTTTATTTTATAGAATTTCAATCATTCTCGCGTCTCTCTCTCTCTCTTTCTCTCTCTCTCTCTCACTCACTTTATTATCAGTCAAATGTAATAATACTAACTATAAAACAGATGATTAGAATAGTCTCTTTATAAATAATAGGGAATATTCACCATTGAATTAATGCTAGTAAAACCCTAGTTGGATAGTAACCCAGAGAAAGAGAGAGAGAGAGAGAGAGAGAGGGGGTAGAGAGAGGTGAGAAAGAGGAGAGGGAAGGAGAGCGTACAGAAATTAGAGCCTTTCGCGGATTGTGTTTTTCTTAGCTCAATTTTTATAGGTTGGCACTCATTTCTACTAACTTTTCTATTTCTTGATCTAATAACCTGAAATTAGTTTTGCGGTCACAGATAGGTTGTTAAATACATGCTTAGGTAGGTAGATAAATAGATAGGCAGATAGATAGATAGATAGATAGATAGATAGATAGATACTCTCTTTTTCTTATATACGTTTGATATCTCTCTCGAACATAAGTGAATATGTTAAAGCCACCGTTACGTTGGCGACTGTTCTTTACTTAATGGCCTCTTTTTTTGTCTTCCGTTGAGACGTGCTACATTGTAGAGTTGTATTTGTAACTCACACTAAATATATATGACACCCATGTTGTACACAGATGGTACTTAACGAAGAATTTTCCTGGCATTAAATCAATGCCACTCTTTTTGGCATTGCCACCCAACAATGACGAAGGATAATAGGTGGGCGGTGCCGGGAGAGCACGACAAGAAAAAAGGAAACTCTCGTTAGACAATAATGCAATAGACACTATCGATATTATCATAACCAGAAAAGATCTACCACCACCAATGTGCAAATATTTGATAGTGTCAACTGAAAGTTAATGACATTACTTTTCAAATATGTAATATTATTTTTATTCACAATTCAAGCTCAGATGGTGTTTGGGAATTGGGAAATGTGAAGATTGTGTATGTAATTAGGCAGAGAAACGTAAAACGGAATTTGTTTAAGGGAAGTCACAAGCCCAGTTAGAGGTGCACTTGTATAGAATGTTTACAGGGATCTTTTGCAGAAGAACCCCACCAAAAATAACCCCATCATCCAAAATTAGATAACATGCGGATTGTAGTAAAATAAAAGAAGTTTTATTAATTACTGAGGATCATGTAATCTATTCATGGCATGGAATATTTGCATAAAACACTCGTTTGCCTTATATTGATGCCTACATAAACTCACACAGATATCTGTCTACCATTCCACGATGCGTTCCACAGTGGTGTATATTCTGCATTTTGTACAGCGTAAGCGTAACCCTAACTGTAATTTAAACCCTAACGTAAATATAACCCTATCCATAAAAGGAACCTTATAACACGAACCCTATTCAGGACTCCCAAAAGTAGGCCAATGGCGTGTAAGCATACTGCGTATAACTGGTGGGACTACCTTTTTTAGCAAAACTCATTTCCGATTAGTTGCAAGACTGTTTTATAAAAACCGTTTCGAGAATAAACTTGATGAACCTATAAATAACGGTAAATGAATGAACGTACAAATGAATTGTTGGATCGATTTGATAAAATATGTAAACGAATTGTATCTGGATATTTCTTTTGTATATAACTAGCCTGGATACCCATCCTACGCTGGGTTCATAGCATTGAGGCACAATTTGGTTATTTAATTAACTAGAAGTCGCAACACAAATATTTAAAAGCAATCAAACATTAACTGCAACGAAGAAAGCTGATTCTTTTACGTGTTAAGATTATAAAAATCTGCCCACATTCTGAGAATCAGTTTTTTATTTCGTTTGACAATAGGTTAAATCTCATTTTTACCAGAGGTTTAAAATTGTTAGTCCACGGCTCGTCAGCATCTTTAAAAATATAAAATGTTCAATTTTAAAACTCGGTCAAAAACAGAATATTCTATAC
>OY744524.1:44106417-44133917 GCA_963556195.1 Sepiola atlantica
AGAATAGTCCATGTCACGGTCCGATCTGTGATGAAGAAGTGTGTGAAGGACGTTCCTAATGGTCTCTCGTCTAATTTGTTCTTTAAGAATGAATTGACTACGCACAAGTTGTGATGATTGCATAGCTCGAGCAGTCTCTGGCTGTTGTCATTAATGTTGCCGACGCCAAACTGTCTAAAGCACGAAGCCCAAGAGGCATGACCAGCACCCAACTCTGGCATTGAAGTCGCTCAAAAGAACAAGATGTTCCTTTCTGGGAACACTGTTGATTGTGATTGCCAACCCGTAAAACTCGCCGCTGGCGTCCGGTTTAGCACAGGGTGTTGGGACGGACACGCTTACACATGTAATAGGGGCTGTGGCTTTGGTGAGGCGGAGAATGAGGAGTTTATCGGATGCGTTGCTGCATGATTATACCATACTTAACAGACGGTTCTTCATTGCTAAGTCCATTCTATGTTGGTGTAGTTCGTTAGAATTCTTCCTTGTCAGAATAATGAAAAATCATTCTTAAAATAACAATAATTTCATTTACACAAAACTAAATAAACTAAATAACTTCATCTACTATAATCGATATCGTCCGAAATTCTACTAAAATTCGACACTACATCTACAGTCTCAGTTGTCATATATTCCATCCCTTGTCTAGATTGTGATAAGGTCTACATCGGGGAACCCAACGCAGTCTGGACAAGAGAATTTACGAGCACAAAAGAGCTATCAAAACAAAGAACACATTACGATTTATGTTCTCATTCTATTGAATATGATCACCGTTTTGACTTTACAAACGTCACTTTAATTAAACCCATACAAAAATTATACACGACAATTAATCAAATCAGCTCTAATAGCTTACTCAGCAAATACAATTAAACATAGGATGGGCTTCTATTATATCTAAATCTATTATTAATGAAAATAATATAAACCTAGACACTTGTTGATTCCCTGCTTTTAAATGTTGTACTTTGGATTTTTTTGGCTCTTCTCTTATTTTATTAATACATCTATGCATATTTTGTGTATATATTTCGAGTACATATATATACATATAATTTGTTTTTAATTTCTAAAAAATGTTTTTATATGTTTAGTTATTTTTTATACATATATATGTATATGTATATATGTATTTGTTTATCTTCCCTCCCTATACAGATTTAAATTAATTATACCCTGATTACTATATATATTTAATAAAATTAAAGAACATTCTCTTCTTTTGCTAGTTTTAGCTTTTTTCTCTTGAAAAAGCCTACGCAACAGTTTGGTGAAATTTTTATCTTCCATTTTTCCAATTTAGTACATACCGTCGGATGTATTTCAGCCCTTTATTGTCATTTATATATATATATATATATATATATATATATATATATATATATATATATATATAAATAATGAATAGAGATGGACGCCGTACTTCGTTCACTTTCTTGGTGATGATGTTGATGATTAATTATCGGAGAGCAAAGGCCAAAATATAGTTAGGAGAATTGCTAAAAACTACGTTTTTTTTAATTAACCAATCTCGTCATGTGAAACGAAGAAGAAAGTGCGTGAAACTATAAAACATTGGTCCACTTGAACTTAATGTGCATAATGTTTTAACAATCCTATCTGTATGTTGTCCCTTTTGCTCCATGGAAACACCAATGAAGCGTAAAAGCAGACATGCATAAAACTACGAACATAGTAAAATCGATATATTCCCTTTAGGTCATAGGCTATCTCTCTATATATGTAAAGTGTCGTTTTATGTTTACACACATACATATTAATTGTCCTTTTTTCAGTCTCGAGAGGCAATGGACTTTATAATTCCAAGGGGAAAAATGAGAATAAAATTAGAAATGTCTTATTTTCTTTGAGATTATCAAGGATTTCAGAGATGGTACAATAATATCGTGGGGTCTACGTTCGTGCCGGACGTCCATAGAGTGGAAATATGTCACAAACTCCTACAAGGGTTTTTGAGGAAACCACTCATAACTAAATATATTGTGAAACTACATTGACTAGAGTACTTAGATAAGTATGTTTTTGTTCGAACATAGATCGTACAGTAATATCGTGGGGTTTGCGTTCATATGATGGGCATATTTTTAAGCACGGCAGCAATGTACAACCGGTGAACGATACAACTGTGGAATATCCACAGGTCCCACTTGCACTGTTATTAATTGTAAAATGCGTACAATAAAAAAGAAAAAAACTATTATGGATATGCTTGAGACAATGACATTAATCAAAGTCTATTAAATAAACAATCTTAAGTACTCTAAAATATTTGAACAAATGAAAAGTTCTTAATATATTGTGATATATATCAGAACAGACACATAGACTGAAAAAGTAAATGATCAAGTAATGTTCGTATATGTTTGTTTTATCATTCGGTTTAGTAGTTCCTGTCATGCGCAGTAACGATGGGGGCATCGTGATGTGGAAAGCCTTCCGGAAAGATAGCCATTATTAACAATTACTGGTGGAAAGATTTAAGGGGTTTACTTTGCCAGTTCGCCTCGAAGTAAATCTACAAATCAAAAGCGATCGAATAATGTAGGAATGGGTTGATCGTGTCATAAAACAATATGGTAGATGATAGGTTGCCTCGCTAGTGCAATGGAAAACGTGAACGGAAGATCTCGGGTGTAAACAAGCCGGAAATTACACAGGACATAAAACTAAGCAGAAATGACAGATACAAACACGATTTCATCGGATTCAGAGTACATATAAATGAGTCTACGTGAATAGATACAGGTACACATGCATATACGCAGATGTGTGTGTGTGTGAATTCAAATACTTTCATAATCATAACACACACACACACATATATATATATATATATATATATATATATATATATATATATATATATATATATATATATGAGGGTCTACTCGTTTTCTCAAATATTGAAATTGACTAGCATACGTCTATAAGTTTCAGTATTTATACAATAAGGATCATAATGAGACCTAGCGGAAATCCGTAGAAATTCCACGGTGCTTTTTAGATCAATTTGTATTATTCACTGTTAATATTAATAATATTCCTTGTGAAACAATAAACGTTTGTCAGCGTTACTACTATTAAGTAAAAAATAATTGTCATTCTAAGTTAAACATTCTTTAAATCGTCTCCATCAATTTACTGTTTTGATACCTCATTGTATTACAGCTTCCTATTGCAGTACCTTATTTCCAAGAACTGCAGGTTTGTGGAACTCCCTTCCTGTTGACTGTTATCCTTGATCTTTTCAAGACTAACGCCAATAGGCATCCCATGTCTTTGCGATAATAATATTTCGTTCCTGTTAGTTCATTACATCAAGGGGCTTCATGCTTTGGCTAGAGCGATTTCCATAACAAAAAATAAAACGAATATTTTCTTTTTTTTGTTTATTTATTTAAAATTGTAGCAATTTTATTTTTTTTTCAAACGTAAAATATTCTCTGTCTTCTTACAGTAAATATCATTGTCAGCTAAATATTCTTCAATCAATAAAAACACATCTCATTTTTTAATGTATTTATTTAAAATTGTTCCGTATTAGAACGACGAGGCGACATAATTTGATTTTAGAACAATTCATTTAAAAATTTGTAAAGTCTGGATTTTTACCTTAGCAGCATCAGATTAATCACCAGTCACAATCTTTGCTAATCAGACGATCTTATTTTTTAATGTGTGTGAAAGGTGATAACGTACGCACGAACATGAAGTGACTTAGCGTATTATTATATAGATGGTGGTGATGAGACGTATCTCCCAAAACAATATTACCCTTCCTTTCTCTTTGTTTCTCCCGCCAGAATTTTTTGGCTTTAAAATTTTAAATAGATTACTTCCCAAAGATGACATTTGTAAAAGAAATATTTTTAACAACTAATGTACCTAAGACGTACAAATGACGTCAGATATTTTTGCAACCGCTAAGAGAATTTTCTTGTATTTGTTTGATATAAAAGTGTGAATATGATGTGATTTTATATTAATAAATTTGTATTTGTTTGATTTAAAAGTATGAATATTATGTGATTTTATTGATCAGATCATTTATATTAATAAATTTGTATTTGTTTGATATACAAGTGTGCATATGATGTGATTTTATTGATCAAAACATTTATATTAATGAATTTGTATTTGTTTGATATAAAAGTAGGTATACGATGTGATTTTATTGATGAGATAATTTATATTAATAAATATTTATTTGTTTGATATAAAAGTAGGCATACGATGTGATTTAATTGATCAGATCATTTATATTAATACATTTTTATTTGTTTGATATAAAAGTAAGCATATGATGTGATTTTATTGATCAGATCATTTATATTAATAAATTTGTATTTGTTTGATATAAAAGTAGGCATATTATTTTATTTTATTGATCAGATCATTTATATTAATAAATTTGTATTTGTTTGATATAAAAGTAGGCATATGATTTGATTTTATTGATCAGATCATTTATATTAATAAATTTGTATTTGTTTTATATAAAAGTGTGCATATTATGTGATTTTATTGATCAGATCATTTATATTAATAAATTTGTATTTGTTTGATATAAAAGTACGAATATGATGTGATTTTATTGATCAGATTATTTATATTTATAAATTTGTATTTGTTTGATATAAAAGTATGAATATAATTTGATTTTATTGATCACATCATTTATATTAATAAATTTGTATTTGTTTGATATAAAAGTAGGCATATGATTTGATCTTATTGATCAGATTATTTATATTAATAAATTTGTATTTGTTTGATATAAAAGTATTCATACGATTTTATTTAATTGATCAGATCATTTATATTAATAAATTTGTATTTGGTTGATATAAAAGCTGACACATAATGTGATTTTATAGATCAGATCATTAATATTAATAAGCATAAACAGAATATGTTACAGAAAGAAATAATACCTAAGAAGTTTTTAAGATATAACTTTTGCATAATGATGGATCTCATTCGGATGGGGAAATGAGCGATAGAGAAGCTGGAATAATTGACGGATCATGGTCAAGACATTACTCCAGCAGTTATGTGGAAGGTGAGAGTTTAACGTCATTTCCGAAAATAGACATTCTTCCTCTCTGATCCCTGTAAACGTATTGTTATAAAGCTAATAACTCATCAATTGAAACAAAAACATGTATCTGTGTGAATGTATCGAGACGGGTATAACGACAACGGGTACGGTGTGTATAATACGATTGTACACACCTGGGATAATTGAATAGCAACACGTATCCCAAAAAGCATGTGAAATGTTGACAGAATAAGCATTTTTTGATGTTCCGTCTAATAAATATTAATAATTTGTTATCGTATCTTTAGATAAATCACACCCATAAAAGATATTTTTTTGAAATGCAAAATACGTTTTTCTTTTCATTTTAGTAATATCAAACTCAATGGATGCTTACAACATGGCATAGGAAAATTACATTTGCCTAAAAAAAAACAGAAATAAAAACATATATCATAAGTTTTCCTTTGATTGTTATTTCTACCGCATCCAATGAGGGCTTTGGGATTAAATTTCAGTTACAAAAATTAAGGCTTTGGATATAAGAAAATCCGTTTAAATTCCACTCACAACAAGCTTAATTAAGGTTTTTAGATGTAGAATAATTGATGTTTTCATTTCATCATCACAAACTAAATGAAGGCTTGTGAATTTCAGAAAGATATGTTATTCTTCAGATTTGATTGACAACAACATAAATTAAATAAATTAAAGGATAAATAAGTGTTTTTTATTTGAAGACTTTTGAATGTAGTAATATAACTTTTTCTTAATATTCAAGTAAAAATCACAATTAAGACTTTGAAAAAGACTTTCTTTAAATTTCAAATACTTTACACCGAATAAAGACTTTGGAATGAAGGGAGAATTAGTTTTTCTTTTAATTATTATAATCACAACGTTGCGGCTGTCTTGCTATGCGGCCTTCTTCGAATTCCTTCTGTCGAATTCATGGAATTTTCACCCCAAAGCTCTAATGGAGATCTGCGGGTACACTGTTCGTATTTTATTCACCATCCCTTGTGACATTATTAAGTTACATGTCACATAGAGGCGTATGAATAAGATGACTAGGACGTTGATTCAAGTATGTAAGTTATCTGCAAGGTTCTGACTTCAATCTTAAACAAAGGCAATAAAACGATTTAATAAGTTAACTAAAAACTTCCTGGAAGGAACTAGAGAATAGAATGTGAACAGTGTATCTCCTCGGGCTCCTTGAAAAGTTGGATTTAAAATTGAATAACGGTTCCTGAGTTCACGACCAGGCATCCGAAGAAGGCCGAATGGCAAAACAACTGAAATGTTGTGATGAGTACAACCAAGATGCGGCAACACGTTATAAAATCTGAATGAATAAATGCGAAAGTTGGGCCGATTTCTTGCCCTAAATGTAAACTCCAAACGCCATAGTTCAAGTGAATTCAACTTTAGAAAATAACTAGCAGGACCCGTGCTCCGGCGTTTCCCGGGATACATATAAATTAAATTAAAAATGTAAATCACAGGGTTGTTTTCAAATGCTTTTTGACGAATTACGTCAAAAAGCATTTGAAAACAACCCTGTAATTTAGGTGATTAAAGTAGGATGTATCGATGTTTTGAATCAAACAAAATAGATTTCTCTATGTTTTGGGTTACTTCCCCGTCTACAATTGTAAGTAGCGGTTTATTCTACCAAATAAAAACCACTGTCACCCCCTAAAGTAAATATGATCCAAGAATATGCGTGAAACTTTCCGAAGTCAGTGAATGAAAAATACTTCTAGATTTAGGTAATTTTTATCTCAATCTGGAATTCCCATTTTGGTGGGAGATTGAATTCACCTACATTAAAAATCGGCTTTTTGTAAAACTCTGGCTTTCATTTACGTATATGGCGATTGATTGAAGAAATTTATTGTGGTTGTTTTGTTTTCGATTTATCGACTGTAAACTAATCTGCACTTTTACTATTGACTATGTTGTTGCTATTCCGTTGCCTCTCCACAAGGGGAGAGTTACACAATGGCGGTGTTTAATTTTTTGAAAATCCATTTCCTGAGTAAAAATTGCCGTAGTCTAGAAGGATTTCTTCTAAAATGGGAAAATAGTCAAATAGAGGGAACAAAATAACAACAAAAATTGCCGTAGTCTAGAAAGGTTTATCCTTCACTGACCGGAAAGAGAAAAGACAAAATAACGGATACTGCACTTTCAGTTGAAGTATATTTAGAAAAGTAAAATTTAATATTTTTCAGAAAATCAGTAGCAGTTTTAGTGTCGAAGAAAGTATGTAAAAAGTTATGAAATAACTTTGAATAATGTTCGGTATGAATTAATATCGAATAACGTTTGATGAATAAGAAAATGTAGATGAAAATAATGATTTTAAATGTTACGCCAGTCTGTGTTTGAAATTGTCGTGAATTAAACAAAGGAACGTTATTCGTAAGTCAGCTAAAGAGTTAAACACGTTTGTTAGAAATTGTTGCGAATTAATAGAGAGAAAGGGGGGTGAGAGAGAGGGGGCGAGAAAGAAGGGCGATTAGAATAGGTAAATTTAAAAAAGAAAAGAAAACGTCTTACGTAAAAAAAGAATATCTAACGTGAAAATTATAACACGAATGTTGAATTAATGTTAGCTATGTATGGATGGGCAAAAGTGAAACAATGAAATTGTGTTGTCTGTTAATTAGTTGCGGAAAGTTCGTAGAGAAACTGATATTACGTGCTTCCATAGAATTGTTATCAAGAATTGAATGTTGTCGAAATTAACACTGTAGGTGTTATGTATAAAATTGTCTAAGTGTTTAAGTTAACAATTGAAATTATACCTGAAGCAAACGAAGATTTCTAAGGGGAATGTCTAAAGTTGATTCGATTAAGAAATTGTAGCCGCCATTTTTAATCAATGTACAGTATAAATGATTAAGTTCGTCAAATGTATTATGTGAATTCCGGAATAAGATGAAGTGTATACGCAATAGTTAGAAATAACGTAATCCCGTATTTTCGGAAATCAGTGGAATATGTGGGAGCGTCTATTAAATTTGTGCGGAATGTATTGTATTATGCATTCAAGTAATGGAAGATGAAAATAAAATAATAACGGTTATGTTTTTTTTAAATATCCGTTGTTTATTATTTCCAGATGATGAAGGGGAAAGTGTTACTATGAAAATATTCGGGGGAAAAGTTTTTGCTAGCATCTCTATGGAGTATTTTGGAGAGAGTCTATGATGGTGGTCTAAAAGTAATATTTATTGTTAGATGGAGAAAATAATCAGATATTTCTTCAAATACGTTAGGGTAAATAAGCTGAATAATGTTGTGAGTATAGTAGCCTATGATGCTTGTGGTAATTTCCTACTCTCGTCGAAGGTACAGGGGAAGAACGTGTTCACTTTATATATATATAAGTAATACATCATCGCTGAATATAATGTTAATATATACGTGATCTAAATCATAATACATTTGACGAACTAATTGTATATTGCTTCGCAAAAGGATATTTTATTAATCAACTATTCTTTGTTATTGTTTTAAATTTAATGATTGTTTTGATTTACATATAATAAATAATTCTGTATAATTTGGATTATTCGGACAACTGTTCTCATCTTGAGTGTTATTCTCATAACGCTTTGGCCGATGTAACCTCCGACTTTCTTTAGGTGTATTTTGTCGAACTCGGGAATCTTTCTGTCGAACTCGGAAATCTGCACAGAATTTCGCACCAAACCCTTTTCTTCAATATATATTGTTCACCTAACCCTGTTTTCCGTGTCTTTATTTCGGCCCCTAAACAGGGTCACAACAAATACTAATTCCAATTTTAATCAAAATCAATTACATGATTTTGATTCTAGAAAATGTCTAAAATTAAACGCTTAAGCTTATGCGGTTTTAAAAAGAAATTAAAATTAAATATTTAGGTATATCTTAGTGAATTGTACAGTAAATAATTCAATGGTAGATGATCAATACATAGTCGATCCTATAGTAATATTAATAATAAATATGTTGAATGGCTCCATATATTGTATTGTTATTGCATTTAGATCTTTAATAATCTCTTATAATACGTATATATATATATATATATATATATATATATATATATATATATATATAGATAGATAGATAGATACATTAATAAGATACACATTCATGCATGCGGACATATAAAGTGATATCTATACATGCACCCCGCATCAATTTACATATACATTATAAATTCAAACCCACGTACGTTATATATATATATATATATATATATATATATATATATATATATATATACATTATAATTTATTTAGTACTCGGTGCCTTATTTCAGCGTCTTTTCCTGATACCAATCCTTGAACGAATATTAAACATTTAAAATTATCAGTAATAAGTTCGGATAATTTAAAATCATCGCAATTCTTATTTACTACTTATGCGAACGTAGAATAATCTTCCTCATCTTTTTACCAGGTGTAAACATTGTGAAATAACGTAGTCCTGGGACTGAACAACACGTTAAGAGTTTTACTGCTTCTGCAACAGTCAAATCGCTAGTTTTTCGCGACAAAATAGAAATTCACGAACTTCGTATGTTTGGTGGTGCCTAATTGTTTAAGTAGCAGGCGAACCTTTTTAGAGTCAGTTCAATTTTCTGTTCTATATAAGTCTTCTAAAATACGACGCGAATGTTTTTCTTCATTGGGAAGAAGCATTATTGTTTACGTTACCTTGGCCTCTAAGCGATATTGTTTGCATTTACATTTCAATCCTTTCGTCAGCTTCTTTCTTTTGTTCAATAAGTCTGTCATCAGCTTCTTTATTCTGTTGTAGTATTTTTCCATTTTGTTCGAGAAAAAACTTTTGAAATTTATCTTCAGTTTTCTGTTGTTTTAAATGTTATCGTCAGCATCTTCCTTTTGCTCGAGTAGAAGCTTTTGAAATTTCTCTTCAGTTTTCTGTTATTGTTGCATTTCAAATTTAACTAATTCTGTGATGGTTGACTGAAAGTCTTCTATATTTAAGTGTGTCCTTTACAAAATAAATGTTTTACTTTGAGTATGGATTGTAAGATGTTCTTTTCTTTAGATAACACTTGCTAGATGTAATCCTAGTTGTACAAAAGAGTATAAACATTTTTTCTCTCGATGAAAAATACTTTTGTAGTACGCTTCTCTGCGTTTTAGTTAGAGAAGAAAAAACAATACGGTTTTCATTTTTTTCTTTCGGCAGAAGTAACTATCTCTCTTTTGGAAAGAGAAAAAAGTCATGTATTCTCTTAATGTTAAGTATTATGACAGAGTCGTATAGCAATGGAGAAAAAAAACACTGACCTTTCTTCAACTAAGAGAAATAATAAGTTTGTTTTCACGTGTTTCTTTTTTCTCCTTTTTTTCCACCGGTTAGCCAGTTTTCATAACTAAACAAGTTTGTAGTCAATTTCTCCAAGTTTTATTCTTTTTTTAACGTTTACCTTAATTTAATTTGTCGCTTGTTGTAGCGTTCAAATTTAAATCCAACGTTGCCGTTTTGGGGGTCGTTTTGTCGAAAGTTCAAGAAATATCCGTTGTTGTGTTTTCTTGTGTAACGTAGACTATCTCGTCGATAGTTTCTCGTTGTGGTTTCCCGTATAAGTGCGAATTCCTCGTCGCCAATTTGTTGTTACCCTGTTTAGGGGTCTAAATGAAGACACGGAACTCGGAGTTAGGTGAACAATATATATTGAAGATAAGATACGTACAGAGAACAAGAGGAGTGGTATAGCAGTCCTGACTCCCAATATAGATTGGAGTTGATTCCAATTTTTATTTATTCATAAAAGCAAAAACATTTATGAAATGCGGCACAAGGCCAAAAAAGGGGATGGGAAAGTTTTGGTCTTCACTAACAAATTTTACTAATCTAAGTTAGCTAGCTTCATTCAGGACCATGATTCACTAAAATATCGCATTTATACTATACATCCTTCTCCAATCATCAAAAGAATTTGCACCATGAAAATCTTACATATAACCCATATATGTAAAATATGCAACGGGGGGGGGGGGGAGTATAGTAATAAAAATGACATGTACAAAATATACATATGAATATTATTTACAATAAAAAAGCAAGTTAGTAAAAAGACCCCCCATTACTAAACTGTGGCAGATACGCAAATTTGCCAGTCGAAATCGAAAATCGACAAAAAGTTGGTGATGCAGGCCCCAACGCTTTATTCACCAACACCACCTTGGAAAATATCGAAGAGTGACATGCATCTTTGGCAAATAAAGCGCTCTGTCACCTAGTTGTGGACGGGGTGGAGAGTTACGAACTAAATTGGGGTAAAAAAATAGGGAAAGGTGATGGACAAAAAAGGAGCCATAATGAACTCATTCATACACTAGCTAAATAATTAACTAACATTAACAGCAAACATTTCTTCTAGTTAACTTATAACCAGATCATAATCGAAGTTCGTTTTTGCAACCCTATATCCTGTACCTAAGGTACGTCTAAATACCACTCAAATCTGGCACCTGTCACTCTACACAGTCGCGCACCTCTCACCCACATTTCACCAAAATCTGCAGAAGAAAGCCTCACCCTCTCGGCCCCAATGCGGGCTTTTAGGTAATATTTGAAAATCGCAATACGGTCGAGAGAAGTGTAGGGTCACCTCCGTAGATTACCTGCATACGAGTTTTCAATATCGCGTCTCTCATAACGGCTAGTATGCTTAAAACACACAAAACGTCTCAATAACGCTAACAACGAAAATGTATTTAAACAATCATGCAACATTTACAATACAGCTCTAAAAAATGGTGGGTACCATAATATCGAAATTAAATTTAAGAAACCGGACACCAATAATTATTATAAAATTAAAAAGAAAAGAAAAAGTAACATAATCTGGTAAACACCGCCTTATAATCATATGCTAAAAACCAAACTGGGCAAGAAAGTCCGAAATCTCATTGAAAAACACTTCTCCGTAACCATTCCCTTGCATAAAATATTCAATAGAAATAACCTTAAACTGTCTTATAGCTGCTGCGAACCCCTAGAAATGTTAATTACGGTACACAATAACAAAATACTAAAAGTAAACAGTAGAGAAGAAAAAATAACAAGTAGCGTAAAAATAGTTACCAATATAGCATAAATAACACTAAGAAGAACAAAAATATGAGCTCTACAAATAGTAGTAACCCAAACCCTAATAGCAATTACTCAAATAGAAATGAAAAAGTTAGTAATGAAGAGAAAAGCTGTAACTGCATAACTCGTACACTTTGTCTACTACAAAATAAATGCCTTACCAGAAGTAATGTTTACCAAGTCACAATATTTGCCAGAGAAAGACCGAATAACTAGAAGTACTACGTGGGTATGACCTCCATGATTTAAAAACTAGATATTACGACCAGTAAAAACTAATATTACGACATTTCAAAACAAAGTACGCCGAATTCAAACAGCACTAGCAAACCCTTATTGGGAGCTCAAAGAAAACGGACGCTCACCAATCATCAAATTGAAAATAATACGACAGGCCAGTACATGTAGAAATTTAGACGACCTGTGTAGATTATGACTGAATGAGAAATTTCAAATCCTAAACTTAAAGGACCCCCAAAAATATTAACATGTAGAAGTTAAATAGCAAACAACTGCTTGCACAGAATAAAATTTACCTAATGGTAAAAATACATAATATATAAATAAATTAACAAATAAATAAATAAAAAGCTTAAATAAGCTGAGACCCAAAATAGAAA
Source organism: Sepiola atlantica (assembly GCA_963556195.1). Lineage (NCBI taxonomy): Eukaryota > Metazoa > Mollusca > Cephalopoda > Sepiida > Sepiolidae > Sepiola > Sepiola atlantica. The sequence continues at coordinate 44,119,243 of OY744524.1, forward strand.
TACAAGCAAGCATGTGTTAAAATATGGTCACCTATTATTTCGGCACAACAAAGAAACAGAGATTGGCCACTATAAAAAAGAGAACAATAGTATAGGAAATACGAAGTAAAATCAACCGAACCTTTGTTTGTGAGAAGCCCAACGATTGGCTAAGAGAATAACAAAGAATCTGTTTAGTTAACTAGCTAGACTAAACACCATGCGTATATATATAAACACCTGGCAACACAAACTCCATGCATTTTAGCCTGAAATTTCCAACGTGGATGAAACACGGAAGCCTCTGTGTAGCTTATTTGCCATAAAAATATTTACATAACTTACTAACTAGCTCTACTCCCGTATTGAGCACTGTTGAAGTAAATACTGAAAATTGATACATAAAAGATTGGCTAGTTTTATACTCCGGAAATTCATGACCATTTTTCTAAAATACAAACCTGCAACAATGCGGTTTGCAGATTTTGCATCAAATCTCAATTAAACAAAATTGATTAAAGTTGAAGAAAAAGGGTGGCATAGCTTTGTAAAATACAATGTTTTTCTGCTGTAGTATATCTATTAAAATAACTCTTTTATAACTTTTTCAAAAAGTGGTTCGGTTGGAGTTATATATATGATCGAGTCTACTCTACGATTTCACCCAGAGTTATGGGGGTTAAATGTATTTATAGGTGACTCAGGAATATAAGACAAATGACTTTATACGTCTTTTCGTTCCTTTATTTACGACATTCCCCAACAGTTGAGTCGTCTAAGTACTGATGAGATTCAACTTTTTTTTTAACTCCAGGACTCCGGCGAGGACGAGTTTTTTAACATGATAAATTTCTACATAAAGAAGGGAGTGAGATATGCAAAATACTTTTATTAATCGAGCAGGGTCACGTGTTATGTTAGAGAGTAGTTTGAAATATTCATAAGTTGTATTAATTAGTTGGTTAGTAGCAGTGGTACTATGCAGTCTCATGTTATCAGCGGTTATCCCTAGGATTGTATAGATAAGGAAATGCTAATTCAATATTGCTAGGAGTTCATGATGTAACAACTATGAATTCTATGTGATCGTATTAAGAATTTAATGAATTCATATTAGAAAAATTAAACGTTCTTTATATCTATACACTCAAGCAAGTTTCTAGTTACTAACAGGGGAAAATGAAGATGGTGATCGTAGCCAGTCAGCAAGGAGGGTAAAAAAAAGCACTGAGTGGATCACTGGGAAAAACTATTATACCATGCATTATGATATGTTGACTTGACCAACATATACCCCCCAACAAACGCCGTGAACATTAAAGAAGTAAACTGACAACATGATATTCTGATGTTTTTGCTATCGCAAACATACCACCACGAACTAATCATTCTAGTACGGATGAAAACTAATGACATAGAAAAAACGATTGATACGAAGAAAGGAAGTGACAAAAAGCTTGCAAAGAAAATCTCTTCATCGCCACCTGCAAAACAAAAGTTGTCATACACTCTTCTTTCTCCTCTTTTATTTCTCGTGTATTACTTTTATTGTGATTTCTATCATTCTGACGTAAAAGGTGTTTGCTGTCGTTAAATGAGTTATTATTCCATTAGCATGTGCTTCCATGACCTTTTGTTTTAAATCTACTAATACAAAAGTAGCTGTAACCGCAGCTGTAAGCTACCATGCTCTCCACATACAGATTACTATTTAGTTAAGATTAATGTGAAAACAGGTGCGATATAATCATAGGACAATTACAAAAAAGAGTCAAACAAATCTGTTGATCAGTCACTGAAAAATATACGTAATTTTTCAAAAATACATCATCCACACAAATATCTCTAGGTGTTTTTTATTCGTGTCTTTCTCAATAAGTATATACTAGTTGGCAAACATGTTTATGTGTTGGACATACGTTCGCGGTTGTTAAGTGGCTTTATATGGACTCCACATGTGAACGAGTAGACATCTTGGTTTTCATTTCTCTTAGCTAGAAAATTGCAAGGTAGATGGAAAACACAGACGCAGTAAATATTTTTAAAATACATGTATTCAATTCTACAAACTTATTTGCTTGCCGATTATTTACTTGTTAACTTTCCCATAAAAATATAATTTTCACGACCAACATTGATATCTGCACTACTCATCATTGATCATCCTTAGCCTTTTGGCTACGATAAGAGTGTAGTATCTGTTCCGATGGATGCTCACTTTGTAGACCGGTACCGTCTTGGCATTCGGGTTTTGATTCCGCCGGTCTGAGGTACTGTCCTGTGCAGTTCTAGGTGGTCAACTATCCAGGGCTTTGCCTTCTCACCATTTAAGAAGGGGAGTAGTTTATTGCTAATCGCCTGAAGCGCCGCTACCGGAGAATGCCGACGCGGCCTCCCAGGCATTTTTGGACGGCGAGAGTGCATTTCTTCTTCTAAAGCTCTGGCTTTTCAAATTCCACTTTCCCGACCTTGTGTCACATCTTACCGCTGTTAGAGGTAGATAAATACCAACTGCATCCTTGGCCTTTTGGCTAAGATAAGAGTGTGGTATCTGTTCTGATGGATGCTGCACTCTATAGACCGGTACCGTCTTGGCTTTTGGGCATTGATTCCGCTGGTCTGAGATATAGTCCTGTGCAGTTTTCAGAGGACCACCCTTCCAGGCTTTGTTTTCTCACTATTTAAGAAGGAGTTAGTTTATTGCTAATCGCCTCCCGGGGAATGCCGAAGGAGCTACTCATGCATTTTTTGTAAACCAGAGCGCGCTATTCCTAGGGCGCTAGTTAACCACACCTGACCTTATGTCTAGCTTCCTAGGAGGACAAGAATAAAACACACTTTGAAGTTGTGTCTAACCTTTGCCTTTTGGCTATGAGCAAAGTGTAGTATCTCTTCTGATATTACACTTCATCTTTTTGCCCTTGTTCACTTAAGGAGAAATCCTTCTTGACTTTGGGAGCAGCTGGATTTCCTCACATTAAAAACAGTGTGTCCTACTCTGTCCTCGTGACGAGGTAAGCAGATAGGAACTAGTTAACTGTTTATTATTTAAAATATCCCATTGTATGATCTTACTGAACCAATCAATGCATTTGGTATCTCAGCAGCCACCACACACGTATTTGCTGTATAAGATACATCAAGTAATATTTAGTAAGTTTTCAGTGAAAGATTTAGTCTTCAAGAAAATGCGACCATCTTCTTCGATCCTGGTGTCTCTCCAGAGATGAAACCACAACCCAATTTTTCAATCTTTCCATAAATATACACACGTAAGTATCAGGTAAACCGGATTTTTTCTTCTGCTGAATTAGTTGCCCATAAAGTTTATAGAAAATACAATAATATTTTGTGAATATCTTCGGGTATCAAAGAAGGATGAATGTATGAATGTTACCAACGCGTTCATCTTGTCAAGTTTTGTAATGTTCACGTCTCCATCTTGTTGAAAGGCGGATTCTCGTCGGATAACCAAACGTTGAGTCTGATCAGTATTCAGATTGTTGGCTGTTTGAGAATACCAGGTGAGATAAGTTTGAAAATTAACGTTCTCAAATATCCCAAGCCTTGGTAAAGAAAACTCGTATCGTTATACAAAACTCATGAATAAAACGAGTTCTTATTCTGTTAATCCTAGTATCGCTTCCGTTAGTCTTGGATTTATACTTACCACTACCCGACCAGGAAAGTTAAGTTGGTGATTGGGCAAACCTTGCTTCACTTATCATTGTGGATGCACTGGTTCAGAGAGATACCAACAACAGTAAGGCAAATTCAACTCACATGCTACGACAAGACTTGAACTCGGGATACCAATTTCACACCAGTTTTATAACTCTTTTCATCACATAAACTAATACCACTTTCTATAAAGAGTAAATAGAGTCATTAACAATTGATATTACAGAACGAAATGCATTCGTTATTACTGAGTCGAATTCAGTTCAGGGCAGATGTTGACTATTGAATATTCAATCACTTCTGAGATAAAGAAAACATACATAAATATCTAACCAAAGAAAACGTATACGAATAAATATAAATGATCACATCTTATTTTGACAGACACAAATACGAATACGCAACAACGTCATAAAACTAGATTTTTATAAGCAAGAAAAGAAACTGACTCTAACTGACGATCTAAATTGTCATCCGTCAAATCCAAGTTACACATTCCCTTTAATTATGAGTATGTTTAGACTTCAACACTTTAAGGGTGATTCATGGTAATGTTGCTTTTTTCAATAGGGTTAGGATACTGGCTATTTTCAGGTCAGTCTATAGTCGTTACTTTATGCTTGTAAAAATAGATTATCTATGACTTTAACACGTTGACATAAAGCATCGTGATGAATATACATTTGTATTTCAAGATCTCCACGCATACATTAAGTCAAAACGTTCCATATTTAGAGCTGATATAACTGAATCTTGTTGGATGTTTCAAAGTTGAAAAGAAATATCCTTCCATGCGTGGAGTTATGTAAGTCAGTCAAACCTGCAAGGAATTATGTCCAAATTAACTTTCGATACAAGCACATTTTTATTTACTTATAATATTTACTCTGTATTAAATTTAGACGTTAGTGCCCAAATCTCTGACCAGTTGATGTACAAACAAATCAACTGTAAACAACACTAGAAAGCCGGTTAATAAAAAGGTTGGCATGTTCCATTATGGACAAGTCTATTTGTTATATTATGGAGGGCCCCCAATATCTTTGGAAACGATTAAATTAACTAGTATGAGTTATGGCTGGGTTCAGTTGAGACAATAAGTGCGAGTTAAGCTGATATGCACTGGAGGGGATTGTTATGAGTGAATCATTTTTGTCAAACAATAACAAAGTGACAAATTTGGTACCGACACAGGGAGTCTCGGGTCAGAGAAGGTCAGATATGGTACGATTGTTGAATTTCGTATGTGATTGGCCGATGGAGGCAAGTGTCTGTTACGTCATTTGTTTTTCTTGAAAACTAGAGTTTTTTTTTTTAAAGATAACGCTTTGGAAGTGACAGCGAGGAGTCCACCATGTAGCCACTCGTCCTGAAGCAAGCGGACCCATGAAAAATGGGCTAAATAGTTATGGTCTGGATCTTGAATGAGATCCGACATATATCTCATGCATCTGGCGCACCCCACAACGAAAAGTATGAAAAAAATTCTACCGAGTTTTATCTCCTGCCTGAAAACAAAGTTTGTCCACAGAACAAAGGTCATTAGAATAGATCACGGCCAGAGACGTAACGAAACCAACGGCATATACATCGATGACAACCAGTAGACAAAGAGAAAACTTTATGTGTGTAACATTTTCGGGTCCTAATTTGAAAAACTGAAAAGAAAAGCTGTGACGCTTAATAAAGAAAAAGAGTGTACCAAATGTGTTTAAAAAGAAGTTGTATAAACAGAACAAAGTTTAAGTAAATATGTTTTACAAAGGAAATGTTTTAAAAAAGGAATGTTGTTTAAAAAGAACAGTGTTTAAAATAAGTTGTTTAAAAAGATAGTATGAACTTTGTATCGATTTTATGAACCGAGCCTTAGTCGGCGCTTCCGAAAAAAACTTTCGTATTATTTGAAAAAAATGTTCTATGTTATTTCTACTTTCGCTTATGATGTTGCGGGAAGCGTTGGCCTCGAGGTTTCGTCAGTCCGAAGTATGATAATCAATAAGTGCAACGTATATTAATATTGATAAAAAAAAATAAGATAATGCAACTAATGTCTGTTTTGTGCCGTGTAATGTAACATATTCTCTTAGTTGAAAACATTCTTGCTTGAATTACGCAATATTAACATATCAACTATTAGAGCTTTTTATATCGGTAAGTGTCAATTTGGTTCTATACGGGGCAGCATGATTAGTGAACTGTTTTACTTATAATTTTAAAGAAAAAAATTAATAAATAAATAACGAGAAAATATTCATTAAGTAATAATGTTTTGTTTAATCTCATATAACATGTTGATTTCAACTTTCCAAGTTACTATATTTGATATGTACACATCAGTTTATTATCTCTATTGTGTGTGTATATCGATGAATACTTACTGGGTATACAACGCAGATATTCAAATCTTCCCAACCCTCTATGTCTAATCATATATATATATATATATATATATATATATATATATATATATATATATATAGCAATATAAAACATCAAATATATCGGCCCAAAACATACTTTTTTGTAAACCTATACAGTTCATCAAAGTCAAAATATTTAAAATAGCTCCAGGAAAAATATCAAAGAGGTTGATTAAAAAATAATCCAAGTGGTGAATGGTGGTCCAAAAACGAAAAAAGTTATCCAGGCGGAAAATTTGTTTGCATCGATGTAGTAGATAACAGTGAAAAGTATATTCAAGGTGTATGCAAATTAATAAAACGATGGAAAAAACGATAGATAAAACAAATCATATGAAAAGTTCAGGTACCTGTCTATATCGGGCTCTTCAAATTTTCTTGAATTTTACAGCCAGATTAGAAGTTGAAAAGATTTGTTAAATGTTTGGTTAATTTGTAGATTCACACCGTCACTGAATCCCCCCGCCTCCCCCCCCAAATTGCCTTATCTACAAGGCTACCGATCTAACGATTTTATTTTGGCTTTTTTACCCTAGTTAAACAAATTCAGCGTAGGGATATTTTTATCTTTTTGCTTAAAAGTAGTTCGATCTTCTAAACTAAATCAAGAAACAAAAAATTCTTATAAATTTACAAATATATTAGTGAATATTTATCAGATCGTTTTTTCTCCAGTTTTAATAAAAAGAATCGAAAAATGTGTTCTCTTAAATGACGTACGATTATTTGATGTGAAAAGTTCAGCCAGCTTAAAAAAAGGAACACTAAAAATGTTATTTTTACGTACTTTTCATTTTAAATAATAATATTTTAAAAGTTATAAGACTTCTGATAACGATAAGGACATCGGATCGAAGGTGCTGATACCAAATCTGCGGTTAGTTTGGGTAAATCAACCTTTTAAATCTGATGCCACGACACACATACAGACATACATACAAGTTTGCTTTATATATATATATATATATATATATTTAATTATTAAAGACAATATATGTATTATCATATATCATCAGATCCTTTTACTTTGTAGTCTCCTTTGAAGATTCAGCTCAATGTTTGTCAATTATTGATAACAGAGCAAAATATAGAACAGTTTTTTTATTATATTCCAATAACCATGGTCTGTTTTATTACTTTTATTTTGATGACATACAAATGTTGTTTGGCACAAAACAAATGAAACGGACTGTTAAATATATCTCACAGAAATTTGGAATTTTTGGAAATGTGAAAAAAATAAAAATAAAAATAAAAGTAATAAAACAGACCATGGTTATTGGAATATAATAAAAAAAACTGTTCTCTCTCTCTCTCTCTCTCTCTCTCTCTCTATATATATATATATATATATATATATATATATATATATATATATATATATATATATGTGTGTGTATGTGGGTGTGTGTATAATTAAGAATCTCTATTGGCTATAATATTTGAAATATACTCTAAAACCACTTTACTAATTATTCTGACATTTGGAAATGAGTGTATATGCATATCAGCGATTAAAATAGGTTACATATATTGATTTGTAAAGTGTATATAAAAAATAATATTCATAGTATAAAATGGTTCAATAATATGCAGTCTACTAAGATAGATAGATAGATAGATAGATAGATAGATAGATAGATAGATAGATAGATAGATAGATATGGAATATTCGAATGAGCTTCAGCCAATTAGTGAACAATGATGTTTGAATAGCGATCGGAAACCCCTGGCCAATTAAGTGTAGGCCATACTTACGACCCCGACAGTTTTGTATACCTAAGGGTTTAGAAGTTGAAACACGAACGTTTAACCTTATTGATTATCGCGTAGCTTTATAGTAATCCTAATTTCCTAAACAAGCACTAATTAAAATGATAAAATCAAAATTTTCGTTGTTTTAAATTTGAAAATACATTTTGTAAAACTGTCCTAATCTTTTATCTAATAATAGGTCCAACTAGATGTTCTCTTCTAAGAGAATTAACCAACTTTGATAGTGTCATTAAATACTAACCTACAGCTGATTCATACATTTTCCTGTAAATATATTTTCTTATTACACGCATATATATATATATACATATATATATATATATATATATATATATATATATATATATATATATATATATATATATATTTATATATATATGTATATATATATGTATATAAGGTTAATACAACAAAAGATATAAGAGGTAACTAATATCTTTAATTAGTGAACATCCGGATAAAAATAAAGCTCCAGTATAATGCTCTATCCAGTATATATATATATATATATATATATATATATATATATATATATAAATATTTGTTATTGTTTATTTATCTATGGACGTATACGTTTCGTCTCTTTTCAATCAAGACTCATCAGCATAGAAGTATGACTATTCACTACCGGTCACACGATTCGAAACCCTGGATTACAAGTATTTTTCAACCCCAATCCAACGTCGCAAACCGATTAGCGAATTCTGAACAGCTTATAAACCATGATTATTTAAACACATTTAAAGGCGGCGAGACATACAGGCATTCAACTTCTATAAGTGAAGGAATGATGCATATAAAGCAAGTAACGTCACGCTGTGTTAGTACTATCATTTACAGTGCTCTACTTTTTAACGAGGAGCTTCATATATATATATATATATATATATATATATATATATATATATATATATATATATATATATATATATATATATATATATACAATGTATATTATACATATATATATATATATATATATAAAATCAACCTCCTGAAGATGGACAAGACGTCCTAAAGCGCTCGAGATTTGACCCAAACCATAACGATGTGTGCTATACTGCACCAGCTACTACCACACGATCGTAAAATCGCTCAAAGAGTCGAACGACTAACCAAGAAAATCTCAAAAAAGCAGAACTCCGTGGATTTTAATGAAGCCTGTCTTAATAACAATTTGTTGCCAAACTATACGTATATATATATATATATATATATATATATATATATAAAATTAATTAATTAATTAATTTATAAACCAATTTATTGCATACAGATTTTTAATATTCGTAGACTAGCGTTCTAACCACTAGACTAGTCTATAAATATTTACATCGAAAATTCGATCCCTGCCCGGTGGGGCATGCTGATGACGGCTTATAACCAGAAATGCGCGTCCATGTCTAACTTTTGTGCACGGAAAAATTAATTTGTAAATTAATTATAACGATCTGTATACAATAAATTTGTTTAGAAATTAATTGATTAATTTAAAAATCTATATATACAATTGATGACTCGTCCGATTAAGGGCGAATTAAAAGGAAGAATGCGCTCATTTACGAACCGCTCAGGGTAGAAAAAACGCACCATGAAAAAAACACCGGACGGTATCACCAAAAACAATAACAAATAACAAACGTATATATATCCATGAAAAATTGCCAGTATGCTGAAATCATATGCCCTTAATAGGGTTAAGATGAAAATTTATATACACTAAATGTACAAAAGCAAGGAAATTCCCAAATTTTTACACTTTTATTGTCATTAAGGGTATGCGAGCACAACAGGACTATGTATTTTACTGGTAGGATTTTTTCTTCAGCGCACCTCACATACTTCATCCACCCATGCATAGAAATTTATACTGTAGTGATGTGATAATGAAATGGTTTGGTTGATATGTAGTCATACCCTTAATGACAATAAAAGTGTAAAAATTTGTGAATTTCCTTGCTTTTGTACATTTAGTGTATATGAATGTTCATCTTAACCCTATTAAGGGCATATGATTTCAGTATACTGGTAAACTGAAATTTAAATGCCATCAACTAGACCCTAGAATCTCTATCTTTGCCAAAAATCAGCTGAATCCATTAAATAGTTGATGAGATACAGGGTGGCACATACGTACGTACGCACGTACACACAGATAACATGATGTCATGATTTAACTTTCTGGATCTCTGGATTGCCTTGGCTAATGATGCTGAAATTCTACACACTTATAGAACCTATCAAATAAAAATTGTGTGCAAAGTTTTAACTAATTTGGTTTATTAGCTTTTGAGTTATGATTGATCAAAGAAATGAGATTTCCAGCATAGGCCATTCTTGCGGTCTATTAAGGGATAGAGCGCTCTCGCGCCTCCCTTGATACACCATTACAATGATTAAGATTCCGTATCTATAGATTTGTCAAACCTACTTGGTACCTATTTCATTTCACTGAATTAGTCCCAGACCTAACTAACAAAACAACAACTTTTAAGCAATCATTCATTTTTTATTCATCACCATAGTCTCCTATGATAATACACTGATTCCAACGCGTCTCTAACAATTCGATGCTTTTTTGTAAACGCCTTAATTTGCGATATCACTTCTTTATTGAAATTGAATCTCTTTCTCTGGAGCATCTGTTTTTAGGTCTGCAAACAGCCAGTAGTCGTTGGAGCCAGATCTGGAGAATAGAGTTGATGTAGAAGCCATTCGAAATGCAATTCATGTAGTTTGCCATCGTTGCCATCAACTTATGACACGGTGCATTGTCTTGGTGAAAGAACATTTTTTTATTCTTCATTTATGGCCGTTATTTGGGTATTTCTTTCTTTCAAACGCCCGAATAATGCTATATAATATTCTTTATTGGTGGTTTCCCATTTCTGAAGGTAATTGATAAAGAAAATACGCTGAGCATCCTTAAACGCGGAGGCAAAAACCTTGCCTGCCGATCTTTGGTCCCTTTGGATGGCTTTAATCTGCTGCTATTCACTCAGCTGACTGCCGATTTGACTCCGGGGTGAAGTAGTGGATCTATGTCTCATCCATTGCTACATATTGACGCAACTGCCGAATTTTGGGCGATCTTTTAAGGCTATTGTTTTGCTTTAAAAGTATTCTTCTCCATTAAAAAAGGTAATGCTTTATCAACACGCGATGTTCAGATTTTTCCATTTTTTTGAAAATTGACAAATGTAGCTTCACTAAAATAACAGTAATTTGTAAACTAATAATCCAATTGGGCTCAAAATTTAAGACGTGCCATTTGAAGGTTATTACTTTATAAAGATCATTAGTGACGTCATCTATATGTCCGAAGTGAGACCTATTGAGTGATTTATATGCAATCATTTCTCTGTTTGCTTGTCTGCCCTTAATGACGTGACGACACTTCCGTCTCAACAAACAGACAAACGTTTATTCTCCAAAGTAAAGAATGTCATAAAATCCCACCAAAAATCACTTGAATCAAATTTAAATCTTAAAATAAAGCGATTTTTGTGTCATTCTTTTATAAGTAATACATTATTTGTTTATAGAAAATGACGTCTATTCTTTTCTTTTATTTATCCACTAAAATTAGTTTGCTAACGTAAACTATTAAATATAGCTATTTATTGAATATTATTAACTCTAACAGTTACTCCGGCATTGCTTGGGAATGAATAATGACCCCATGTACCAGCTTTAAACCCCATATATAAAAGTAGCTTTGTTATTTTTAATTTATATAATTTTTAATTTTAAAGTTATAAAAAACGCAATAAGATAAAATCAAGTAAAACGTCGTCTTTGCTGCTTATAGATGTGCGGTGTTAATACAGATACCACGATATTATTGTAAGATATACCTAATACAAACACAATAGAGTATTCGTAAAATTTTACACGAGAAAAGCTGTGTTTCATCTGACTATATACTATATTTTTATCTGAATTATAAATAATTACAAAGGCAACAACTCAAATAACTATTTCGTCTCATCATAACATTTTGTTTACTTTCAAAAAGTTATAGTTTTAATTAAAACTAGAAACCTTTACATACTTTCAAACTCCTGTTACACATGATTTTTGCATTAATATTTTTAGACTTTAATAATATTCTATTTTACGTAAAAATAAATGTTTGATATATTTCCCTTGTAATCGGCTAGTGGCTTTGTGTTGAATTCAGATGAGTGAACTGGATGTGTCTCGCCATCTTGTGCACCTATTTATTTGCCTCCCCGCGAGAGCAAAGTTAGACACAAGGTCAGTTTTTAATGTGGGGTAGAAATATAGCTCCCACAAAAAGCACACTGGGTGAGGACAAAGATTTAAATTGTCTCAGTCTCACTGTTCGATAACAGAAGAGTTGAAGTGCAGTATCAGAACAAATACAATCCTTTCTCCTTGTCAAAATGCCAAGGTTTCTGCAATGTAAATTTAGTACCACACACGATATTGAGTATTCATAATATTATTTAATTCAACATCACACTGGCGTTTCAATGTCCTATTACGATCCTCATGTCCGGGCCACATACTAAAGTTCAAATGTCAGCACTGCCACTCACCAACTTACTTCTTAACTGATCATTTCGAAGGCGCCTCCTTGTTCTCTGTCTATCTCGCTCTAGCCCCAACAACAAGACCAGCGTTTGCTATCTTTCAGCCTCCATTACCACCAAACTTAAATACAAAAAGTCAATAAATTAAGAATAAATATATAACGAACACACTACAAGTTATTTTAATAAGAATTTTATAAGAAAGAAAATGAACCACCAATGTCTTGTAGAGGAAGTGAAGTAAATTGAGAAAAAACAGCTGATTCTAAGGATAAGTATTAAATTAGGAGATTGTATCTTAAATAAATTATAAGATGGGTACGAATATCAGGAAATATCTGAAATCACACTAGATATTAACGTTTTTTTTTTGTATACAATAAGAAATGAAGACGTGCAAGCAGACAAAGCTAGAATACGAAAAGTGGGAGAGCGAAACAACAAGTTGGCCTTTTGGCTACGATCAAAGTGTAGTATCTGTTCCGATGGATACTGCACCCCCTAAACTAGTATTGTCTTGGCCTTCGGGGCTTGATTTACGCCGGTCGGTCTTGCGCTTTTCTAGGAGGTCCACTCTCCCAGGCTTTGCCTCTCCTCTTTGGGAAGGAGTAAGTTTATTGCTTACTGCCTGGGGCGCCCTTACCGGGGAATGCCGACGGGGCTGCCCAGGTAATTTTTAATGGCCAGAGTGCTCACTTTCTCAGGCGCTAGCTTTTCAAACCCCACTTTCCCGACCCGACCTTGGATCACATCTTACTTGTGGGAGTAAGATGAAACTGGCCTTGTGCCTTACCTCCTGGAGAGGAGGTAAATAAATACTCTGTTCACTGTAATTAATGTGCGTCCTCTATATCCGGATTTATAAAATCATTAAATATATACGAAAAACTGTACTTTGTAAATCTGCAAAAATGTTTATAACGTAATATTTATATTATTTATAAAGTTGTGTTCTTTTATTTTCATAACTAAAAACCTGAGTTTATAACAAAATGAGGTTTCATTTGCATGTCTTTCAATAAACATTGAGACGTATTTATTTCCATAAATTGTTCACGTAGATCCACTTCTAATTAAAATAAACAAATGAAATAAAATCTAGAAATTTAACAAATGCTAAAGAACATCGTCCTTATGATAATTTTAAATGCTATCTTATTTCCTGTCCCTGGGCATCACCAGGTAACCCTTCTCATTAATGTATAGTGTTGCTTTTGAAAACAAACACGAACACATAGTTTTATGTGTGTACGAGTTATGACATAAAACATGAAATAGATAACCTAGTAGAGGCTGAATCTCCTGCTCGATAGGCACGAAAGGAACGACCATTGACAGCCGTGTCGAAAGATGGTCATGTTTTGTATAGCTCAATCATCATGTACAGTTCGCGTGCAACATTGGACAACGAGAAGACAGCAACAGTTTTCAGTAAGAAGATATTCGCGTGGATCATCGGAGAAACAAGAATCATCTTATATTATGACATTACTTCAGTGAGATACTATTTGACAGGTTTTCATGAGTTTGGTTGGTCTGTTTTGCGGCATATCAACACTTATTAGGGTTATTTAATGACGAAATACAATACCTAGCTTAAATGATGTACACAATTCATTAAATATAAGCCGCTATTTTACTTAAGACTGAAATAGGTGTATTCTTACGTTTTTACTGTCCTAATAGTCTATGGAAATATGGTAGACCCGACCTATTCTGAATTAAGCTTAGCCACATCGATTATATTACCTGCGATCCTCTCAATATGATACATAGTTAACAAATGAATAAGAACACTGTAGTAGAGCCTTATGTATCCAAGTATCATGCAATGCTTTTTAACCAGTATCTGTTATCCGTATATATTTAGATGACTCTTTGGATGACTCTATATGCCACCCTCTTCGTAGGTGAAGCAATGTGGTAAGTGAAATAGCCAGATAATTTTAGCAATAATGCAAAGCACTTCGTGCGAGCCGTTAGAGCCCTCTTCGATAGTTGATGATGTTTATATAAACAGTAAGATTCACATTGCTTCGCTTATGTCGATAGCGCAAAAATGTATCAAGACATTTTTACAAATGGTTATCGACGAGTATTATGGAACCCTGTTCAAATCCAGTCAGATCTGTTGGGTTTAGATATGTCCTGATTTTAAGAAAACTACTACACTAGCAGATCACCACTTCTCAATGCCAACGGCCACTCGAGGATAAGAGAGAGATAGGGTGTATTTTCAGTTGAAATTATTAAGAATATT
>OY744524.1:44138917-44231417 GCA_963556195.1 Sepiola atlantica
TTTAAAAAATATTTTGCAATGCATTCCTGTAAGCATACATTTCATAAAAGAGATGCAATATGTATTTCATGAAAGGAAAATATGTATTTTATAAAAAATGGGGCCAATACCGGATGACATGTTTCAAGAGAGACATTTCAAAACCATAAAGACTACATTCATGTAAAAACACATACTTATTCAGTATTGTTTAACCATTGTTCTGACATCAACTACGGTTGAAATGAAACAAACAGGTAGTATTGCTAACACAATAAACCTTAATTATTGTAATGAAGATATTTAAAAAATGTATTTTAGCATGGATAAAACATCACAGAGATTAAAAAAACTTAAAAGTCGAATCAAAATATTTATAATATTATTAACCGAATTCCGTCTTTACAATTAAACCACGATGAAAAAAACGCGTTATTGGTTGTTTGAAATAGTTAAACATTCATTCATACTAGAATTGTCCGCAAACGCCCTTTGTGTATCGTATAGAAGTGCTAACTAATAATCAGCTCTAAGTGACAGTCTTCTGGAGGTTGAAGGTTCAATCCTCAGTGCTGGCGATACTAAGAATACAATAACTTAAGACTTCAACCCGGTCATGGCTGACGGAACCAAATAAAGGGTTCGGTTCGAAATTCAGCACAGATTCCCGAGTTCCACAGAAAGGTTAGAATAAGATCCACGATGAAAACAGTAGTCCAAATAATCCGAATAATACAAGTTAGACATTTGTCATTCACCCTTAGAATATCGATGCAATTTGATAGCAAACAACATAAAAGTGTTTATTTTAATATTAAACTTTTACTTATGATACTATTGCGAGTTTCATACGTGTTTAAGCTCTATATTCAACTACATCATCCCAAAACGATTTTGACATTTGGTTGTTTCTGTTTTGTTTTCACTACCGATGCGTGTATAATGCATCATACACCTATCGTCGTTGTCGGGAACCCATGTTCTATTCGTCTGCTGATAAACACACTCGGACGCCGATGTGTATATAAAAAAGATTAATTACAAAGATAAAAACAGTCACAGAAATCATCAAAGAGTCAGATTATTTTCGTACATGTGAGAGATAGAGAAAGACAGATGGATAGACGAATACTTCGGAAGTCTCAGCAGCCAAGACACTGAAAATCTCCGCCCGGAAGTCACGTGGTTTCTCTGACCCTTAATATGTCGCTCAAACTTTCCCATTCAAACAACAGCTCGCGTTATGTAACATTTCCTAGATATAATATTCACTGCTTTGAGAACATAAATTTCAAGGCTTTAATAATTATTGAAATTACCAAATTTTGGTAATAAAATAATTATGAAAATAAATTGATTTAATCTATCTGATTTTTCCATAACAATATTTTCTCATTTATTTATAAAGTGTTTATTATTTTGAAGTTTGTCTTTATGGTCATTTTATCTTTCTCATTTCCCAAACTTGATAATTTCTAAGATCTTCTCAAAGCACATAAAATAGTTTCATGGTCATCCAAACGTGGACAATTGCTTCACTTACATGTTTCAATGTGGCGTTGTGATGATAAAAACGTACCAATTATTACTTTTTTGCCGAATGTTCGTCTGTATAGCAACGACTCAACTATTTCAATGCCCGATTCCAACCAGAACTCGAGCTCCGACTACTAGTCTCTCCCTCTTAGAATGGATGCAAAAAAGAGTATCTCCATTAATAGGTCTCGCACTGTCTACCAAACTCCAGTCCCTGTCTCATCGCTACAATGTTTGATCGCTGTGCTTGTTTTACAAGTATTAACATGGAAGGTGCTTTAATGAATTTACTGCACTTGTATCCCTTCAACGTAAATATCCTCGATTAATCGGACTAGCGGCAAAATTACATTCGTTCACTGCAGATGTCCCCACAAGCCGGAAATCTTTCTACTCGAAAAGCTTCTTTTCTCAGATTGCTTTGATTTGAAATTCCCTTCATGCTCCCTGTTTCCCCAACTATACCAACATGCAGAAATGTAAATGTAATGTGAACAGATATCTTGCTACACAGCTCCTCACCTATGATGCCCCTGTAAAGTTGACTCTAAATCACAGGTGCCCCTTGCGTCTCGGTGTTATTAGTCATGGCAATCGGTGGTTTAAAAGGTTTCTTATAACTGTTAAAGAAAAGGCGCTTTATCTTAGCAGCATTAAATGTAACAATCGATTTTTGGCCCCATTCCACAAAAGACTGGAGGTCTTTTGCTACGGATACGGCCCATTACCTTAGCTATGGGTGTGTTCAATTTACCTACATGTCGTGATAGAGCGTGGTGTCATCAGCAAATATACCCATCTCGAGTGCGACTTCATCAGAGATGTCGTTTAGTAAAATCAAGAATAATAAAGGTCCAAGGATTGACCTCTGGGGCATACACGCATTAATGTGATGTTGTTCAGATGTCCAGCCATTTAGAACGACCTGGATCTTTCTTTATGCTAAGAAGGATCGTATTAGCTTAAATAGTAGTCCAGTAATACTGTACAACTTAATTTCCTTGAAGACCTTCATGCCAGACCTTGTCAAAAGCTTTGGACATACCAAGCGTAACTACCCTAACTTCACTTGCCTTGTCCAGTGTATGGTATATGCGTTCAGAGATGACCGTTAAGATATCTGCAGTAGAACGTGATCGCCTAAATCCATATTGCTGGTCAGAGAAACGTTTAGCATTTTCGAGGCGGCGGACTATCGGTAGATTGATTAATGATTCAAATATTTTAGAAGATAGCGGGATGAAACCTATGGGGCGACAATTTGACGGGTTTGTTCTTTCACAAGACTCATTAGAAAACTGGTATCACAGAGGTAATTTTTCAGCTATCATGGAAGCAACATCTGACAAAACATTTGTTGTAGAGTTTGAAGAGTACGGAGGCCATCTTAACATAGCATTTGTAATTACTATAGCAGAGATAAGATTAGGTCCATATGCTTTGGAAGTGTCAAGGTTGTTTATGATATCCAGGATATGGGAAGGGACGATGATCAGATTATCAAGTGTGGTTTCTGTCCGTAGTCGGAAATTTGGAAGAGAGGAGTTTGATTTTCCAGAAATTTTCCAGAAATCGTGAGTTGGATAGGAAAGAATAGTCCATTATAAACAAAATGGAATGTCACCACAGACAGTAAAACTATTAAACTCCTAGTTGGAGATGAAAAGAGAGAACTGGAGAAAGTAAAGTGAGATATATACAGAGTAGAGAGGGGCTTATTTAGAAATTTCTCTTTGTATTTCTTATATTTAACTCGCTTGGCAAAATCTCTTTTTTCTGATTCTAACTATTTTACCCAGGTGTAATATGTGACCCAATAGGTCATATTTTTCTAGTATATATATAAAAGACAAAACATGTATGTCTGTCCACTACCTACTTTTACGTACGAACTCAAAATTGGAAGAAATGATCAACTACCTCTGCAGATCCTCAGAAGTAAGTCGCATTTATATGTTCTTTAAACAAATCCAACTTAAACGAAGTTTACTCTAGTGTTAATGAGATTAAAGCTAGAGTTAGAATATACACAATAAAATGGCGCCTTTGTAGATGAGCACATTTGTATCCTTTCTAGAACATATAAGCGAAACTCCACAAAATTAAACCTTTTCTTGGTTTTAGATTATTGTTTTGACGTTACCCCTATGCATTTTTCAAAGTTGTCGTTGGAAATGTATTGAACACTTGTTGAATTGTTGAAACTGTAATGTTCAGATTTAAACCATAAAAAAAAACAGAAAGGATATCGATGTTGTTAAAAACGAGAAAATCTCACGCATTAAGCATACATTAATGAAAGTTTCACCCTAAAAAATTAAAACTTTCCGTAGCCCATAACTTAAGTTGTGTAATCTATATTTTCACATGCTTATTCCATAGCAATGTTTTTAGTTACTTTGAATTGTTTGGGTTTTATGTCTCCTGCACTCATCAATGTATAATTATTATGAACCTGCCTTGGGTCGAGTACTCCATCTAGTATTATTATAGACTAGCATAAACCCGTTGAAAATTCCACGGTGATTTCGACATGCATAATTTACTCTTAATAAAAATATTCGAAATAATAAAAGTCTCCCAGGGTCAATACGATAAAGAAAATATGACTCTTTGCTCTTCCATAAAAATAATTGTAATTTTTAGCTAAATATTCTTTAAAGCAGTCAAACTAATATGTCTCTTTTTATTTATTTATATAAAATTGTAGCAGTCTAATTATTTTGAAAACAGTAAATATGCTCTTCTTTCTTACCGTATAAGTAATTGCCAGCTAAATGTTCTTCAAAACAATCAAAGGAATATCACTTTTTCAAATGTATTTATTTAAAATTGTACTGTTTTATTCGACGGGACGACATAATTTGATTTTGGAACGATTCATTTTAAAATTGATGAAGTCTGAATTGCTCGCCTTAGCGACATTAAATTAATAACTAAACGCTCTCATTTATTAAATGTGGATGAAAGATGATAACGTACGTACGAACATGGAATACCTTCGCGTATTATTTTATAGATAAGCAAGTGTACACTTGGTTATCTATGATTTGTCTGATTTACCTGTTTTGGGTGCTGTAATTCTGAAACACAATGCATATCGGAAACCAATGATTGCATATGATCAATTGAATACATTTGTCTATGTTATGCATAACTAAGGGAATTGTGCGTTCCCGATAGTATTGGTACATACGTGACCATAATAGATCAGATGGTATTGGAACTAAGTAGAGCCAATTACATAGGCCGTAACGTTATATATTAGGCAAATAACGATCCTCAAAACCTTGCAGCTATACATTGTCTGGGCCTATCGGATGTTCTTTGACCCAATTGGTCTCATAAGTGCAATTCTATGCAACTGATACATGCTCATGCTAGTGTGGGCCCGCAGAAAAGGACAACGTTCGATTCGAAAATCGGCCACCTGATAGCCTCGTTTCTATCATCGTCAGATGGCCGCGTCTCTATCATTTTCTGACAGGCATCAGCCATATTTATAGACATTTTGTTCTCAACGGCTGTTGGACGATTGCCCATGAAAAAAATGGCAGCCTTTATCATTTGGGTATTAAAAAGAACTGATCTTTGACCAAGTTCTTAGCCAAAATAATTTACTCTGTCTCTTCAAACCCACCCTCTGAGATATAACGTCGTCAAAATTGTACGCGTTTACAAGGTCAAATAAGAGAAATGGCAGTAAAACAGTACAAGAAAAAATGAGAAATTGCTCCGTCACTTTTCTTTCTTACACACTGCATCTGACCTGTCTGTGCCGAATTTCAACCACGGAAAAAATGTCCCTTTTTTGCTTTGTGTTCTTTCTTCTCTTCTACTTTCCTCTATTTCCTAACATGTTATTCAAAGACATTATATTTTTAATGTTGAACTCGCTTCTTTTTCTTCTTTAATTTTACCCGTGCCTCTTGCTCTCATATGTATATGTTATAAAACTAGCCGCTAATTTTCCGTAAGAGAAATGTATTTATCGGATGAATTTGACATAAACGAAACCTCACTTTCAACCCTAAAACATCTCAAATATTTTATTTTCAATACTAGAAGATAAGCTTCCGCATCTTCCAGAATAAAAAGTAAAGTATCTTCTATGAAACTATCACTTTCACTATAGACACACACATCGAACATATATGCAATGCCCTAACTAAATGTGGTTTACGATCGTTCAATACCCTCCATTATCGTTCCCTCAAATAAAAAAAATACTTGCACTACTCTTTCTACAGACGCGGGTATATATACTATACTAGGTATCAAATGCAAAAACCACTACATAAGTAAGACTTCCTTTGACCAAAGGATTTATGAACATAACAGATCAGTTAAACTGGGCGATGTAAGAAACGTACTTGTTTCACACTTCACAAAAGTCGCACTCATATAGTACATAGCATATAACATACAACGAAGACGTCTTATCGAAGCGACCTTGATAGCACACTTAAATAATAATATCAAGTAATGTACAGGTTTCCTTCAAATCCACCTCAAGTGTATTCACGCCGGTACACACACACGCATATCTCTCTCTCTGTCTGTCTCTGTCTGTCTCTATCTTTCTCTCTCTCTCTCTCTCTATCTTTCTCTCTCTCTCTCTCTGTCTCTATCTTTCTCTCTCTCTCTCTCTATATATATATATATATACATATATATACATATATATATATATACATATATATATATATATATATATACATATATATATATATATATATATATATATATATATATATATATATGTGTGTGGGGGGGGTTATAGTTTTAGATATGCTAAATAATGTAGATCAGGTAAACGATGTAAATAACATGACATTATTTCTTGGTTAATGTTTAAACATCAACTTATCTCAAATCAAAGGTAAAACTTAAGAAAATTATAACGTTAGTTACAAGCAAAGACGCATATAATAATAATAATAATAATAATAATAATAATAATAATAATAATAATAATAATAATAATAATAATAATAATAATAATAATAATAATAATAATAATAGTATGTACGTTGAACCTGCAAACAAATGGGGCAGATAAAAACCAGAGACAGTAGTCAAAAATAAAAATCATAAAATACTCTGGGATATGGAAATATAAACGAATAAACACATCCAAGCAAGGAGATTGGACATGATAATTGTTAACAAGAAGAAAAAACCTGCCAAATCTTAGATTTCACCGCCCCAACAGTTTTCAGGGTAAAGATCAAGGAGGCATAAACGTAAGCACATACATTGAGCTTGCCAGAGAGCTGAAAGGAATATGGAAGATGAAGAAAATTACTGTTGTACAATAATTGTAGGAACACATAGAACAGTTCCGAAAAACTGCCAGAAAGAACTAGGAAAAATTGGAATTAAAAGAAGGATTGACACCGCAAGGCAGTGATGAAAGGAACATATTTGAGTGCGGAAACACACCAACATAACTATGTAAGACTGACCAACTAAGTTGAAATAGAAATAGAACAAAAAGTATAGAAAGAACATTAGACGAAATCAAGGGAACTGAAACTGCTAGAAATCATATAATTTGTGACACCCGCCACCAAAAATATAATAATTAAAATGAAACATGTTAGCATCAGCCTCGCTTGGTATCACAGAAAATATTCGTAAAGGGTAAAATAGAATGAAAAGACAGAGCAGTGAGAGCATCGTTCAGACTACTTCTGGAGATGGGGCACGCAGAGTACTGGAATTCTTGAGAGACTTGTCTCCACTCAAATTTCAGAGAAGGCCAACTGTCATTATCAGCACAAAATCAATGATGAAGCGATTTGCAACGGTTATCGAAAGAAGCGGTGAGTGTTGAAGATCTGGAGAGATGTGTTGTCACTTATACTCCAGAGAACACAACTTGTTATTGCCAGTGAAAATTCACTGATAATACATCGTATGAAAACTCGTGAGTAAACGACGACGACGACGACGACGACGACGACGACGACGACGACGACGACGACGACGATGATGATGATGATGATATAGTCAAAGGTTTTCCAAATTTACATTAGATTTCTAGCTTTGGTGCTAATGTCAAGAAACCACTTTTTCTCCTTTCTTTCTCTTATATTTAATCACTCAACTCCAATGATTTCAACCCATTTCCACATTTGTCTTCCTCTTAAATGGTAAAATCTACATTTTAGCGCTCTGAGCTAATCACGCAGCTTAGACTAACCTGTAATCATAGAAAAACATTGAAGCGAGTCTTCGTTTGTGGACATTTCTATTTCGGGAATATGTTTCACTTTTGAAAAACAAGTGACTAAATCACCAATGAAATAGTCCAAATAATGTGTATGTTTTAACCACGACTTTTAAGGAGGACAGATGGATCAACAGAAATATCCCAGATAAAACATTATTCTGAATGACTCAAATCTAAGAGTTGCGAGAGGAAATTAGATGGGGAGACTCCCTCCCCCATATTTTCTGCAGTTCGTATCAAACAATTTGTATATATGGGTAATATATATATATATATATATATATATATATATATAAATCTCTCTCTCTCTATCTATCTCTCTATATATATAGTAATCCACAAGCAACTGTTTCGCTGTATCACAGCTTTTCAGAGAGAGAGAGAGAGAGAGAGATAGAGAGAGAGAGGGGGGAGAGAATAGAAGTGACCGGGTATAGCGGTTACAGGTGTGGAGTGTGGATTCGCCGTGTCGGGTTCGAGTTCTGTCAGTACTACTTTATCACTTTGCCTAATAAACTTGGGGAAATATGAATTACTATATCCTTCCTTCCTACTACAGCAAATTAAACGCTCAAACCTTGGTTGTGACTGTAGACTAGAAAAAGAAAAACTCTGAAATTATACCAGTTTTTCTCTGCTTGATTCTAGTCGACCATAACTTCAGTTTTTTCACTTGACGCAAGCAATGCAGATTCAAGAGATTGTTGTTGAAGATTGCGAAACTCTGCTTCACTTGAGACTGAATAGAGTCCAACAAATTAATACACACATCAGAACTACATCGGTACCGTCGGTTTCAAACAAGAGGGGAACAACACGTGACCTACCTTTCATTGACTCTCTACTGTTCCCCCTTGTTGAATTTGAAACTAGCGGTGATGATGTTGTTCTAAACTTCTTTAATACATATATAAATAAATATTATACTTTTATTTTTGGAATTTTTCTTAATCGAGCACTCTGCTGAGGTTCTCTTCCAGTAAGCTTAAAAAGATATATATATATATATATATATATATATATATATATATATATATATATATATATACTGAGAGAGCGGGGCAGGTTAGAGATAGAGAGAAAGAGAGAACAATCAATTTCAGTGTGTGTAACAGTGGAAGAGAAAGCGAAAACATTCAGTGAAAAGAGAGAGTGTGTTTGGCCTATGAGAGAATAAAAGACTGACTTTGTTTTCTAGTTAGAGAGGGAATGAGAGAGACAGAAGCTTATGTCTAGGTATGTATATGATAATGCATGTATATGCGCGTTTAAGATAGAAAAATGTTATAATATGTATGCAGTGTTTACGGCATATCAATCCTGATCGGTTTATTTGATGTTGAATCAAGTTATTCTTTGTAAAAGATGTTATGCCTGAACCTTTTGTACATAAATATATTCATGGCTTTTGTTTTAACTAGTTATTCGCGATATAAAATGATATGACTTCTACAATCTAATGATGAGATTGCTTTCGTTGAGATACAGACAGAAATAATATTAGAAGTTTATTGTGAATTTCATAGAGGCCATCTTAGATAAGAAAGACCTGATGCCAACAAATATAGTCGTAAATGCAGAAAATAGTGGTCGCTAAGGGAATTTCTCATATGATTTTGTTGCAGTTTTACGAACATTTACCACCAGAATGTATGGGACATTTTTGTTGTAATGCGAGTATTTACATCATTCTGAGATTTTTTTTGCACAAATCGTCAATTATATGATAAATTTCGTAGCGTTTGTAGAAATAAATTTCCAAACAAACCTATCTTTGGTCAAGTTTTTATTTATCTCCTTTTATCTCAAGTCCAACATCACTTCCTGCCATGTTTGTTTATCGCTTTCTTCTATTAACTGAACCTGCTACTCAAAATGTTCTGCATCTACTTACCCAAGAACTCTCATCAATAGTTCAACGTGACCATACCATCAAAGTCTCCTGTTCTGCACAGATCTCCTTATGCCGTCCAGAATAAAAAGAAAACAATAATTAATTTGAATTTGTATTCATAAAATAATTCTTTTTGAAGCATGTGTTTATGTAAATAATTTTATTTTGATAGATATTTATAAGAGATTTTCTGTAAGAGCCTTCGATGCAAACTCGTCGATATTTGAGAGTTGCCGAAACAGTTCAAGTGAAGCAAATAACAATGTTTTCCTTATGGTTGCATTGATTTCCTTCGACTGCTGAGCAAATGTGTTCAACGTTAGTTTTAGTGTTGGTGTCGTATGACATGTTTTATGAGTGATTAACGTGTCCATTTTATTAATGACATTTTTCTAGAAGAAGTTAAAATATAAAACTGACTTTAAAACTAATGTCTTTTTTATGGCAAAAAAATCTGGATATCATTTATAATAAATTTAGAATATGCGATATATCCCATGTTAATTTAACATGATATATAACATTTTCATTTATCAATGGCTACTTTGATATAATTTAAAAAATAAATTGGGTATTTAACCTGATAAGAAATAAAATGTACTTTTATAGTAAGTATAGGTAAAAAATATATAATAAAATAAAATAAATTAATCAGAATTCATGGTTTAATTAACGACTTACAGTTAACCAATTCTTACCAAAAAATGATTTTCTTTCATTTTTAGCCATCTGCCTTGCAGATTACTGCAGGCATTATTTCGCATCAATCGACAGTGACCTTAGTCTGAAATGTCAAGTATAAAAATTAAACAATATTGCAGAGAAAATAAATTAACGTTTTGTAGCTACACAAATGTGCATTAAGGATATAATCTTTATGATCGCATAGCATTTAAACCAGTGATGCTCACCCTTTTTAGCTTGTGAACCCTTTCATCATGTATCAGAATGACATTACTCCCTTTCAAAAAAATGTCTTACTCAAAATATACATTCAAAATAATATGCATAGAATACTGAAAATGTGTTTCTACCATATTTGTACACAAGTATTTTTTAATTAATAACGGACCAAAATTAAGAAGAGAAAACCTAGTTTACGTAAGTATATCCACCCACAATAAAAACAGGGACTAGATTCAGGAAAATAGAAAACAAATTATAATATCAAAGTGAAAAAAGCTGAACATTATTTTAAAAAAAGAAAATCTAAGGCGATTTGTCGCCCATCCTACATCCTAGAGGCTTAGGTTTTTTAACCAAACAACGGCATAATGCAATAGACAAAAAGTTAAAATGCCAGGGGATTGTAATTCAATGCACAAAATACAGTGAAAAGAGTTTTCTTCAGTAGAATAGAAGCTGAATAAAGTGCCAGGATATTGTAAATGTTTAATTTATTTTATTCGGATGAAGATCTCAGTCAATGAGAAACGTGTGATTGTTTTAGCGTCGCCAATTCTGGGATGCGCGGAGGAGCGGTTGAAAGGGCACAACGCAGGTGATTTCAACCTCTAATTGGCTACGTTGTTTTGTTGAAAAGCTTGACTCACAAATATATGTTGATACAAAAGGAAGCAATGTACACATTGATTTTTCTGACACTTTAGTAAAGGAACTGCACACCAGAGGCCAAAACTCAGTGATTGATTTTTCATCAAACATAGTTTTGCCTCCGAATCAGTTTTGAGCTCAAGAAATTCATCTCGGCAATCATCAGGAACTTTTTCGATTGACCATTTGAATGGATTTAGCACCAAATTCAACACATCATCACTGAGTTTAGGAAAATAAATGCTGAAAATAATAGACTGCAAAATTTAATTTCATAAAAAACTGTTGAATAAATTGGTATTCACAGTCTATTGAAAGAAAGGATGATAGCATCTCAAACATTGCAACATTTTTTTATATTGACCTTTCGTATCAAATTTTCCAGCTTCCTCATGAAAGCTTTCAAAGAATCCATAAATGTTATTAAGCTTGTATTCCTTCTTTACATCTGAATATCAAGTTTATTCAGCTGCTCAAAAATATCAGCTAAATAAGAAAGACGAATGATCCGTTCCGCATGGCTGTATATTCGATTTAGAATATGATAACTTTTGGCGTATTGCTGTGATACTAGTGTAAAGAATCCCAGTGAGAGGCGTAGGTGTAACTCTTCAAGCCTGCCAGACTTTTACAGACAATACCACCGATGTTGTGGGTGTTTATGATGATCTGACGAGATGCAATAAATGAAGCCACCTCTTGTCTGTGTTTGATTTTGCGACACCTACAGTTATGGCAGACACATCGGCTAATTCACCACCGAAACAAAGACTCTGATTCGGCAAATGGAAAAGATCCACACAAGGATATCCAGATATGAGTTGTCTGTCATATTCAACAACATTTGTATTAAAGAGAAAATGCTGCCTATATATATATATATATATATATATATATATATATATATATATATATATATATATATATATATATATATATATATATATAATGCGTCGAGGCATGTTGAAAATAAATCAATAAAGTGCTCGATCGCAAAAATGGTACACTCTGAAATATGAAACATAGTTTTTAAATAAATAATTTATATATAAATATATATATATATATATATATATATATATATATATATAATTCTCGGCGAAGATAATTAACTGCATAGGAAAATAACTAAGTAAAACCTTTAATCATTTACAAATAGTAACAAATAACGGAGGTTATCCTAAAGTCATAGTACATTTCTAAGACTAATTAATGACGTTTAGTTTGATTCCGAACAGCTAATTCATCTGTTCCATCGGCAAATTCAACTCTGATATTCAGAAATTTATGGACAAAAACATTTATGGTTATAACAGCAACTCGTGTTAATCTGATCGTATACAAAATACGTTTGCAATACGTATCGTTTCAGTATTAAATATACCTTTAAAGGGTTACTATGGCGTAAAAGAAACATACCAAACCAAATCAATTTTACTATATAACCGCAATGAGTTTGCTTAATTATTTATCTCTGATATGCAGTTTACTAATTATATTCAGCGAGACTAAAAGTAAGTGAAATATCAGTTCCCTACATCTTATATTTTCTTTGCGTTTGTTAATTATTTTTCCATTTTATCTTACCCCCCCCCCACACACACACACACACGCACATGTATATATATATATATATATATATATATATATATATATATATATATATATATATATATATATATATATATCGCGTCATGTTAACTGATTCTCACATTTCAAAGTTATCATTATAACGGCGCTTCTAAAACTGTAGTAAAATTTAAATATCATTATCACACATGCGTTTCAGTGCGCTTATACTACAAATCGGACATATAAAAAAAAACACTGTCTTCATAACACCTGAAGATCGATCTTCGGCTAAAGTCATAAGACTTCGACTATGAAAAAAAGATAAGAAAAAAAAAGGAAAATATTGTCTGTCCCATGAAGAAGGTTTATGAAACCGAAAATTTGGATGTAAAAAAAAAAATGATTTAATAAATATTTCATTTCAAAATCTCGCGTCATGTTAATTGATTCTCACATTTCAAAGTTATATATATATATATATATATATATATATATATATATATATATATATATATATATATATATATATATATATATATATTAGCCTGATTATTTTCTTCGGGAATGAAACACAAATATTTATGTGTAGCTGACTTGCTATAAGTATATTTTTATACTATATATCTATGTATCCACACATTTAGCGTGATGATTTTCTTTCTGGAATGAAGCATGAACTTTTCTGTGTATCTTGACATAAATATATGTTCATACTACTACTAAGCTCTACTCACGTTTTGAGTAGTAAATACTGAAAATATATACACGCTATATGTTATATTACTTGATAATAGTAACTGTGTATGTACATGAAATAGTAATATTTATATATATATATATATATATATATATATATATATATATATATATATATATATATATATATGTCCTTCCTGATTATGCTTCTCAACTTGTATGACCTGGATGGACTGTATGGATTCAACAAAAGTATGTTTTTGGATTGATATGTTTGATGTTATGTATTTTTATGTATTTGTGTATATAATTTTATATATTTTCAAAGCGTAATTTTATTGCCTGTAGTAGTATAACTGCGGTAATGGTCCTCTGAAGAGAAGAATTATCTTTGAAAACTCATGAGCTAAGGACTTAAGGATGCTTTGCATGAACTTTGAATTCTAATAAAATTTGATTGACACCTTATTTTATTACTTCATTTTATATTATAATATTAATGCTCTATCCAGTTTATTGAGCTTCAGTTTTTTATCCGGATGTTTCACTAATTATAAGATATTAGTTGACGCTTATATCTTTTGTTGGATTGCTTCATATATATATATATATATATATATATATATATATATATATATATATATATATATATATATATATATATATATATATGGGTGGATGGATGATTCTATCGCTTAATATGGATATACACGCGGATATATGCCTAGCTGTAAGACTTTTTAACTGTATGTAATTTTAATTTTCAACGTTAGCCTAAAGCTTATATATCTTCATCTGTTCGTGTACATTAGAGTAGAAAGTAGTCAGGATACGTTTAGAAATGTTCTTGACATTTTGAAGGAAAAACAAATAACGAAACGGAACGGCGACTCTCCGAAATGTTCAACAATTCCATATCGAATGAATCAATTTGATGATTCACTGTTGAGGCAGAAAGTGAAGCCGATTCTAGAACGGAATGGATATTCCCACGACATTTGAGGAGGATCTTACCCAACTGCTTACAGAATCAATCTTTCTATTTGAAAAGTTGGACAAGACCTGTCATAAGCTGGCCACTCGTGTCAGATTGTCGTCAAGCGTGTTTCTAATGTTGACTTTCAACAAGAGAGGAGAGAGAGAGAGCGGGAGAGTGATATAGCTTATAATCACACTGTGAAATAAAAACGACTGAGTTTGAATCATTCAGATTCCAGCAAGTGGCTCAAATAGAAAAAAAGGACTTGCCCGTCGTCGGTTGGTCGGCCAGTGTTGTCAGTTGGAAGTAGAACTGAATAAATATTAGCGGGAAACAAGAAGGCCACGTGACTACAGCAAAGTCACTGTGCAAGTAAAATGGCGAACAGTTTGACATATTCAGTCGCTAGTTTATCCCTACCAGAATATATTTATGAAAATCATACTTTTCTTTTGTTATGGAAGGTCCTAATCGATAGCAAAATAAATAGCTGACTATGTTTGTAACGCTAATATCAGAGACATTCAGAGATAGCTAGATATATACTAATGTATGCATTTGATAAGTTACCAAAGAAGAAAGTTTTATTATTAAAAAATGTGATTAATTTATTTTTGATTTCATAAAACTTTAGTAACTCTCTGTAAAATGCTGTTTCTCAAAGTCAGCATCTATTTTTTTCGGACATTTCCATTGGTCGAATTATTATTATTACAGCCAATAGATAAATAGGTTAATATTAATATATTAAATAATTCATTCAGCTGTGAAAGCTATTTCTAATTATATTAGATGCGAAGAAGGTGCAAGTATGCCATTTACTAACTGTTATAAAAATAAATTAATCATTTGTTATTTGAATGGTGGTATCGTTTGTTTAGTTAATTTATCTGGTAAAACTCGATTAAAATGAACATTTATAGTAAAACTAATTTTCCATTTATCTATATCCTATTCAAAATGTATTTTTTGTTAGGTCATCTGGTCATACACAAATAAAAACGTGATTGGTTGACCAAAACTGAAATGTGCAGTGTACACATTAGTAAAGTAGTAGATCTTACGTGTTCGAATATCACGTAAGTCTAAAGGGTTTTAGCTTTAGTGTATACGTGTTTTATCAATTTAAAGTAATTAACATAATGCAATAACATAAAAAAAACATTACATAAATATTTTAACTAAGTGACAATAATCCCAAAAGATAGTAGGCATAAGGGGTATTTGGCATTAGTTCAAAGCGAATTATTTTTGCTTTTAAACACAATTCCTGATGTTTTTGCCAATAAAAACAATATGTAAATGTATTTATCGTAGTTATTTACTCTCCCATGCAAGTACTGTGTAGCATATTTTTCCACGAAATTTAAAAAATAGCTTACTAGCTATAAAACAGTCGAAGCAAGTTAAAGCTAGAAATTGACATTCCAAGGTGCTGTACCAACACTGATAAAGGCGTGAGTATAAACTAGTTGATATCATTTAAATTTATAATTTCGTTTTCAATTTAAATATAAATTCCGATGAAAAATAATTCTACAGTTGATATAAAAAAAAAGAACGGCTCCATTCCGAAGATAAACTAATTCAATCTGTGATGAAAATGGCAATCGTACGCGTAACAGACGGACTAAACAACGGAAGAATCTATTACAGATATTATGAGAGGAATCCAAAGAATATTGCTCAAACATTATGTTGATATTAAATAGTAATACAATACTAGAAAGAATGTGACTCGTTGCGTCACTCACTGAGCCCGTGGCAAATTGTTTGAATTAGAAAAAGTGAGTTTGCAAAGCCAGCTAAAAAAGACAAAATTCGAATTTAGTCCTTCTGTTAGCTAGCTCTCTCTCTCTCTCTCTCTTTCACTCTCTCTCTCTCTCTTTCTCTCTCTCTCTTTATATATATATATATATATATATATATATATATATATTAATATATGTCGTCGCATTTTATCTCCAGCTAGGGATTAAACAGTATTGGTACTGTTAATATTCCGTATTATTTACAATGGACTATTCCCATATTATGTTTTATAGTTTGTTTTATTAACTTTGAATGTTAATAAATAGAAAGAAAGAGAGTCATGGAAGCGAGAGTGATAGAGACTGTATTAAATGAGAGCGGGGGAGGGGTAAAAACATAGTGACTGAGGGTGAGAGTAATAGAAAGAAATTTAGTAAGAGATAGGTGACTTAGTAATTTTCAAATTACAGCTAATAAGAACAATTAAAGTAGATGTTTATCAAACATAACTCAATTCCAAAACCGAGGAATAATTTCACATGTACGTTGTGTGATTAAAATATATAAGACAAAAACCTTAAGGAAAAAACGGTGATCAACTCAGCTTCAGTATAAGAATTGATTTGATACTTTTGTTCGATGTCTCCACGGTGTGTCTGTCACGCTTAAATTTGAATTAAATTAAAGGCATTCCCGCATACGTATTGAACACTGTTCGTCCGTAGGTCTGTGGCACTTACGTTTGAAATAGTTTTTTCATTGCTAAACCCGCAAATGAAATCGACGCATTTCAAGACTGTTTATAAGATTAGATCGCACTAACGATCAAGTCAAAATGCCTTATTTTAAGTTAATTCAACTTGGAGGGGGGGGGGGGTTCTAGACAAGGCATAAAACTACTTGATGTAAGGAGCTAAAAAAATACTCTTTCAAGGTCAAAAACATCCAACGATAAGTGCTAGATGGATAGATTCCTACCCAGAAAACAGCAATTATTTCCCTTTTGTCAGAAACATCGCACATGGAATGTGAGGACTAAAGGACAAAATATAGGAAGCGAGAGTCACGCGGCTGCCGAAAGGTCCACTTTCTACTCTCTTTACAATAGTCGCACCGTCTTTTTTATATACTGTTTATGTGTATGCGATATCAGTCGTAAGGTTAGCTAATTTGCATATTAGTTTAAAACAAGGACATTTTATTAATTAAGTATTACTTCTTATTGTTATTTTTTATTCAATGATTGTTTCGATTTTAATATAACAAATAGTTATTTTCTGATTTTAATATGAAATTATAGTTCTGTTTCGCAATATTGTTTTATTTTTTGGGAAATTATTTAGCATTTGTCTTCAAATGTTCTTTTTCTTGGAGGGATTAAATTCATTTTCAACAAATAAAAAGAAAATTGATTTCTTCTTTCTAATCCTTTTCTTTTCGGTTACATTAAAAATATAAATAAATTTCTATCAAAATGACAAAAAATGTTAATATTAATTTCATTATATGAATAAATCGAAAAGTCCGGACTCTATTAGCAGTAAGAGAAAGATCTACTGAAAAATAAATAGATAAGTTTTTTAGGAATAATATCGCATATATTGTCTGTAATTATTTCGTTTTGTTCATCTTCTCTTTCACCGTTCCGCTATATTTCTCCACATTGCAAACAACTTTATTAAATACCTATATACTTCTTTAAATATTACTATTCTAAGTATACACGTATAATAATATATGATGATATGATATATAGTATATAGATTTTCAGTATTTTCTTCAACAGTGCACAATACGTGAGTGGAGCTTAGTAGTTATATATTGAAATATATTTATAGCGATTAAGCTACACATAGGTGTCCGCGTTTACTCCCAGCAAGGAATCATCAGGCTAAGCATTTAGGCTAACGATTTATGTGAAGCTTAATTGCCATTAATATATGTTTATACTTAAATACTTATCTAAATATATATTTTATAGCTTACACTTATAAACAATCGTCATTAGTGGTTTAGTATTATTAAACTAGAAAAGATGGAGAAGAATTAGACATAAATTGGGGTCATCAATATTTTAGAATATTTTTCGTTTTAAAAAGGAAATTGATGACCTTGAATTTAAAAAAAGTATTGCATACTAAATTAGTAAACATCCACAGTATAGGAATCCAAAGAATTTCAACTTGACCTATAAAAAGTGCTAAATATCAAATATAAATTTTATATATATGATTATTTTTATTTATACAGATATGTACAAAATCTGTGACACTGGCATGTCGATGTTATCGATCACAAGCTGTTAGAAACTGAGATCTCATCAGACAGAAGTAAAATCCGAACATTACCTCAGATCATATTTGAGAAGAATGAAATGGGGGAGAAATGAAAAGAAAGAAAAAAATAAAATAAAATAAAATAAGATAAAATAAGATAAAATAAAATAAAATAAAATAAGATAAAATAAGATAAAATAAAATAAAATAAAATAAAAATACGTTGAGGATAGAGAAAAGAAATGAGAGAAGAGAGGAAAGAGGGGGAGGGGGAGAAAAGGGATAACATAGCTAATGTATTGATGTGTTTTAGTGGCCAGCATCGGCGATGATAGTAATAATGGCAGTAATAAGAATAATGATAATAATAATACTAATCATAATGATGATTAAAAAAATTATAGTAATAATACTGATAACAATAATAATAGTAGTGCTATAAATAATAATGATTATAATAATAATAATAATAATAATAATAATAATAATAATAATAATAATAATTCGCAATGTGTAATAATGTTAGTCGTATTAATGACCACATTAATAATGTATTGTTATTATAATTCTCATAATAATGAAAAATTAAAAATATAAATATAATAGTCATACCGATCATGGTATAATATATGATATATAAATGGATAACTATGTTATCTGTTTTTTTTTGTTTGTAGATCGATAAGTTCTTTTTGCTAATAGGACCCTTAGTGTTGCCGTGTTTTAGGGGATCAGTATTGCATAGTGGGGGTAATTTATTCTAGGGGATTTAGTAGATTGTATAGAATGATGGGTTTAGTTAGGGTTAGACAATTTTTAGTTTTTTTATGTTTTTACTTTATTTTCCAATGGTAACATTGGTTCAAGAGGTTATATGTAAATTACTAAGAAGGTGTGATCTATTGTGCCTACAGTTAATTGAGGCTTCTTGTTTTTTTGTTTAGAATGTTACCTCTATCACTAAATTTAACTATTTCAAGTTTTTCACTTAGACATACGTAACAGGGTGCATATAGGGAACTACATATACTGGGTTTTCTAAGTGTTCCAAATCATTGTTGTTGATTGATTATTGTCGGTTAGTTCCCAGTAGTATATATGGAGTGAAAGTCTCTTTTTGTAGTCAGAAGTATTGAATGAGCATTTATGACCGGTATATATTTCTTTGAAAGTGTTACCAGCCATGCCTATATAGTATTTTCTGGGTTGGGTTTTCTTTGGTTAAAATTGTGACCTGGTAGACTATTTGGGCTGTTAAGCAATTTAGTTGCAGGGGGCATTCTGTTTTGTTTATGCAGTTACAAGTCTCATTTTTTTAATCGTTTAATTAATTATTTTTATTTCCATTTAAAATTTATTGTTATGTTTTTTAATTATTTTTTCTAAGTTTTCACCACAACTGTAGTTTTATTAAAGGGTATGTACTATGTTATTATGAGGGAAGTGTAGGTTAATTAAATCTCGGAATCGTTTACCAAGTTTAGTTTTAACCATGTAATTAAATGGGAGTGAAACCAAATAATCTTCCTACTTCTTTCTTTTTTATGTTTATTGTTGAGCGTTGTGGGTTTGATATATTTAATTTGGGTGTTTTTGTATCCGTTCTATTTTAGTGATTTATTGTAAAAGGCCTTATGTGCGTTAAAGATTGCTTCATTAGGGGAGTTGTTGTTGTTGATTCTATTTTCAATAAGCTACAGTGGTGGTGAAAACTTAGAAAAATAATATATATAGTCATATGCAGATAGACTGTTTCTCTGTAACACAGTTCTTCAGTGTGATTAACTGGCAAGTAAGTGTATCAAGCCGGATCGAGATTCGTGTGTTTTTTATCGGTTGTCGACGTTTCTAACCGTTAGATTATCGACAACAAGCCATAGTGAGTGAAATCTTGCAGTTTATATAAATATTATTAGCAATTAAAGAGTGCCTTATTAGTTTTATCGGGAGTGTTTTCCATTATCGCTAATGATAGTTAGCATTTCATTTACCAAATCCCTAAATATACGAAGAGCGTGGGCATATAAAAATATAAAATTGATATACTTCAATATCAAGTTGATATGTATTAATATCTTTATTCATATAAAGTGAGATATATATATATATATATATATATATATATATATATATATATATATATATATACGTTATTTTCAGTCTCGTATCACAAAATGTCAACCACGTATTTTCTAAAATTTCAAAAAGAAAATGTTTTCTTACACATTTACAAAAACTATTTCAACTATTTCACATCTTCACAAATCATGTTTCTCCATAAAATATGAGTTTGTATCAGGCAACGACGGGAGTGTAGAACGAAGGGAAGAGAATGACTGGGTCAGAGGGGAGGAGTTAGCGGATGCTGGAGTGTATTGAAGGATCAGCTTGATACGACGTACGGTGGCATATTTATTGATGATTCATGAATTTACTTTTTAATTTCACAATCAGTTATTGCTATTCAGATTAAAGCCATATATTTCCAAAAAAGGCATTTCAGCACATTAATAAAAACCCTCTCACCAACAAGCATGTATATTCGGTTTACACATTTGGATTTCATTCAAAAAACATCTGCACACATCGGTCATGTGTCAATCTACGGAACAAATTGACTACTATTAATAGATGATTACTTTTCCAAAACCAATT
This sequence comes from Sepiola atlantica, assembly GCA_963556195.1. NCBI lineage: Eukaryota > Metazoa > Mollusca > Cephalopoda > Sepiida > Sepiolidae > Sepiola > Sepiola atlantica. The sequence goes on from OY744524.1 coordinate 44,160,049, forward strand.
TTTATGTTTGGGCGTGACAAGCATAAAAGTTTTATCATGTGAAAATTAGGGGAATAGCAAAATTAGGAATGCAAAATCTTTTACTTATTTTTATTTATTAATTCGATAAATATTCCATATTTAAATGGAAAGTGTTAGGGCTGTACAGACACATAAACAGATCAGCCATCTGTGTGAGTACAGTATGTCTAGAAGGGATGGTGGAAGAGTACAGAAAAATAGGTAAACCACCGAGAAGATAGCATGGTATGCACTTCAAGATGAATGAGTCAGTTAAACAAAGTAGAGAGAGAAAAAGGGAGTGTTAGAGATGGTTAAGACATGGCAGATCATGTTTCGGAATTGTTTAGATAGGGGTTGATAATTTCTATGATTTGAATTATTCAGACTACAGTTCTTATCTTGGATGTTATTCTCACAATGTGTCGGTCGATGTTTCCTCTGGTCTTCAGGTGCATCTTGTCGAACTCGAGAATATTTATGTCGAACTCAAGAATCTGTATGGAATTTCGAACGAAACCTTTTATTTAATCACAGAGAGTAGCTTTTTCTTGTTCCGTCAGCCATGATCGGGTTTAAGTCTTTAATTTATAATTGTATTCTTATTATTGCCCGCACTGAGAATTGAACCTTCAACCTTAAGACGACTGTCACTTAGAACTACTTTTGACTTAGCACTTATATTTGTTACGCCAAAAATTCGACATAAATTCCTATTTCGACGATATGTACCTGAAGAAAGTCGGAGGTTACATCGGCCGAAACGTTGTGAGAATAACATCCAAGATGACACTATTAGTCCGAATGTTCCAAATAATACAAAGTGGCAGATTATATTCTGCGGTGCAAACCGTTTGGTGATGATAAATTCTATCAAGAAATTTGAATACTTATCTTGGTAACCGTTTCCCATGGCAACAAGTTTAGATATTAAGTTAGTTTAACATAGAAGGTAAAAACAGCTCCCACAAATAGGGGACACTCTGGAAGAGTGGAAATCTTTCCGTGGGTCATTATTATTCCCCGTAGGGGATCCTCAGGCGATCAGAGATATACTAATGTCCCATCTTAAAAGAGGAGGTAATGGCTCTTAAGATTGAACAAAACCAAAATGGCGCGATAACGTATGTTCGCGGACTTCAAGACGAATCAGTCAGCTAAACAAAGTAGTAAGTGACACAAGGTTTTGTGAGACGGTTAAGCTTGTTGTGTGCAGGTAAGAATAAAGTGTAGTATCTGTTTTGATACTACACCTAATTTTTTATGTACTAGGCTAGTGAACACAAATTCTTCTCGATTGAGACAATTTTTATTGTTGTCCCGATCCAGACATTTTGGGGAGCTTGATTTTCTCCACATTCAAAACCGACCTTGTATCTAACTCTGCCCTCGTGAGGAGGCAAGTAAATAGGGGCATGGCAGATCATATTCTATAGTTTGCAATAAATACGTTTGATGATAGTGAATTATATCAAAAATCATTTTTGTAGTGAAATCCTTATATTATCGGTTCTTTGTGAAACTAAGAAGGTTATATATTGTTTGATAAGCTAGAAAATAATTGTTCCCTCTTGTTACATAGAAAAAGATGAAAGACCTAAGAGTAATAGCGTATATAGACTACAACTGGAATGGAATCGAGTAGAATTATTAAATATTGGGCGAGTAGACCACCTCGTCTATAAAATGGTTGGTTGAGAATTACAGGAAATAAAACGTCAGCCGGGGGCAACTTGATGAACCAGAGTTGATGATTGCTAGACCGTGGTAATTCATAAGAACGGTCATGACGTCATATGGCTAAAAGATAGAGTGGAAAAAAGAAGAGAACCGTCCGCTTGGGAGCACACAACGCATAGGGCGTGTAAAATGATACGGGCTGCCAAAATATAATTAAACAGTGATTATCTCTCTTTCGTTCTCTCTCTCACAACTGTTCAATGATTTGGAACAAAGATCAAGTCGACTAAACTTCACCAGTTTCGTCTGGATTTAATCCTTTTAAAAATACGAGCTTTGATTCCAGGACGACAACCCCTCAGCCGTGAAGATTTACGAAGAGTGCGTACAAAGAGAACATGCAATTACCAAGGTATGAATACAATTTATGAACTTTAATATTTTTGTAACACTTAGTGCAACTTGGTTTTCTACATGTATGAAACTAGCTGGAAACGCAACGGAATCATCTGTTATTATCAGCGATCCTCTTAATGTGTTGGAAAAATCGTATTTCAGTCTATTTGTGTCTGGCTAAGAGTCAGATCTTACACAAGGTACATCTATGAAACTTACATATTATGATTCATTCTGACTTCAAGTTTAACATATATATATATATATATATATATATATATATATATATATATATATATATATATATATACTGTAATATTTATTCCCTTGCGGTCACCATGGGCAAAATTAGTGCATGGAGCGTCATAAAGGATTATTATATTTCACGTTTAGTAAAATAACACTGAAACTAAGTCAAACAGTCAGTGAGTAGTTGATGACATTTTTATCTTGTCCTCTATAGAATTTGGTAGTCAATTCTCAACTATATAATCAGTTGAGTAACAAAATAAGTAAAACTGCCAGGCACATTAAAACGCCGGTGCATAGTAAGGCTAGAATGTTCCATTACGCTCAGATGGGCAAGTCTATTCTCTGAGTTTTGATTGTCCATTTATGAAGTAGCAACCATTCTAGTATATAAATATTCCTTCATTCAAACAGGAGCCAATGTGTTTTCCATTAGAAGAAAAGAAAGGCTTTTGGTGCGACTTGGCAATTCATTTCCGAATTCGATTTGTTGTATTCCTATATTTACCTGGGTTGAAAATGTTGCCGTAGTGTTTAAGAAACCTTCAGACAGTATTACCACATCAATGCATGCAGCCTTGCTAAAATAGAGTCGCTGGATTCCCATGCATATATAAAAGTATTGCTTGGTTGTTCTTTCCTGAATTTTGAATTTACAGGAAACCCTGATATATGAGTGTAATCTCCCACCGCACGAACGATTCTTCTTGGTAGGACTAGGTTATTCATTGTGAGCTTCATGTTCAACAGATGCCTTTGTCCTCTAGACATATAGTGGCACCACTATCAGTGAAGATATTAAGCTTCATTCTGTAGTCACCAGCGGTGTTCTAGGTAACTCTGGGATACTGATTTAATACGAATGGGGTAACATACGCACCTATTTTCATTATTTGACTTTCGCTTGCCGTCGTATATGTGCCCTTTTTTGGTTAAATATGATGTGAACGATAAGAGAGACCATAAGAGCTTCGTGAATCCCAAGACAATGTTTATTTCTTAGCACACTCTTAAAACGTGGTTTGGCTTCTCAGATGTGCTGCATGTTTGACTCCATGTTCGACATTTTAACTGGTTAGAGCTCGTTCCCGAAGTGTCACACTATTATCAGAGTTTGAGGAAGTGCTGGTACGAACATTACCTCTATTTGCTTGTGGATCACAGGTTTTTTTGCTTTCGGTACATAGACATCCACGCAATAGCCACGGGCATGTCAGTCATTGAAGTTTGGTCTCGCAATGCTGATTCAAATGCCTCAGAATGACGAACATTCTGTTCGAGAGATATGAGTGTTCCGGCTTTCTCTAGCAGGTCTGCTTGGAGTGTGTTGTTCGCTATTCGCCTGATGAGTTGGTACTTGATGTAAATGTCGGATAGAACAAGCTCACAAACAGGGCATAAAAAATTACAATCAAGGGCTGTTGGCTGAGGGCGGACGATGTAGTTCGATATTGTCTCAGTAACACCCTGTGACAGAGGCAAAAGTGAGGCGATGTACGATATGAATTGACCTCTGAGTGAATAATACCTTTATCATTCCTAGTAATTTGTCTGGGTCAGAGGTGAAGAATTTACGGTGGGTGTTGACTATGACATTTTACGATGGAAATTCTAGCATATAAATAGTCCTTCATTCAAACAAGAGCTTTTTCTGTCAAATGGATGCTAGTTGTGGTCTTTGTGCCGGTAAGTGCTATTTTTATTCTACATGTTCCTTCAATTACATTGAACACGTTTCCAATAAAAGAGATAATGAGAGAGAAGTGCAGTTGAAGAGACGTATTCAAAAAGTAAAAGTGTGGAGAGAGAAAGAAGTTTGGAAAGAAAGATCTTACATTTTTTACACTATTCTATTTTTTTACATGGAATCCGGGCAACGCCGGGTATTCCAACTAGTTCCTATAAAAGCATTGCGAGAGACATGAATCGCGTAGAAAAATGGAAACCCCAAAAGTCACATGAACTAGCATATGTTATTTGTAAATAATATTATCGTTATTTTTCTCAACTAATAAATAAAACCATGCATATATACGCTAAAGCGTTTGTATTATTAAAGTTATATTAATTGGTGCGAACCATGGACATTCAACGGTTAATTAAATAAAATGGGTTTTAATTTTATAATGTTCATTAATTTAATATATTTTCTTTTTAATTTATTTATGCGAATGTATTTACATAAATTTCGGATATGTTAATCCTCACTTTCTCCGCAACTCTCCCTATTTTCCTTTCTCTCTCTCTCTCTCTCTCTCTCTCTCTCTCTCTTTCTCTCTATATCTATCTATTTATATATCTATCTATAAGACCTGCTCAATCCACAATGTCTATTATTTGTTTTCCCTTGATATTGAATAAGACAATGTACTTTTTAATTCGTATCCTTCTCTCATATATATATATATATATATATATATATATATATATATATATATATATATATCTTATATATATATATATATATACCTAAAGTGAAATAAATGATAAGAATGAAGATTGTAAAAACAGTTTTTATTGAATCATCAATTTGTTTAAACAAGGAATTTATAAATAAACATGTTTACTTTCCTTAATCCATGGATTTTCTAAAATGCCAACTTGTATCATCAGAAGAGATCATCGGGATAAATCAGTAAAATCATATTATTGTGTGAACAGATTTGAAAATATTATAAAATATATAAAAGTAAATATATACAACTTTTTTGAAAAAAAAATCTATGGGAAAATGCACCTGTTCAAAAAGGTAAATCCAAGATATCACGAATATCAAGCAAATATTACAGTAAATGTTCCACGAGTACAGATCCGATGTTAATGTTCATTGGTAAAAAATTGAGCAACTAACCAGTTAAAATATGAGAGTATAAAACTATAAAAAAATAACAATATCAGGAAATTCATCGCCTGATAATTTTGACTTCATTTGGCAAGTAATAAAAGGTTTGATTGAAGGCTTTAAACGACTAAATTCAGAATCGGAAAATATCAAGAAATTATAGATGGAAAAATGTTGAATTTTTGGTATTTCTATATTTTTTTATATTTTCACATCGGTGCTAGCAGTAATATAATTTTACTAATTTATCCCGATTATGATAAAAGCATGCATTTTTGAAAATTCCCGGATTAAGGTGAAAGAAAAAATATTTATATATTATTGATGATTCAATAAATATTGTTCTTATTCCAATTTTTATTCTCATCATTTATTTCATTTTATAATTTTTAAATCTCGTATATTGAGCATTGACCTTTCATGATAGGATTATTTTAAAGGTAATAGTTTATCTTTATCATCTCTCCATTTTATTTATTTTATTATATATATATATATATATATATATATATATATATATATATATATATATATATATATATATATATATATGGGAAGAGAATGATGAAGGTAATCCGACGTGATGGGAAAATGAAAAAGGAAAACCAAAAAATGGATGTTTTTTATGTGTACATCAACGTTTCGTCTTTATTTATAAGACTTCATCAGGATGATAATATAGAGAAAAATTTCATACAAGTACAAACACATGTAGGGTTGACATATTGGGAAAAAAATTAGAAAATAATGGCCACTACTGGGTGGACGTCCGTACTTGGTGAGGAGTGAAAAATGAATGTTGATGAAAATGAGTGGGAAAGAAGTGGAAAGATGGGGTGAGCAAGGACTACTGTGGCTGGTAGTAAGAGAAAGAGGTGGGGGGATGAGCAGGAATAATGTGGATGGCAGAGAGGGAGTGGAGGAGAGGGAGGAAAGAGGGGGTTGTAACAGATGGCTGCGGTCAAGACTGAAGGGGAAAATGTAAGTTGGAATGTGTGTGGGGGTGTATGCAGAGAAAAGGAGGGTGGATAGAAAGGGAGGGGGAGCTGTGATTTTGGTGGATGGCGAAAGTTATGGTCTTAGAGAGCGTTTTGAGAAAATGAGGGGATTTAAGAAGGGGGTATCGAAGAGTGAAGGTACGAAAGAAAAATTTATCTGCATACACCCCCACACACAAAATATTGCCGAAGAAATTTCTTTAAAAATACAATTTAATCCGCAAAAAAAGAAAACAAATTATTTTTTTTTTTAAATCACCGAAAATCATACATCAAATTTGTATAGTCGCCGCTTGGTAAATCAGAAAGAAAAACAATCGATAAAGTGTTACAGCCAGTTTGGGAGCTAACCGCTTAAATATAAACTGCTGAACTAACTTATCGTCTGTTTTCCTTTTTTTGTAATTATTCTATCGTTTATTTTATTTTAAAAGAATTTATCGTTTGTTTTTTATTTGTTTTTTCCGTAATTATTTGTTTGTTTCCTAAATTAATCATTACTGTATTTTATAGCATTCTGCTTGAAAACATACGTAATTTTACATACATCGCTACTCAAAATAACTTCTCATATCAAATAAGTTGATAGTATTGCCCCTTTAAAAATTATAATCAGCATTGCTTGTTTTTATTTTAATAACTTTCGTAAAGAAAATTGTTTCCAAATTGTTCACAATAAAAATAATAAACGAAATTTAGTCTTTAAAATTACAACGCAACAATAACACATAACTTGATTATTAATTTTGAATTCTTGTTTATTTTATTTATATTGAATAAAGTTAAGTTTCAGTATAAATCGAATCATGTTACCTTCTTTTCTGTTTTAGATGCAATTTTAAAAGTGTCTAATGCCTTTTTTAAACTCTAATTCATTATCGACAAACTGACTATTCGAATGATTTCGCCTGTTACTTACTAGCATGATATCACTTTTCAGTGAACAGGCCTTACTTACGAAGGCCACGACCAAAGAAAAAAAGAAAAACATTAGCATTTAAAACTAATTTGATATGTATTGCTTGTACCCCTCCTGGGAGAGTTATTCTACTAGTATATTGGAATGCCTTAGGAGGGAAGCCGACGGTTTTTCTAGGGCATTTTAAAACCCCACCTGGCCTTTTGTCTAACATCTTACATACAGAAGAGGTAAATAAATATGCATTTACATATACAACTATAATCTCTATATAGCTTTGTGTACATATATATATATATATATATATATAATATATAAATACATATAGATATATATATAATATAAATACATATGCATACACATATATATAATATATATACATATACATATATATATAATATAAATACATATACATATATATATATAATATAAATACATATACATATATATAATATACATACATATACATACATATATATAATCTACATACATATACATATATATATATAATATACATACATATACATATATATATATAATATACATACATATATATATAATATACATACATATACATACATATATATATAATATACATACATATACATATATACATATATATAATATACATACATATACATATATACATATATATAATATACATACATATACATATATACATATATATAATATACATACATATACATATATATATATATATATATATATATATATATATATATAAATTTTGTTGTTGTTTTTACTAGTGATAGAAATATAACTGTTTTCTTAGTATTTGCCGACTCCGTAAGCGTAAGCATAAAGTCGACGTTTTTTATGTTTAACATGGATTATATGTACGTACAAATTAATATAGATGAGAAAAAAGAAACAATGTTTCAGACAATATGTGAAAATAAAAATGGAATACAGAATAAGCAATTCAACAACTAACAAAAATAAACTCAAAAACTCATGTTGTAAAGTTCTGCCGAGATATTTCGGTCGTTAAGATACGACCATTTTCGTTCGGTTGGTAAACTTTATTTCAAAACGGAAAAGTTTTCAAATGTGTACAAAGAATGCGATTGGAAGAAAATGTAACGTGCAGAGAACAACAAAAAGGGGGTAGGGACGCGAGGAATGTTATGAAAAGAGAAAGAAAAAGATGAAGAAGAGGAAGAAGAAGAAAGAGAAACCAATAAACCAGTGTCTTTAGAACGTCAGTTGAAGAAGAAGAAAAAGAAGAAGAAGAAGAAGAAGAAGAAGCGAGAGCAAAAGTAAGAAAGAGTAAAACGACATTTGGCTGTCGAAAGCTACTAAAGAAGAAAAGAGAGAGAGAGAAAAAAATCATCAGTGCTTGGATATCATCTGCTGATTGAGATCTGAAGGCAGATTGAAAACGTCAGAAGTCTAATAGGATTAGTAGTAATTTGAAGCTATTGACGTAGGGATTCGAAACAAGGGAGGAGGAGGAAGCAGAGGAGGAGGAAACAGAGGAGGAGGAGGAGGGGGAAGAAGAGAAACAAGGGTTAAAAGTTAACCAGCATCATATTCATTTAAATTCATCTCATAGCAGAAGGAATGGACATGTTATAGAAACCTTGTCTCTGGGCAATGGTGTTCTTATGACATAGGATCAGACATGATTCTGTGAGACGTCGAAGTTTAGTATCATTAATATGTTTGATAGAAATTGCCTTATGTGTATTGAAGTGGTGGCCGGAGGAGATCATGTGAGTGAATAGCGCATTTGAGGTATCACCGTTTTTTATGGCACGATTGTGTTCATATATTCGTTTCTTTAACGGACGTTGTGTCTCGCCGAAATATATTTTTCCACAGTCGGCGCAAGGAATAGTATAAATTCCAGCTGTAGTGGGAGATGAAAGGACTTTATTTTTATTTTTATTTTTATGCATTTGTAAAATGCTTTTGATGGTGAGTGAGATAGCTTGGATAATTCTAAAACCATGTTGGGAAAGCGAAGAAAAGAGATGTGTGTTACGAGAGTTAGTAGGAAGGAAAACATTCCTTAATATGGGTTGTGTAGTCTTAGGAGATGTATTAGTATTTTTGATCTTTTTTAGATGTATTTGAAACGCTTTCTTTTTAGCGGAAAGAATGACATGTTTGGGATATTTTAAAGTAGTGAGAGAGGATTCTATTTTATTATATTCCTGAGAGAGATGTTCAGGGCTGCAAATACGCAGAGCCCTGAGATAAAAACCAATTATCATGCTATTTTTATATAGTTATTATGATGTGAATAATAATGTAAGTAATCATTTTTGTTGGTTGGTTTGCGATGGACTTGACATGAAAGGCTGTTATTGTTTTTGAGGATGAGAATGTCAAGGAAGGCTAAATAATTTTTTTGTTCACTTTCGAAAGTGAACTAAATGGAAGGTTCAACTTTGTTGAGTGCTTGTGCTAATGTTTCTATTTTATGACTAACAGGTAGAAAGATTAAAATATCGTCAATATATCTGAAATAGGTAGTATTTTTAGGGATACGGTAAGAAAAGAGAAAAGATTTCGAGGAATTCTAAAAACAGGCAAGCTAATACGGGACTAAGGGGGTTCCCTGTTGAATTGCTTATTCTTTATTCCATTTTTATTTTTATATATATATATATATATATATATATATATATATGGGAAGAGAAGGATGAAAGTAATCCGACGTGATGGTAAAATGAAAAAGGAAAACCAAAAAATGGATGTTTTTTATGTGTACATCAACGTTTCGTCTTTATTTATAAGACTTCATCAGGATGATAAAATAGAGAAAAAAATGTCATGCAAGTACAGATACATGTAGGGTAGACATATTGGGGAAAAATAGAATGAAATAGTGGCCAACTGCTGGGTGGACGTCCGTATTTGTTGGAGAAATAGAAATGAATGTAGAAAAGAATGAGTGGGGAAAAATGGAAGGATGGGGTGAGCCAGGACTACTGTGGCTGGTGGTAAGAGAAAGAGGTGGGGGATGAGCAGGGGTAAAGTGGATGGCAGAGAGGGAGGTGAGGAAGAGGGGGGAGGGGGGTGTTTGACCAGATGGCTGCGGTTCAAGATTGAAGGGGAAAAAGTAAGTTGGAATGTTTGTGTATGGGGGGTGTATGCAGGGAAAGGAGGATGGGTAGATATATATGAAAACGTTTCCACTATGATAACGAACACTATTTCTCTCTAGTATTATACTAAATCTTAGTTAATTAACGTTCGTTTTACCAAGGCTTTTTTCCATATACTTTAATCATAGCAAATATATATGCTAAATTATTCCTCAGTTTTGGATTGCGTTATTCATAAAATAAACTTTTATTTCCATCGTTCTAATTTTCCCCAATGCACAATAAACTCACAAAGTGACCCATCTCTTACTAAGTTTCTATCTATCACTCCCACTCTCCCTCACTGTACGTTGTTTGATCCCTGCTCTCGTTTTATACGGTATCTATCACTCTTACATCTCCCTCTTTCTCTTTCTATCTCTCTCTATTAACAGTTCAAGGCAATAAAGAAAGCAAAGAATAAAATGAGTGTCATAATCCACTGTAAACAAAAATGGATATCACCACGAGTAGTAAAACTATTTAACCCGTAGATTGAGAGCGAAACAGTAAAAAAAGAGAGAAATAAGGAGAAGAAAAAGCCTGATTTGGGATTTTGTTATCTTAATTTTTATATTGAACTGTCTTTGCAAACTCACGTTTTCTCTGATTCAAACAAACTCGAGCCCAATGGGTTACCCAAAGTGCCACAGTTTTTCTTATATATATATATATATATATATATATATATATATATATATATATATATATATATATATACATGATAAGTTATTCTTAAGAATATTGTTCAATAGAAATCCACTCATTTCAGAGGCGATATTGCATGTGTGCTATTGAATTTACAACACAATTTAATTATTTGCCTGTAATAAATTAATATGGCATTATATCTGTCTATCTCACCGACAACAATGAGTCATTGAATAATCATTGAAAATTGCATGCGTCACTACGTGTGAACACCCAGATATAAAAGTTTAATAAACGACTATATTCGCGTATTAATTATTTCAAACGAAGATAAAAGTTACGCCAATGCTAGAAACGGGTTAGCGTTGAGAAGTGGAACTGTTGATGGAGTACGTGATTGACCTAATAGATCCATCGCGGGCTGTAAAATCGCCTATGGTGGGTTCAAATCTAACCGTATCTGTTTTCTTTCAATGATCTACTTATACTGTTCGGAAAGATATGAACCCGCAATTTCCTATGATATAATAACAACTTGTGTTCAATTTATCGCTTACAAGGCGCGTTTATAATCGGTATATGACTAATTAAGATGTAAAATGAATGTATTTCAAATAAAAATGATGTTTAAATAAGAAACAGAATAGTGTAGGGGTTCTTTTGACTTTTCCAAATTTTAGTACAATTATTGTGAAACAACAGTGATTACTTACACAGTAGCACAAAGACGTTACATGTTCCAACATTTGAACACATTTTTAATCTCATGTTATGTCTTGTCAGGGTAACTAAATAAAACATATGTAGAGATAGTTTCCTCAGTGTATCACGATTGAGCTCTTCTGGTATCGTCAGAAAATATCTCTGTGTCAGTAAAACGACTGTCTTCAATTTTTAAATCGTAAGGTTGTAGGTTCTACTGATATCTGAAAGTTCCGATGATGAAAAAGTAAAAAGAGAAAAAGAGAGAGAAATAAAAATAGAAGAACAGAAGGGAAAAAGAGAAAGATAACCAAAAACCTTTGGATAAGTATTTGAGCTTGTATCCCATCTTACCTGCTAATTCAGAACTTCAGATCTAAGGGGCAGTGAGGAAATATGAAATTGACTGCAAAAAAATGCCGATGATTTATTTGTATAAAAAAAGTTTCGAAACATATATTTATAAGCTGACAGTTATTAGATTTTTACAAGAAGATATATTTATATATTTTTTTTTTAAAGATCTCAGATGAAGAACGAACCACACTATAAAAAAATTATACATCTGTTTATTATTATATTTAAAGAACGATAGGTACATTATATAAAATTAAAAAGACTAAAAATGAGAGCTGATTTTGTATAGTTGAGCCACCATTAGATAGTATTCATATTTTCTGAGCCCAGGACTTCACTCGTGTAAGCTCTATTATTACATAGTTATCGCATTGTAGTGTGTTTTAATGTTTTAAAGTACTTGCTGGCCTAATCTATTACACTTTAAAATGGTTCTTGAGAAAACTTAGTAGCTGTACATATATATTGTTAATGAGATTAAAAGTGTAGTTAATAGGAACAAAATTATATTTATTATAAAACGTTGAGCAAATTTCACTCACTCAAAGACTTCCTAATGCAAGCATAATTCCAGAAATTAAACTTTCCTAACCCTATCGATTTAGTTATATATTCGATATTTTCACAAATTTTATCACATGTGTTTTGTTTGCTTTGGAGTATTTGGGGTTGATCTATTCCACTTTTACTATGTTATATTATGTGTGTGATACTTTTAGGTAAGAAGTGACCATTTCTATTATTTGAATTATTCGACTTACTATTCTCTGGATTTTTATATTTGCAGCTTTTTGGCTGATGTAACTTCCAACCTTCTTCAGGCGCATCTATTAAAACTTATGAACTTTCTAGTTGAATTTGGGAAATCTTTATGCCGAACACAGGAACCTGTACGGAATTTTAAACTAAAGCTTTACAGTTACCCGAGTTCAACATGAGGATTCCCAAGTTTGACTAGAATGTTCTCAAGTTCGAAATGATGTACGTGCAGCAGATCAGAGCTTACATCACCCGAAACGTTGTGGATATCACAATCAAGATGAGAATAATAGTCCGAATAATCAATATATTACATAATATGTGTTAGTATGAACCCGCCCTGTGACAAGTAACCTAGCTAATATTAGATATACTAGCAAAATAGGCGATCAGATGGAGCCTTTATTTGCTAGCATGGGAGGATGGTATCATGTCGAACGAACATATACAACACTGCCACCCCTGAATGAGGAGGTAATGCCTAAGAGGATATTATCATGGCGAACTAACGTATACTACAGTATAACGCCAAGAAGGAGGTAATGTTTTAGATGATGGTCTTATGACAATATTACAGATACTTCAGTACCACCCAAAAGGAGGAGGAGGTAAAACGTGGGATCATTGTATCATGGCAATAGAACAAGTACTACACTACACTACACCCCCTGAATTGAAAATTCACTGATAGTAGAATAGTGAAATTAATAGAAGTAGTGGTATAGTTTCGACTTCAGACAGACAAATACCAAACCACCATTAATAACAGATATGAAAGTTACCTTATTTTTTATGTTCCTTTCTTGTTTCATTTGTTTTAGGACTTTTAAAAAAAAGTTCCTTTCTTGTAAACGTTTTTTTATTTTGCATATTAAAATAATTATTTCCGCAAATACTGTGACATTTGTTGGCTTTTAATTACTATTATTGTGTATTTCTATAATTTTTTTTAAAACAAACTTCAGTTGAGTAGAAAGGTTTAAGACGTGCAAATAATTACCTAAAAGATTCTGGTATTTCTATTGAAAAGAATTTCCTTCACACACGAAATATAAAAATTAACATGGCTCCTCTGAATATTTACGAGTTCATCATTTATAAAAATCACAGTTTTAATCACCTTACAACCATATTTCATTGATTATGAATCAATTAAGTGTTAAAGTAATCAATTATTTAGTGCTTCTCTTGATTCCTCTCCGTGTCTTCATGAAATATCAAAATTAATATCAGCAAAATAAATAAATAAATAAACAATGAACCGTTATGAAACGAAACGCAATCTCCGCTGACAGATTTAATTTTCAAAGCATTTATTTTAAATGATGCCTCGTTTTCATTTTATCTTTTTTGTTGCTTTGTCTAATAGCGTTACGTTTCCCTTTAGCTGATTCAGATTTGGGGATATTCCTACTTAAATTAATTTTAACTATATTTATTTAAGGAAAAGCAATGGAACTTTATAATTCATCGAAATCATAATTGAACATTTTAAACCAACCCACGAATATTTAACATATTTACATTTACAACATACATATACTATTTTATTAACAAAATGTGATGATGATCGTTTTACCATGTACAGTCGCCAGTAGGTCACGTTATATGTAACATCCAGTCTCGCAAGGTTAAATATCACAAATATTTAGGACTACAAAGATGAGCCAGAATAATTAAAAAAATATAAATGACCAATCCTAACCTAAAATATTTCGAAGGAGTATGCTCCACTTTATAATAAGAAGAAATGAGTATTGGTTTGTTTATATATATATATATATATATATATATATATATATATATATATATATATATATATACTATGAATATTCTTTTTAAAAACATTAAAGTGTATTTACCTACAGACAACGTTGTTTCGGACTTACGTCTTCATCAGTGCAGGAAGTGGCGGTTTCAGGCGGTCAAACGGGTTCGACGAAGTTCGTAGATTAAAGAAAAAATTACGACCCTACGCCCAAATCCATTAGGCCAACGGAAATCGCCACATATATTACTGAAATTAATATACATTTAAATCCAGTTCAAATGTTCCGATATGAAAGTATCAAAGATTATTTAAACAAGGGGCTATTACTATGAATATTTTTATTACATATAAAAGTATATTTACCTAAAGACAACATTGTTTCGAACTTACGTTCTCATCAGTGCAGAAAGTGGCGTTTTCAGGCAGGCAGACGGGTTCGAATGCAGTTCGTAGATTCAGAAGAGAATAACGACGCTACGCCCCAATCAATTAGGCCAACAGAAATCAGTGTGTTGTGTTATATTTTTAAGGGGATTAGTGGTTATACAGTGGTTATGATCGTCACCGCGTTTTGTGTGGCGAGGGAGACGCTGTTATTCTTTGCTCACTAAAAGATCTTATACGAGTCATTATTAGTGATCACTTCCTGGCAACAACAGGTGGTGTTCCCTGGAGTCTGAGCGACAACAAATCTTCCCATATCTTCAATACTCACCGCTTGTTTTGATAACATTTGCAATAACTATACGTTCTTGCAACATCTATTTACCATTGAGTTCTAGATGATAATGACCGTTTTGATTTCTCTAGAATTTGAGTGACAATAAGTCTCCTCACATTTGTACCCTCTTCTTTTCGTATCAAAATCTGAACTCTTTTAAAATCTATTTTATCAGAAAGATCTCTTTTACATTTCCCTATTCCAATTGGTCAATTAAAACAATAGCTCAGCTATTTGAATCTAGACATATATGTGACTCCAATATTAGAAGAGGGTGACCCAAAATGTTATATAACTCGTCATACAGACACTGTGCTATTTTATTAAATAAAAATATTAAATTACATAAACATTTCTTTTTTCTATACAGAAAAATGTGAAAATATAATAATTTATGTTTTTAAATTAATAATTATAGATGATGTTTTTTTCATTTAAATTACGACTTCACTAATATAAATAAGTTAGAAAATGTCAATGTTTAATTAAATGAAGGGATAAGATGGGGGAATATGTTTCTGTGACTCGTTAATATGTTATATGCTAACTATCATGACTCGTTCAAGCACGTGGTTCCGAAACTGACCTGCACAGTAGGGCAGGTCGATTTTTCACTTTTTTTTTAAATCAACGCTGCTACGGTGGCGAAAGCTGGGGTTTGGTGTTGTGAGAACTGATACCAAAAATTAGATTCCTAACTTTAAAACTTAACTGAGCATTTAGTTTTAAAGATCGGGTACGAAAATGTTCAGAAATACCTAATTTCCACAGGATTTTGCTGACAAACTGACTTCAAAATGTTACTATTTCACTAATAAATCCAGATAAAATTGATATTTTTTGTTAGATACAATGAATAGAAAATATATTCAAACCAGAATTCTAAGTATGAATCACCACTAGTAAAATATGTCATTTTTTAACTGTATTCAATAAATGAGAACTGTAGAAATTGTACAAAATTACAAAAAAGGCTAATCACTTTTACATTTTTGGTCATAATTACTTTAAAAAATATATAAATAAAAGTGTATTATACAATAATACTACTGGAAACAGATTATAGGAACAAATGTTTAAAATTTGAATTGTTCATTGAACAATGTGCTAAAACCTACTGCACCATATAAAATTATGGGTAAGCTTACAGTGTAGTGCTCGGGCCCTAACTTCTAAATAAAAAAATAAAACAACACTTACCTTATATAAAAACGCATCAGAATGAAATTCTCTACAAACCTGCATAGTTTAAGCATGTGAAAATCGAATTTAATTTCATTTGTTTTTGTCTTTCACCTGAAGTGTAAACGATTTTGAAAATACCACCATATTGGATTGAGACTGTCACGAAATGTAGCACCATGTTTTTGTTTTAACTGCTGACTCTTTTCTAGCTACGATAAATAATAATTAGTAGTGATACCGTTAATTTTGCTTTTTAAAGTATGCGATTCGATATATTTATTTAAATTTGTTTTGCATTGAAGTTATTTTTTGTTTAGCTTATGTAATTTTTGTTGTGAGGACAATACTGTAAGTTTACCAAATTATGTTATAATGGAACTAAATTGTTCCCTGTAGTTTCCCTTCGAAGTAAATGAAGGTCTTATTTGGTGGCACAATGTTTTGGTTATAATGTGCTTGTGCCTTGCTTCTTGTCCATATACAATTTGTGAAGCTTCAGTTGTTAACTTGACAGCTCTTTCCACGCCTTGTGAATGTGCTGGTAAATTTGGGAATTCCAATGTTGTTCCATTCACTGAAGCTTCTATGAGTTTGAAAACCTTTCTGCGAGTGCAGGTTCACAGACCCCACTTTGTGAGAGGTCAATCAAAGTTGACCAATGTGTGGCTTCAAAATTGATGGCAGTAATTTTCTTCAATCTTTTCTTTGGTGGATCGCTACTTCTGAAACAAAACAAAAAATATTTATATTAGAAAATTTACCTGTACTTGTTATATTTTTTATGTAATTTTAATGAAACTTAAAATTATTCTTGTAAATTGACATAACTAATTAAGTATACATAAATGTTTACTTACCTAATGGACAAGATCTTTTTTTATGGCCTCTTCCCTCACCTCCAATTCATTTGACTTCAACATCGACAACAGAATGTTTTCCGGAAGCAAAGCAAAAGCATTGTATCGTAAACTTTTTAATACAACATTCTGAATTTCGGTCGACTGTTGCTTGACTCTCTGGATCATATTGAAGATATACAATTGTTGGTTAAAAAATGTATTGTCCCTTTTGATCTCAAACCAACTAACTGCATATACTTCAATTATACATTTTATAATGGTGTGTAATTTATCCGAGAGTTCTGGTGGATAGGCACCTCTGGTCCACAAGCACATTAACCTGATGGCTAAAGTCAGCCATCTTGATTGATTCAGAGGCCCAATCTTCCAGGCAGCAAATCTAGGGTTTACTTTCCCCGTAGAAATGCCTATAGCATATTCCCAAAGTAGTCGCTGGTCACCACTTAAATCATTCATTACCTCTGCAGTAAGATAAAAATTATCCAGAGGACCACTAATACTATGAAATGCTACCTGGGGCAAATCCTGGTAATTAGTTCCATAAAGTTTCCCTAAAGGACCAGTGAAAGTGGTAGGGCTTCTTGTAGTTCCATCAATTAACTTAAAGATCGCTCTAAATGGCAGTTCATTTTGATGAAGTGAACAGCCAATGGTATGTAACTTTCTGTTAAGTTTTTTCTCCAAAGCTGTAAACATCCCGGTTTCACAACCAGTGTTTGTACTGGTATTGTCCACCAGAATTGCCTTAACGGTATTTACACTGTTGTACTCTTCTAGAACAGCAGCAACATCCTCTGCTAGAAGAACACCAGTTGCACCAATGTTGGGTATCACTCTATGGGTGAGATATTTTCTTGCAGTTCCTATCTCTCTGGTAAATGTTAAGTGGCGCTCTGGTCCCTTGCTTTTCTTAATCATTTTTTCACCATTTTCCCCTGTAACTTCCTTGTAATACAAAGTGTCCTTATCAACTCTGAAATCAAGTCCAATGCAGATAAGATGTTCATATTCCTGGACATGTTTTTGATGGCTGGTTACTTTCACTCTTGCCTTTTCTCTATCTATTTTTTATTTATCTATAATAATGTCTTTTAAATTAATGGTTGGATGAAGAAGGCCCATGTGTTATAAGTCTAATAGAAAGGCATTAGCAAGGCAAGCCCCAAGGTTAGAAGATATATCACCTCTAATCAGTTTCATAGAATATCTCGGGACTTTTAAAAGACTGTTAGGTCCCTTAGACTGTCTCCCTGGCTCAAAACTGTCATCGGTTGTTTCTTCACTGGAAGATGTCTGTGAACAGATTTCTGATGTAGAGGAAGCAACATGTGAAGAATCTTGTTGCTGTCTTTCAATTTGCCTGTCTAATCTATCTGCTTCAGCTGAATCTTTTTTGTATTTTTTGACAGCATCTTTGTCAATAGGTCCAAGTTGGAAACTGCCTTTTGGTCCTGTTTTCTCTCTCTGATCTTTTAAATATTCTCTCTCTTCAATGGGAACCTGAAATGAAAAAATGTTTATGTGTTTAATAACTGATCTAGCATACATGACAAATATTAAGGAAAATATCACAATATTATTTACTAGAAAAAGAAAGATTATCAGAAGTAAATTCATATTTTTCAATTAATTTAAATATTGAAAATTGGGACATGAATTAG
The DNA here is from genome assembly GCA_963556195.1 of Sepiola atlantica. Classification (NCBI taxonomy): domain Eukaryota; kingdom Metazoa; phylum Mollusca; class Cephalopoda; order Sepiida; family Sepiolidae; genus Sepiola; species Sepiola atlantica. The sequence goes on from OY744524.1 coordinate 44,178,916, forward strand.
TTCAATTTAAAAAATTCAAACAAAAAACAACCATAGAATTAATATTACCTTCTTGTTAGGAGGACAAGTGCAGACTATATGCCTTGTTTGTCAATTTTCTGTATTGCACTTTACAGCAAAGTCATCACATCTTAAGACAGGCAGTTTGCAGCAACATGAAGAAATGTCAAATAATTTATCCAGCTGTTCCTTAATTATTTTCACTTTGGGTGCAGTAAGAGTTTTCCTGTTAATCAGTTTGGCCCTCTTGAAGCAAAATACATTCACCCTCTGCCCTATATAATATTCCCTGTACAAAGGCAATTGTGGGTTCACTGCTTGCCAAATATTGATTATTTCCTTTGCGATCAATTTGGAAATATCACTATTTGAAAAGTGGGGATAGGTATTTTCAAGGAAATAACTAAACTAGATAACTTGTCGTAAAGTTGGGGGTTCCGTTTTATCCAAAGGACAAGATGGACCAGCAAATCTTTTGGAACTCTTACTGCGAGTTAAAACAGAACGTCCTTTTACAGACATTTTTATCTGAAAAAAAAGAAGAAAATAAATGAATAAGTCTAAAACAGTTTGATTTATATCTTCTAGTTTCATATGGCTGACAATTATGGTAAGGAGTTTTGGTTAGCTTTAGTGATAGTCTGTTAGAGTTAGGGTTAGGCTGCATCTAAAAGTGTGGCTTAAAATGACAGGACTATTTAAACAGACTCAATACTGTTTGAGTTATGGTAAAATCCTTTTTTTTACCCAATAATTTAGATTTTAGAGTGGGGAATCACTTTCCCAAATACATTTAATGTAAAATGATCACCCAATTCATGACAATCACACTAAAAATAAAAATACTCTAACATCTAAAATATTGGGTAAAACAAAACGGATTACTCTAGCGATATTATCGATAATTTTACACAGGAAAAAAATGGTCCGTAAAATAAAAAAAGTGTGTAATAACTTAAAATGCGCCAAAAATTAGTTTTTTCTGATACAAAACTGAAACATTATGGTATTTTAATACAAACTTCATTGATAAAATTTAATTTGAAACACGAAAAAACAAATAGAACAAAAATAATTTACTTACCTAAAAAATGGAAATATTTCTTGACGGAGAAAAACAAACGCGTTTGAAACGCCAGATACACTTAAAATATAAAATGATATAGATTAAACAAGCTTTTGTTCTTTCTATGTCAAATAATTAAGTTTCTTACATAAAAATACAAAATTACTAATTATTTTTACAATTAAAATCCAACAGCCGTCAATATTTCATACATTCGATATACAATAAAAAAACACGCATTTAAAACGGTGTAAATTTAAATAATACCCCCCAAAGAAAGTTCCAGCGTCACTATTAATAAAAGCATTACATTTATTTTATTTCATCATTAAAATGAAGGCATTTTTCGGTTTAATGGTGTTTTATTGATAATTAAATTAATTTGTTTTCTACTGAAAATTCACAAATCCTGAATTCCACGAGAGAAAAAAATAAAGTAATCTTTTATCGGTAAACAGTAAACAGTACTTACTAACAATCTCAATTTTGCCTTTACAAATGAATATTTTTCATTATTTATGATCCTTATTTATTTTTATTTGATTTATTGAAAATAATGTAAATAATTTTGTTGACAAAATCTTTATTAAATGATATTTACACATTTCTATTTCTCCAACGGTACGGAATGTTTTTATGGCTAGAAATATTTCACTGATCACCGAAAACACATGCGAAATCGCTAATTTTCAACCTTTAAAGTCGTTTCCTCAATTAACGGTAACGATTTGGGAAAAATATTTTGTGTCGTTATTTATCATGCCAACCCCCAACAATCATTGCCATCGCATCATCACGATTCCAAAATCGACCTGCCCTACTGCACAGTAGGACACCTATTGAGCGAAGAATCTTCACTTTCGTATTCAATGTTTTTAATGCCCTGGAGTGGTAAATTATGTTCTCCTATTCTTACTCGTTAATTCCTTCACTTTAAAGTGAATTCTAGGCAATGGCTGGTTAAGGAAGTAAAGAAAACAGAATTGACGTTTTCGTTATATCTGACTGCATGGAACGCAAAAAAGTTGATGAAATAAAATGTTCAGTTCGAAATTTACAAAAGGTAATCGATGACGGAATTAACTTAACCCTCAAACCTCGCCAATCATACACAAGAGCTCTTCGTATTTAGACAGAGAATACTACAGTCGACACGTTGCAAATATTTAAAAAATGCTATGGAAATGATCGTCCGAAACCTGTAAATAGTATAATTAACATCTTGATGTTTAAATAGCAAAGTGTAAATAATTACGTTGTAACTTTCTCGCCCACACTGTCGGTATTCGTCCGGATGTCCTGGTGATTCTATTCGGCGATTTATACGACGCGCATTCTCTCTGAGTTAGATTACGGAAGAGTTGAGGTCGTTAAACGATGCCCGGCAAATGCTGACATTCAGACACAAACAAGCTATCAAAAAGGCAAGCATTATTAACACAGTTATGATGTATTAGTTGATCAGATTATACATTGACAAACTTGTGTGAATGCACCTTCACAATTTTCTTCGACTTTGATCGCCGTTGACCTTGGAAATTCGATTAAGTTCCTTCACGCCTGCCTGGCAAGTTAGTTTTTAGAGTAGCAGGTTGTTTTCAGGGTTATTGAAGCTTCTTTTAGTGCCATCCTTTTATTGGTTGTGGAAGAATTTCTGTCTAAATGCGAAAAACTCTTGTTTATACTGAGATGGACCTTAAGCGGGCGTTGTATCAGCGGGCCATGTGGGTTTAGTTAATTATTTAGTCTTACAACCCGTTCTCTTCATCTAAAATGGTTTAAACTCGGTTCTGGTATCGGGATTTGATTTACTTTAAACCATTTTAATATGCATCTCTTACAGCGACATGGGTAGCATCAGTACTGTCCTGTTCTATATATGTTTTGACCCAGCTTTTTCCCCGATCTAATTGTCAATCAAGGCACTTCTTTCCTTAAACACGTTGTTTGAAATCAATGTTCGCCATATAAACTAATTCCTATTTTCTTGTCAACTGGTTCATTTCATTATCTGTAGATTCTCGCGTTTGATTCTAGTTCAGGAATGTCGGATATTTTAAATTATTTTTGTAAATATTTTTCTTTCATTCATATTTTAAGTGTTCAATTTTCTTCTGAACTTTCAGAGTCACATATCACGCAGTGTCATATTCTTGTTATCGCATTTCTGTTTCTGGAAATAGGTATAGACAAAGCCTAGTATCTTATTAAGCATCCAGTTTGTCAGTAACGAAGAAATACGAATCACAGAGTTTTATAAAAAATAAAATAGTTTTGTTTTCGTTTTTCTTTGTGCAAATATGAAGTAAAGTTCTTTCGTATATAAGTAACGACTCTGTTGCCAGTCATCCTCAAATTAAGGTCAGGTAAAATGGAGAAAAAGCGAGTTAACTCAAAGGAAATTATAACCATGTTTACGAAGGATTGTAAAGTTGTGTTCTCAACTCTCACTTCTGCATTCGTTCTTGTGTGACTTTGTTCCGTATTCTAGCGATAAGACATGATCGTGCCTTCCGTGATTCCCAATGTTCACTCCCGGCGAATATCAGCGTTTTGTTCCTCACTCAATTTCTCTAAAACATCCGACACCTACACAATCACATTTAATATTTATAATCTGCTATAGGTCTAAAATGCAACCTGTTACGTGTATGTCTACATTGAAAGCGGTGATGACCGGATGTGATTGGAGTTGAACTTCGTTTTCCGATTTCACAGCCATTACGCAACTTATGCTCTCAAGATTAATCGGTGTGGCAACAGTCGCACCAAAGTTGAGATTCGAACCCTGGACATAGTCACTACATAAAATGACACTCTAACGCTCTACCCTTTGATCTAATTTACCTGTTGCTTTGAATACAATAAGTATACATGACTTATAAACGAAACTGAAATCATTTGTTTACCTTTTCACGATGTTAGTACCATAGAAGATTCAATTATTTTTGCAGAAAAATCCTCTTTACGCTTACATGGAAACTATATTTTCTTCCATCAGATTGCTCCACATTAATCAACGATTAAAGTGAAGCTCGATTGTTAAATAGACATTTCAGTATCGAAAACTGTTAAGGACGTGTAATTTATTAACGAAAGAAAAATAAATTGACCGGCCGAATCTATTTACTTGTAATTTCAAAAGATTTGAAATACAAAAACGCCCTTCTTCTTGAAGCTTTCGTAAAAAGATGACATACATTCGTAGACATTGATTAGACAGATGGGATGAAGATGAAAAAATAAATCACCTTTTAATGTTGTTTTATTTATTTGATGCTTTGAGCTGTCAGAAAGACTTGTCAATCAAATGGCAGCCAAACAAAGTAGACACTTAATTGTTGGTTGTCCCATCGATATTTTCTCTATTATATTGCGTGCGTTTCATTATGGATCGAGAACTTTCTCTTGTTATCATTATTTTACCAGATTAGCCGGACCGAAATAACCTATGTGGACATCTGCATATAAAAAATATCTACGACTGGTTGGCATACTTGAATAAAGATAATTTCATTTTTTTGTTTGTTCATCCGTACATCAAAAGTTCTTTATATAATTTGAATACAATTCTTTCAAAACTGTCTTTAAATGTCTCGATTATTTGAATGACCTTATTATTTACCTCTTCTGTATGTAAGATGTTAGACAAAAGGCCAGGTGGGGTTTTAAAATGCCCCAGAAAAACCGTCGGCTTCCCTCCTAAGGCATTCCAATATACTAGTAGAATAACTCTCCCAGGACGGGTACAAGCAATACATATCAAATTAGTTTTAAATGTTAATGTTTTTCTTTTTTTCTTTGGTTGTGGCCTTCGTAAGTAAGGCCTGTTCACTGAAAAGTGATATCATGCTAGTAAGTAACAGGCGAAATCATTCGAATAGTCAGTTTGTCGATAATGAATTAGAGTTTAAAAAAGCATTAGAAGCTTTTAAAATTGCATCTAAAATAGAAAAGAAGGTAACATGATTCGATTTATACTGAAACTTAACTTTATTCAATATAAATAAAATAAACAAGAATTCAAAATTAATAATCAAGCTGTGTGTTATTGTTGCGTTGTAATTTTAAAGACTAAATTTCGTTTATTATTTTTATTGTGAACAATTTGGAAACATGTACGCATGTAACACATTATAATGTGTTACATGCGTACAAACCTCAAAGTATTTTTATCTCATTATAAATTTACAAATGATTTTCTGAAACTATAGATACTATTAAATGGCCAACTTTGCTCGATTAATATCCAACGTAAATGATATTTCTTTCTTTTAATTATGACATCATCAACTTTCTACAAAAGGTGACCAAAATGTCCTCGAGTTATTTTAAACAAAATAATTTACTCATTATACATTTATTTACTAGCCGAATAAAATGTTAAAATTTCTTTGAAATCACATAAATCCTTGATTTCTTTTTATTATTTAAAAAATGTGGTAGTTTTAATATTTCAATGTACGCGCTCTTTATTCAATGTTGATGTAGTTATATATACGTTTCAAAATTATTTTAAAACTAAGAACAGTTTATATCTATAAATCGGATTTTGTTTCGTCCTGTTATTTGATAAACGGTCTGAAGAATATGAACGACTCTGATTGCTCAAAGGTGTTTGGAGAGATAGAGGCATTTTAAAATAGTCAGCAGTGAAGTTAAACTGATTGGAAGCCTTAGCGTTCGGGCACCCACGTGAGCTATCTACTCGTAGGGGCGACTAGATGAAACAATGATAATCACAGGTCATCAAAATCTTTTATGCAACCAACCAACTCGATAATGATGGTTTGTAGAATTAAATAAATTAATATCATGGGCATTCAACATTGTTCGTATTCACTTATTCATCACAAGACAGCTTCACGTTGTATAAAGATGGCGACTCAAAACTGGTCAACACATGTTAGGTTCATATTAAACGACTCACATGATTATGAGGAAATAAGTAAAATTTATTCTAATATTTTCTGGGATCAGCAGATTGCTCAACACACTAAATACGTAATAATTGAAACATGCGCCATAAAGGTCTCAGTGTGAACATCTTGAAACAAATAACACTCCTTCTTATCAAACGAAATGTTTGAATCAATTTTAATATTGTAACTGAATACAATTATGTTGGAAAAGGTTCAAAAGGAAAAAGTATTTTAATGTTTTTCGTGTTTTACAATTGGAATCTAAGTCTTTCAAGCAGGCTCTTATACAGGATCAAAACGAATTACCAAATGTTAATCCTATTGAATAAATATAATTTGGCCATGATCAAAGTGTAGTATCTGTTCCGATGGATACTGCATGCTGTCCTGTGCAGTTCTAGGAGGTCCACCCTCCCAGGCTTTACCTCCCCTCTTTGGGGAGGAGTAAGTTTATTGCTTACTGCCTGGAGCACCCCTACCGGGGAATGCCGACGGGGCTGCCCAGGCAATTGTTAAACAGTCAGAGTGCTCACCTTCTCGAGCGCTGGCTTATCAAATCCCACTTTCCCGACCTTGTGTCACATCTTACCGCTGTAGGAGGTAGATAAATTAAAAAAAATATATAACATCAGTTTAAAAATTAAAATAAAAACAAGTTGATTGTTTTCCTTTTCTTCACTGGTGTTTATGTTTATATTAACGGCTAATCCCAATATATGTTATTCCCATTATTGACATGTTTCCAGGTTCACAACATGTCAACCATTCTACTTCCCAGCTGCCTTAGTGTGCCTTTTATTGTGTTCAGTAACCTTCCGCGAATTTTAAACTGAACCTTCCATTTTAGCTACTTTTATAGACTCCTAAATTGAAAGATTCGATTACTGTCGGTAATTTTGGTTCAAAGTATGCAATTTATCCTTATCTGAATTAGGAAAGCGGAATAATGTTATTTGTTGATCCCTTTTTGTTCAATCAATGTCATATATATATATTTATCATACAACAACCCAGTCTTTTAATTAACTTAAATTCTGCTATCGATCTATGCAGTTTAACTTATGCTATCGATGTATTCACTTTAATTATTCGTCAAATTAAATACTTAAGAGAGAAATTTAAAAAGAAGTTCGACCAAAAACTATTTTGCAAAGGGTGTAACTTTACTTACCGGATCAAAAAAGTATATTATTTAAATATTACATAAATTATTCTAGAGAAGTATATACGACCCGTATCATTGTAAAAAAATCTTTCTGATACTTTATTCTTCTTAAAATAGCCTCGAGTATCGAATGTTTATTGACTTCCATATGAAACCCCTCAAATGTAATGTCCTCATAATGTTTAGGTCACGAAATCACATGTTTATAATATTTAGAAATTCAAGTTTCCTGTTATTCTGCCGTTTTCACTTGAATATCTTTGATTCATATCTTTTTTTCTGTATTCTATTTTGCTTGTGATCTGAAACAAAACGTCGCCAATCAGTATTACAAGAAAGAGAGAGAAGAAGAGAGAAAGAGAGAAGAAGAGAGAAAGAGAGAAGAAGAGAGATAGGGGGAGTGGGAGAGACAGTTCGATATTTTGCTCTCTTCCTCCTCTTTCTACTCTTCCAATTCTCGCTTCGTTTAGATGTTATCTTCAATACGCCGACAGCGGCACGAAAAACAGAATATTCATAAGATGTTTTTTCTTAATGAAATTGAAATTAGCAACCGAAACAAAACAAAACAAGACAATAATATTAATAATAATGGTGACATTAATATTAATAAATTAATAATTCAAACGATTTCTTCTCATTTCGCAGAGTTTGAAAAATATTTTCATTTCAAATAATGAATCGTTTCTAATTTAATAACTAAAGCGGAAATGGGATGAAATGAGATTTTTTCAAAATTACGACTTGGAGGTGCAGGTGACACCCACTACACTTGTAGTCTTATACATCTGGACCGACAGTTGATCCCACCTCGATTTTCACGTTTTGTTATATGTTCTTGTCTTAATTATCTTAATACTGATGGCTATTAATACAATATTAATTATATTCTAATTTGTTTTGCAGCAACAATTTTACTGCAACGACGACTACGAATACCATAATTAATAATGACTGGCTCAAAACTACAAACGTCGGTGATTTCTGGTCTTGCACATGCGGAAAGATATTCAGTATTTATTTAAGGAGTATTCATGATTGCCCAAGTGCTCTTTATGCTACTTTTGTTTTATAGTTTATAACTATTTATTTTTGGGGGATATGAACAGTAGTGGTGTGGTATTAACATTATTAACCATCGAGGATACTTTATGCCAAAGGTAGTGCAATTCTGTTGGAAATGTTGGGGCCTATAAGTGATTAGTACACAGACCTACAAAAATGATGAATAACTAGTGACAACATATTAGACGCAAAGGGTAGTTTTTATCGACTCTGTGCAAAACGGAACAGCGCCAGGGTACTCGTAAGTATTGAAGATTGCTAGAAGAGGCATGTAAAAGAACTAGAGAAATATATAACAAAAAAATAGAGAAAGACTGATTATCGCCGCTATAAATAAGCGAAGATGAACAATATAAAAAACAGAGAAACATAAAATATAAAAACAAAATGTGAAAAGAAACAATTACACGTACTATTTAAAGACAGGCCAAAGAAATTGCGCTTGTATTGAATAGTTCTGTACTAAGTAGGTACTGCGTTTCGTAATCATAATTTTCATCATGTAAGCCGTAAGCTCAATTTGTATAACACGTGTATATTTCTTTTATTGTTTCCATTATTTTTGTAACCCTTTATTGGACAAAAGAATATACTTGGTAACTTCATTTCTCAAGTCGCGTCTTCACTGAGTTTAAACAAATGAATCTTCATTATTTCTGCGGGATTCTCAAAATATTGTTGTGTGACAGATTATTTGGAAAAAGTAGAGATTCATCGGTAAAACTGAAAATAAAAAAAATGATAAGATTAGGGTTAAGATTAATTTAATATATAGAATCAAGATAGAATTGATAATACTAACATATTGTATCTGCATGATATGACAATGAAATATCTGTTCGATTTTACTACACTTTTTCCCCAAACGTTTCGCTATGTTCTGTCATTTCTCGACCTACCTTCTCATGATCGGCAAATGCAGTGATATCTTCTCAACCCTTTTTTGTTGTTGTCAGCTATTACCTACTTTCTCTGTCTTCCTGCTTCCCCTCGGGGTTGAGATGTAACCTGCCTCTTCTGTAAGCTATAGTGACAATGGGACACAATCCAAGTGTCGCTATAGCTTACACACGAGGCACCTTCTCTCTCTTCCTTTTAACGCCCCCCCCCTTTATCTCTCAGTTCAATCTCCAGCTCTGACCACTTTTGGCGTCACTCTTATGGCGCGAAAACCCGCTTCCTCATCTTAAGCCGTCTCCACGCCAGTTGAAATCGTCTTCCCGCCAGTTGAAATCTCCCCCAGCCCTTTTTATTCTTCAAAGGGTGATTCCTCCAAGGATGGAGCAAAGATCGAAAGAAATGATGACAGGGCACACCGCCCGGATTATAATCTAACGGGTGACTACCTTTACAAAGACTCCCTTCATGGGAGTATAAACTAAGAGTAACTCCCCAAGCGGGGGAGCTATCACAAGCAGATGGGGCATACCGCCTGGAAAAAGATAAGACTTATATTCGTACTGATAATGTTCTAGATTTGTGTGTAGTTTTGAGTTTAATGCGAAACTAATGTTCTCTTTATTTTAAAGTAAGACTAGAGAAAAACTCAAAAATATTCTTTTATAGACTTACAAATTATGATTCTGTATTTTGCTGCATATATTAGGTTGGTGCAAAAACAATGGCGTTTTTCGACGTTCAACTTCAAAAGACCATAACTTCTTTAATACCAAACTTTATTAATCAAAATAAGTACCATTAGAATCAACACATTTTTGCCAACAGGAAACAACTTTACTTATTCCATTATCATAAAAATCCAGAGTTCTGGAAGCGATGAAGTCATTGAAGGCCGATTCGGCATCATCTCGGCTTTTGAAGCATTTCTCGCGCAGGAAGTTGTCGAGATGCTTGAAAAAGTGATAATCGGTGGGCGAGAGGTTCGGTGAATATGGCGGATGAGGCAAAGTCTCGTAGCCCAATTCGTTCAGCTTCTGCAGGGTCAGTTGTGCAACATGCGGACGAGCGTTTTCATGGAGGAGAATTGGTCCCTGCATATTGACTAATCTCGTGCGCATACGGTGCATTTCGTCAATTTGTTGGCACTACTTCTGCGCCGTAATCGTTTCGCCCGTATTCAAGTAGCTGTGATGGATGAGACTGGTCGCAGACCACCAAACAGTCACCATAATCTTTTTTGTGTGCAATTTCGGCTTCGAGAAGTGTTTTGGAGCTACGCCGGCACTCAACCACTGTGCCGAACGTCGCCGATTGTCATAGAGGATCCACTTCTGATCACACGTCACAATTCGCTTGAGAAATGGGCAGTTTCTGTTGCGCAGCAAGAGCGTAGAAGACACCTCAAAGGGACGAGTTTTTTTTAATTATCGTTCAATTCGTGTGACACCCATTTATCCAGCTTTTTTGACTTCCCTATTTGCTTCAAATGGCGAACGACTGTGGAGTGGTCCACCTCGAGTTCATCAGCAACTACTCGTGTGGTTTTGCGAGGATCGGCTTCAATTAAGGCTTTCAGATCTTCGTTATCAACCGCAGTCTGCCAGCCTTGACCGTCTTCATCTTCGAGGCTCTCGTCACCATTGCGAAATATCTTGGACAACCTTTGTGCTGTACGTTCGTTAGTGGTTCCTTGGCTAGACGCATCATTGATGTCACGAGATATTTCGGCAGCTTCTCGGCCTAGTTTGAGCTGGAACAAGAATATCGTGCGGACTTCAATTTTGCCAATGTTGTCGAAAAGCCTGCAAAAGCAATAAATGAAGAGATTCAAGATGGAAACGAATAACACGATTCGATAGAGCGAAAAACGCGCTTTAAAATGACCTATAACAACGCTATATTTATCAATAAATTAATTCAGAAAACATATATAAATATAACATATGTGAGAAAACCCCATTGTTTTTGCACCAACCTATTAATAGATACTAAAGGGGCGGGTTATTTTGTTAAACGGTTTATCGACCTTCCTTATTAGTTATGCTGAACATTTGTTATACCCAGGCAAGGCTGCGTACATCTGCTACTATTGTTATATCTTAGTTAATTATACGAAATGCTGAGATAGGTTTGATTTGTTTAGATTTATTTTTAATTAATACATGAACGAAAGTGCTGCACCATATTTGGCCATACATTCATTGGAGAAAGTCACAGAAAGAATAAAGTCTTATAATATTGTCCAATAACATTTTAAGGTTGAAATTGTAATTTTTCAAGTATTTCAATGAGTGGCCCCTATAAGAGGTCAGCCCGTAAACTATCCCTTTTTGTTATTTGATTACACCGCCATTTCCTAAACCATTTTATTTGTTTCTTCTCATATGATCATGTTTTTTTTTAAATTTAGGTGATGGCTAACATGCAAGCCTGGTAGAATTTCCATATAGAACTAATTAAAATTGCATAAATATAATGTTAAATAGCATTTTAAAGAAATGATTTAATAGTTTAATTCTAAACATCTCTACAATTTACCAAAAGCATCCTTCACATTCAAACACAAATACGAATGATGAGAATTAATAATTTAAATAACGAAGTTTAATAATCATAATAGTTATTCGCAAATATATGAACTTGCCGGATGCAACAATGTAATATGTTGTAATTCTCGACTATTTTAAACGGTTTCTCATAAATGTATTCTCGAAGTTGTTTTTATATGCATGCAAATAAAAAATAGAATTAGAAATCTATTATACATGACAATAATCTTTTGAAAATAATTATACAATAAAATATTTTCTCTCTGGGCTTTTACAAGATATAAATTGTACTGAAACATCATATAAACTGACCAAAATCATTATTTATATCAAACTATCGAATATTTTTCCATTTTTTCTATACATATATAAATAAAAATAATTTGGATTAACTCCGACAAAATATTGAGGATAATTGAAAAAGTATCACAATACATCATGTAAATAGCTTATATTTCATCCGTATTTTAGTCGAAGGACTTCGCCCGGATAAGTTTAAATATGAAAAAAAATACAAATTTGAAATAAAGATACTAGACATGATCAGATAAAAAAGAGGGGAATCGACAAAACTACAGACAGAAGAAGCAGACAAAAACAACAAATAGGATTGAAGAAGTAGGTGCAGCAATGTTTCAAAATTAAAATAAAAATGTGTAGACGTCTTATGCGAAAAAAATTAAGACAAATGAACGTAGTTTCTTACATATTCACAGAATATTTCCCGGGGCATACGAAAACTATCAGATGTTGACTTCACATTTAAACACATCCGCCAAGACAGTTCGTACTTATCTCCATCGAATGAATATAAAAAGGTACTGTGACCAAAAACAGTGACCAAAAGAAACCGTAAACATACTCAATCCCCACTAGAACGTTTTGGGATAAACGACTGGCTGTGAGGATGTATTTAAAACGGACATGACGTCACGTGACTCAGAAGAAAAAGAGTGATAGCAAGTGGTAGTCCCTTTCGAAGCACACAAGGCGTCGCAGTATAATAATATGGACTGAAACAGTTTTAACTAATTTGTGATTTCAATCTCTCTCTTTATTTCTTGGTTTGTGTCAGTAATTTGGAAAGAAGATCGCGTTGAATAAATGACTCGCGACCTTCCATCAGATTTGTGTCGAATTAGTATTTTTTAAGGTATAAATTTAAAAAACATTACTTACATGACAGGCATTTCCTCAGTCTGAAAGGATCACAGCAGAAGCGCATACTAGAAGAACAACCAGCAACCAAGGTATGAATAACCATTGTGCATTTTAATGTTTCTGTAATGATGACGGCAACTCGGTTGCAGCGTGTATAACACGAATATGTAACAGATTATATGCTTCAATTTCTTAATATTTTCACATATTTATACATTGCATAAATCTATTTTTTGTTTACGATTAGTTTCGTCGGCGTGTATTCTGTAAACGAATAGTATATATATATACGATAGTTTCTATTCAACCCATAGATGGAATCTTGACAGATACTATCACTCAAAGTCAGAGTGGACCTGGGAGTAATGGAAACTAAGAGATGATTCCTATCTCACAAAAGCTCCCAAATTAGGAGACTCATCATTAGATGTTGTTTTGTTATATGGCCAGGACGGTAAAGAGATGGCTTAAGAAATAGGGGAGGCAGAAAAAAGTAGAAAGGGTAACCACCGCGACGACGACGACGACGACGACGACGACGACGATGATGACGATGACGATGATGACGATGACGACTGCTGGTCAGAGTGGACATTTTAATGGAATAGGTTAGTATACATCACTGAGTAATTATATGATAATTAAAAATTTTTTAAATGAACTTTAATAATCGTAATAATGATTCAAAAATACATGAACCTTTCGCCTTTATTTAAAATGTTTTGTCATAAAATGTATTATTAAAATTGCATACAAATAAAATAATAGAATTATAATTATAATTGTATAATAAAGGGTTATATTTATTAAACCTTGTGTTGAAAAATAATTATATAAACTATAATTCGCTCTTACTGTATTAAGAGATGAAGACAAGAAAGAAAGAAATGAAACAAAAGAAAAAGTTAACAAACAAATAGAAGTAGGAAAAAGCCAATGAAAAAGCAAAAAAAAAAAAAAATTAGACCGAAAGGAAATAACGAAGAATTACCGACTGACTGACAAGGATAACTTGGAAAATCCTCCGATCTATAATAAAGACCGACGTGCGTATGTATATAAATATATATATATATATATATATATATATATATATATATATATATATATGTGTGTGTGTGTGTGTGTGTGTGTGTGTGAGTGAGTGTGTGAAAATATAACAGCAACGCTAAAACGCTTCTTAGAAGCAAACGGAATAAACCGATGTTTTAGAAAAAGGGAACTGTTATTTCTGAGATATCAACATATATATTGTCCATCTTTCCGGACTTTAATCGACAGTAAGTGATAGATACATAGACAAATGTGAAATATATAACTAAGTTTTATTGAAGAAGAATATTACTTTAATTGTCTTTCACAACCTATGTATTTTATTTTTGTTTACCTTTCACCGCTAAAGCCTCTATCGCATTTCAGACAGCCTCATATATAGAATACACACACACACACACACACATATATATATATATATATATATATATATATATATATGTGTGTGTGTGTGTGTGTGTGTGTGTGTATATATATATATATATATATATATATATATATAACTGTAAAAGCTCTCGACTATAGCCTCTGTGGTCGAGGCTTCGAATTATGCTAAAGTCTGTCACGCTGATGAGCCGTATACCGGCGAATCACGCATTCGAAGATTATTATATATATAATCTTTCGTTACATGAGTAAAAAACATTCCGAGCGAAACTATTTCAAGTATTTAGGGAAAGGAAAAAATAAATAGCAAGTCAAACAACTTTCGCCGTCTGAAATGAATTCGGAACATAATCCTCAACTTTATATCCATAATGAGACGGGTTCTTTTCTCTTTTACTTTGATTTCTCCATACTGATAGATACGTTTTCTTATTTAGGTGTTTACTTTCCAGTTTGAGACGTTTTCTTATTTTCTTATTTCGTTTTTTTAACATCACACATTGGCATGTTATTTCATATTACTATTAGTGTTAACACTGACGAAGCATATTTTTTCCATCATTTTTGACGGGCGATGTGCACTCATCTAAAAATAATAAACACTCTGTCACTCATCTAAGTGTTAACTGGACTTTTGAAATGTTCTCGTAATGACTACTGGTCGACGAATCTAGTATCACGTATGGGAATCCAGCTTCTGCGATAGAAGATAAATTGTTCAGACACTAAACACAAACTTTGACACTAAACACAAACTTTGAACATTCTTTCATAAAAAACAGAAAGTTTTAGCGAATCTCGAAACGTTATGGATAATTTTAGAATAACGAATTATTGTCAATCGTCAATCGTCAATCGTCACGACGGATAAAGATTTATGAGAAAAATTCAATTTTAAATACGTTTCAAAGTAAATAAAAAAATCATTTCAGTTCAAAATGTACCATTTCAAACGAGAAATCGATTCTATCCCAGAAGCGAAATAGGCGAGATCTTCCAATAGACTTGAACAGAAAATCCGGTTTCTCGGCAAAGTGTGGTTTTCTTTTTTGTCGAACAAAGTAATTTAGAAAATAAGGTCATCAGCAAGCGACACTTAATCTTAACGAATCAGCTATCATTTTCAGGCCAATCTGCCTGCCATTGGTAACCCAAATAACGTAATTGATGGCCTCCACAAAACCTCCATCTCAATTCCAGTAAAGACGGAAGTAGCGAAAGATCTGGAACGCTGAGCATTTGATGAAATAGCGAAAGATCTTCTGGAAGGCGTCATTCAACTCGAATCGCACATTATCAAAGGCAATCAAAGCTCATTTTGCCAAAGAGTTTCCATGATTTATCGTCTAGAACGGGAATATAAGGAGTTGAAAATGGCGTAAGGGTCCGAAGGGGGCTTGTATCAGCTAACATTTCTATTTTATAATGATACAAATGTTACATGGTTTAATTGGATCTGTTAGTGATTAAACAGTTATGTTCGAGTATCTCGTCATGTGAATATTTACGTGTGTGTGTGTGTGTGTGTGTAATGTATGCGCCTATATAAATAAATATGTGTTGATAGCTTGATAAACATGTTTGTTTATATATTTATAAGTATTAAATTTGCAACTCATACCACATGTCCCAACATTACACTGGGTTCATGTTCATATGAGAGAATGACCAGATGTTGCTTTTACGATAGTTTAGCTTTTATTTGAATTATTTTCAACGAAATAATTCAGAAGAGTGTAAAGTGTTGATGTAATAGTGTTGTGAGAAACAAATCCCTTCTTAATATATATTAAATAAAATATTTCAGATTTGCATTAAATTTGATAAGATTCCACGAAGTTTTCTGCATATGTGTATATGTGTGTTGCGGCATCACAATTAAACGGTTGATCTAAAAGCCAAACTAACCTCAAATTTTGAATCAGTACCTTTGTTCCTATGTCTATATCGATGTCAGAAGTTCTTGAAACTTTTAAAACTCATTATTCCAAATAATAAGTACGTAAAAATAACATTAGAAACAAATGTTCTGACATTTTTATCGCTCCACTTCCAAACCGACTGAAAAAAACGACTACCAGTAAGAAAAATAAACAAAATAAACATATAAAAATAAGTCAGGGTATTTTTAGTTTTATAATCGTACATATTTAATATATCTTTTATTCATCAAAACTGGAACTTTTAAAAAACATGTTTATTTATAATAATCATTAGTTTGTATTCGCTCTCTTCCCTTTATATGTTTAATATTGACCCAACAGGTCTTCAGATGAGAAAGAGGGAGTGAAACGAGAGGGAAAGACACTTTGGGGCAGTATTTATTTTGTTTGTTTTATTATTAAATATATAAATTATTTTTTGTTAATAATCATTCGTTTGTATCTCAGTTCGGGAGGAGGGGCAGTATAGTATCTGCCTGCTGTCCTGATACCATCCTCCCAGACATCACCATCTCCTTTTTTTATATGTCTATTGTTATGAGACAATCCTCCTAGGCATCCCATCTTCCTATAGAGGAGTACTGTAGTGAATATTCGTTTGTCATGATGCCATTCTCCCAGGCATTTCCTCTTCCTTTAAAGGAGGGCGTAATGTAGTATATGTTCTGCTGTAATGATACCACCCTCCAGGCATTACCATTTTAAGGTGTCCGGTGGAGTAGTTCTGTTGTTATGAGACAATCCACCCACTTGTTAACTCCTACTTTGGGAGGTCGTGACATATGTTCGTTCGGGGAATGGCATGTTGGCGCAGTGGTTAACGACACAGACTGGGGACATAGGTGTGCCGGGTTCAAAGTTAGTTCGTTCCACAGAAGCACTTTCATCAAAACTCACACCTGACCTTGTGTCTAACCTCCTGGAGAGGAGGTAAATAAAATACCTATGCCCAGGCTAGTAAAAATTTGCGACTGGAGGGAGTATATATTTTCTAGTATTACTAATAGAGATTTGGTATCTATATTTCTGAAGTCGAAACTATACGTTAATAGTATATGGAGATTTGGTATCTGGCTGTCTGAAGCCGAAACTATGCTATTACTATTTTTTAATGCTTAATTCAGTTTACTATACTATTTCTGACGAATATACTATATTGTAATGCTGAATTGACGGAGGCGAGTGGTGTAGTATCTGTTCTGTTGTCATGATACACTCCTTTAGGAAATTACCTCTTCATTTGAGTGATTGTGTAATATGTGTTCGTTCGTCATAATACCAGTCCGACAAGCATTATCCCCTCCTTTATGAACGGCGTTAGTATAGTATATGGTGTGTTGTAATACTACCATCCTTCCAGGAATTACCTCCCCCTTTTTTCGGGTAGGTGGATAGTGTACTATCTCTTCTATAGTCATCAAACCATCCTCCAAGGCATTACCTCCTTCTTTGAAGATAATGTAGTATATATTCAGTCATCATGATACTATCCCCCAAGCATTACCTCCTCTTTTACGGACGACACTGTATTATATATAATATTATTACATATATATACTCATATTATAAAATAACATTTTGCGTATATTTTTTTTATTTCGGTATTTACCTCAACAGTGCACAATACCTAAGTAGAGCTTAGTAGTAGCATAAAATATACTTAAGGCAAGTAAGCTACACATAAACATTTGGGCGCAGCTTACTTGTCATATATATATATATATGTACATATGTATGCTATATACATATATATAATATATATAATATACTAATATATATATAAAATATATACATATATATAAAATATATACATATATAAAATATATTCATATATAAAATATATTCATATATAAATATATATATAATATATACATATATATATATATTATATTATATACATATATATTATATATACATACATATAATATATGTACATATATATAATATATGTATATATATATATATATATATATATATATATATAATTTCGTTAGCCATATATTTCTCTAAATATGTGCACATACAAGCATATCTATGGAGGGAATTAGCTTAAGTGGAGTAATGAAAACGTTTAAATGTAATTTAGTATATTTTATTGTCATAAGTGGCGCCATTCGTGTTTTAATGTGGCGGCTAACACCAGCTGCTCACGCACACACACACACACACACACACAATCAGTCGACGATACAAACCCATAACTGTTATAAGTTATTTTTAAATGCTTTCATTTCTGTGTTTTTTAGCAATTTTTTCTCCGGGCATCCTTTTAGTCTTGAAAGACAATGGATACCCCTTGTTAGGGTTCTGCGCGAAAAGCCTACAGCAAGGGTTGCGAAATTACCAATCAAATATCTCCTGAACGGCCATTGCTTGTGTTTAGTAGCTAGGAAAAGTACAGTACAACTTAAACCAATGCCGGGATAAGCGTCGAAACACTGTTGATAGTTCGGACCTTTCATCTTCTGTGGCTAGTCACACAACAAAGGCGTAAACGTCTAGTCTACCTTACAGCATAATCCAGAATGGAGTGAGGGTATTTTGATATTGAGGGTATTAGTACAGTAGCTTAGACAGAACTCGCACTCGGGTTGCCGAGCCCACGGTTTACGCATCTAACCACTACACTACTTGAGCATATGTGTGTGTCCTACTGAAGAGCCCAAAGAAGTGTGAAACTAGAATCAAGATTTCCAGATTGTTGTCTGTATGTCATATTGTGAAAAATAATTAAATATATATATAAGTTAGATATGTGTATATATGTATATATTTGTATTACATGATTTACTCTAAACCTAATCGATCATTATCAATTTTCGAACACAGCTGTTAGGTGCAAGTGGTCTTAATGTCGGCTATATTTAATTTAATTTATTTTTATGCAAAGAGATTAAATAAAATTGGAAGCACTTTGTACAAATTCAGATATCTCTGATTTTTGTAAAATTTTAACAATAGGTATTAAACATCAATTAATAAATATTCCCCAAATTTCAGTTTCTTTATGAAACCTAAAATGGGGAATAATGTATTTCAGATGTGCATTTTATTTGCTCTATCGTTGTTAAACACCAGTCAAGAAAGATTTCCATAAATTTCAATTTCTATAAGTTTTAAAATTTAGACATTTTCTAGAATTAAAAGCATATCATGGATTGTGATCAACATTGGAATAGGAATTCTAGACATAAGAATTAGTATCATTATATATTTATTTAAATATTCGTAAGGGGATATAAAAGTGGTGCAAAACTATTCTGTTTGGGGAATTCATTTATGCTCAACATATTTGGCACCGGGAAATACTTTTTTATGATAATGTCTGGATATTTTCGCAATTGGGGCAAGGCTTGTTTTGGATAGGACAAACCTTGTATATGAATTAAAAAGCCCATTGGGAGACTGTGTCCCCGATGGCGAAAAATATTTATACGTTGGCTTGACTACTACAACTTTGTCGACGAGGTTAACAATGCATTTCCATAGCTCAGCACCTTATTAATCAGTATTCCCGCCCCCGGCCAAGTACTAAAACTCTGAGTAGAAAATACCACAATACCAGAGCAAATCAATAATAAACAAAAACTCTATGTATTAGAAGCCTTATACAACAAAACAAAAAACTAGCCATTAACAGAATCAACTTTGATATTAGCGATATCATTGTAAAATGTTTATAGTTCTAACTATAGTTCTGTATTAACAATATAATTCCCGCCAAAACTACATATTAATATTAACATTAAAATCATGGTCTTTATCTGATTCCCCTGAAGATGGACCCGGTTAAGCCTGAAAGTACTTAGGGCACCTACAGTTCATCGGCCATTTCCCCCCCAAAACAAAGACCCTAATTCGGCTGATTGAAAAGATATTCAGAAATAAGTTGTCTGTCATATTCAACGACATTTCACTTTTGATCATCGGATAAAACTAAAAGCGTTAAAACTAAGTGAATTTCATTACTCTCTTTCTCTTTCTCTCTCTCTCTCTCTCTCTCTCTCTCTCTCTTTCTCTCCTTATATATATATATATATATATATATATATATGTTTTAAATAATAACGTGTTTTATACCTACAGACGACGTCGTTTCAGGTTTTCTATCTTCATCAGTGCGCATGGGCTCGAACACAGTTCGTAGATTCAGCCTAGAATCACATGCTATTGATAAATAAATAATAGATTTTACATCAAACAGGATGTTTTAGAGTAAAGATTTCGTTTGAAACTATGTTTTGCGCAAAAAGATTTCGTATTACATGAATTTATAAAATCAAAATCCACAAACACTGGGACACAAAATATTCTACCCTTTTCTTCAGGAGTGAGACTGCTTTTAGGCAGTATCATCATACTCACTTTATTACTGAGAATCTTATAGAAAGCGATGGTCGCAATAGTGACTTAGCACTTACATGTCCAATTGCGGACTTTCTATGCATAAAAAAGAGGGGTTGTAGAGCATTAAACTCTAAGCTGAAAATGGTGTATTTCCTGTAATCTTAATGAAATTCAAACTACACGCAAAGCCCATCAAAGTGAAAGCTCATCAATGACTTTGAAAGTTTTAGCAAATTTCAATCAATTTTAGAGCCCTTCATGGGGCTTTAATTCTACTAAATCATAAGTTACCTAAACTCATAACTAAGCCTTACTTCCACACGATGTTCACCATGGGATTAGGTATTTCAATGGCTTTGAAGTATTTTCGTGGCCGACAACTTTACACTTATTAAAGGCTCAAACTTGAGCCCATTACGCCGAATCCGTGTTTGGTC
This sequence comes from Sepiola atlantica, assembly GCA_963556195.1. Taxonomy (NCBI): domain Eukaryota; kingdom Metazoa; phylum Mollusca; class Cephalopoda; order Sepiida; family Sepiolidae; genus Sepiola; species Sepiola atlantica. The sequence goes on from OY744524.1 coordinate 44,199,911, forward strand.
GGGTGCTCTTGGTGGTATATTCTAATGCAAATAAAGAAATCCCCAAAAATAGGTATGTGTTTACGGACGATGATGGTTTACAAAGAAGGCGAAAGAAATGCTCGGGTTATTTGATGAAGAATGCACTTAAATCTGCCTTGAATCTACACTAGTTCCTACCCAGTCTTCCGTGTGACGTCGAAATGTCTTTATGACAAACAAATAAAAAGCAGCTTTACCACCCACGAAATAAGGAAGTGGGACGTCTGGAATAGGAAAATAATTATCATAATTGTCGGGCGGTGTTTATACCTCATCACTCGTCACCCCTTCCTCTTGCCGCCCTCCTTTGCACGGCTAATTGCTAATGTGATGATTACTTCCATATGCACAGTAGAAAAGGATTAATGTTGTTGATCGTGTTGAGTTCGAATCGTTTTCTGACGAATAAAATCCATTTACAATTTGCCAGCGTGACCGATTAACGAAACATAACATCAGGAGATAATCTGCTATCACAACTAACAAAAGAAATATTCCACAACTTTATAGAAACGTTGCTAATTCGTTACTTTAACGTTTATTTTAACAAAAGAAATATGCCACAACTTTATATAAACGTTGCTAATTCGTTACTTTAACGTTTGTTTTAACAAAATAAATATGCCACAACTTTATATAAACGTTGCTAATTCGTTGCTTTATCGTTTATTTTAACAAAAGAAATATGCTACAACTTTATATAAACATTGCTAATTCGTTGCTTTAACGTTAATTTTAACAAAAGAAATATGCTACAACTTTATATAAACGTTGCTAATTCGTTACTTTAACGTTTATTTTAACAAAAGAAATATGCCACAACTTTATATAAACGTTGCTAATTCGTTGCTTTAACGTTTATTTTAACAAAAGAAATATGCTACAACTTTATATAAACGTTGCTAATTCGTTACTTTAACGTTTATTTTAACAAAAGAAATATGCCACAACTTTATATAAACGATGCTAATTAGTAACTTTAACGTTTATTTTAACAAAAGAAATATGCCACAACTTTATATAAACGTTGCTAATTCGTTGCTTTAACGTTTATTTTAACAAAAGAAATATGCCACAACTTTATATAAACGATGCTAATTAGTTACTTTAACGTTTATTTTAACAAAAGAAATATGCCACAACTTTATATAAACGTTGCTAATTCGTTACTTTTACGTTTATTTTAACAAAAGAAATATGCTACAACTTTATATAAACGTTGCTAATTCGTTGCTTTAACGTTTATTTTAACAAAAGAAATATGCCACAACTTTATATAAACGTTGCTAATTCGTTGCTTTAACGTTTATTTTAACAAAAGAAATATGCCACAACTTTATATAAACGTTGCTAATTCGTTACTTTAACGTTTATTTTAACAAAAGAAATATGCTACAACTTTATATAAACGTTGCTAATTCGTTATTTAACGTTTATTTTAACAAAAGAAATATGCTACAACTTTATATAAACTTTGCGAATTCGTTACTTTAACGTTTATTTTAACAAAAGAAATATGCTACAACTTTATATAAACGTTGCTAATTCGTTACTTTAACGTTTATTTTAACAAAATAAATATGCCACAACTTTATATAAACGTTGCTAATTCGTTGCTTTATCGTTTATTTTAACAAAAGAAATATGCTACAACTTTATATAAACGTTGCTAATTCGTTACTTTAACGTTTATTTTAACAAAAGAAATATGCTACAACTTTATATAAACGTTGCTAATTCGTTGCTTTAACGCTTATTTTAACAAAAGAAATATGCCACAACTTTATATAAACGTTGCTAATTCGTTACTTTAACGTTTATTTTAACAAAAGAAATATGCCACAACTTTATATAAACGTTGCTAATTCGTTGCTTTAACGTTTATTTTAACAAAAGAAATATGCCACAACTTTATATAAACGATGCTAATTAGTTACTTTAACGTTTATTTTAACAAAAGAAATATGCCACAACTTTATATAAACGTTGCTAATTCGTTACTTTAACGTTTATTTTAACAAAAGAAATATGCTACAACTTTATATAAACGTTGCTAATTCGTTGCTTTAACGTTTATTTTAACAAAAGAAATATGCCACAACTTTATATAAACGTTGCTAATTCGTTGCTTTAACGTTTATTTTAACAAAAGAAATATGCCACAACTTTCTATAAACGTTGCTAATTCGTTACTTTAACGTTTATTTTAACAAAAGAAATATGCTACAACTTTATATAAACGTTGCTAATTCGTTATTTAACGTTTATTTTAACAAAAGAAATATGCTACAACTTTATATAAACTTTGCGAATTCGTTACTTTAACGTTTATTTTAACAAAATAAATATGCCACAACTTTATATAAACGTTGCTAATTCGTTGCTTTATCGTTTATTTTAACAAAAGAAATATGCTACAACTTTATATAAACATTGCTAATTCGTTACTTTAACGTTAATTTTAACAAAAGAAATATGCTACAACTTTATATAAACGTTGCTAATTCGTTACTTTAACGTTTATTTTAACAAAAGAAATATGCTACAACTTTATATAAACGTTGCTAATTCGTTGCTTTAACGTTTATTTTAACAAAAGAAATATGCTACAACTTTATATAAACGTTGCTAATTCGTTACTTTAACGTTTATTTTAACAAAAGAAATATGCTACAACTTTATATAAACGTTGCTAATTCGTTGCTTTAACGCTTATTTTAACAAAAGAAATATGCCACAACTTTATATAAACGTTGCTAATTCGTTACTTTAACGTTTATTTTAACAAAAGAAATATGCCACAACTTTATATAAACGTTGCTAATTCGTTGCTTTAACGTTTATTTTAACAAAAGAAATATGCCACAACTTTATATAAACGATGCTAATTAGTTACTTTAACGTTTATTTTAACAAAAGAAATATGCCACAACTTTATATAAACGTTGCTAATTCGTTACTTTAACGTTTATTTTAACAAAAAAAATATGCTACAACTTTATATAAACGTTGCTAATTCGTTATTTAACGTTTATTTTAACAAAAGAAATATGCTACAACTTTATATAAACTTTGCGAATTCGTTACTTTAACGTTTATTTTAACAAAAGAAATATGCTACAACTTTATATAAACGTTGCTAATTCGTTACTTTAACGTTTATTTTAACAAAATAAATATGCCACAACTTTATATAAACGTTGCTAATTCGTTGCTTTATCGTTTATTTTAACAAAAGAAATATGCTACAACTTTATATAAACGTTGCTAATTCGTTACTTTAACGTTTATTTTAACAAAAGAAATATGCTACAACTTTATATAAACGTTGCTAATTCGTTGCTTTAACGCTTATTTTAACAAAAGAAATATGCCACAACTTTATATAAACGTTGCTAATTCGTTACTTTAACGTTTATTTTAACAAAAGAAATATGCCACAACTTTATATAAACGTTGCTAATTCGTTGCTTTAACGTTTATTTTAACAAAAGAAATATGCCACAACTTTATATAAACGATGCTAATTAGTTACTTTAACGTTTATTTTAACAAAAGAAATATGCCACAACTTTATATAAACGTTGCTAATTCGTTACTTTAACGTTTATTTTAACAAAAGAAATATGCTACAACTTTATATAAACGTTGCTAATTCGTTGCTTTAACGTTTATTTTAACAAAAGAAATATGCTACAACTTTATATAAACGTTGCTAATTCGTTACTTTAACGTTTATTTTAACAAAAGAAATATGCTACAACTTTATATAAACGTTGCTAATTCGTTGCTTTAACGCTTATTTTAACAAAAGAAATATGCCACAACTTTATATAAACGTTGCTAATTCGTTACTTTAACGTTTATTTTAACAAAAGAAATATGCCACAACTTTATATAAACGTTGCTAATTCGTTGCTTTAACGTTTATTTTAACAAAAGAAATATGCCACAACTTTATATAAACGATGCTAATTAGTTACTTTAACGTTTATTTTAACAAAAGAAATATGCCACAACTTTATATAAACGTTGCTAATTCGTTACTTTAACGTTTATTTTAACAAAAGGAATATGCCACAACTTTATATAAACGTTGCTAATTCGTTGCTTTAACGTTTATTTTAACAAAAGAAATATGCCACAACTTTATATAAACGATGCTAATTAGTTACTTTAACGTTTATTTTAACAAAAGAAATATGCCACAACTTTATATAAACGTTGCTAATTCGTTACTTTAACGTTTATTTTAACAAAAGAAATATGCTACAACTTTATATAAACGTTGCTAATTCGTTGCTTTAACGTTTATTTTAACAAAAGAAATATGCCACAACTTTATATAAACGTTGCTAATTCGTTGCTTTAACGTTTATTTTAACAAAAGAAATATGCCACAACTTTATATAAACGTTGCTAATTCGTTACTTTAACGTTTATTTTAACAAAAGAAATATGCCACAAGTTTATATAAACGTTGCTAATTCGTTATTTAACGTTTATTTTAACAAAAGAAATATGCCACAACTTTATATAAACGTTGCTAATTCGTTACTTTAACGTTTATTTTAACAAAAGAAATATGCCACAACTTTATATAAACGTTGCTAATTCGTTACTTTAACGTTTATTTTAACAAAAGAAATATGCTACAACTTTATATAAACGTTGCTAATTCGTTACTTTAACGTTCATTTGAACAAAAAAAAATATGCCTCAACTTTATATAAACGTTGCTACTTCGTTGCTTTAACGTTTATTTTAACAAAAGAAATATGCCACAACTTTATATAAACGTTGCTAATTCGTTACTTTAACGTTTATTTTAACAAAAAAAATATGCCACAACTTTATATAAACGTTGCTAATTCGTTACTTTAACGTTTATTTTAACAAAAGAAATATGCCACAACTTTATATAAACGTTGCTAATTCGTTACTTTAACGTTTATTTTAACAAAAGAAATATGCCACAACTTTATATAAACGTTGCTAATTCGTTGCTTTAACCTTTATTTTAAGGAAATGTAACAGGAAAGGAAACTTACACGTCACGTGTTTAACAAGTCATAGGTTAACTGAAAGAATTGAAAGATAAGTTTCCTGAAATATTTTCAGAAAGTGCTAGAAGATACACCAATAGAAAATGTAAAAAGTGAACGCAAATATAACATGAAACCTATTTTAATGGCTAATAGAAAAGTTCCGTTCCATGTTTCGAAGCAAAAAAACAAGGTATTAGAACAACTTGAAAACTTGGTTATTCTTTCAAAGTCCCTATTATATTTCCTCCCAACGACGACAGAGTTAGATACAACGTCGGTTTTTAATGTGGAGAAAATCCATCTCCTAAAAAGGGGCACTCTGTATTGGGGCAAAAATAAAAATGTCTTCAGTCACACTTAGCGAGACCAGAACAGATTAACTGTAGTATCAGAACAGACACTGCACGTTGATCTTAGCAAAAAAAAAGAACAAATAGTAAAGATATATTTCTAAAGACTCTATAGAATATTTTAATTCTTTAGAATGATTTCTGAAAGAGGATGTTCACCATAAAAGTCTTTGAACCTGATAGTGATAAGATTTCATCACTTCAAATTTTACAAAAATGTAATCTGATACTAAATAAAGTTAAATTTTCTCAGAAACGCATGTACAGGAAAAGAACTTGAAGCATTTGTTTTCAGAATCTGATTTGAATATTTAAAAATCTTTTGAAACTTTTTTTAATATATTAATTATTAACATATATATATATATATATATATATATATATATATATATATATATATATATATATATATATATATATATAAATTTCACTCAATTCCATTATTCTTCATCTTTCTTCTCTATTTTAATTTTATTAATTTTCCTTTACTTCTTCCTCTCAATAATCTTTCCGGATTTGCCGCCTATGTGAAAATATTTTTCTCTTGTTTTTTTATAGCTATAATTTTTTTGTAATATATATGCGTGGCAAAAGTAATAATTAGAATCATATATATATATATATATATATATATATATATATATATATGTAGCTAAAATAGTTATCCACAGACATGTGTCTTGCCGTTACCGCGGCCCATCAGCGTAGCTTACTATGACAGGATTCGAACCCTTGATTACAGAGACTGTAATAAAGTGCGCTTACCAGTACGCCACAAAATGGCTGTCTGAAATTACGTGATGATTTATCGCTTATAAATTTATGACGTTAGTTTGTTGTTGTTGTTATTGTTAGCGGTGAATTAATGTGCTTCAGCTACTGGTACTTCATGCTCCCTGAGCATTTAGGAGTTTCCTCCATTAGATAGGAAATTTCACCCCATTATATATGTTATACTGAGAACTTAAAATATATCGAGAACATAAAAAATTCAAGAACTGGGGTCGCAAAATTATCTGGTTTAAATCACCATTTTGTCAACTATCGAGCATTAATATCGGGAGGACATTCCTAAACCTGATAGATAAACACTTTGATACAGAATAATCATGTGAGCAAAATATTCAATAGAAAAACAGTTAAAATAAGTTATTCTAGTACTAAGACTATGGACAGCATAATCAACACACACAATAACAAAAATACTGGACACATCGATTAATGAGATTTAATCGAGCGAGAATAATCCAATTGCCAGATTAAAATTGAATGTCCAATTAAGGTTAATTGTAATATCGAGAGTGTTGTGTATAAGGCCACCATTTACCCAGAAGAGAACATTAGTAACAAGAAAATGTATATAGGAATATCCGCGGGAAAATGGAAGCAACGTTTCTACGTACACAGATATTCATTTTCGAACCCGAATGTGAACAGTAAAATTGAATTGGCTAAATATTGGTGGTTCTGGAAGAACAAAAGTGTAACACCAATCGTTTATTGGTCCATTCTGTGTAATTCAAATACTCCTAGAGGATTTAGACACAGATGTAATTTGTGCCTAGAAAAGAAAATAAGAATCCTAAAATACGAAGATAGTCATATTTGAAACAAGATAAATGAATTGATGGTCAAATGTAGACATAGACACATATTTAAAATTACTAGCCCGTAACGAAAATGGGCTATCTCACTAGTGCTAACCTTAAAATCATTGAATTGATTTTTAAATCGATTCTGTAATTTACGATTCTTTGAAATAAAATAAAAGATACCATTTTGAGGAATAGAAATAGTATGAGGTAAGGTTATAACGATAACAGGGTTTTGATTTCTGAATCGTCCGGGTTGTGTCTAACATCTTCGACATCATACGTACACACACAAACATACAAATTATTATTACTATTATTATCATCATCATCATCATCATCATCATCATCATCATCATCATAATTAGTAGTAGTAGTAGTAGTAGTAGTAGTAGTAGTAGTAGTAGTAGTAGTAGTAGTAGTAGTAGTTTTAATAGGAACAAGGGAAGGGTGCTAAGTTGTAGATGGATATTTTGTGGGTTTCGTCGCATTCTACGCATTATAATCTCCGAACTGTAATATATTCCGAAGTTTCATAATTACTTTTGTCAATTAAGTTTTAATCGAAATTTTAATCGTGAATATTTTTTTATTTCCTTCCCACATTTAAAATATACTTCATTTAAGAAAAGCTGTATTAATCTCTTTTCCCAACTATTAGGAACAAAAGAAAAATGCTAAGTTGTAAATAATTTTTTGGAAAATTCCGTCGTATTATAATCTTCGCACTGTAACTTATCCAGCATTTTTCGTTTTATAATTATTTTTGTCAACAAAATTTCAATCAAGATTTTAATCGCGCATATTTTAAATAGGACATTTAAAATATGTGCGATTAAAATATTGAATAGACTTAATTTTAAAATAGACTAAAAAGGGTGGGTTCGTTTCTTATTTTTATTACCTCCTCCTCTTCCACCCTCCTTTTTTACACCCTCCTTTTTACGATTACCATCACAGAAAACCACGACAAGACATCGAGGCCTTTTAACCTAGCATTGTCTCTTCTTTCTCATAATCGACCAATTATCAACGGGAATTTCTTCTCTTTATTCTTTTCTTTTTTTTCTATTTTAAGACAGTGTGTAACGTTTTTCTCTCATCATTCAGTTCCGAAATGTGGCTGTGTACGCGTCTGATGAGACCTATCGAAGTCGAAATAATTTATAATGCGGACAGTCCTAATGTGTGTTTAGTTTATTTCCTTTAAATTTATTTCTGCTCTGTTAATAAGTACAATGAGCTGTCTTACTCGGATTCGCATAGAAAGCATTCAACTCTGCACACACACACTCTATATATATATATATATATATATATATATATATATATATATATATATATATATATATATATATATAGTGTAAGATGGTAGTAAAAATTCCAGCAGACTGCTCGATTGATTGAGAAAATCAAAATTAAAAGCCTAATATTTATTTATTTTATAATACAGAAATCCACATTAAACAAATCCACATTAAACTAATCCACATTAAACTAATACACACCTCTTCATTCTTAATATTTATATAATGGATGTGCATTAATTGCAATATTGCATAATATGTGATTATTAACATTTCAACATTTATTTATAATTTCCTGCTTCAGATTCAACAGTTCATTTAATCGTTGGTAGGTCATAATTCTGTATTTCCATGGTAATAGAGTACAAGTGTATTTCTATTCAACTTCGTGTGACATATTTTATGCTATTCTTTAGTTTCCATATACAAGGTGAGTCAGAAGTAACCGGGAAGTCAAGGAAATACGTATATGTGGCGATATATAGATATATTTTCATACGTATTTTGTATATTGGTCATTTTAGGCTCGAAAACTACTTAAGTGACTCCTCCGCCTTGTACTACTACTTCTACTACTATTACTGCAGTTACTACTAAACACGATAAACACGTATATGATCTAAAACTATTCAACCTAATACAGTGAAGCACTCTTGACGTATCATAAAAGGGTCAAAATGATACTACTACTCTATTACTACTACTACTAATACTGCCTCCTAAAAGATTATTACTCATATACACTTACAACCTTCAAATGTATTGGGCGTAATTTCATTAAATTTAGCATGAAGAAATCTTAGAGTGCCTACTACTACTACTACTACTATTATCATTATTATAGTTTAAACAGAGATAGGCTCTATTTAGTAGAAGTCTACCTATATACGGTATAACGAGCCCTTCGAATCATGGATAGATTACAATTAATGACACTATTTACAAAGTGCCGAAGCACGCTCAAAAAATGGCATAACAGTGTAGCCGTCTTAGAAGGAGATACTGTTATGGGTCGGCTTTGTCCTAATAATTAATATTTTGTAAATGTTCAGTCTATATTTACATAAGGATTTATGAAAAAATATGTGCTCTTTATTTGAAATGTGATGGTTTTTTGAAAGTATAAATGTTTCTTAATATCATTGGTTGTTGCTAAATGATTAACGAGTCTATGGGATATGAAAATCGTAATGTGGCCAATGAAACTGTTAGCTTATTTAGATGTATGTATATTTACATAAATGTAAAAGCGAAATAATATATATATATATATATATACATTATATATATATATACATTATATATATATGTATATATATATACATTATATATATATATACATTATATATATATATATATATATATATATATATATATATATATATATATATATATAACACCGTCTTCAATTATTTTTTAGTTCTCATTCAAAAAGTCACGCAATGAAATATATAAGCAGATTAAATTGAACTCTTATAAACACATTGGTTGAAATCTTCGCAAATATTATGTAGAGATACAGGAATGGAAAAGTTGAAAACAAATCAGAATAAAAGAGTTCTGCTTCGCAATGACATTGTGAACACATTTCTGTCTTAATATTTCATTATCGTCGTGATATTTCATTAATGTGTCTAAAATGTGTGTTAGCCACGCCTCGATTTGACAATTTCTCGCAGAATTGAAAGAAAGAAAAGACAACGTTTAATATTTTTAAAACCCATTTAAAACAACACCAAAATCTTAATAAATAAATGCATGAACAGTGTTTCAAAGCGAATATATTATAATATGTAAAGCAATATTCATGCATCTATTTATTGTTAACAAAATATATTATTTTCTTTTAAATTACACAAAAATGAATAATGCCTGAACAATATTGAACATGCTTTAGTTTTAAACAAAATATTTTATAATGTTGATGTTATTATTTTACGCGCGAATAAACGAAATGTGTGGACATTTTTAAGCAAAATATATTGTTTTATTTTCAAATTACACAAAAACATGAGAAATATTTTTACACAAAAAAATCTACTTCATTTTAAGAAAAAGATTTGTTTCAAACATTTATGAAAAGAAACGATTTAAAAAATATATATATACTTTTATTCACTCCGAACAAAACATATTGCCGGTGAGCGCAAAGAGCTACTTTGTTAGAGTCAGATTCAGGGGGTGGGCAACATTGGTGGGGAGCTGGGCAGTAAAATACTTTTATTCGCATTAAATTTAAATTTCTGTATATTTGTACGGTCGGGGAAACAGGGAACCGAAAGAAATTCCAAAAGCAAGCGGTCCGAGTAACAAGCTTTCAAGGTAGAAGATTTTTCGGCATCTAGCAACGTCTACAGTGAAGGGCTGGGATTTTTCTGCTAGTCGCGTGGATCAGGGGTATTTACGTCTGGGGTACAAGTGCAGTGAGTTCATTGGAGTACATTTTGTGGGAATAACAGGCACACATATGCAACTCTACAGCGATACGACAGGAACTAAAGCTTTGCAGACAATGTATGACCACTTTCACTCTCTCTCTCTCTCTGTCTATGTATATATATATATATATATATATATATATATATATATATATATATATATATGTGTGTGCGTGGGTGTGTATGTTTGTGTGTATATATATGTGTTCGAAAATAACATAATCTAAAGAACACAAAGCGCTGAACTGCCAGTCACCATTCGCTTTGAGTTCAGTCCAAACTTAATCTACATAAGCTCAATCACCTATGTTGAGCACTTGTCCCAGCAACTAATAAAACTACGCACATGTATATATATATATATATATATATATATATATATATATATATATATATATATATATATATATATGTGTGGGGGGGGTATGTGTGTGCATTATGTATTTATATGCATCTGCGTACGTTATTATTAAGGGTTAAAGAGGGCATATCGATTGAAATAAGATGTTATGTTCATTACACACAAGCAAATAAAAAGAAATATGCGTGAAGCTAGATACCTCCCACAATGCGTGCATTATACCAAGAAATATTAGAATGTGCAAAAGATGTGGTTTGGTTACTGTCAAAAATCTTATCTATATAATAAGTGTAAAACTGTAATTTTTTAATATGTGATGATTGCTTAGTGTGTGCAGAGCGTGCAAAAATCTTCAATACATTACAAAATCAATACTAAAACCGTTTTACACATTAATCGCTGGAAAATCTTGCATGAAGGCTCCGATGAGTAGTTATATTTACTGGTCAAAATTGGACCGCGATATTAAAGATCTGGCAAAATTGTGCGCTGTTGGCAAAATTGCCCGCGGTAAAATTTAAACTATCGTCAAAAACAAGTAAGATATAATGGAGGTTACACGTGGATTAAACGATGTTATTATTTAGTTACCATCGATACTTTTCCAAAAGAATTACAAGTTATAAAATTCAGGAAAGTAAGATTATTAGGAACCATAATTTCCTGGCGGGAATTGTTTTTTACATTTGGGATTTCTGACTCAATATAACCGATAATGGAACACAATTTACTTCAGCAGATTAGAAAGAATTGAAAGGGGAATAGACACTTCAAGAGTATTTCGTTGCGTACTGATAAACACCATGAGGCAAACAGTATCGAAGTAGCTTTACCTGGTGGACTAGTTTCCAATCGCCAGCTAACTATTTTGTTTGATAGAATGCTACCAGAAAATTCGAGAATAATATAAATAATATGTCGATACGAGAGTTTCGAAGGAAATGAACCGATATTACTTCGAATTTACCCAGCTTACAGAGAGAAATTGAAAACCTAAAAATATCATAATTGTTCAAATAAAGTAATTGTTTCAGTAATACAATTAAGAGAAGAGATTGTTTTCGTACCCCCAATAAAGTCAAATGGATTCACCTTAGTGGTGCGTAAATATACCTAATTACAACGCAAGTCCGCTTATATAAGACAACTCATCGCTTGTATCAACCTATTAATAAAATGCTTTTCTGTAAGCTCCGTTTGTCCGATCTTGTAATAATATAATAGAAAAAATTATGTGCATGTCTGTCTATCTGATAGATAAATATAAACAGGTATCACCACCACCACCGCCGCCATCAGTGTTTTTCATCATTCCTGGAGGAGGAACCCCTTCTTGGTTTTCGTCCATCTTATTGACGACTGTCATTCATGGGTTTGTGCCATAGTCGCCACGCTAGGCACTGCTTGTTTGCGACACTATTTGCCCATAGCTAGGTGTCCACACACAGCGCCTGATATTCCCTAATGGTCACCCGTCTAGTACTGACTCGGCCTAACGTCACTAAACTTCAGTGATCTAGCGGGAACCGGTCTTTCCACGCATAATCAATGCGGTATATAAACAGGTATATATTATTCAAAGTATTATTCTCATCTTGGATGTTATTCTCATCTTGGATGTTATTCTCATCTTGGATGTTATTCTCATAACGTTTTGTCCGATGTAAACTCCGACCTTCTTCAGGTGCACCTGGTTAAATTCCGGAAATCTTTATGTCAAACTAGGGAATCTATAAAAGATTTCGAACGGGACCCTTTATTTGTGAGAATAACATCCAAGATGAGAATAGTATTCCGAGTAATATAAATGATCCAAATTATCAATCCTCATTTCAAAAATCATAATCAAGCATATATATATATATATATATATATATGTGTGTGTGTGTGTGTGGGTGTGTGGGTGTGGGTGTGTGTGTGTAATCATATACAGATTTATTAATGTAGACAGGAATATACGGATAGATAGATAGATAGATAGATAGATAGATAGATAGATAGATAGAATGATAGATAGATATTAAACATAAATTCTTAACTAGGTACGATGAAAGATTTATAGGATATATAATAGAATATAAATAAGAATTCCGGTGGACGCCAAACGCCAGGCAGAAACAAATCTAGAGAAATTGATGGAAAAACCGCGCACAATAAATACGAGCAGAAGATACATTGGCCAGGATAGATTTTATTATTTTCATAATTGTTGGTCAAGATTAATGATCAAACAACATGAACGAAAGCAACCCCGTGGTCTTATTACTTGTCGTATCGACTGGCTATCTTTAATGATGAATCTGTTTTGCCTGTGGGGGGCGTGAACGAGGGGTCCCGGGTAGTCTGGTTGCGAAAGGAGAGGGCAAAAAGAGAAAAAAGGGGCGAATGAGTAGGGAGGTCTTTCTCTCCCACTTCCTTTTCGTCCCATCGTTCTAAATGTTGCACTCGCTTATTTAGGGTGATTCGCGAGAAATAATGCTAAAAACGAAGTCTATCAATAAAAACGCTGTCTATATTTACTAGAAGTTGAAGTACAAGTTCGTCTAACAAATTATAGCTATAATCAAGAAATGTACAAACGCTTTATAGAACTGTATTGCACATGATGTTAACCATTCTTATATAATAGTTTCAGTACCTGTCCTATAACGTGTTCGAAGAGAAATTTGGAGTATTTGATAACTGAAAAAAATTCTGACTTGAAAATACAGTAATCAAACACATACTTCTATAGTGAAATCTGTGTGAAAATAGAGGTTACGCAATTGATGTTCCCGAATCTTTAAAATTTGCAGTCATTTAAAATTTCCTTAAAATAAGAAATATTCATGTGGAACGTTAATAATTCATTGATGAGCTGTTTATGAGAAAATTATATATATATATATATATATATATATATATATATATATATACGATATTTAAAAAAAATATTAATTATTTTAATACCTACAGACATCGATATTTCATGCTAACGCAATCTTCAGTGCATGAAGCTAATTCTCAACGATCGGCGGGCGCGAACCCTGATCACAAATCGCCACTGATCCGTAGTCAAGAGTCTTAACGCCTCGGCCATAAACAATTAGGTAATAATTAGGGAGGAATTTAACTTTGTAAATAGCGAATCGGCGGCTAAATCTACACAAGCAGTTAGAGTGATCAACGAACGTATTTGGATCGTGCATGCAGCTATTAGTACTGCCTATATATATAATTACCTTTCTATGTATATACACATACAATATTATAAAGTAAGATACTATATTGCGTATACATATGTTTAGTATTTACTTGAACAGTAATAAATATATGAGTGAAGCTTAGTAGAAGTATGAAAATATATTTCTGGCAAGTAAGCTACAAAGAAACGTCCATGTTTCATTCCCGGAGAAATAAGCCTGATATTTTCTTCCTCGAATGAAATATGAATGTTTCTGTATAGCTTACTTGCCATAAATATATTTCTATAATACTAGCGGAACCCGTCACCCGGCGTTGCACGGGAGAAAGTACTACCTATTGCATGACGTCGAATAAAAATAGAAACGGCCTATTGTTCTTTCTCCCTCCCCCTCTACCGTGTTGGCGAATGTTTTGAATTAAAAAAAAGTGGTAGAGTAGAATGGGATCGGACGCTAAAACTGGCTATCATGAAACCTACCTTCTTAACGACTACGCCACGGTTTCGAGCTAAAAATACATGTGAAAATAGGCCAATTAAGCTAAACTTGTTTATTGGCATGCGTGTTATGTTAAGTTATGTTCTGCCGACTAAATGTACAGTTCAACAATGACACGGTTTAGGTCATTTATAGTTGATGAAATAAATGGATTTAGGGCAGGTTTTCTATAATATGCGTGTTAAAGGTGTATGATTTTGAAAATGTAAATGTATCGGAGTCTACAAGTATGTTGCCGCTTATTGAATTAAATAGGAAGTCGATTCGATCAAGAAATTGTAGCCGCCATGTTGAATGATTAAATGTTGCAGGAACTGTGTTCGTTAATTTCATTCGCTTAATTCCGGAATGAATATAAATATAGAAGTAATAGGTAGAAATAGAAATAACGTTATCTGATACTCGCGGAAAATCATCGGAGTGAACGGGAGCAGTCATTAAGTCTTTGCATATTGCTTTATATTATGTAGTAAATTAATACCAGGCAAATAATAAATAAGAACGGAGTCTATGTGAAAATTAAACTGTGTTTGTTAGTTCCCGGTGTCGATGAGTGGAGTGACAGTACAGAATTGTTAGGGAGAAAAGTTTTTGCTACCACCTATATGGAGTTGGTTTGGCGGAGAGCCGTAGATGGTGGGCCAAATGTAATATTTAGTGTTAGCTGGTAAAAAATAATAACAAATTTACTAAAACACGCTCGAGTAAATAAGTGTAATATAGTGGTGAGTTTAGTATTCTGTGAAGCATGTGGTTATTTTCCTATACTCCGAGAATGTACAGGGGGGAAATCGTCTTAACTTTATATATTAGAAGATATATATATATATATATATATATATATATATATATATATATATATATATATATATATATATATATATATCGCAAAAATACCATAGGATATATATGAATATACATTTCCCTGAGCCTTCGCCTGTTTAACTGTGTTGGCGAATCGATTTAATTCCTACCATCTGGATTCTACTCCCAGAGTCAGTATTACCAAATCGATGAAACGCAGGTACACCGAGCATACACTGTAATGTATAGTTTTTGAATAATATAAATCGACTACAGTATTCTTGCGATATATAGGATATTGTTTCTCCATCTCATCAGAATCGGTTTAATTGATATGGCTGACATCCCTGACAAAAAATACGAAGCTTACTCGTTTCTTATCGGTAATCTCCGTTATATTTTAAAACGAGGAGATAAGCTCTTAACCCCTCTACTGATGTTCGTAATTTAAAAAAGAATCAAATTAAATAAAATGTTTTAAACATTTTAAATTATTCAGATATGTTAATAATAAAAAGAAAGGCGCTGGTCTTTCACTTTTATTTCGTCGTAAAAGTTACCGAATTTAACTAAATAAATAATTGTTACTTTTATTGAATTTTAAAATGTATCTACCAAGTAATTTATAATATCTATTAAAATAAAAATAGACCCCTAGAAATCAGTAGTAGTATTAATAATTATTAATACTATTATTATAATAATTCAGCTTTAAAAATATATATGTAAATCAGCCATCATATTTACGCTGTCAACTACTATTCTTGTATATAATACTTGATTGAGTATTAAACAATGGTAGGTTGATGAGATAAACGGTGTAAGTAATATAATACATTATTCCTGAAATTAAAAATTAAAATAATCCAAAAGTAAGACGTTTAAATCTCAGTGGGCAAGTGTTACGATGTAAGTGGCATAGTTTTGGTTACATTTCGTCGATTTGATCTAAGTACATTTTATTTTTATTTTATATTTTATTGATATGGCTCTATTCGATAAGATATCGAGCTCATTGTCCAAGATCTGCTGTCATAATACTTTCTATTGCTTATTTAGAGGTCGTTTTATATATATATATATATATATATATATATATATATATATATATATATATATATATATATATATATATATATAAGGTCGAAGGCGGTTGAGTGATGGCTGAATAAAAACACTCACAGTCATATTATACCGGGTACCGCCGGAGACCAGAGACCTTGCTAAACGCATCCAGAATGTCACTAATAAAATAAACAAACACGAAAATTCCGTGCCATTTAACGGCGTTTGCTCTTAAAGAATGACTTGCTGCCCATATATATATATATGTGTGTGTGTGTGTGTGTGTGTGTGTGTGCGCGTGTGTGTGTGGAAAAGTGAAAAAACCGAAAACACATGAGATGCTCCCAGGAGATCATATGATAAAAACATTTATTAATAAATTAGATCGCATGAATCCCCAGAATATATTAAATACTGCAGATAAAATTAAGCTCAATTGTTAAGATGTTATGTTCACCAGAGCTTTCATCTAATAGTTTGGTAGATTACAAAATTTATGACAAAGTAATTCAAATTTAAAATAGTATGATCAAGCCTCGAAAATCAACACGTTACAATGTTTAAACACTATTGAATGTTGATTTTCGAAGTGCTGATTTTCGGAATTTGATTATAATATTTAAAATGTTAATCAACTATGTCATCAGTTTGGTGATCTACCAATTTGTTATATATATATATATATATATATATATATATATATATATATATATATATATATATATATATATATATATATATATAATGCGTGTATACTACATATGTTAACAAAATTATGAATAAGTTGTTTCAAAATCCCCGTTGTAGCCAACAATTCTATTTTTTGTTGATGTGACTGAAATATTATCTCATAAATATATAAAGCAAAAATCTGTGTGCATATATGTCTCGCTAAAACTTGAAAAATACACAACACTCACAAAGAATGCATTATTTTAACAGGCTCAACTCCGGCAAAATACTATCAAAAATGATTCGTTTATACAGGGGTCAAATAGTCATTTTTTTCGTTTCATGTGATCACAATTTGTAATGTTATTTTGCGCACATGACGTCATATTGATAGTTTGATAGGTTTGGGTAATATTTTTACACCATAGTCACATTATTATTGTTTCTCTTCGAAATATTGGAGGGTTAAATCAGAAAAAAGTGATATAAATAAACCTCTGAAGGGCTCTTTGATTTTATATTTATAGAAGTTTCTAATGTATGTATGTACTAATTTGTAGTATTTAAAAAAAACTGCAAGTCATTCCCTAAAATACGGCGATGGCGAGAAATCAAAAATTAATAGACGCTAATTCTGAGGAAATACCAGTACCGTTCTTGATTTTGTCGATGATGCGCGCCATTACATACTAATATCTACCACTTTCCAGCAATGTCCGCCATTACCCACCGTGTAAAGAAATCGCCAACTAATAATTAAAAAAAGAAAATGAGTCAGCGTTTTTAAATTTTACATTTTAGTAGATGATTCTGGCAACTACATGCTAATATACATCACTTTCCGCCAATATCCGCCATTGTGCGCCATGTAAGCAAATCGTAAACTCATAATTCAAAAAAGTAAATGAGTCAGAATTTTTTAAATTTTACATTTTAGTAGATGATACTCGGCACTACATAATTATATCCGCCAATTTCCGCCAATGTCCGCCATTGTCCGCCATGTAAACAAATCGCCAACTCATAATTAAAAACAGGAAATGAGTCAGTATTTTTTAAATTTTACATTTTAGTAGATAATTCACGCCACTACACGCTAATATCCGCCACTTCCTGCCAATGTCTTCCATTGTCTGTCATGTAAAGGAATTGCCAACTAATAATTCAAAACAGGAAATGAGTAAGCATTTTTTAAATTTTACATTTAAGTAGATGATGTTCGCAACTACATACAAATATCCGCTACTTTTTACATACGTCAGCCAGTGTCCGCCATGTAAAAAAATCGCTAACTCATAATTAAAAACAGGAAATGAGTAAGTATTTTTTACGTTTTACATTTTAGTAGATGATAATCGCCACACATGCTAAGATCCGCCATTTTCGGCAAATGTCTGACGCTCTCCGCCAATGTCCACCATGTAAACAAATCGCCAACACATAATTTTAAAAAAGAAAATGAGTTAGCATGCATTTTTTAAATGACATTTGTCACTAAATGCTAATACTCGCCAATACCTGCCAAGGTCTGCCATTGTCCGCCATGTAAAGAAATTTCAAACTCATATTTCAAAACAGGAAATGAGTCAGCTTTTTTGAAACTTTACATTTTAGTAGATGTTGCTTTCCACTACATGCTAATATTAGCCACTTTCCGGCAATGTCCGCCATGTAAACAAAGTGCCAACTCATAATTCGAACTTTTAACTTGTTATTAGATAATTATCGCAACTACGTGCTAATATTCGCCACTTTCCGCCAATGTCCGCTATTGTCCGCCATGTAAACGAATTGCCAACTCATAATTTAAAAAGCCAAATGACTCAGCATTTTTTAATTTTACATTTTAGCAGATGTTGCTCGCCACTACATGCTAATATCCGCCAATTTCCGTCATTGCTTGCCATTGTCCACTATGTAAAGAATTTGGCAACTCATAATTCCAAGCAGGAAATAAGTAAGCATTTTTTAAATTTTACATTTAAATAGATGATGTTCACAACTACATGCTAATATATGACGTTAACCGCTAATGTCTGCCATTGTCCGCTATTTAAAAAAAACGCCAACTCATAATTAAAAAAAGGAAATGAGTCAATATTTTACAACTACATGCTTATATCCGCTACTTTTTGTATACGTCAGTCATTGTCCGCCATGCAAACAAATCGAAAACAAATTCAAAAAAGGAAATGCGTAAGCATTTTTTATATTTTACATTTTAGTACACGATGCCCGCCAGTACATTCTAATATCCGCCATTATCCGCCACTTTTCTGCCAATGACCACCACTATTTATATAAGTTATATTTTATAATAGGGGCGCTAAATAAATTTACATGTTTCATTGGTTCTTTCATATACCAAGAACGCTACATAAATTAGCATGATATTATTTCTGAGGCATAAACAAACCATGTGTGTTCTTTTATACGACAGGGACGCATTAATATGAATTATTTGATATAATAGGGGCCCAAAATAAATCATCATGAGTTATTCCATATGAGAGGGGCACTACACAAATTATCATCATTTTGGTACAAGAGACACAACTGAACTATATGGGTTCTTTGATACGACAGGGACGCATTAATGTGTTCTTTTATATAATAGGAGCGCTATTTAAATGAACATGCTTCATGAGTTCTTTCATATGGCATACATTAATGAACTGGTAACTGTTATATATTAAATCTCGTCGGATTATTGTATTTTTCATTAACGTTTATCTTCCGATTATTTTGAAATGTAGGGAGACAAGAAATTGGGACTTGCCCATGGCTATTATTTCTACCCGACATTATTTGGGATCAATAATCGTTATCATCATCATTTCTCTTCATACTTTGATTTTTAACGGTACTTAAGGCAGTGCTGTGAAGACCTCCTTACTAGCATTACAGTATTGAAAGAGAAAGGGAGAAAGATAAATGGACGGCTAGAGAGAGAGAAAGAGATGGGGAGATAGAAGTTTTAATATAAAGATGCTACACATGCAATTTAACGTCTTCTCCCATTAATTAATAAAACAAAATACACACGCATAACAAAATGTACTAATAGATGGTAAAATGCGCGTGTAAATACAAAATTTTAGGTTTTATTTTTTTAGGGAGGGCTATCTTGTAATATTAATTACATTACGATTCATGATCATTTTTATAGAATTGTCTATTTAAAATTACTTTTTCATCGCTTAAATATTTATTACATCCCTGTTATCTCTTTTTCAATTTCTGAATATTAGTAGTAGTAGTAGTAGTAGTAGTAGTAGTAGTGGAAGTAGTAGTGGCAGAAATAGTTTTACTTCTTTGTCCGTCTTGTCCTTTCCCAATGTCATCTGTGTGTAATTCCTTTGCATATAAACTTTTTTTATTTTAAAATTAAAAAGTGTCTTTTTATTCAAACATTTAAAAAATATAAAATTACTCTATTTTCGAAAGCAATCAGTAAGATAAATGACATAAACTTTAAAATCATCAACAGACAAGCAGGATTATGTTTATAAAAAGTGCTCGATAACAAGTAGAGCTATTTTTAGTATGAATTTTTATTTATACAAACATTATTGGTTACATATATGCGTACATGTTTCAGTTGTCCTCTTTATAGAGAGTCAACTTCCTTAGACCTTTAGATAAACTCAAATGAGTTTCTCTAAAGATCGGCGGAAGTTGACTCTCGATGGAGAGGACAACTGAAACATGTATGCACATATGGAAGCAAAAATGCTTGTATAAATAAAAAGTTATACAATATATATATATATATATATATATATTTATATATATATATATATATATATATATATATATATATATATATATATACTTTCCACTGACCAAATTGAAAATCAATCCATAACCGTAATTTTTATTTATTTATATTTCTCAATTTCTTCATTCTCTGACTTCGAATACCTGTATTTTTCCTTCGTCTTACATAAAAAATATATATTTAATTTTTTACCATTATTTATATCTAAGGTACGTTTCACAGCTCAGTCAAAAAAATATATATAGTCAGAAAATGAGGAAATTGAGAAAAATAAATCAATAAAAAGTATAGTTATGGATTAGTTTTTCCTTTGATATTGGAATATAATTTGGAATATAACTAAAAAGTATATATGATTTGAAGCTTGTAACACAATCTAATTGAGCGTGCAATTCCGGAGATTAGAAAGGGTGTATGCCTAAATATATATGTTTTATAAAAACTCATATATAAACTGGAAAAAAAAGTTGAGCACAGAAAAAGAACAACACGGAATACTGGCCAACCGATATGCATGCGCCAAAATACCGTTTCGCGTCTCTTTTACTGTTTTCTCATTTTACTCAATAAATT
Source organism: Sepiola atlantica (assembly GCA_963556195.1). Taxonomy (NCBI): domain Eukaryota; kingdom Metazoa; phylum Mollusca; class Cephalopoda; order Sepiida; family Sepiolidae; genus Sepiola; species Sepiola atlantica. The sequence goes on from OY744524.1 coordinate 44,221,606, forward strand.
CCAAATCTTCACTTTTTCTGAAAATGTTTTTAGACCTAAAGAAAACTGATAAATCTTTTGGTTGTTTTCTTTCTCCTGTGTTTTTTTCATTTTGTTAACTACTACACACACACACAAATATATATATATATATATATATATATATATATATATATATATATATATATATATATATAATCCTTTATTTTCCCGCCTAAATAGAATATATATTCAATCCTAGGTCTATGTCTGGTTAACATTGCTCCACTGACGATGGACCTGGAAGGGTCCGAAAGCGCTTTGGGAAGCTATGGCAATTTTATCAGGCAGTTTCCGTCTGAAACTAAGAACCTAATCAGAAAAACGGAAAGGATCTTAGAAAAAATAACCAGACACAAGATGTCCGTTATTTTTAATGATACTTGTATAAAAGAAAAGATGCTGCCAAGATATATATATATATATATATATATATATATATATATATATATATATATATATATATATATATATTATTAATAGTATAAATTATATTATTATTTTCATGATTAGTATTAATATTTGATATGCAAATAAACATATCACATTGTAGTCTTAAAAATAAGCGACACGGTTATACACTGGCTTATACGAGGAATGGTGTACCCTCGCGTAGTAATGTTACCGCAAGTAACTGCACTTAGTTGGATACTGCACCGGGCCAGATGAATTCTTGTCCTAGAATCCGGTAAGACTAAGAGACCAAAAGAAAATATACTATAGTATAGTTAATTGTACATTTGTGGTGAGGTAAATTAATGCCTTTAACTTCTTTACTAACGTTTGAGAGGTAGAAGATAATCTTGATTAAACACTTGGATATCTATGTATTTCATATAGAAATCAAGTGTTAGCCCCAGAAAAAGGGCTCCTTGATTTCTGAGAACTTACTGAAGTAAAATTGAAATTGAAACAATATATACATATATTGTTATGTTGCGTACCTATGACGAACATTTGGACTCTTCTATTCTCAATAAATACTGGACGCATTACGGTTTCTCATTTGTTGAAGCCGACCCCAGTCTATACTGGCAGTCAGTACTGACTCACTACTTCTCTTGTTCCTTTGTTGAATATACTTTTCTTCAATGTATTTGTTTTACCTAAACCCCGTGTCCGTGTTTTCATTCCGGCTCCTAAACAGAGCCATAACAATTGGTGATGATATCTTCGAACGTATACGGGACCCAATACTACAATTTGCAACGAAGTATTCGAGCTTACACGGGACCCTGCCACCATTACAATTTGCAACAAAGTATTCGAGCTTACACGGGACCCTGTCACCAGTACAATTAACAACGAAGTATTTGAACTTACAAGGAATCCAGCAACAACAACTGTCGACAGGATATTCAAATCTACACGGAACCCTACTATAATTCGCGAAATCCTTTAAAAAAGACCTCACAAAAAACTGGCTACGAGGTATTTGAATTTACACGAGAACCCACAACAACTGTAAACCTTAAACAAAGACATAACAAACTGGCTACAATGTATTTGAATTTACAAGGGAAACAAAAACATTCATGATTTTTCTTTGAGAACTTTTAAAAAAAGACCCAACAACGACCGGCAACGTGGGATTTCAAATTTCAAACTTACACCACTACAATAGACTTATAGCGTGGTTACAATAAAAGATTCGGGGGAACTTTTTAAAATTAACGGCACAACGGGCGACTAAGTTGATCATGGAAAACCTTAAAGAGAAATAAAACTTGGCGAAATCGACAAAAAATTCTGCAAACAACGTCCTAATTCAAAAAAACTGGCTTACCGCTGAAAAAAAGAAAGAAAATACGTAAGACAAACTTTTCATTAACTTACTCGAAGAAAGGTCAGAGATTTTTGTTTTTATTGCTATTCCGACACTGTTGTTATATCTAACAATAAGGGAATACATGATTTTTCTTCTCTCTCCAAAAGAGAGAAAGTTACTTCTGCCGAAAGAAAAAAAAATTAAGCCGTATTTCATTTTTTATCTGACTAAAGTGCCGACTACGCTTAAAAGCGTGCTAAAAAGCCATTTTTTATCGAGAAAAAAAGGTTGTATACTCTTTTACAACTATGATTACGTCTTGCAAGCATAATCTTAATAAAATAACTTTTTAACAAACCGTACCCGAAAGAAAACATTTACTTTCTAACAAAAAAGGACACTTTAAAATGTGGAAGAATTTAAGGCGACGTCTGAAGAATTAGTAAAATTTCAAATGCCACAGCAACGTGAAACTGAAGAAAGATTTCTAAAAGGTTCTTCTAAAACAAAATGAAAAGCTTATAGAGCAAAATAAACAAACCGCTGACAGACTACAAAAGACAGAAGATAGACTTCTCGAACAAAATGAAAAGCTTATAGAGCAAAAGAAAGAAACTGACGAATAGATTGAGATGTTAATGTAAACAATATCGCTTAGTAACAAAAACGATAATGATTTTCGCAGAATTTAGTGTGGAGTGCCATTGACAACTTCATGTATTCTGCTGATGAGGAGAAAACTTTTGCTTTGTATTTTAGAAGATATGAAGACTTATACAAAATTGATTGCGAAAATTGGGCAGGCTTTAAAAAGGTTCGTCTGTTACTTAGGAAATTAGGCACTACCGAACATACTAAGTTCATGGAATCCATTTTCCCTCGAAAGACTAGCGATTTGACTTTTGCGGTAACATGAATTAGAATAAATACGTAGAAGATACTGCCCAGTCTACTGCAAAGAATGTAGATTCCTTCGACCGGGCTAGAAAACTTCTTACAAACTACCATTCGCCCATACATGAATTATTATTGCCACATCAAGGCTGGTGCACCAACCACTACTTTCTATCACCCTTTCTCTCTCTTTCTATCTCTCTCTCTCTCTTTCTCTCCCTCCCTATCTCTCTCTCTCTCTTGGACAGGGTACAAAAAAGTGTATCGAATCTAATACGTCCTGCATTATTTCCCAAGTTCCAGACTCTGCCTCGTCGCCGCAATGTTACAGCCATGTGCTTGTTTTTAGAAGTACTTTAACAGAATGTTCCCCGACGAACTTGCAAAATCACACACATTCACTGTAGAAATCCCGAGTTGTCGGAAGTCTTTCTAATTCATTAGCTCCTTTCCACGAACTGCTCGGCGTAGAAATTTCCTCCTTGCTCCATGTTTCTCCGACTGTGCCAAAGTTCAGACATTTATATATAATGTGAACAAATATCTCTCTATAAAACTTCCTACTTAAATCTGGCCCCTAATTAAGTAGCCCCTTACGTCTTTGTGGCAGTGTTCCTTGGTTTGGAAAATTTAAGTAAATTAGAAAAGAAAGTTATTCGGTTGTTATCGTTTTTGTGACAAAATATACACAAATAAATACAGCAAATTAATAACAATGTTGTGAACTCGTGGACACGTATTTTTTGGCAGTTATAAAATAAATATAATATAAATGAGTATTAGAAAATATACAAAATTCAATATCTTTATTATCGTATCTGCATTGAGGAACGAAGGACGAAACGTTTCTATTTCATTAATACTGATTGCTGAGTTTTGAGTTTTTACTTAATACTGACTGAAACTGCGTAAGACGTGTCTGTCGTAATTTAGATCAGGTGCTTTTTTTTATTACCGCAGCTAAACTTTGGGTCGGGTTTTAGTTTTCGTTGTATTGGGTTCTACATTTCTATTTTAGCAAAGAAGTGTTGGAGATGGCAGCTTAAAAAGAATAAATAAATATAATAAAAACAAAATGAGCACCCGTCGCTATTTTCTACCTTGTTAATTCGTCCATTAGAAAGGTGGGGCCGTGGTCGAAATGAAGGGGGACACCGGGTCCCTGATGAAACAGATATTATCTTTAAACCCTCCTTATTCCTCTTCTTTTTTCTCCTCTCATGTCTTTTGCCTTCTCGCAAAATACCCCTTATAAGGGCCGTCATTCGCACGACTCGAAATTCAGTCACTTCTTGCTGCGTCGACCATTGCAATAGAAACCAATGTTTATTAACTGTTTGTCCTGTCGTTGACATGAACTACGTAAGCGGAAAGAAGCGGGCAAAGTCAACAGCAACACAATTTTGTTTTAATTCGATCAGCTCATTATTGAATAGAGGCCAAATGCCGTTTGGCTCGCTGAAGGGCCAGCAGCTGTTGGCTAAGCGCCGTCAGTGTCACGTGGAACGCTCCTCTCTCTTACCGACCCCATGGCCGTATTCCGCCGCTGCCAGCCTCCGTAATGGATTTTCTGACTTGTCTTTTAAAAAACGCAACTTTCTTCTGTGTAATCGGGAAGAGTTTCCGAGGTTTCGATTTGAGTACGAGGGACGTTGGGGGAGGGGGGGGGCCGTTCTTGCAAGATTGCCTGACGGAAGCATTTTCTCTTTCAACGATCAGAGGGTAAAGGGTTCACCGTGTGTGCCAAAAGGAAAAAAAATTGAATACCAAATAAAAATGATAAATAAAAAATAAGTGGAAAAAAATTACTTGCGTTATTTACGCCATGGAATGTGTATTTGATATATCATATATGCATGGAAATATGCATTTGTAGATGTGGTATAGTGGAGTTAGAAAAACCTGCCTCTCTTTTCCTCCCTTTTATCTCCACTCTCTCCCTCTCTCTCTCTCTCTCTCTCTTATATATATATCTGTCTGGCTGTCTCTATCTATCTATCTATCTATCTATCTATCTATCTCTGTCTGTCTGTCTGCCTCTCTCTCTCTCTCTATCTCTCTGTCTCTCTCTCTCTCTCTCTTTGGGGGGTGTATGGACGTTACTATATCCTTCAAATACGGACGAATTCATGGGGCCTAAATGGGTCCCCATGTAAACACGAGTATTTAATACAGTAGAATAAACTATGCTTTTCCTTATTTTTCGCATTATATTTTGCGTTAACAGAGTATCTTATTTACATTCTCTCCAAGAGGTTAGGCGCAAGGTCAGGTGTGGTTTTGAAAAGCCAGTGCACTAGGATAATCGTCATCTGGCCTACAAAAAATGCCTGAGCTGCCCTGTCGGGATTCCCCGGTAAGGGCGACTCAGGCGATTAGCAATAACCTCACTTCTTCTCAGAAGAAGGTAAACCCTGGGATGAACAGCACCATACCTCAGACCGACAACAACAAAGTCACTGTCGGACTGATTTTCGAGCACATATCCCCGACTGGTACAAACACCGCCTACTCAAGCTGTGCCAGACGTTGACAGAGTATAAACCGTAATAGTATCCAACTGATGCATGTGTATTCTCGCAACCAGTAATAAAACTTACAAAATTCCACCCCAAAAATCATGTATTTCATCAAAACATATAGTTTCCCTTATTTCGCCAATTATTTCGTGATGTTCGCGGTGTCTGTTTATCTATATTTATATAAACGTAGGTGGGTGTATATGTTTATATATTCCTATGTGTAGGGTTCACTCTTAAAATAATTAATCGATGATTATGAATTTTAGAACACAGCTACTAAGCGTAAGTATGGGTAACATGGGCTATATTTAGTTTAATTTCGTTTCATGCAAAAGGGTCAAAGAGGAGGTGAAAGTTCTTCGTGAAAATTCAGATACCTCCGATTTTTGTTCAAATATAATATTAAATAGGTATGACATCAATTAATAAATATTCCTCAAATTTAGGTTTCATGAAGAATATAGGCACAACCTTCCAATTTGAAAATAAAATATTAGAGATTTGTATTAAATTGGTTCCATAGTCATTAGACACCAATTAAGGGAAGTTACCTTAATTTCATTTTGTTTCTTAAAAACCCTGAAGCTTTACATTTTAGACATTTTCTAGAATCAAAATCATATAAGAGATTTTGATCAAAATTGATATAAGGATGCTTAACATAAGGTTTAGTAGTATTATATTTTGAGTTTATTCTTCGTAAGTGGACATAAAAGTGGTGCAAAACTATTCTGTTTTGGTAATTTTACCCGTTTTGAGACTGATATTCTTGTAGTATGCGCGTGTGTGTGTGTGTATGTTTCATTGTCTTTGGGAAAGTTTGAATAAATGTCTGACAGAGGGTGTAGGTATAGATAAGTATACGGTAATAATCAAACAAAGTAAATAGAACAGGAAGCATTAAAACAGAATCACGCTTTTTTTAATTCGATATTTCGTTTTAGTTATGAACTTTGTCGGGAATAAGTATTTATTGAACGGAGTCAGATTATATATACGGAATTTTGGAAGTTGTAGTTGAAAAGATGCAAGCCAATGTGGTGATTGAGTACAATGACGGAATACGTTAGAGTAAGAGAGGATAGTAGTTAGGACGTTGCGTGCATAAAAGATGGTTAGGGGGAGATAGAGTAGTGCGTGTATAGGGGAAGGGGGTGGTGTAAAGGCGGTGGGTAAACAAATATAATCTCTTTTAGGTTATGTAATGCTGAAATACAATACCTATGGGAAACGATTAACTGTAAACGATATATTGCACACAAGTTGCTATTTCACGCATAGCTAGGAAGAACTGTCTATAACGTCCCTAATCGTGTGCAAATGTATGCGATATATCTGATTGGATTTGAACCAGGTTTATCCGATTTCAAACTCCAAGTCGATATCTATTACGCTATTTCAATGAACAAGATCTTCAACTGGGTAAAACTTTCCAACATTTTAAACTTACCAAAATCAACAGGGGCTCCTGTTTCTGCTAGGTAATCAATAGCAACGAAGATGACATCTTTCTTTAACACCTCTTTCTAGAACTTTACTAAACAGACTATTGACCTTTTTTATTAATCGTTGGGGTTACGGTGACACTACATGACTGGGTTTACAGTATTTCTCTTTGGACTATTGTGCTAGTCAGCGTTGATATTTCGGAGTGTTTTTTCTTTTCTTATTTAAATATTATTAGACGAATTGTGGCTCATTCGGTCACAACAACTAGCACTATTTATTCTGCTTTGTTTCATTCGAAAATTCATAAACTGTGACATATTCTTTAAGACATTCGTTTTGCGTAAATAAAAATAATAAATCCGTTTACATCAATATTAATATTATTAATAATAATAATATCATAAATAATATCAATATTATTAATAATATTATTAATAATAATAATATTATTAATCCTATTATTATTTATTATTCTTATATAAAAGTAAAGAGACTTATTATTTTGCCATCTAATTTACATACGTGTTTGTGGTGTGTACAGAAACACGTACGTAAATTTGATGAAAACGCTGAAAAGATGGTCACTCATCCTCTAAAGTCTTACAAAAACATTAAGAAATATTAGAGAGTGGCTGAATAACCATAATGTAAGAGGGGCGAGAAAAACAATCCCAGAACTAAGGTATATTTTAGTATGCATTTTGTGTTGTTAAAGTATATAGGAAAAGAAGATTAGGTTAATAAACATTGATTAACTCACATTTAGTATAATAATATATAAGTGCAAGTTGTTTATTTATGTACGTTTGTGTGAACATGACAAAATGATTATTTGGAGGTTAATGCATAACATAACATAGTCACTCGTGTGAAGCGCGACGGGAGCGTTCGTACATTATCCCGATCACATTGTCAACACAGTATTTTAGCTGTTGTACTTTCCAGCCACCAAGATGAGATATTATAAAAATTTAGATCATTTATAAGATTCGCAATGTTATCGCGCGCATTTTAATGCTTATGTTTTAGTTGTATTTATATGTACTTCTTCATAAAACTTATGAGTATGCGACGGTAAAATACTGAAGTTCAGCAACGTTGGGCCTGATCAGTAATTAAAAGAGCGACCGTTTGGGAATATCAGTTGCGTCAAGTTTCGCGCTGGCTGTAAAACATTACGTGCTCTAATACCCTTGGGAAAGTTATAAATCCATCTCCCATATTTAGCAGATTAAACTCTCAAGCCGAGCTAATGCAAATAGTCTCCGAAAGGAAAACTCCAAAAGAACACCGACCCATCTCTAGTTATAAAATCATTATTTGCATTCGCCTTGGAATTTTCCTTGGAACTGGAATTACGATATGAGAAGTACAGTTGAAGAGTTCGAACGCAAAACGCGATAAATCAAATTCGTTAAAATTGAGACCTTAAACAATAAAAATACGAATATATTAAATCTAGACTTCAAATGAAAGCTTAAATAAAATGGTTAATACCTTTTATCTGTCTTAAGCTATGTCGAGGCTTGTTATATCAAACGAAATATTAGATAAAAAAGTCAAGATGAAAAAGAGAAAGAAAAAAAAAATTATTTTTTATTTTGATTTTAATAAAAAATATCTGCATCTAACACATTGTTTTTGAAGGCATTTTACCTCTTTCTTTATGTTTAAAATTTTAAAGATGCTTAAAAATGAACTTTTCCAAATGTATATATATATATATATATATATATATATATATATGTATATTAATTTGATTTAGTGTACGTTTTCATAAATCAAATAGGCCCTTTCCTGGGGCTTACACTTGATCTCTGTATGAAATACATAGATACCCGAGTGTTCTATTTAATTTATCCTTTATTTCTCAAACGTTTAGTTACTAAAGAAGTAAGGCACATAAATGTCCCTCTCCCGAACTGACCAATACGTTATAGCATATCTTTTTTGTTGTCTCTTGGTCTTACCGGATTCCATAAAAAAGAATTAATCTAGTTCGGTGTAGTATCCAGCTCATTAATGTTACTACAGGCAACATTACTTTGAGAAGGTGCACCATTCCTCGTATAAGCCAGTGTGGTGTAGCCATACTAAGTTTTTTTTTATTATTTTGGCTTTGAATATTATGTTATTTTTAATATTTGGTCAGGGTTTACTTGTGAAGATAGGTATTCTCATACCAGGTTGTCCTAGCAACCCCTGTACATGGATACCTTAGACACTCTACGATAGTGTTTAGCAGGCATTCAAATAAGTGTGCGTGTTATAATTAATAAAGGTCTCAATAATGGCGGATATATTGTGTGGTTTAGAGTAGTATTCGCCTACTTCTACCTTTGCTTTTCTCGCTAGTTAAATATTTTGATACGACTGGAAATCACCATTTTATCAAGAAACGATAATAAAAGATATACCATCAAAAGTGTTTGCTAAAGTATAAAATATTGCACTTCCCCCACTCTAAGAAATGTCCAGTTATAACACTAATACATTTTTATGGATGGGTTAATACTTGTTACGGATTTGTTGAAGGATTTCATAATTTTTCATATACTCATGAAATACATATGAATGTATGTAACTTTTGTTTAGTGGCATTACACTCTGTTGTGTTACTATACATGACATATATCCTTCATGTACAAATGAATTAAACGATTGTCAAAGATCGTTGATAAACACTCATTTACACTAACAACAAATCAGTAATTTTTTATGTATTTCATCTGGTCATTTTTTTTAAATTCCAACTTATGATTAAAGTACGCATGAACCTACTATTTACATGTTTCAAATCACAGTCTTCAGGTAACAGACCAAATTCCTCCAAAGGAATTGAAAGGATTGAAAAAAGAATTGCAGAAATATGAACTGTTTCAGTTGGTTTGTTATTTTGATGTGTCATTATTAACTTTTTTGCGAATTATTGATTTTGAGTTTGCATATTTAAAGAAGAGTTTAAAATTGGGCTTCAGATTTCCAATTCTACTGCTTCAATTTTTCTTTTAAATTCTACTTTTTAATGATCCGTTTCTTTGTCTAAATTATTTTAAAGTTTGCCACATATGTGTTGATCTGAAAAATATCCAACTTAGTTTTCTTTCGCGTTGATCTATTACTGTCTCACCACAGTTTTTCTACTGAATCAGTTTGTCTAA